>KB205944.1:1544116-2144116 GCA_000328965.1 Ascocoryne sarcoides NRRL 50072 | reverse complement strand
TAGGTGACATCGAAGCCTTCATCTTGTAAATGCCGGCAGCTGTCCAGCACGCACTTATGCTCTGTCTGAGAGGTGATGATATGCCTCTTTTTCCCGGTCTTTCCAAAGAATCGGGCAACACCTTTGACACTCATATTATTGCTCTCAGTGGCACCGCTAGTGAAGATAATCTCCTTCGGATCAGCCCCAACTAGAGCAGCAATATGGCCCCGCGCCTGTTCGACAGCTTTGTCCGTTTCCCAACCATAAGCGTGTGTTCTCGAATGGGGATTGCCAAAAAGGCCAGTATAGAACGGCAGCATTGCATCCAGCACACGAGGATCTAGAGGCGTAGTAGCTTGCATATCAAGATATATTGGGCGATGTCCTTGGTCCATCACGGTAGCTTGCTTCAACACACCTAGAAAAGTCAACATAGATTTCCCGGGTTCGGATATAAGATGTCTACCAGCTATCGGGCTCATCATGGCATCCGCGTTTACACTCGTCCCTGGGACAATCTCATTCTCTGGGAGCTTGCCGGTCTCTGCAAAGAAGGCCTTTTGATCGGCTCGCATGGCAGTATCAACACTGACTTGTGCACTATCCTTCTTCGTCTCCGATACATATCGTCTCTGGGAGAGCTTCTGCCCCAGTGGCCCCGCGGCAACTCGAGCTGTGACCTGGCTCCGCAAGAGACTAGCAGATGCAGATGGAGCTGTCTTCTTCAGGCAGAGGCGGGAAGCCTGCCGCAAGGAATTTGCAGTCATGGAAGACATATTGGAAGATGGAGAGGATCTGATAAGATTACGCTCCACGGGGAGGAGGCAATGTTTTTGGATTTTCGATTACGGGATATCGGGCATTTCGGACGCCTTTTCGATATCGTCTTACTTAAGCACTTTAGTCTACGAGTGATGATTGGCTAGAGAGTGGAAAAACACCGGGATGTGATGCCCCGTTGACCGGTAGAGCTTCCACTTACTTCGGCCTTATGGTTAAGGCAGCTAAGCTTGATAGTCACCTGGTCAGTGCGTCATTGTTATGCAAGCCCTGATTAACATGTGCGTGAAGAGTTATGAAAGACACTATGCCTCATGCATAAATCATTGCGAGCTTAATTGGTATGCGAACATCAGTCTCTCTAATAACCAGCGGAAAACCCTGGAATCTCTTCATCGTGAACCTATACAAGTTTTCTCGCGACTTTTGCTATCCTCACCTACTGCTCACTGTGCCCTAGGCTGCGAACGTACCAAGGCCAAGGCTCATTTTGTGCTAGGAGGAGGCTCAGCCACAGCGAATTCCTCGTCATCGCGCCTCTCGGACTTGCTTGCACCAGGCCTCACTAAGATCACCCACGCGCTTGACCCTCCGTCCGCAACCAGCTTCTTTGTCGACTTCCCTTCTCAAGCACCCCCATCCCGCGCAACTGTCACTGCTAAACCACTCTTCTACTGTGAACTTGCATTTGTTTTGGACCCTCCGGACTGAAGCAATGAGCTTCAAAGGCTTCCAGAAGAGCGTGATCCGAGTAAGCCCAAAGCATTAGCGACGTTGTCGCACATTTGGCTTACCAGCAGATAGGCGCCTCAAGCGTTCAAGGCCAAGTTCAACTTGGGCGAGCAGACTAAAGATGCTGTCTACATCGATGCCGAGCGGCGGTTCCAAGAACTCGAAACAGAAACGAAGAAACTTCATGATGAGAGCAAAAAGTACTTCGATGCCATTAACGGGATGATGACCCATCAAATCGAGTTTTCGCAAGCTATTGCCGAAATTTACAAGCCGATATCCGGGCGGGTGTCGGATCCGGACTCTACTGTCCAAGAGGGAAACCCCGAGGGTATAAGAGCATGCGAGGAATATGAGGAGATTGTCAAGGATCTTTTAGCGACTCTACAGCCGGAGTTAGAGATGATAGAGACCCGGGTTATTAGGCCTGCAGATGAGTTGTTAGAAATAATCAAAGTCATAAGAAAGACGGCTACGAAACGGCAGCACAAACAACTGGACTATGACCGGCATCGCGCCAGCCTCAAAAAGCTGCAGGATAAGAAAGAGAAGAGCTTGAAGGACGAGAAGGCTATGTATAAAGCTGAGAACGACGTCGAACAAGCTACCCAGGACTTCAACTATTATAACGATTTACTCAAGGACGAATTACCAAAGCTCTTCCAGCTTGAACGCCAATTCATCCAACCTTTGTTCCAATCATTCTATTATATGCAGCTTAACGTTTTTTACACACTCCACGAGAAGATGCAAGGATGTGATATTGGTTATTTCGACTTGCAGCTGGATGTTGTGGATGGATTCGAGGCCAAGCGAGGAGACATCCAGGACAGGGCAGAGCAGCTATCTATTACGAAGTTCAAGACGACCGGTGGTAAACGGCCTGCGAGACTTGGTGCCCCAAACAGCAGACTTGCCATTGAAGCTGGGAGGCCCTCTCCAAAACTATTAGGTGCCTCCACTCGGCACTCAACTGATGAAAACGATAATCCACCCCCGCCATATTCAAGCCAACTATCCCCCAGCAGCGGCGAGACCAGCATTGTTCGTGCTAGCTCGACAGGCAAAGCGTGGGGTTCAGCAGCAAAATCAAAAGGTCCAGCGCCACCCCCTCCAAAGCCGAAGCCATCGAGATTTAGTGGCGCCCCGGCACCAGAAACGGCTACGGCACTTTATGATTATGAGGCTCAAGCAGAGGGTGACTTAAGCTTCGTAACCGGCGATGTAATCGATATCGTGACGAGGACGAATAATGAGAATGAATGGTGGGTAGGAAAGATTAGAGGAAAGCAAGGGCAATTCCCAGGTTCGTCGATAACTAGGGGCAAATCCATCATTCCAAGAGTCAGAATACTAACTCGACTTAGGCAATTATGTAAAGGTGAACTAAGGTGGTGCCTTTTTCCCCCCGAAGATTATACCCACTCAAGATACGGATCCCGCAATAACGTCAATTTTGAGAAGTCCGGAGAAACCTAGCCGCACTCAGTAGTTCGGAAACGGAAATAGAGGGGTAAGGCTGGTAGTTTATGCATTCAATGTGTAGGGATGAGCATGTTTCAAGTAACATTAAAGTTAGCACGTATAATACAAACAATATTGAGCTCAACCCCAACAGATCCCATCGTCTCTTCCCATGTACTAAGGAATAGGGGTAGAAGAACCCCGCTTAGACGGTAGCATGTAAGCTATCATTTACCACGAACCTCCGTGCATATGTTGTATTTGTTGGCAAGGTTGAATGGGCGTAAGGCGAACGAGGCTGCCAGTGTTCGCCTTAGCCCCCCTGCTTCCTGGGAGCCTCAAACATCCCCTCAATGTCACACTCTTTGACGATTCTTCGGGCCTTATTGTTTCTCTCTTGCATTTTCTTTGCAGTTTCGATTTCAAATTTTATCTTCGCATTGGCGCGCCTGTCGGGTGGTTTGAGAGCATACCACTTTCCCGATTTTATTCCTCCGCAAAGGACGATCAAATACTTCTGTCCCGTCATGTACATGCACTGTCAATCGAGCACATCGTATGCTAGGCAGTTTGCCTCTCCGCCAAACCGGGCGTGGAAACATGCGGGCTTCTTCCCCTTTACAACCTCTTTTACGTTTCTCCTCCTTTTGCTCTACCAATGTCACTTTGAACACCACCCCCTTCTTGCTTTCAAATCCAACTGCGGGCCGGAAGTTGGTGCCACGTTGGGAAGAGTTGGGTTCAAGATTGATATTGAATGCTCAGTGGGAGGATCCTTGGTTGCATGTCACCTCAATTGCACCATCTCTATACGAGCGAGGATTCAATCCTGGCGAACGAAAGATGATTAGAAGCAGCACATCCTGACTATCGAAGGATCTAGTGCTTCTAGTTTGCATTTAAGTGCTACCATCTTCTCCCGGTCAAGGCCGAGACTCTATTCTACACACATTTCTATGCAGTGAAAAGCATACAAGTAACCAACACGATATTAAATGGCCCCCAAAAGATATCCGGCTCTTCGCCCGTCGCCCGGTTCATGTTGAATGCAATGGACCCCTCATACCCTCTATACCAGATACGCCGACTTTTAAACCAAAACAAGTTTTTTGAGAGTCCTACCCTCGCCCCTTCAAATTTCTTTTGCAGAAAGCCAATCCTGTTAACACACACCCAGCCCGATGCTTCAACTCTTGAATCGGATGCAGATTGTTGAAGCCTGCACCAGACAAGCATCACAACCCTCGACAAGCCCATAAAATAGAACTCGCTTGCCCAATTCCTGCTCGGCAGATAGCGAAACGTAAACACTTCCAGCCCAAGACACCCACCAAAACTCCGGAGACTCCTATTGTTTTTTCAGAGGCTGAGGCTTATCACGCCCGAAATAAAAACCCTGATTAATATCCCGATACTTAGCTCTTTCCATCCAAGCCCACGTTACCCCTTTCCCTGTGTCTTCACTTCCCCCCGTCGTAACCACGCCCTCCTTCTCTTGCTCTGGAAAACTAGATAACCCTTCACTCAGAAAAATATGTACCTCTGCCGTCCTCCCCGTACTCGTACCTGTCACACACGCCTTCCCTTGCCTATTGCCCTTCCTCTCTACAACAGCTGCTCTCTTGCTCTCTTCAGGATCAACATATTCCCTCCCCTTTCCCTTTTCTACCCTATCACTACTATCATCCCCCCGACATCCGGACCCAGCATCTCCCTCTACCCTCCTTGTCTTCAAAACGCCCGCCCACTGTCTCAATCCCTCTAACCTAACCCCCGGATCGAAACCAATAAACACCAACGTCTTCAGCTTCGGTCCGAGCCCCGTTGCATACACAATCCCGCGCTCATCCCCCATCCCCGTCACCCCTCCCAAACTCTCAGTAGGATTCAGTATCTCATACAATTCCTCCACGTCCTTATTCCTCTCCTGCACATTCGGCTCCTGCGCCGGGGGCCAGAACTCAATCTCCGAGTCCTTGTAAATTTCTTCCGTGGCCGTTTCCAGGTCCGCGCTTGGCTGTCGAACCAGACCAGACGCGCCATCGAGCAGAGGGGGCTTGAGATACCTTGCACCAGCCCGGAGACGCAGACGCTGTGACTGTGTCCAGTCGCTTGGGAGCGGATCATCGACAAAGTCGACGAAGGTGTTGCAGAACGTATGGTATGTCCTGAGGAGACTCTTAGCAACCGTGAACGTAGGCCTATGCTCTCCGTCTCTCGTATTATGGACATTTTGCGGGAGACGCCTTAAAGGCGGAGCATAGGTTGGGTTATCCTCTTTAGTGCGAAGACGGAGTAATGGGTCGTTTGGAAGCTCGCTTGATCCTGCTGCTGAGGATGAAGAAGCGTAAGTTTCTTGCAAGTATCCATCTAACAAGTCCTCATCGTCGGGGAAGTAGATGGGCGTTTTATAATACGTCCTTTGACTCTTGCTAGACCCAAAATACCATTCCCTCCTCGCTTCGACAATCCCAAGTTCACCAGTGTTTTCATCAATATCGAGATTCAAACTACTCCACCGATCATCAATCGGCCCCTCTCGATGTTGTCGTCTCCACATTCCCCTATTATCCGCTTTTTGGACGAGTTCCGGGCAGGGTGAGCTCAGGGGAAAACGTATGCAGTGGTAAAATGACGTCCAATCTATTTCTTGGTTCTCGAAAGACGTTTGACTTGCTAGGCCGTATAAATATCCTCTGTAGAACTCGAAACAGATCGTTGAATTGATTTCTGAGCCCACCATATCATGCAGATGGATTTTATGCTCGAACCATTGGCTAGATTCAAAGTCGTAGCCACTTAGAACCCATTTTCTAAACCCGTCGGCTCCAACGTCTGAATGTGTTCCATAATATAGGTATTTTTTATTATGACGGGCGAATATCTTGTTTGTGACGTCTAGCTTTTGAAAGAGTAAAATAGCCAATGTAGTCGAATGAAACGCAATGAGCCAAGCAGAGGAACCAGGGTCTGTGGATCTGTAAATGCATGAAATGATTTCCTCCGCGCAATATAAAATTTGAAAAGTTCCTTGGCTGTTCTCACCGACATCGGGAAGAACTTGACCAAGAAGTCCAGGAATGTTGACGACCAGTTCGTTGCAGCCAGAATGGCGTAAATCTAGCACTCGTAACTGGTCACCTAATATATAGCATAAGGTCCCTTTAGAATAAAGATAAGTATTGCAGAAACCAATTGTTGCCAAAACAAATGGCGACGCGGTAGCAAGGGCCTCGTATCGTTTTGCTGTCCGCCGTAGTGCGCGAGCATTGGGAGCTTTGCCACCACCACCTGTCATCGCATCCAGGGCTTCATTGGAGTAACGGATCTTGCTCTGTACCACTTGTCAGAGGCTGACACCTTGATTTCTGACTATGCCGGAAGATACGACACCATAATAAAGCCAGTTGACACACCTCAACAATGGACTTGCAGATGTGCTCCTCATAGAGCAGGAATTTGAGACTTTTACAGGTCTTCCCAAGATTGAAAACGTCATCGAAGTTCACGTTTCGCACGACGTTTAGTAAAACCTCGTATGGTAAAGATGATAACCCTAACATGAGACTGTCTTGAGGTAGTGAAAAAACTTCCGTCTGCAAGATTGAAAAGAAAATATTGATATTAGCATTACTATGACAGAGAACTAAAGGCCGATTGAAACGTTCATATGATGAAATCAAGTGATACTGACCTGTCATGCTTGATTAGAAAGAGTGGCTATTGATGAGGGGGGTCATCGAAAACAAGGGAAGCTCGTAGATATACAATTGAAGCAAGCTCGCGGGCAACCATGAACTTATACTGCATGCATGGCGATGAAACTGCACAAGCCCCCAATTTCAGAAGAATGCAGCTCCCACTCAAACTACTACTAAGAATGGTCCCTTGCAGATGCATGTCTAGAGGAACAATGCAAAAATGACGGGATGCGTATGACAGATACCATTTGCTAAGGGAAATTGTCAGAGAGCCTCTTACAGTACTTGGAATGACAGCATTGAGGATGAGGCTGAGTGTCTGCTACTGGAATGGATGTCCGATTGGTGTATAGCCGATAGCCAACAGTCGACAGTAGAGCCGCATATTTATTTCCCCGTCCAAAGTAGTACTTAATATTTTCTTGTGAGGCATTTTTGACGCGAAACCATGCAACCCTTTTGTGAAATGGCCACTGGATCCTTGAGTATTATTGGCCAATATGTCACACTGGCATATACAAGGCTGTTTTGCCCAAAATAATTGTGGCACCATTTATACCACACACCTCTTTTTGAGCCTCATCTAAAGGCATGAAGGAAATGCATCCTCGTCAGATGCTCCTGAAATTCTTATAGATCATACTTCGAAGTCAGGAGTCTTATAATCATAGACTTCGTGGATGAACATACCGCTATAGGGCTTGTGCTACTAGATAATCAGGATATTTCTTAGTATGTGTTTTCAGTGTGAGGTGAGGCTGTACTCAGAGATCGGGCACAGATCTCGGGTGATCTGCGTTGTTTTCTGGAACCATGCATCGTGTTGGCGGGAGCATTATCCTAGCATCATAACTGGAAAACTAGTGCCAGAAAACTAAACGCGGCTCCGCAAAATGTCTGTGTAAAGAAGCGGTAAAAGTTGAAGACATGTGACTATAAACGAATGCAGGAGAAAAGCCACATTGGTCGCTGTCATCGAGTGAGGTTCCTTGACAAGTCGTATTTAAAACGGGCCACGTAGTCTAGAATAGGGCCCGTCACTGTCATCCACTTGGAAGACACTATCCTCATGGGAGTGCAGCACTTCGCAAAAGCCCCGGCTTTCAGGGGACAGATTTTCCATATCTTGATAGCCATGATAATAGTATAGTGTAGGGGGGGCTGTTGAGGCTTAAAAGAAAGTTCCTCGTAGAACTGTAACAACTGGACCAACAGTTAGCGAGAATTAAGACTCGGATTAGCAAGGAGTGTGCAAATAGATCGGGTTAAAGAACAGAAGATTGCCTATAAGAAAAACAAAAGGCCGCAATGAGCAAAATAGATAAGAGGAATGCTGACTCTAACCATAAGTAGGATTTCCCTCTGGTAACCACCATGAACGAAAAAGTGTGTATCCTTGACAAGCGGGGGACTAGCTAATACCCCAACTATGAGGCCCTGTTGAGGCTTAGTTGACCAAGCGAGACCTCCTCGGGCATGAATGCATGGAAATGACATAGTGCCGATACACCGCTGAACTTTATTCAGCTAGAGTGGCAGCATCTCCGATTCTCGGGATGGCACCTGACAATTGTCATGCAGAAGATGAACGAACCATTGATGGTTGTGATGTTTGCGATGCTGGATGTTGGTGATAGTGGTGAGTGAAAGGTTAAGGAACGAAAGTCGGAAACGAAGACACGACCCGATGCCGCTAGCTTTCGGCCCACCCTTCTCCTCTCGGCTTGTTGCCGACAAGTAGTCTCTTTCCACATCGATTTCCACCTGCATCCTTCCCCTCTTCCTCACTTCCTCTTAGAATGTTGAGGCTCAATTTAAGACCTCCATTCCTGATCCAACCGTGGCAAATAGGATAATAATACTCTATACGACCATGTGGGTTCGGCTCAAGAACTTCCTCTCCGGTGCCCGCGTCGATACCTCATCGCCACCATATCTCCTCGAGGTGAGATCCTCAAGGCCTTTATCCTGACTACAATATGCATTGCCGTATTCACCGACATGTTTCTGTACGGGATCATTGTGCCTGTGATCCCGTTTGCTCTTTCGTCCCGAGCTGGTGTTCCTGAATCCTCGGTCCAGAGTTGGGTCTCCGTGTTATTAGCTGTATACGGAGCTGCGCTTCTAGTATGCAGCCCACCTGCCCGGTGGTACGCTGATCAAGTTGCAAGCAGGAGATTGCTTCTTCTGGTTGGCTTGCTCGCTCTCGGTGGTGCAACGGTCCTGTTGTGTCTAGCAAGATCGGTTGTACTCTTAGTCGTCGGGCGAGTGCTTCAGGGCGCTAGTGCTGCCATCGTGTGGACCGTCGGACTGGCGCTGCTCGTGGACACCGTAGGACAGGAAGAAATCGGACAGACTCTAGGATGGACGGGTATTGCTATGAGCGTTGCATTTCTTCTCGCACCACTCCTTGGTGGTCTTGTGTACGAGAAGGCCGGGTATTATCCGGTGTATTACATGGCATTTGGACTTATCGCCTTGGATATTGTGTTACGCTTAGCATTGATCGAGAAGAAAATTGCTCGGCAATGGATGCCGGACGATCCCACCGACTCGGAAGATATTTCGAGTACGGCACCAGGACCCAAAGGACTCATTTTATCGGGAGCCGATAAAGAGGAGGTTCCTGAAGCTGCAGCCTCTGTGACCTCAAATCCTCCCGAGGCTTTTGAGGCTAAGCGGGTTAAATGGCCCCCGGTTTTCACACTTCTCAGATCCAAACGTCTCCTCACAGCTCTCTGGGGCTTCATAGTCCAAGGCTCTCAAATGACAGCTTTTGACTCGGTCATTCCTCTGTTTGTCCAACGGACCTTTCACTGGAACTCCACTGGGGCGGGGCTCGTCTTCCTTGCCATTGTGATACCTGGAGGTGTAGCACCGATGGTGGGCTGGGTGTCCGATCGGTATGGCGCTTGATGGCCAACCGTTATTGATTTCCTCGCTGCAATCCCATTTTGGATTTTACTTCGTCTGGTTACACATGACAGTTTGGGACAGAAGGTCTTGCTTTGTGCGTTGTTAGCATTGATTGGGACTGCACTCACATTGGTGATGCCTCCACTTATGGCTGAGATCGCATATGTTGTAGAGGCCAAAGAGAAGCAGAATCCAGGTCGTTTTGGCAAAACTGGGGCATATGCCCAGGCATATGGACTTTTTGTTGGGGCCTTTGCTGCAGGCACTCTAATTGGGCCTCTGTGGTCCGGATACGTGCAAGATGCGGCTGGTTGGGGTACAATGTCATGGTCCCTCGGACTGTTCAGTCTGGCTGGTGCTATTCCTTGCCTCATCTGGACTGGCGGGTTGATTACAGAAAACAATCCTAAAACTAGCCAAGAGAGAGCCTTAGGCAAACCAAGTGTTACTGCTCCAATTCCTCAACAAGCCGGAGACAATGCCGTATAAGTTACAGAGACGGGCAGAAGCAGTCAAGTGCTGCTATGACTCAGCATAAGCAAGTACAGAGCTTTTATTGAGACCGAGTGCAGCCTAAACTAAGGCTCTTTCACATCTCAAACTTGAGAAGGTCGAAAATGATTGGATTTTATTGTTGATATATTGTCCCATGATGCTTGGAAAGTCATGGGTAGGCACCACTTTGCAACGCAGAGGATAAGTAAATATTCTACACATTGTATATTTGAATTCAGTAAAAACGATATTGACCTTAATGATATATAAGAGTATATAGAGATGCATTGATAGGAATTAAGTTCCCAGTCAACTAGCTATAGAGGAATCATTTACTAGATTAATTAGTACATAAATATACTTACATATAAATACATCCTTCTCGTTACATACTGTCATATAATTTAATTACTATTTATATAGTTATATCAAGAACTGAACCAACGTGTTCAGCATATCCGCTGTCATAATCTCTTCCTCGGAATCCCCTGTTATTGTATCAAGTTGCTCTGCAGCAAAATCAGCATCACGTTCTTCGGGTTGAAGCCAGGAATATAAAAAAAAACTTAAACTCACCCTGGATCGTCCCCTTCAAAACCTCCAGCCCTTCATCCCTCTCCCCAAGCAACTTCCTCACCCTCGCCTCCGCCCCTGGGTCCTCAGCAACTAACCACGCCAGCACAACATCCACACTCTGCAAAGAGAACAACCCCGCATCTAGCCTTCTGTCATCCCACTCATCAGTCATCTCCTCCCTCTTTTCGAGACTCAACCCTTTTTGCTCTTCTCTAATCCCTTCATCTACGGCCCTTACTCTCTCCGCAAACTGTCTCCTTAACTTCACCAGCTTTCCAATCTTCTCGTAATCCTTCTCAACAAACTTGGCTAGGGTACGTATTCTTTCGTCAGAATCCCCAGGTAGTAACCTCAATAAAGAAGAGAAGATCCCAAGGATGTGCTCAGTGGTGGAATTATCCAGCTTCTTCATGAAGATGGAGAATATTGTTTTGAGGCCGGCAGCGTTGATTAGCTGGACGCAGCAGGAGGAGCTGGAGGGCGAGACGCCGGAGAGCGCGTGGTCGAGGAGACGCAGAGCGCGTGGTTTAGACATTTTTCCTTCCTTGAGCATTATTAGGCATAGTTCAACGCCTTCTGCTTCTATAAATTTGTCCTTTCCCAGGGGCTCGTCGACGATACATGTCAGTGCATCAAATACATTTTCTACGAACTCTTCTTCCTCGGTTCCTTTCTCAGGGTCGCGTTTTCGGTATGAGGAGAGGAGTTGGAGGAGGAGGTCAACGCCGTCCAGGTCACAGACCCTTTGACGGTTGGAGGGTGAGGATTGGAGGAGGATGGCGAGGATCTCGGCGGAGTATTGTTTGTTTTGTGAAACAAGGGTTTCCTTTTGCGGGATTCGAGAGAGGAGCCATTTTAAGATGACTGTATCCTTGCCTATTTTTTCTACAAGTTCGGATCTTGAGGCTAGATTTTCGAGGACTGTGAGGGCGTGGTAGACGCCGCTTCTATCAGACTCGTTGGTTTCGTCGAAGCGACTGAAATTGGAGATGAGGAGGCCGAGAAGGTCCGATTCGAGCATGGCGTCGACTAAGGCGTTCCATTCTTCGGTCTCGGCTTCGACATCTTCGTCTGTGAGCTCAGAAATAATTTCTATGGCATCGATAGCAATGTCGGTATTTTCATGTGCCAGTAATCCTACTAATTGTCCAGCACAACCTAGCTTAGCGAACTCCCGGTATAGTTCACTGTGTTCTGCTAGAATACTCAATGCTTTGATATCTGTATCCAAGTCTGCTTCGCTGCCCATAAACTTCGCGGGGTCATTCTCAAATTTGGCTCTCAGTTCCGCGTTCTTGGTTATCCTTTTCTCGAAATTAAGGGCGAGTTTCCGGACCCAGGGCATGTCGTATTTCTCTGGAACAATTGATGGTTCCTCTTGCCCATCCATGTAGTCAAGTATTTCATTTTCCTCTTGCGTTACACCACCGCCGAAAAAGCGCCCTTCATCATCATCAGGGATATCAGGTCCGTAGTCTGCGTCGTCATCTCCAGGCGCAGAAGGACCGGCTTCGACGTCATCGTCTGCCTCATCACTGACAACCGCTGCCTTGCCATTGTGCTTTGCGTGGCCGTTTGCCGTCAGCTTAGCAGATTTGTAGATTTCGTCTAGATGTTGTATTAACAGATGTCGGAGAACTAAAAGGGTTTACAAACTTGGATCTCGGGTGACTTCTAGCTTCCTTTTGTTGCTGGGTAGAGCTGGTTTCTGTCAATCGCAGTTAGATTTGGTGATTTAGAGGAATATAGAACATACCTTGAAAAGATCCTCGAGGCTAGACATAGTTGGAGTGGATGACAGCCTCGTTGAAGTTTCGCGTTATTTCAGAATTCCCTAGGTGGCAAAAGAGGAGGTTAGAAGTCAAGAGGCCGAACCTCTTTGCCGATACAATGGCAACGCGTCGGAAAATTGATAGTGCAAGTTGTCTGTCAATTGCTCAAAACATATTTCTTAAACCTTTCGAAGCTCCAGGCCTCGTCCCCTAGAGCCTCGTTATTCAGGCATAGATATTGATGCCGCAATCACGTGATTCTAACTCCTTACAATGGCGACGCATTTCAGAGTATTTGCAAGTAGTGGTAGCCTTGCTTGGCTCATGGTAGGTGATAGTTAATTACCTTTCCTCTATTAGAGATATCCGGGTTAATAATTTCCCCTCCCGTCTCGGTCTATCTAATGAGAACAAGTACGAGGATGGGCACCACAGGAGGAATGCCCAATCATATCCTCATACCCTCCTAGTTTTATTTTGGCCTCTGCAAAACGATTTTATTCGAATTCATACTCTTCGTGTCATGATAATAGCTGCCCTTGTGGTTGAACAAGAGATTGGCAATGGACAAGGTTGATTCTCTATTAGCCTTCAGTAATTCCCCGACCGCCGGTCCGGCGGAGAAGCTGACAAGCACTCACTGGTCAAGGCTGCAATGTGCTTAACGTAATGTGCTGACCAACCAGTGCTTTGGATCCAGCCGCTTTAGGATACTTTCTTTTTGGTTTTTGGTTTGTAATGTTTCGAGTGTTGAGCTTATGCTTCCCTTCTATCACAGAGAGCGGCCCGAGACGCACAGCGACCACAGAGAGGTAATCTGACCTTCTGAAACCTCGCTGCAACCACTAGACAATATCTATGACAGTGGGAGGGTCCTCCAGCCCAAGTCGCACCAGCATTTAAACAATCTCCGTTAGCGGCGGACACATCCACATCCCCGCTACTCCAACAAAAGAAGGAAACCCATCAAAATGTCAGCCTCGCGCTCAAAAGATGGAGAACCACCTCGGAAGAGAGTCCGAAAGGGAACACACAGCTGCTGGGAATGTGAGTGCTATTCACAATGTTCTCGTTTAGCCGACTTATATAGCATCTAACAATTATGATAGGTAAGAGAAGGAAGATCAAGTGCCAATTGAGCTCAGAGGATGTCCCCGTTTGCTCTGGATGTCTAACACGGGGCACGCCATGCTTAAGCCAAGAGTTTGAATACCCAGAGGATCAAGATACTTCGAAGGGAACCCAGGTTGGTGAGAGACTTGGAAGAGTTGAGCAATTACTGGAAAATCTGGTCGCAAAGATTTCTGCGTTCGAGGATGAGCAGAAGTCTCAGCAGGTTATGACCCCGGACTCGATAGGAAATGATGTTCTCACTCCGTTCACCGTGAATGTAGAAGCAGCAAGTCATCAAGAAGGAGCTCCGTTCGTTTCTCTATATGATAATACCACTGTCAGTCTCTATTTCTAGACATATTACCTTTTCACTAATTATAGTAGACTAAACAACGAGACAACTCGCAGTCTCAAATGCCAACGCCAACATCGCAATCATCAAGTACCAAACCCTCATGTTGCCGGGTACCAAAGATTGAGAGAACACGCCAGGCTCTAGTCGAACTGCTGCCATCACAGAAAGACGTCGACCTTCTTTACAAGTCTGCTAGCGGCTGGCTTCTGTTTCAAGCATTAACTGATGCTAATAAAGACACATCGGCGTCAGCGACCTTGAACATGGCAGAAGTGCAAAAGCGACACCCAACAAGCATTGCTAGAACTCTGCTTTATCTCGCTCTTTGCCTGCAGCAAATTTCGCCAGATTCTGACACTTCAAAGCTTAGCTTGTTTCCTTCAGTTGAGGGCCGCATGGAAAAATACATCGCAGTTGTTCAATCTCTTGTAACTTCGGACGACGAGCTGATTACCACTCTTGATGGACTAGAGTGTTTAGTGCTGATGGCATTATTTCATATTAACGCTGGAAGTCCTCGACGAGCTTGGCTCTTCTCCCGTAAATCATTAGACATCGGACAACTTATGGGAATTCACAAGCGAAATTGCACGATACCTGGTAGCAGAGACATGTGGTATCAAATTATGCGAAGTGATCGCTACTTGGTAGATTATACGTCGTTTTATATATTGCGCCCAGCTCGCTGACTTAGCTACAGGCACTTCTCTTAGGTCTACCTGCTGGATCTGGAGATATTGCCTTTGGACCAGAAGAGACCTTCCAAAACCCTGACATAGATAAAGACGAGCTCTTCGTTCGTAAGCTTGGTGAGCTATCGGGTCGGATCATTGAGCGAAACCAAGTTGAAGATTCGCGTGCCTATGCTGCTACACAAGAAGTTGACGAATCTCTCGATAAACTTGCCAAGCAAATGCCTCAACGCTGGTGGGATATTCCTCCTCATCTTCTAAAGGAGCAAGGGCAAGAAACAGCGTTGAACTACGATCGAGCCATGGCACAGATTTGGTTCTTTCAACTTCAATCCCTCCTCCATATGCCGTTCATGCTTCGAGCCTCGACGGAACGACGCTACGATTATAATAAGTTCATCTGTCTTAAATCATCGAGAGAAATGCTGTGGCGGTATCTAGCCCTCAGGCACGCTGGATATCGGTCCTTCTGTTGTAAAATGGTTGATTTTGCTGCTCTAACCGCAACTGTCACCTTGTTTCTCGATTTGCTCGAATCTCCTTCTGGTCCGAATCAGCAACAAAAGGATACGGACAGAGGTCTCATCGCGGATGTCTTAACATCTATGGAAGCATTGTCTCGAGGCGAAAAGGATATTGTTGCGACACAGAGCGTAAATGTCATCAGGTCTCTTCAAGCAGTTGACTCACCATCCGGCGGCAACACTGGAAATCTGAAGTTGACAATCCCGTACTTTGGGACCATCAATATTGCCCGACCATCAAGGCCTCAATTACCTAAATCGACACCAAACGTGCCTGTGTCGTTTCCGCCCTCTAATCTTCCCGCGATATTACCAGAACACGACTGGCAAAATATATCTTATACCGATCAAAGCCCCATTCAAGATTCTGCAAATCTTCCCCAAATATCTTTTACAAGCTCACAGTTCGCGACTGATCACACGGGAATGCAGAACTACGCATTAACCGAGGCAGACACGCTCTTTTTTGATAGTTTACTTAATACTGATTTGGAAGGAAAATGGGTTTTCTAATTTGAATTTGTAGGCGCGGGCGTTTCGGCAAGGAGCCGGTTGGATTCTCATTAACTAGGTTGAGATCCGCTCCGATGTAATATACAATATTCGCTACTTCTTGGGGTCCCAAGTTGATACATCATGTGCAAGTTCGCCAAGCAATAGAGTGCGTGAAACGATACGAAATAGAGAGTCTCTCGCTGAAGTACTGCGAAAGGCGTTGTAACACTTTAATTTCTCAAAGCCGTAGATATAAATTTCCCAATAGTGATGCGTGGGGATGCGACGCAAAGCTCTGACTACTTTCCCTTCTTTATCTGCGTCTAATGATGACTCCCAAAACTGCTTTGCAGCTTTCTACTTGCTATCAATAACTTAGCGTCAGCGTAGCTTCAGTTAACCTTTCGGTCATACGCATTCAGTTCCGTGATGCCGGGCATCATAACCATCTTTTCTGTCCGAATCCTTACTCGAACCAGAACACTTCATCTACCCGTACTATTCACATACGTTGCCAATTAGACGTGTCAACACCCAGAAAAGTT
Source organism: Ascocoryne sarcoides NRRL 50072 (assembly GCA_000328965.1). Classification (NCBI taxonomy): domain Eukaryota; kingdom Fungi; phylum Ascomycota; class Leotiomycetes; order Helotiales; family Gelatinodiscaceae; genus Ascocoryne; species Ascocoryne sarcoides. Next base: position 2,127,974 of record KB205944.1, on the reverse strand, counting down.
TTATGCCTTTTTAAAGAAATTTCTTCTTCTTCTTCTTCTTCGTTCCAGAAGTTTTGGTCTCATCGAGAACCTGTTTTGCTGGCACTCTCTCCAAAACCGCCAATAATAGCACCCATCCACTCTCAGAACTCGGTTAGCCCGGGCAACAGTCTGTGCCGAACCGTGCCACCAATTACATACGCTCACTTTTAGAAACATATAATATTCAATTAAGACCAACCTAACATCCAAGCAACCATGAGTGTGTGGTAAAGCGCGGCGCTGGGTGAAGTACCAGGATAATCTCCAAAATAAAACAACGAAAGCTCTCTAGCTGTTCCTTGTCTTCGCAAGTAGGAGTTCGGTTTAACACGTCCGATCGAAGACAAAGAAATACTACAAATTCTCTATGCTTCAAGCTTGAGAACCCATTTTTTGGAATATTTTTACATCTTTGAATCGCTTCTTCAAGCTGTATTGAATCTCTTTCTCTCGTCTTTTTTTAGCTGGGCCCTTCTCCTACCCTTTTATACTCTCACTATTTTTTCCCTTCATTTAAAATTTCGAGACACAGTGGTTCATGGCAAAAGTGACCGTTTATACCGTTACTTGTGGTATAGATGCCTTTGTAGCTTGCCTTATAGCAATAAATGTATAGTTTCACAATATCAAATACTTTTAAAACACATATCCAAAACTTTCTACTTAATTTGAGAACAAAAGCTCGGAGCCTAGTTACAAGTCGCTGCTCACCACATATGTGCCGCCTTTCACAAATCCACGAATTCGAACTTAACAAGCAGAGAGCATTTCGTTTCCCTCCCCTTCAAATCCAGCATGCGAATAAATCTCCACCCTGGTACCACATAAAGCAATCTTACTGCTGCAACCGCAAGCACAGGGTTCGCTGCAAAGCTATCATCTGACTTTATCAAGATTCTCAAAAATGTCATCTCATTATCCTCAAAGTCCCACTCCAAGACCTCATTCCAGACTGGATCATTGTTAGGAGGGTTTTCGCCTCTATGTATGAATCCGAGATGATGATGCTTATATGGTTTCGTTTTTCGTTTTGGGGGCGAGGTGGAGATGTGGGAAGGGTGCATCAGCATACAAGTAACATACGGCTCTACATCATCTATTTCTCGGCCAGATGGGATAGGAAGCTCGGAAGCGCCTGCGACATGAAGACGCAGTAGCTTTTGTTTTCCAGCGGTGAGGACGCCGGTTCCACCTGCACGAAGAGCGGATGGCTTTAAGATATAGCCGTCAGAACCACTGAAGAGTGCTTCGTTGAGTTGCATTCCTGCTCCGAAGGTTTGCCAGTTCAAGGCGCAAATCTGAGCACCTATTCCCCAGAAGGGAACAGGATTCAGGTTATTTGATGAGATTCGGGTTCCTTTTGGAAAGACCCGCATTAGATAGGAGGCATTGTGACGACTTATTTTTGCACTTTCCTCGGGAATGAGCATGTGGGTTGCCAATCCAGACTCGGATACATTGATAAGGTGATGGTGTGGCCCATTTTTGAGGGTGCTCTCGAACCAGGAATTATCGGAAGGTTTCACGGATTGTGCGTACACACCTAAATCGGCTAGCTCAGGAACGATGAGTGTGGTTACTGGTGCTGCTTTTTTGTTTTTATAGGCTTCTCTTGCTTGCTTTTCTTCTTCGTCTTCGGAGGATTCGGAGGAGGCAGCATCGTCTTCTTCTTCAGTGGGTTCGAGTTCGCCCGGGATGTGATGTTCGACAATAACGACGATTTTAGCTCCCAGTTCGCTAAGATAAACCTGCTTTCCTGTTTCTTCTTGTTCTTCATGGCCCTTCATTCTGATAGCTTCACTCAAGAGACGATCTCCCCATACTTCTTTCATAATATCAACAAGACGTTGCTGGCCATGTGCGTTGCAGTGATTTTCAAGAGATATCAGGATTGGAGCCGGTAGGAGACCTTGTTTTTGTAGTGATTCGGCGGCTTCTTTATCGGAAACCGAGCGGATTGTTTCGCAGACAGCACGAAACTTGATATTTGACACAAGGGTGTATCCATGAGTGACTTTCGGCTCGCTTACGTCTTCGTCGTTGTCCCATACATCGATTTCTACACAACGCGAACCAGTATTGAGGACTGTCTCATAGGCTTCAACTGAAGATGTTCCATATAGTTGATGGGCCATCAAGTACGTATTGTGGCTTGAACTAATGTAATACTCTGGAAGTGGGTGCATTCGATCAGTGAGATCGGATGGAACCTTAATATGTGGCTCGTTGAGAAGGGCTTTTAGTGCTTCGGGAGGATCAAGTGAGCCGTCTAAGTCATCCAGACCAGCATTTTCGGCCGATAAGACTTTCTGATCGACGAGAAATGACTTCAAAGCATGGCTCACTCGGAGCCGGCTCTTTGTAATGTCTGTTTGACGTGCCCCATGACCCCCTCCAGCAACAGTAGCAGGGGTAATATCCTCTCCTAACTCGTCGTTGACGTCTTGATGCTTTGACTTGGGAAATGGATGCAGTTCCGCAAATCGGGAAGTGATATAATGATCCGACATAATTGAGGTTGCTGGAGGGGGAATTAGATTTTGATAAAACTAAGGATTAATAAGTGCTCACTTTGCTAACGAAAAGTGTTCTTAGATCAGAATGGCTTTTCACAGCGCTACAGCTCTATATGCTATTATGAGCACTGTAGAGCCTCTTCTTGGGTTTGCTGGGATGCAAATACGAGGTCTTGGAAACTGAGAGTAGGAGGGGATTCGCTCGAATGAGGAGACAAAGATATGATTGTTCGACCTGAAATAATAAGCTCGCCTGTCTTAATCAGAATAGATAGGCTAATACCAATTGTTGTCACAATAAATTGAGTAGGATTTTACTATTTCATGGTGGGGATGGCGATACATATGCCGAAAGATCAGGTTTACCCCGCTGAGCGCTTGGCGGTGGGGGCAAAAAGTGGCTAATATATAAGCGCAGGCCTATAAATCGCATCTCTTTTAGTTTTAGGGGCATTCCACAATAACTGACGGTCGAAATAAGGGTTTGAGGGAGTGTTATTCCTCCTAGAGTTCGAAAATGCTCTATTATACTTTGTTTTCTTTAACGGCGCTCAAATTAGCTGTTTGGAGGAGATATTAGCCTTGGAGGAGCTCGCTAAGTAGCCCCGGTTTTTTGTTCACCACAAGGACAAGTGGAAGGCTCAGTAGGATGAAGCAAGAGAAACTAAGCAAAGAGTGAACTATTCTGAGATGCAGGCGCCGTAATCGAAAATACCCCCAAGTATCAGGAGCATCCCGCTTTGTGAACATGATAATAGAAAGAAAAGCAGTAAGCTCAAACACAAAATCGCAGAGTACACTTGCACTCAACTGGAGGTTTCAAAAACGTCCAGACAAATGTACTAACCTTATAGCATCTTCGAGATTTAGTAGTATTGATTGATTGATAGAGAATTTCTCAGACTGCATATCTCTTATCCTTGACATTGGTATAGCCCACTTCCTGGACCGGGACTAAATTTGCTTGGCTGTCGGGGTTGAAAATGTGTATTCTGGGTGTCTAGTTTGATGAATATTACAAAGCCCTTAAAAGACTTTTGCAGTTGGTTATCCCATTTAGATAAAGAATCTCCAGAACGCCCTATGATGCCAAACACCACAAATGCTTTTTCCAGACCAGACATATCCTCTATAACAACTTCAAATTCCCCGTAACCCTATCAATGACACTCTTAGGCGCTGGTCCGATCCCAAGAACCGTATGGCTACCACTCATGATTTGAGTCCTTCCCGCATCAGCGATAACTTCTGCCACAAGTCCTAAACTAATGGCCATAGCCTGCAGCACCTCGAACTCCTTCTCACTCTTGACTTGCAGTGCAACCTTGGCTTGGCCTTCTCTTTCCCATCTGCGAAGTATTGGCGAATTCGGATTGTTTCGTAGGAAGTTCTTGTAACATGCCAGCGTTGCATGTCCACATTGTGCAGCAATTTTACCTATGAAATTTGGTGTTAAAATATTTCAAATCAGGGATAAGAAGATATACCTTTTGTCATGCCTAAATCAGTCCTCACAACCAAGACCAATTTACACTCCTCGCCAGCTGTTATATCCTCCCACTCTTGCTTCTCGGCCACCGCTTTTGAACCCCTTTGCCTAGCAGTAGCTCTGAGCCCGTCCCTCTTATCAGCCTCGAACCCATTTGCCCAATTCGGCGCATGGTCTAGCAACCCCTCATCGACATCCTCCTCACTACTCTCCTCTTCATTATCGTAATTTTCCGTCCCTGCCCTCTTCGCGAGTGTCTTCGTCTTTGTTTTCGGCATGAATGGAATGGGTAAAAACCCCAGAGAAGATGCAATTCCGATCATATATCCAGTAATTCCAGCAAGGATCGCCGTGCTGATAATCATCGCCACGGGCGTTGCCGAAGTCTTGAGGTCACCCATGATGCCTTATATCCTCGATTGTGTTGAGGAATGAGGTTGTAGTTTACGTATAAACTGAAGGGTTGGCTGGTTCTGTGTCAATTCACATGCTTGTGTATCTCGCGAAGGTATTTTTGTGAATCCACATCAACGTCATCAGGCTGCAAGGCGCCAAAATCACCAGACCCTCAGGGGTTGACAGCACTCTAAATTCGGGGCTCTGCCTGGACTTCAGGGCATATCGTTTGCGACCTGCAACAAAATCTTGTAGGTTTGTACAACTAGCCGCCCAGATATTTAATCCTTCGCTTTAGCCCAAATACGCACAAAAATGGCTACGGGGACACTAAACAGGCAGTACTGGCACAAATGCACTACTTTCGATTCAGTCATGTGTGAAAAAATTGCTGTCTAATACGGACTATTTAAATTGGCAGTAAGTACGGATCTAACCCATCTCTACTCATCTACATTTAGTGAAATCTATACAGTCGAGTTAAAATTTATTTTCACTGTACCTCCGTATCTTGCTTTATACTTAACCGGAAGCGGTTTTGGACTGAGCTCACGTATCCGCCAACTTGAGCTATACTTGGTACTTAGCCAGGACGCCTTGCCATATTTTCTTATTGCCCCCTCTATACTATTATACAAGACATATCTTTGGCTGAAACCTCAGAAGCAAGCCAAAAGCCACTAGATCAAACTCATAGTTCTCTGAGGGGTTACAAGCCCGCCGTTAGTGCTACTTACTACATGAAGTGACTAAAGCCAGCCTGCCGATTCATGAAATTAATGCTGTCAGCTCGTGAGATGCAGCTACCATGTTATTACGTGCTTTATTCTTTCTTTAACTTATCGCTACACAGCTCTATTTACAATGCTTTTAAGTTATACTGCTATTTGCTCTGTGATACACGCAATCGTGGTCTCTAAATAGTTTGAGCATCAAAAAGGCGACAATCGATTACCAAAAAAGGTTTTGTGCCCACCACAAGCCCTGAACAGTTCTAGAAAATGGCGAACAATACGCCGTCGATTAGTAAAGAAATGATTACGTTCATGCTTAGCCAATCTATAAAGTGACGGGCGATCCTAAATAAGACGGCTCATTTCATAAAATCAAGCAAATGAAACATTTGTCTAGACTTTAGAAGAAACATGCCCCAAAAGCTGATATTAAGGCTCTACAAGTTAATCGAAATACCTTTATGCAGCCACGACAGCCGGAATCTTTTCACATGGTTTATGCTTATACTCAATGAGCCTGTCTACCCTATTCTCCAATAACGCCAATCCCTATGCCCCTCCTAGAATTGCATAACAAGATCCGGAACTTGGTCTTCACCAGCTTCGTCAACGATAGCGTTCCAAGCTCTTGCATTCCTAGGCCACATTCGTTTATAAAGACTAACACCCACAGAATCCTGAGGATTAATTTTCCCATCAAATGTGGCTTTGAAGTAACCATGTGTTCCCAGACTCTCCTTGATGAAACCGCTTCTCCCTCTCTTAGTCCAGAGTTGCAAAGCCTTGAACCATTCCACGTCCTCGCGATTAAAGAACATATATCTAATTGTAACAAGCCTCCTGTGAATCTTATATGGATGACCAGTGAGAATGATACGCTTCGCAATAATGCGATTTGAAGAGGGCGGGAGAGAGGTGCCCGTCCCTAAGAGTACGAGGGGTAGTTGAGAGCCATCCTCGGTATCCATTGCTTCGGATATAGTGCGTTTGAAAAATAAAGTGGGCACTGATCCCCAAGTTAAGGGTCCAATGAAAGTTGCAACAGCTGATCCGCCGGGATGGAGGTATCGATCGAATTTGTGGACATCGTTCGAGGTATTGCCGCCTTGTGAGAATAGGGGGTTAATAACGAATCTTCGGGGGCCGCATTGCATAATTAGCTCCTCCTTAGATTTAACTGGCGATACATAGTCAGAGCTAAGAGTGATGTTGAAGTTGAGCACTGCTCGCTTATGCTCATGACGAAGAAGGGAGAACAGGTTGAGGGGGCGAGAAGGATTATAAGACGCCTTGAGAGATGCAGGAACATTGCGAAGATGAACCAGGACTCTAGTGCCAGCTTCAACACCTCCAACTAAAGCTTCTCGAAGAACAGCGCTTCGTGCTGATTTATAATCAGGGACTTGAAGTAATCTTCGCCAGTCTTCTGGTTCATGGGCTCTGTCTTCAGCCTCCTCCCATGGACTTGAACGTAAGCTTTTCAGTCCACGATACCGAGACAGTCTCTCTCGTGCAAGCACTTGTGGATGGAGCTCGATCTCATCTGGGAATTCCCGGTCCTCTTCTGCCTCATCATGATTTCGACCCCGAAATGCAGCCAATTGCTCGGCTTCTTCTTCATCTTCTGGTTTGGGATCTAGGAACATTTCAGACTTCGCATACTCTGTAGCTGCGTATTCGGTTTCTTCTCGTGGCGCAAACCCTTCAACTCCGTCTTGCGGCAATGCTGGGTCTATTGCCTCAGCAACCCGCTCATCTACATCCTCCAAGTCAGATCCATCGTCAGAGAAAGTGTCTCCAAGATACCACGCAGCCTGGGATTTCGAAGTTCCTCTAGGTAACCGCTTTGGGGCAGCTGGTAAATGTGTCTCGTCGTCTGAGAAATAGTGATGGTCGTCCAAGAGAACGCCGCGTTTCTCGCTTGGTGCAACTGACATTTCCATATCAATATCAATATCAATATCATCATCCATCATGATCTCCTCTGGGGCCAATTCATCAAGATCATCCTTTTCAAGTGTTGGGAAGTCAAGGACTTTTTCAACCTCGCTTTCGTCAGTCGCCATTTCCTCGGGCTTTCTCTTTTTCGAGAGTAATGGAGCTGCAGTAATCTTCTCGATCTGAAAGTCTCCCCAATTGCCGACCTGAACGAGTCGATCCGCCTTTAACCCTTTTCCTCTAACCACGCCTGTCAAAACAACATTTCCATCATTTGCTTCCGGCCACTGAACTTCGTCAACAAGCATCCAGCTTCTTTCTTCCCTCCATCGAACGCCCTTTGGCGACATTGTACATATCGATCGCATGAGGTTGGCACACTCTTGTCTGGAATCTAGGTTGTGGACCTTTTCTTGATCGGGATGGAAATGTGTCACATACGACTTGAGCGATGACAGTACTTGCGGTCGTCTCTTGGGCGGCTCAATTTTTTCTAACCCTTGGACAACGGTTAAGAGCGTTGATAGACCTTGACTCTCCACACTTCGAATGATAAGCTCTCCCAAGGCATCCACCTCTTGGTCCGGGGATAATATGAAGATAACAAAATCTGCTGTTCTTCCAGCGTCCAGGCAAGCCAGCAAATCTCTTTTGACAAGCACATATTGGACCTTTTGTTTGAACCGTTCGATTTCTGTACGGAAAAGCCCCTCGGATGTAATATCGACATCAATATCGAGACTGCCATTCAATAGCCTTACTGCCGCAGCTGCATCTCCATCTTCGCATAATGGTATGACAGCGACAATTCGAGGCGCCCCATCGCGTCCCGCGAAAATATTGGTTTCTCTTAAATGCTCTTTGTGCTTCGTCTGTTGCTTTTGTCGGGCCTGGTTTCGGCGATCGAATTTAGACATCATCTGTTGATGAGGAGATTTCCGATGGCTCAAGTCTGATATCTTGCCTGCAAGCTGTCAGACAAGTACTCAGGGAAAGTCATTGGCAAGAATGGACATCAACAGGAAATAGCACTGGCAACAAACCTTTTTGAATTTCCTTCAATGCGCCTTTGCTCGTCTTTCGGGACTTGAACGCCTTATGGGAGACTTTTGTAGTGCTCCTATGCGAGTGAGATGCCACGCTTGAAGGCATATTGCCGTCGCCTCCGGCTTTAAATCTGAAGGGTATCGAAGCCAGAATGATTTTGCTCGAAATATAATGTGTTTATTTTGATGCTTGCAAGAATAAAAGGCGGGGGTATCGTCAGAAAAAAATGTTGTGGGCTTATCGCGTATCTTATCGGGAAGTGGTCGAAGCGTCTTAGCGTTCAAAAAGTTCGAAGTTCAGAATTCTCGAAACTCCAGCCTCATTTTCCAAGCCCCAGAATTCTTTGTGACGACATCCTTAGAGCCAAATCGAACCAGACCTTCAACGTATACAGCGGCAAACAATCGGAATCGTGCAGGTCTTTTTTATTTCTTAGCCTACCCACCGTTCTCAGCATGGATGTCGTCCAGCAGGAAGCCCCTTCGGGTGCAACTGAACGTTTCAACGGAGCAGTTCCTATAAAACGAGCGAGATTGGACCTGATAGCACCGGATGCGGCACAGGTTCAGAGGCGGAAAGAAGCCGAGAAAGCATATGGCAGAGGCAGAAAGATCCCTTGTGAGCTTTACCACACGGAAACGAAAGCACGGGAAATTAATATCTTGCAGTGAAGGGCATCAAAGACAAGAAATTGCGAGGCAATTTGAAGGCCCTAGAGGGCAAGTACAAGACTGCTGCCTTAAGGGCTAAAGATGCTGAAATATTGCACGAAAACACCGAGGGGTTTCTTCAACCTGAGAGCGAGTTGGAGCGAACATACAAAGTTCGACAAGAGGATATACAAGCCGAAGTTCCAATCGAAACTGCGAGGAAAAGATTCGAGCTGAAATTGGATACGCTGGGACCCTATGTTTGTGATTACACAAGAAATGGGAGGGAGCTCTTGCTAGCTGGGAGGAAAGGTCATGTTGCCACGATGGACTGGCGAGAAGGGAAGCTTGGCTGTGAAATACAGCTTGGAGAGACTGTGAGGGATGCAAAATGGCTGCACAACAACCAATTGTTCGCGGTCGCCCAAAAGAAGTATGTATACATATATGATAAGGCAGGCGTGGAGATACATTGCTTGAAGAAGCACATCGAAGTCACAAATATGGAATTTTTGCCTTATCACTATCTTCTTGCTACAGTCGTAAGTATCCCTCTACTTCTCCTAGGCGCATGCAAACTAATTATGGCTTAGGGAAACGCAGGATACTTGAAATACCAGGATATTTCAACTGGTCAAATGGTCATCGAAATGCCAACCAAGTTGGGATCGCCCACTTCGCTATGCCAAAATCCCCATAACGCAATTCTCCACATGGGCCATCAGAATGGAACGGTCACTCTTTGGTCTCCAAATTCTACTGAACCACTTGTCAAGCTCTTAGCCCATCGGGGCCCAGTTCGAGCTCAAGCGGTCGATCGAGAGGGTAGGTATATGGTTACTGCTGGGCAAGATTTAAAAATGTCGGTATGGGATATTAGAACATTCAAAGAAGTCAATAGTTACTTCACCAAACAGCCCGCGTCATCTGTTGCCATATCAGACCGGAATTTAACTGCTGTTGGCTGGGGTACGCAAACATCGATATGGCGAGGTCTATTTTCAAAGCATGCTTTAGAACAAGAGAAGATACAGAGTCCATATATGGCATGGGGTGGTGATGGAAAGCGGATAGAACGAGTCCGATGGTGTCCTTTTGAGGATCTGCTTGGTGTTTCCCACAGTGAGGGTTTCTCCTCTATCATCATCCCAGGGGCAGGGGAGCCGAACTTCGACGCCTCTGAAGTTAACCCATATGAAACCACCAAACAACGACAAGAGACCGAAGTACGCTCTCTCCTCAACAAGCTCCAACCAGAAATGATATCCCTGAACCCAGATTACATCGGTAATTTAGACCTCATGTCCGCCGAACAACGAAAACAAGAAAAGGATCTCGACAAAAAACCCGAGGATCCAATTGCGAACATCAAGAATCGTGGCCGAGGAAGGAATAGCTCTCTACGGAAGTATTTGAGGAAGAAGGGAGGCAAGAATATTATTGACGAGAAGAGGCTGAAAATTGAGGAGTTGCGGAAGACTCAGAATGAGCGACATCAGAGGAGGCTGGAGGTCGTAGAAGAGAAATTAGGGCCTGCTCTTGGAAGATTTGCTAAAAAGGGTGGTAATTGAGAGTGAAGATGTAGAAAAGTCATATGTAAAAGGGCTGAGCAGTAGATACCCATTCTATCATACAAACCATGAGATTTCTAGAAAATCTTGTCTCGATTTCATCACTCTTTTTCCCACAAAGTGCCTCTTTGCCGTACCTGGTAAATAACAAATGGTCTCGTCTCCTAACTACAACTGAACTGACCAAATATAACGTTTTCACTCTCCAATCACTAGCACAATTTTGCCCCCTCTTTCTATGATTCAAAGATGTGCAAATATAGTGTGTTATCTTCCTAGCATCTTACTCACGCTCATGCTCGCTTTCTAGTGTGGTTACAACTCCCAGACTATTCCATTTTACTTGGTTTATTGAGGAAATATAACAAGAAGATAAGATGTCAATTTAAAGATTATAGTTTACTACTTTAGTAATATTCCTTAAGAGGATCATAACTTCAATGCCTATTCTTGTTTAGCGATGAACCATAGAGGCAGAGGTACAAATTCTGGAATCCTGGTTATTACTCGGAATCTTTCGTTTCAATCTAAATGGAAAAATGTAGTACTAATGCTTGCTTATTTAAACAACTACCAGTTAGTGCTATGTGACAGCAGCAAACTCAGCACGTATGAAAAATAATAAGATCCTGTGCTAAACCAGAATCCTAAAATAGATGCTGGTATATAACCTTGTATCGACAAGTATACCGATAAGAAAAGTAGTAAGAAAGCACTATGACTTCTTAAGCACTTTCTTTGAAATACTCTTCAGTGCCTTCAGCATCCTTATTTTCTTCGGTTCTTTAATCCCTTCCTTCTGCTTCCCCTCTTCAACATCAAATCCGTTCCTTTCTTCCACCTTTTTTGCACTCTCGCGAATTGCTCTCGCCGAATTTTCAGCCGCTGTAGTTAGCGTGGCATTCTTAAGAGTATATCGACGAACCAAATAATCTGAAGTTATTTCGAGAGATGTATCTGGCGATGTAGCTGTGGTATCATCGCCCTCGTTAGAAGCGCCATCAGCAGGTGCCGAATTCGAGTACGAGGTTCGATCTCCTTCCTGGGAGAACACAAAGGAACTTGCATACTCAGTCATATACTCAGTCTCGACTTGGCCACCCTCGATATCTACACCTGACTCTCTGAGTGAGGTCAGTACATCCAAGGCAGGAGAGTAGACGTAAGGAATTTCAGAACTCGCAGTTGAGAGGGCAGTGGCAAAAGAACGAGGGCGCTCCTCTTCGTCCTCAAACGAGTTTGAATCTGATTCGTTCAAAGCAGTTCTAATCCCATTCGTAGTCAATTGCTGAAAGAGGGACGACGACCTCGCACTATCCGAAAGTGTCATATCGTCGACTTCTGAAATCTGGGGAGGGAAGTGCTGGATGGGTAGTTTGCTGCATTTCGGGTCCTTAGTTTGGACAGTTTGACTTCTAGGAGTTCGGGCCGAATGACTTCCCGTGGCAATTTGAATTGCATCGCCTTTGGTTATGCCTTTCGTTGCTCCACTTTCTGTAATGCTTCGAGCTGTGTCGTTATCTGGTGCAACAGAAACGTCGTTTTGAACAATTATGTGCTTGAATTGGGCATACGTCTCCGCAGAACCAGATTTCAATATATTCCACAATCCCCCAAAGCCTCTCGGTACCCCCGGAGAACCAGGACGGGGCTCTTCTTCTTCACTCGAAGGCGAAGACACTTCTGCACCAACCTCCTTAAGTTTGAGCGATCTCTCAAAGAGCCCTCCAGATTCTCTCTCCGCTGACGCAAATCCTCTTCCCACCGCAATTATTGTCTTATTATCTTCATCCCAATCATACCCATCGGCTCTAATCTCTCTCAAACCGTGTATCTCGCCAGACTTGGTGTCAAACACAAGTCCGTGTCGGTCGAGAGCATCCTCAAGCTGGGGCCATATGGGAAAAATTTGAAAAGTGGGATCTGAAGTTCGATGAAGCAGCTCGATGAGAATATATATATGATTGGGGTCTCCCGTTCGGTACGCCTGCAAGTCGATTGTGGACATCTTGGAGAGATACTGCATCTTACCCTCGAAGTAAACACTCTGTCTAGTCATCATCTGATCATAGGTCGGAAAACTCGTCATGATGATGGGCCACTCGTCTGGGCCAAATATCAAGCTCGGAGAAGTTATACCGTATTGTATACTGCTACAATTCACGGTTGAAAACTAACAGTACCAAGGTATGAGTAGCGAGAAGTGCCAGCTTTAAGCTTCGTCCTCCCGACCAAATCAAATTTTTAAAAGAATGTATTAAAGATGTAAATGCAAAATGTGAAAGAGGAATATTAAAGAAAGGGCACCATCAAATATTCATAGTAAAATTCAACATCATAGGGTCTAGGAATTACCTCATAACCTAGGTCAAGGAGATTCCTAGCTTGAGACTGGCGCAAACACGAGAAGGGCGAAGAACGATATCAGAATAGCTCCTAGAGACACTATTGTATATAATCAGCCTAAGAAAAGGAATAAAGTAGCGGCCCCGGAAGTTTGAGAAGCTAGAGTAACGCCGCCTGTAACTTTCCTTTTCACTTGCCTCTGAGTGATCAGACAACTACCAAAAATACGAAAAGGCCATCATAGAGTTTGAAAATTAATCGCAAGCATATAGCCATTATCCATGACGGCCCCGACTTATTTTAGTTCATCCAAACCAACTGTAGCTGTTGGTCCACCTCGCTCCTTGCTCACGGCTTCTGCCCCGCTCCCCCGCCATGCACTTTCAATCAGCCCTATTATATGATCCATGCCCTTCCCATGCTTCACCTGCGCAAACACGGTCGGACCACCTTCTCTCATCTTCCTTGAATCCCTATCCATGACCTCCAAGTCGGCACCAACAGCTTCAGCCAAATCGGTCTTATTCACAACCAAGAGATCACTCTGTGTAATTCCAGGTCCTCCTTTCCGTGGGATCTTGTCGCCGCCACTGACATCAATAACATAGATGATAAAATCTGCTAGCTCCCGAGAATAGTTCGCCGCTAAATTGTCCCCGCCTGATTCTATCAGTAGAATATCGGTCGAGAATTCGCGGTGTAGGTTCTCTAGCGCAGACAAATTAACGGAGATGTCTTCCCGCACGGCAGCGTGTGGGCAGCCTCCAGTCTCAATGGCTCGGATCCGTGATGCAGGTAGAGCCTTGTGTTTGGTGAGAAATTCAGCATCTTCGCGGGTAAAGATGTCGTTGGTTACTGCGGCGATGGAGTACTTTTCTCGGAGGGCAAGACAGAGAGCCAGCATGAGTGCCGTCTTTCCGGAACCGACGGGTCTAGAGACATCAGCATCTTGGAGCTTAGAGTTTCAGGCATGCTTGAGATAGAATAGAGAGGAATCAGCACAATGGGAGAATTGGAGTTGCATGTGACTACCCCGCCATCAAGCTTCCCAACTTGATGCTGATGAACCACAAAAATAAAATGCGATGAGCGTGGCAGAGAGGGAGGCAGAGAGAGCTTACCCTCCAATGCCCACCGTAAAGGCACGCTCATTCCAGTCTCGGCCATCAATAATTGGCATCTCTCTTCCCATATAGCTTCCAGGACCATCGAGGATCTCATGCGTGTGTCCGTGGTCGGCTGCGGGGCCGTCGTGAGAATGAGCATGCCCACCATCATGAGAATGCGAATGAGACATATTAAAGGCAATAGGGTTGTTATACGGATAGAGAAGATGCCGGAAGTAAAATGAGGGACAGAAATTTTGTGTCTTGACTGGAGATTGAAATGAAGGACGCGATGAGAAGAGATGTCGTTCTTGCCAAGCTTTCGTCTCATCTAATATACTTAGATCTTGCAGGGGTGTGAGCTAAAGTATGAAATCCTCAAAAATTATATCTCCCGCTGGACCTTCTAAGACATAAGAATAGATTCCTATATTCTCTCTTTTATTTAGACTATCTTCCAGGGTTTGACTTACAAAGGGGTTCTTAACTAATATTTGTGCTAGGCCACCTGAGTTTGGCGCACCATCCTGGATATTTTGCTTGGGTCGATTAAGCCTTAAATCCCACTTGCTAAAAACATTCAGGAGCATTCAGTGCATATTATATACCTCGTGAAGGAGACGGCTCTCCCCATGAGATCATGAGAACGGTAGTGTTATGGGGAAAGAGTCACGTGTAGAGAAGAATTAACAGACACAGCAGACACTTCAGACCTGGTAGACTTGAGATCTTTGAAATGGAGCGGACTTCATTGAGTTGTTGTTTCTATTTTCTCCGCAATGCATTACTATTTTGTTTGCCTGCTCTCGCCAAATAAGTCCAATGTTTCCTTGGATCGCTTTTCAGCTCCCTCATCTCATCCTCATCCGTCTCCGCCAACCCAGCCGTCACCAAGCCTGCTTCAAGTGCGAGCCTCGCATGCTTTTTCGCCATCGATACGTCCCCAACAGCATTATAAGCAAAAGCCGCAAACATATGTCCTGGGCCCTCGGCGGAATGAACCCGTTCTACCTTATACAAATAAAGCAATTCTTGTGCCATAACAGGAGATGCATGTGAGCCCCCAGACCAATCTGTGAGTTGGGTTTGAAGAGTTGCAATCTGCTCGAGACGAGAATCGGATTTGTGGGAATGAGGATCGGAACAGACAGAGCAGGTGCAGCTGAAATTCCACACTTGGTGAAGGAGTGCCTGTCTCTCGGCACGGGATTGGAGAATATTGATATCTAAACGCCAAAATTAATGTGAGGAATCGGGAAGATAGTAGGCACTATGCATACATGCGACGGTGATTTCCTCTCCTGGATGAATGGTACGAGAGGCATACGTCGAATGGGTCAGAGTTTTACTGCTCTGGTAATACATCGCACTGAGAAGTCAACTCCTATGAAACGGTAGAGGGGATACGACTACTGACTTCGGGCGACAATCATGATTCATGAACTGATATCTGTCAGTATCTTGCCGCACTAGTAGGATCTGTAACTTACGGCTGCTTCGGGGTACAAAAAGAAATGAGGCTGTCCTTCAAGTTCACCTGCAAAGGCATTCGTATTGATTCTTTCCATCACAAAGTTTCCCTCAGAATGAGTAGCCATGCGGAGGAAAAGACGTCGACTTAACTCAGGTAGGTTTTCAAAGGTCTTGTGAAGCATTTTATACCCAACTTTGAAATCTGCTATCAATGCATCACTCTGATAGATCGCTATGGGGGGTCTATTAAATATTGGTTTGTCTCCACGACGAATAGTGCGTGTTGCGAATAAACCATTGCCACGTCCGGGCACAGATTTTACCTCCCAAGGTGGATCGCCATCATTTTCGTACACGATTGGGTCCATGAAAGCTGGTAATGCTTGTATTCGTCGTGCAATAGATGGCGATGTAAATAAGGTGATGCCACGACCATCAGCAAAATTCTCATCAGTATAAACGCAATACTTCCGCCGCGTTATGTCGTCTATACTACATTCTGGTTTCCTCGTCCATGGAGCGGACGACTTGTATTTGGGAATATGAGTGTGAGATTTGGGTGTATTGGAGCTGTTGAACTTCGAGGTTGTAAGAAGACTTTCGGCAAAGAGATTATGTCCCTCGAGAATGCAGATATCTTGTTGAAATATAGGAGGAATTAACTGTCTGGCGTGAGCTAGTCGGAGGAAGGGAAACAAGGCACCAAGTAGAAAACAGAGCATTTTGATTTAATTACTACTCATGAAGAGTTGCAATTAGAATTTCAATGACAATAGCAATCGAAAAGAATCGAGGAATGGTGGATACACGTTCCATCTGATCACTACCCTAGTTCACGGGACAGTTTCAGCGTTGTCTGATGATCGCATGAAGCTTAACTATCCCTGGGAAAATCGACATCCAATTTCTAGTGATTCAGGTATTTTGGGTATATACAGCTGTACAAGCACTTCAATCCCCATACGGCCATCATGTTTGACTCGATAGCTGTCTTATAGAAAAAGCGTAAATAATGGGGTGATAGGTAAGTACTTCCCTACAATTAAAGGTAGCCGACCATCTTCGGAAAACATCTAGATCGTCAAGCACCAAGTTCGTCAAGTACTCGCTAGCCCCTGCATAATTCTCCTTCAAAACGAAATGACCCCAAGGAATTGCTAAATTGTGGGCTTTGCAACGGAGTCGCGTCTAGAACTAAGACAAACAGGATAGCACTTTCAAATTAAAGTTTCGCCACAGCAATAAGCGGTACTGATAACCATGAATAATAAGACTATGAGAGAGTGATGGCGGCTCTCTACATATTCACTTTAGAATGCTAACAATTGACCACGTAAAGGAATGACGGCTAGCCAGGTATGCTAAGGTGTAAATGCAAATAATATTAATCTCAGGAAAAGAGATCATAGCCTAATACTTCCAGGACTTCCGCTAATAGGTTGATTTAAATGTTCAAGTGCTAGAGCTTTCGCTATATATAGAATGACGGCGGTTGCGAAGTGTTGGAGAGAGGAAGGAGGTGGATACGTTATGATGTTGAATAGTCACAAGCGACATACTGAAATCTACCCCGCAGCAACTGTGGTCATGGATATATATAAGCACTAGAAATGGCCAGACATGTTAAGCCCAAATTTCCCCACTTTTATATACTAGAGATTATCGCAGAACAATCATAGGATGAAGAGTACTTTGCATCTTTCTTGACAAATTCGATATCCTCAATTGAAGAAATCATTGTGACTTGGGTGCATAGGCGGCTAACGCTAGCCTAGTTTCTAGGTCCTGATTGGCTCTTCCGCACACCGATGATTTTAACGCTTTGATTCAGCTATAGTTTTAAATAACACGTTCCCTCCCATCCAATGAGCCTCTAACAGCAATGGAAGAGCCTCGGCATCTTTGATGGTCTAACGGTCATGATTTCCGCTTGTCACAGGCTTTAAAAGGTCAGACAAGTCGCGGGAGATCGGGGTTCGACTCCCCGTCAGAGAGTATCTCTAGAGTTCATGTCCCTGAGTTATAATCTCAGACGACTTATTTTTTGGTGTTTTTATGGAGTGGGTAGATAGTTTTTGGTGTTTTGGTGTTTTTTTTTGGGTGTTGGTGGGAATATCGCTTGCTTAGCGAGGTGGGGTAAATGAATCTGGCGAGCTTGGCGAACTTGGCTTGGCACGTGCTTGGCTTGTTTCGGAACTTATTGTACTGCATTTTATTTGAAGTTCTCTAGACTGCCTCTATTCCAAGTATTTTTGGGGGGGAGGGGGGGATATAAAGCGTTTATCTAGTCTTCAATCTCTAAGCTGTTGAAAATTAATAGCAATATATGCTTGCAATCCATGACCTTGCCCCTGCGCTTGCGCTCTGTATTGCTAGAACTCAGTGGGCCAGTAAAACTTATGAGCATTTCACCTCCTTATCATTTTCTAACTGCTTTGAATCCCTAACTACTATGAATAGTAAAGTAAATCCAGAGGTAGATGGCGAGCAGTCTCATTTTTATTGAAGTTATCAAAGTGCATACACTCTCCTCATTTGCGGAGTGGGGAGTAGCAGGTTTACGCCTTCTGGTGAGACTGCTAGCGGTGGGAAGAAGACAGCAAAGCAAGCAAGGCGATAGTCAATTGAGGTTTGAGCCCGAAGCTGTACTATATATACCATGTAGGCTTGAGTGGTGGAAGGATGTTTCCCAATGATTTCAAGAGAGGGGTCTTGTGGTTGTGGAAGAGGAATACAGAATGGCCGAGGGAGGAAATTACGTACCGTTCAAGACACGGTGGATAGAGCTAGGAATTGGGCCCAGGAAAGGATTAAAGTTGGATATAGAAGAGGTCTACGTCATGCACTGGAGCTGGAAGTGAGGAGCCAAAAACCCGACCTGACCCCTCCCCTTTCTCTCTTGCCAGGCTTTTTCCCCTTCACCATTCAACCAAGACAGCTTCCTAGATCTACTCTCAATGCACATAGCATCGAATTACCTACGTCCCTCCGCACCGTCTCTCGAGAAGGCCCATAAGGCGTTCCCATAGTCGAGCGGTTGCGAGACGCGGATGAAATCCACATGAGATTCTAAGTAACCGTCCAGCCAAACGACCCGACACAATTTCAGAACCGCAAGACTTTGTAGGAAGGAGTCGGGTCGAGGATGGCACAGTGAGTAATAGGCTTGATAAAGTTGTAAGAGATGAGATCAGATGCTCATAAGTCGCCGTCCTCTGAACTTTTCTGCCATTCTCTTTTCCCATCCATCATCTGAGCCGTCTTTTAGCACCCTTTTTTAAGGCGGTTTTCTATCTATAAAGAGTTAGTTCTCATCCCGAATTCCGAGTGGATTTCTTTCTCACTCCTCACTTTTTCTTAGGAGGCATTTTCTGCACCTACTCTACTCATAACTGGAAACCCACACGTCAACAGAATGGGGAGGAACAGTAGACTCCTCAACAGTTCCTCCTCAACATTCACTCTACTCTTCTAGCCTCAATATCTAGATACTCTCATATGCTAGGATATTGTTATCATCACTCAGCATCTGTCTTGTTGCCCTTCCCACTCCTAACCACAAAAAACTTCCCCCCAGGCCCATTGACCTTCTCCCCCGCCGGCCCAAGTACATCCCAATCCTCTACTCCCTTCCCATCCACTACTTCCTTCCTCCTCCTCGGTCTCCTGGTCACTTTCCCCACTACATCCTCCTTCGCCAATGCGGCTTTCAACTCATTCAACCCTATTGTAATCTCCTTGATCCCTTCTTCCGTCTCGTCCCTGATACTTTGTAAGGGTAGTACCCCTTCTGTATTTACACTCTGTATGTCCTTGACGAAATGTAGTTGGTCTTGGAGTGTTTTGAGCATAGAGGCTTCTTCGGCAGCATCTTCGGGTAGAGGGAGGGCCGATAGGCGGAGAAGGTGGTGAAGCTTTTTGGTGGTAATTTCTTCTGATGGGGGTTGGTCTGGGTTGGGGAGGAGGGAGCGGACAGACCAGGTTCGTGTATTGAAATAGGCATCGATATTGAATTTATCGCCTTTATGAACATTGCTCGTTTCCCCAATATCCTTGGTGCTGGTAACCTTTGGTAGGGCCTCCGGTCCTGAGGCACTGGAGATATTTTCGCTGAACTCGGGAGAAACTTGCCCAGACACTGGGGTCCTGGAGTTGGGGGTAATGCTTGGGGAGGGAATAGAGTAAGATCTGCTGAGGGAGAGCAGGTTGCGCGGACGGTTATTCAGGCAATTTCTAAACTTCATACGAAAACCCGTACTTATTAGATTAGACATTGTGAGCGTGTCGATAGGTGGGATACTCGAATCAGCAACCGCGGGGTACAATTGGCAGTTTAGACATGATCTGTTGTTATTTACTACTGGCGATGCTGGAAGAGCTCGGGGAAACACGCTAGTGCCTGGGAGGCGACGTCAGAATATGGAGCTCTGAGACCCTCCAACTTTGACACATGTACAATTCAACCTACAACTACAAAGCCACCTCCAAACCAGAAAGGTACACGAACATTCTCTCCATATACCACTCCAAAATCATCTAAGACTTCGAAATAATGGCCCAGGACCCGCGCGCCATTCTGCAAAAGGTTGGGAATGCCCCTCTATCCCCACCGTCCGATAAGCCTATTAATGTCTTGCAGGCAGAAAAAGCAGTTTCTGGCGCTTCAGGTGGATTCAGTTTGTTTGGAGGACGACAAGAGAAGTGGGAGAATGCGGCAGATCTCTTTACGCAAGCTGCGAACGCGTTCCGCATGCAAAACCTGAGTGCGCTCTCCCAACTCCTGCTTCGCCAAGTTTTCGAACTGATAATATGAAACAGACAAGGAAGCCGGACAAGCATTTGAGCGGGCTGCTGGTATACAAAGGGAGAAACTGAACGAGCCTGACGATGCGGCTAATACATACACGGAGGCTTTTAAAGTGTACCGGAAAACGGATCCTCTAGACGCTGCGAGATGCCTCGATATTGCAATCAACCATTATACTTCGAAAGGCAATTTCAGAAGAGCAGCTACCCATAAGCAGAATTTGGGTGAGTTATACGAGACGGTGATTTTCGATAACAAGAAAGCTATTGAGAGTTACGAGTTGGCCGCTGGTTGGTTTGAGAATGACAATGCTGAAGCGTACGAATTTTCCCAGAATACTCCTGCTTCATGGTACTGACACAATTCAGGTTGGCAAACAAGCTCCTCCTCAAGGTTGCTGAGCTAGCTGCTATGGAGAACGATTACTACAAAGCGATCGAAAACTTCGAGAAGGTAGCCGCGGCCTCCGTGGCCAACAACCTCATGAAATGGTCCGTAAAAGACTACTTCCTCAAAGCAGGACTGTGCCATCTAGCCGTCGGCGATCAAGTATCGACAAACCGTGCCTTGGAGAAGTACAGAGATCTGGATCCTACATTCCCAAGCACAAGAGAGCATCAGCTGTTGGCGGACCTGTATGAGGCTGTGGAAGCGGGTGATCAAGAGATTTTTGCCGATAAGCTATTTCAGTATGATCAGATGAGCAAGCTAGATAAGTGGAAGACAACGATTTGTTTGAAGATTAAGAATGCGATCGAGGAGAAGGGCGAGGACTTCTCGTAGTGGACGGCAGGCGGCGATGTTGCGGGGTTAGGGAACTTGGGAAGGCGTTTGGGAATCGGGTATGACGCCCACAGATGCGAGTTGAGAACCTACATAGTAGTGGCATATCACGGAAGATCTTGGTCGTTTGTGCAATGCTTGATCATTTATACTCAAGGGATATGATCTTCTTGGGAAGTCGAGAGATTATCCTACCCATTCTACCCCTCATTCCTTCGCTCCATCAAACTCTTTTTTTGCGTTGTTCCATGTGTTCTCGTGTTATTTTCTTCCTGTAACTCAGCTTCGCCTTAGCTTCTGATCATTACCTAGGAATCTGCCCTCTGGCCTCGTTCTAGTAGCAAGGTAGATAAAGCCGGATAGAGTGCATGACTTCAACATCACCTCTTCCTAACTGGTACTCGCAGTACAGACAGTGCTCTGTTTGCTGCCTTTTCCCTAGTGATACCTAACCTACAAACCTAGCATCCGATACTTCATGCAGCTCCGAAATCGAAGGCATGATACAGGAGAGATTGTATTTGAAATCGAGTATCAAAGACATATTGCTGTAAGTTTGTTCTTGTAACCCGCTATCTCGGGGCAAATTTGTCGGGGGTACTTTATCATGTCTGACGTAGAAACCTATCAACTTGGGCATAGCCTCTGAAATTTGAATTGAGGTACTATAACTCTTATCAAAACATTGAGTGAAAAACAAATCAAGATGACCTTAGTCTATGTACTGGTATCATAAGTCATTATTTCGTGTCCCTTACCCCAAATGTAATTTTTCCGCCGCTTTCTGCATCATAGTCATGTCCGTCTTCTTCTTAACATCCTTTTCCATTTCCTTCGCCTCTTCCTCAGGATCAACTTTCTCGCCCGCCTTCCTCTCCTGCTCTTTCTTCTCTTCCTCCTCTAGCAACGCCAGCGTCTCCTCCTCCCTAGCCACCTCCTCCACATCAATATCCTCAAACCCAATCTTCTCAAGAATAGCACCGACTAGATATTGATATCTTAGATGTCCGCTCACCATCTCACTCACATTCACATTCTCGATCCCTTTTACGTCTTGCGCTTCCTGTAGCCCAGCGACTCCGTATTGAATACTGCTCGTTCGATATAGGAATGCGAGGATGTAGTCGTTCTCTGAATAAACATTTACCAACCTGCCCGCAACAACACTTCTCATCGCTCGCCATACCGCCGCATCAGAAGGAGCCGGAGTCCCCATTAAAACCGCGGATTCAACCAGGCCGAATGCTCTTCGTTCAGCAAGACTTAGCAAGCACGAATAGATAAGTCTAGCACCAAGACTGTATCCAATCAACGTAACCGGCCTCTCTCCTTGTGCCTTGTTGATCAGGGCATCTGCTAGAACTAGACCTGCTTTATCTGCCCTGTTCCTGGACACCGAAAAGGGATTATCTATGATTTTGGATACCTTTAATAACGCAATGGGCCATAATGCATCCATTAGACTTGCAAATATCGTTCGTGCGATAATCTCTTTCTTAGCCACTGACCAAGCTGCACTCTTCGCCACCGATTCCAACGAACTGCCTAGTTTAGTCAAAGCCTCGAGTTCCCATCTCAGGGCGAAGACCTCACTTTGGCGTCCAAGCGCTCTCCACGGTGTGATCGTATCTTCTTTCTGTGTCAGCCAACCACTGACTCCGATTGTGACTCTCAGTCTCCGGTCTTCGGGTAGCTGCTCATGACGCTTTTGTCCCTTCAGAGGTAGGAATGCAAAATCTTCCACCTCTTTGGCATAGGCATCCATCATCTTTCCCGTCATTCTCCCACCATAAGCACCGAATAAACTACCAACGATGATACCGCTCTCAGCCAAAGCACCAAGCAGACCAGCTGCTGTTGTGGCTCCGAGTCCAAGACCCCCCATTATTGTGCCTATTGCTCCAGCTACAAGGGGAGCTGCAAGACCACCTGTAACCCCGATGACTGCTGCTCCTGCTACACCTGCAAGACCAACCTTCCATCTTCTGGCTACTTTGTTTTCGTCGCTGCGTTTTTGCGTTTCTTCATTCCCTGACATGTGTTTTGCTGCTTCGAGGAGGCCTTGTGCGACATCGACCTCGTCTTCAGTGAGGATGTGGAGAGGTAGGTGAAGAGAGGATGAAATGTGCAGGAGAAGTATGCGAGAGTGTGCGATATAGTGCTCGAGGGAGAGGAGAAGCAACAACATGGCGTGTAGGAGTAGTACCCGTTTCTCTCTCGGTAATGCATAGAGGGAAGTAGATGTTGGAGGGTACAGCTCAATTAAGGCGGCATCGGCTTCTTCAATGTTCGTATTCCTTCCTATAAGTAACTGTCAACTATTTATAGTGTATGAACAAGAATACATTGGTTGTTAGTAACTGGATAAATAAATTGTAAACTTACTTATGACCTTGGGCCCGCTGGGCGCATTCTGAGTTAGGGTGTTGTCCACAGAAGCCTGTTCCTTTTGTTCTTCAACCAACTCTTTTGGATTATTGACTACAGCGCCAACCCTCGAAATGACGGACTCGCGCCATTTGTCAAAAAATAGCAATGCTTCTTTCTTCAGTTTCAGCATTTTTGGGGCTGATAATTCTTTCTGTCGTTTCTCGCGCAACTTGAGAGCTTTCTCCTCCTCCTCAGTCTCTTTATGCGGCATGTTTTCGTCAACATTGGGATTTTTGTCTGTGATACGGAGGGCTTGTGGTGGTTGCTTTGCGCTAGTAATAGAAGCATCAAATGTATCTGCGATCTGCTTTCGCATAAGCTCAGTGATGTTGGCGATAAGCAGAGTCAATTCAACCCGCTCCTCTGTTGCGAGGAGCGAGCCGAGGTCTTGCTCGTGTCCTTTGGACTCTTCTTTTTCAGTAGAAGGGGCCATGATTTGTTTGCAGGGAAGCTTGCAAGAAGATGAGAGCACAAAGGATATGTGTAGTCTACCTCGAGATAATCTAATTTGGAGGGGTAAACGGTGACGATGACGTAGGTAAACAGTCTGTGCACCGACCTTGGAAAATACCGGTACTAGCGCCGCGGCTTGCCAACCTCATGTGTATTTAAGCCTCGCCATAAGAAGGTCATAATACATTAATGAAGCAGCGAAACTCGACTAGGTCTTGTGGAATTGCACCCACGCCTACATAAGTACAGGTACACCAGCGGTTAGCCTATATAGGTCTTGTCAATTTGTCTGATGATGGGATTGCTAGTTAACAACCTTAACGATGCCGAAAACCCTTCCACTTCTTCGGGGAAGGGTCGCATTAGAGTTGGCCCTTACCAAAGACGATAACATGCCGCAAAGGTAATACTTTAGTCAATTCCGATTGGCACATCAAGTGTCTAATTAACTTAGAGTGGACATACCAAAGTAGTCCTTGTCTATTAAGATGCAACATCCTCCACATTAACTGACCAGTTTGACAAACTACAAAAAGGCAAACACCTTGAAGCCTTCACTCGTCTATACGAAAAGTTCGCAGATACCTTCGAGAAGGAAAAGGGGTTACTGCCTCCCACAAAGTATGGTGCCTTGCATCGCACAAATATCATGAGGACCGGTTGGAAGATTTGAAAAACTTTGGTACTTCCATGCTCTCGAGAGCCCCAAGGGTATATGTAACCTTTTACTCCAACACATTCAACTTAGAATTATACCGATGCATAATGAGACCGTGTTCTATCGAATCATAGCATCATATTAGGCTACCGATGCAGATGAAATGATAACTTCGAAAATCAAGGATATTGAAGTCTGCACTGATCAACTACTAAATGCATTTGGGGCTGTTAGCAAGAGACTGGAAAGGAGAATTCCGATGGATAGTCAAGAGTCTGTTAACGCGGATATTTCTCCCATTAGTTGTAGGCCCAAGAGTTTATTATCGGCCATGTGTCTTGTATACAAATTTGTAGTATATTTTATTATGGTAAGCAATTCCGTATAACTTACCCCTACCAAAGCCCTTATGAGAAGAACTACCTTCTAATCCGGAAATATGCTACTCATGCTACGCGACCGCCAGCCCATCAAGTTACATAGAAGAAGCATGAGCATCAGTGTAAGTGTTCTTACCGCAGGCGGCGTTTGGATAATTAAGTACAGGTGATGCCGTCTTCTCAGCTGTGATGTGACCAATCAGTGAAGTCTAGTGGGAAGGGGTAGGATTCTGATTAGGAGAGCCGAATACGAATGAAGGTTGAGCACCGAGCGTCGTGAAAGCGAAGAGCTTGGAGTTATTAGAAGAGTAAGAATATGGAGGAAGAGCGAGCGATGAGAAACGTGAGATTTTTATATAATGGAGAAGTAGCGGCCGCGATTTCAGTATACGGCATTGCCGTCTAGTCGTTTACTGATTAAAAAGAAAGTTTTATTCCACCTGTGGTATAAAGCAACACTATTTTTCAAAAAGCATTAACAAGAAATAAATATAGACATATCAGAGAGTAATCAGTCCATAGTGTTTCTTAGCATACATTCGTTTAGGGAAATATTAAACAAAAATACCCAGGCCCGCTTATCTTTAGAGTAATAAAGACCCCCTGAAAATTATATTGGAATCTACTAAGACCAGTAGTATTTCAGACAGCAAACAAAAACACCTCAACTTATTTAAAAGCGCTTTAGTCACATTTAGATAGCTTGGTCAAATGGACCATGCACTAGAAAAACCCATCAATCAGACAAAAGCAGCCACCTCAAAAGCATTATTATGAATTCAATTCTTCTGCCAATTGTCATCCTATCAGCCTAATGCTCATAGTACATGAGCACATCTTCCGACCGCCTCTTTCTGCCACCATCTTGGCTCCGTTGAGGATCTTTCTTACAGAGATGTCTTTGGCTATAGGCCGCTTGGTTTGTATTTCTATTTACCTCTAGTAAATTTGAAAGGGACCTGACATCAGCGCCACCTCGCTATTCTAGGCAAAATGTATGGATATTCAAGACTATTCAAGACTTTTTGCCTGGTGTCCCTTCTGCAGCTTCCTTTTGTAAAGTTGCATCGGATCGAGGTTGACTGGTCCCACTTCTTCCCTGTGCCCAAAGGCTAAAATTTGGCCACCATGAATTTGCTGGTCCTAATGGCTTCAATGCGGATTCAGTTGCTAAGGCGCGACTGGCTGCTGCTTCAGCATTGATCAATGTATCGAGCTGGCCATCTTTAGACTTCTCTGCAACCTCAGCAACTTTTCTAGACACCCGTCAGTAAAGGCTGGTTGAAACCTATGTCACACTGTACTTTGCTTGCGTCTCTTCTTCTTCCCGTTGCCCTTTAAAAGCGGGTTCGAAGACATATAATCCTAGGAACTTTGTTAGATGGAAGTAGGTGTGGCATCGAGTGTAGGAAGCCTACCAGTGCTAATCCCAACGCCTGCTGCTATGAGCGGGGGAATGAGTGCGCGTGCTCTGCTCATTTTTTCTAGACAAGCGCCTCCTCGCTGGAATGAAGTCGACTCTGGGAGTTGGAATTTGACTGCAATTTAGTGTAATTGAGGTTCTGATCAGTCACAGCTCAGTCAAGCTACAGTAGGGCCAGCTTCACCGTGGCACCAGGCATTTAGACTTACCTTCGGTTAAACCTCGGAAGTGGAGTCCCTGCTCTAGTTCAAATCGGGTATCGCCTCGTCGCGGTGCGCGCCCAGCTCCAACATCGTGAATTTATTTCACGATTGTTACTTGGATCTTGCACCTTCAAATTGTTTCAGAACGTCGAGGAACGCCATTGCCACACTGCAGTATGCACTTCGAGACTCATGGCAACTTGGAAGGAGAAAGGGGTAGTACCGGACTCGGACGACGACGAAGACGATGTACTAAATAGCCAGAATACCACCACAGGTAACAACCACATTAAGGGCCAGCAACCAATTGATGAACCTGACGGTATTGAGGCATCCTCAAAGCATGGAGATAAAGAAGATGGAGAGGATGGCTTGGAAATAGAATCTTTGACGACCCTCCATGGAGCGACTCCCCTCAACATCGAGGAAACAACCACCCTAGAATATCATTCAGTCCAGTCTACTCCACGGTTCCGAGAGATCTCAGCACCTAGAGAAATAAACCTCAACTTGCCACCAATATCCCCAGGCCCAAACCCGAAAGTATTCAAAACCTATGCGCTGGATGAGGAGGAAGAGCTACCTTTCAATGATCAAGTCAACCTTAATTCCAGTAATCCTCAAGAATCCACTGCGGAGGACGAAATATCAAAAAGCTATGTGCGGATAAGTTCACCATCTTTAGGGTTTGCCTCCTCTTCGGTAAACCAGCCAAATTTTCCATCGTATCTCCGCCTGAATAGTCAAACCGAACCGTCACCTCGCCGCGAAAGATTGCCCTCTACGGCGGACTGCATACTCCAGGTGCCTAGAGACCCTTCGCCTCTAAGACGCTCCCTCCGTCAGAGGAATGCCATCCAGCTCCATCCTTATGCTCTAGAATCGGCAAAGTATCGGCAAGAACTGAATGAATGCGGCATAGCTCCAATAAGGATAGCAAATTCCTCTCAGGAAGAGCCTCATCAATCTCAAGACACTGCCTCCCCTGATCCGGATTTCCAGGAGCCAGAATCTCAAGACCTAGATTCACAAGAAGTGGACGCGGAAAATAGAGATAGTGAGCTCATGGATATTGATTGGAACGACTTACCATCATCGCCTCCACCAATAATTACGGATAACAGTAATGACGACCATGCCTTGGATAAGGATACGGCGGAGATGGATATTATTGATGAAGAGTTCCCAGATATTGATGAGCTTTTAGGGAAAAGGCAATCCGGTCCTGGCAGGACAAATGCCAAACCCAGATTTAAATCCTACTCGAAAAAGTCAAGAGGACGACTACCTTCAAGCACATTGATCTCGTCCACCAAAAAAACTCTGTATGACTCTGCAACTAGGGATGTCTTCGATGCTCTAGCCTCGCCTCCTCCAACTAGCTCTCCTTTCTCATCTACCAGCCTACGTAACAAATCCCCAATATCTCGTGCATTATCGAATTCTTCTAAAGGATCTATTCCTATGAGCTTACCGCACGATGAAGTACTCATAGCTAGTGCACGAAATGTGCTCACACCTGTAACAAGTGCGATCAAGCCAGTTTCTCAGACTATATTGATAAATTCTGACTCCGAGAGTGACGACCCATTTGCCTCTGACAGAGGGGAGACCACTTCTGCCTCTTCTTCATCTGAAGATTCTGTGCAAATACGCAGAATAGGCAAGAGGATCCGAGGGGTACTGCCCGCTTCTCATCTTCGACTTGAACAGAAAAAAATGAACGGTCCAGGTCGCCCGATAAGAAATAGCATGAGCATGTCTCCTATGGGGGGACAACCACGTCGTGGTGTTGCACTCCCAAGAACCCAAAGTGGTGTAAATAATACGCCAAACTTGATTGGTAACGGTCTGAGCTTTCTTTCTGGTGACTCTGGGGAGGAGGAAGACGATGACCCAGCTGGATTCGGAGTAGTTATGAACAACGATAATGACATGGAACTAGAAGGATTTCTAGATGAATCTCATCGAGGAATTGCTGAGGAATATGACACAATCGATGCCATGCTGCCGCCTCGCAAACGACAATCAACGAGCTCGAGCAAACGTCCACACAAGAGAAAGCGACTTGAATCAGGGCTATTTCAGGGAGAGAAAGGAGATCATGGGCGTCAGCCTAGGATCACAGAACAGCTCGAAGGTCCCGTTTCGAAGCCTCAAAGGAAAACTGGAGTAAGTTCAAGAAAAAAGAAGACTGAGACCATACGGCATAATCACCGGCTCTCTAAATCCTCAATTTCGGGGTCTCTACCCCGACTCAGTATTTTAGACGTAGCAGATCTTTCAATCCAGGATGGACAGATATCTCCACAGTTCATGCGAATTGCGGCACGCGCTGCAAGATCTCGGAAAGGGCGAGGCAAACAAAGCCCATCTCGGAAGTTCATAAGGCTGGCCAACCGTGATGACACCCAGGATGCAAATTCGGTTCTGGAAGATTGGAAAGATGGAAAGATTAAGCCCAAACCCCAAGAGGAAGCGCTCCTGCCTCATTCCGAGCGTTTGCGAATTCCATTATCTCGAATTGAAAACAGCAAGCAGATGAGACTTCCTGCTCCCTTAAGTACTAGTCATACCCATGGACGTACCCAGAGTGCAACTCTTCACTCGCCACGGACGCTCATGGTTCCGCCCAAGCAAAGCTCCATTCACCAATTTGTCACAACGGGTGGGCAGCACATAGCAATACCTCTGCAGCAGACCTCAAATCTGCGAGCACCTAAAATACGTTTTACTAGGCCTCGGTACAATGCCCCCGTGGCCCGACCTGCTCAGCTCGAATCTTCGGAGGATCCATATTCACAAATGTATTCTGGCTCTGCCCTTAAGACAAGAAAGAGAGCTTTAGATGTTCTTTACAGGAGTGCTCGGAAACAGCCAGTCCAGCAAAGGAACATTCCACTCGGCCGTTTTCTCGCTGATGAAGATATTGCCCTTCCTTCAATGAAAGCCACACATGAATACGATGATAATTCTGTTGCTTTCCCTAAGAGGCCATCTCCGGATAAAATCCCATGGCGAAAAAAGAAGCCGCCTCGACGACTTGATACGGGTGCTGCAACATATCGCCAACCCAGCAACCCCTTGATCTTGGATTTTTTGACACCAGAACAGTCATCAAGTACAGTTAATAGCAACATGCTTCAGGGACTAGGGAAATTCGGAACCAATTATACAATCTCTTTTGACATCTTCCCGCTCATGCCTGGCACTTTTTTTCATCAAAACACTTTCATTGGATCTGGCCGTCTTGCAGCCGCAATCAAGTCAGCTCGGCCATTCCATGAAGGGACAGCTGGGTCATGTGTTTCTCTAAATTTAGATAACAGAGAATTTTCCTGGGGCTGCTGGGATGAAACTGTTTCTTCCGAAATGGGCATTTGTTTCGACTGGCTTGCTGATCGGCTCTTGGCTATGTCTACAACTCCCTACAGTCCTGGTGGAGAAGATGCTGTGATGATAATGACGTCCATCTCAGACTATTTTCAGAACCATCTACGCTTTGTCAACCCACTTGCTATTAGCGAATTCCTCTTTAGAATGGTCGACATCTTACAAGATTTCTCTGCTCGCCTTGATGGAACTAGCTTCACCGTTAGCCATTCACACTTAAACCAAATAATGGCGGTGTCCGCTGTGTGCACATCTCTCTTACTCCAGCTTCTTCAAGTAGCTCGCGACAGGCCAGAATGCTCGTCCATTGCTTATCAGCTTGAAGATCTGTTGAAGATAGTTGCCAGTCAGTGTGTTGGTTTTTCCTTGCGTGATGGTCTGGAAGACATCCGTAAATTATATGATGATCTTCAATACCTTTCTTTTCGAGAAAATGGCATCAAAGGTGAATGCTATGCTACCGAGGCGTTGGTAATTGTCATTAAAGTCTTGAACGCTGCCAATATACCCAGAGGCTCCTTCTGGGATATCACAAACCCTCATTTGGCATCAGTCCCAATTAAAGACATCAATGATGCCCCAAAATTTGAGAAGCTATGGTATCATATGTATTCGCTTCTTCCATTGAGCGAATTTGATGAATCCGGTATTGTTGTCTCAGGCCTCCACCAGGTTGTTGTTTTTGACAACTGGTCATTGGTACAACAGATTCTAAAAAAGGTCTTCCAAATGTATGAACTAAACCCAAGGCAATCACCTGGCTTCAATGATTACTGCAGATCTATGGTTGGCCGTTGCCATTATCTTATGGTGGAGTGGGGCTGGTGGAAAGGAAGCAGCTTGATCGGTACCCTTTTTGATATTTTTGCCTCACATGATTTAGCCAATCTGCGAAACGAAGAAGTCTATGCCTCTCCACGCTTCCTAGGAGAACTCAATACCCAGCCGTCATTATCAGTCGAGCCTGAAGATAGATGCTTTCATATTTTTCTTAAGATGGTCGCATTGCAACTCAAGCATTTCAAACAAATAAACGATATCAAAAGTATTCGAAACCTTGTCCCTCGTCTGTTGCCAAATCACACTCGAGAATATCCCAAAGAGAAGGAAATCCATCAGCGGGATCTGGCATGCCTGCGAAATCAGCATGATCTTCTCTCTACACTCTACTGGGCCGCTCCCCCAGCGCAGCGACCCACGATCTCTCTGCTGCAGACGCTGGTCATTGCGGATCGTTCACATCAGGAAGCCTGCTTAATCAATCTACGAGCCTGGCAAAACTTATCACGCTTTGTTGTAACGAATTCGGAAAGTAGCGCTACATATAGTTCTTTCGGAATTTGGCATTCCACTATGTTACAGATGCTCATTCAGTCATATCAGCGGACAGAGCAGGATACGCGTCAGCAGGCAGAGAATATTCCCAGTATGTTTGAAGGGGCCATTATCGCCAATATCGAGGCAAATAAAAAGGCTACTGCTTCGCAGATCTGTGCTTTTTTAAAGGCTCAAACATCAATCCTTGGACTCGTACAAAATTCCAAAATGCTCAAAGAATTTGCTGGCTTTGGTAAGACTGCTTCTGGACTTGTGACAATATATTGCTGACTATGATATAGACCTTATACGGGAGGTATTGGGCCTTTGTATACATGAAAATATGCAAAAGTCCACTGACTACTTGCTTTCCGAGTGTCAAGATTTCTACGTTTTGTATATGAGCCAAGTTAAGAATTTATGTCCCACCAAACAGCTGCAAGTGGAGTTAATTGAGGTGAGTCTTTGTCCTACAGTACACCGCCGACAAGAATCTAACATAAAAAGCCTCTTTTAAAGCAAGTCCTACCTTCTGTTCGGCTGCTTGTGCGGAAGTGCCTGGAGAAGGATCATGACAATTCTTCAAAGTCATTTTCAGTAGAGGGAATGGTGAATTCCTTCGCTCGCTTGGTTTATCATGTGACTCGGTCAGGGAAGATAGTAAGGGATATAGCCTCGAGACTCATTTATATTTACTGACAAGGGTTTTAGCCACTACCAGACTTCTTGCTCCACGGTGAGAATGCTGTTTTTGAGAACCGAGGCAGATACCAGCTGGCAAATAATTATTGGCCATATTTTCTTGAGAGCCTTCTTAAGCTTGGCGATTTGAACGACTTCAAGGTAAGCTTTTAGTGAACAGACAGGAAACTTGATCTAACACAATATAGCTTCCAAATTTTGATATTGGGAAAGAGTGGTTATTGACCATTATTCAACCATTGGACCATCAATACCAAAAGGAAATCTTTCGGCTCAAGGGAGGCCTTTCCAACCAGCTTCAGATCAAAGGACATTACTTTCTCACCGGCATTGATCTAAGCAGATCTAGTTTCCTTTCGCTTGTGAGATGTAAGAATTTCACTTTTAATCAAGCAAAAATAAATGCTAATAAATTACAGCAACAATTCGGAGAATGAAATCATTCCTACTACAAAACAATACGCAAGCAGAACTTGGTCTCCCTCGTATAAAGGCCGAAAAACTTTTCTCAGATACACTTGAGGAGATGATGAAATTATCGCAGCGATACCTCGAGGATATGATACCTCATTCAGATATGCATACTCGCTATTTGGAACATATACAAGCGGTGATTAGAGACATTAGATGCTATGCCAGCGACTTCAGACCACTCATCGAATTTTTTGTCCGCCCCTCTCGTCACTACTGGGCCGACCAGAGTGACCCAGGTCTAGTTGGGTCTGGTCTACGTTCCTATGCTGTTCGTATTCATGGAAACCGGAACACGACTTCGTTCGAGTTGTTCTATTACCTCTTCAACGATTGGAAGAATGCCATTGTTTCCGGGGAAATGCGAGCTCACCAAAACGCAATTAGATCTGCAATGCGCCAAGAGCAATTTGCGGACTACATGTTTCGGGAATTTATTCCAGCAGTACTATTTGTTAGTTCTGATATCAAAGGTGGTTGGCTATTATGCGCAAGCTACCTACCCACAATTTCAGACACTATCATTGCAATTGGGGACGAGATCGATAGGAGATCTGATAGATTATTTGAACAGACGACAAACTTGTTGAAACTTGTCATGAGAGCCATCACAGAACTTACCTGGCAGCACCAGAGTGGCATCGGTGGAGTTTCCCCTCAACATAGAGGACTTCTCGCTGTAGTCTTCAGTTTTTATTTCTCAATCGCACGATTCGTCAACGATTACGCAGATAATAAATATCTTCGAAACGACACAAGTCCTCCTCGGATAGTACGTCGCACAGAGCTGCGGAACGTTATGTCTCAGATTGATGGGTTTATTAAGCAGACACGCAACTCTTTTGCAGACCCAGATGAATTCGAATTCTGGCCTCCTGACGAGGAGGATAGAAATATTGAGATGGGAGAATTTGGAGAGGAATTCGTCAAGATATTCAAGGAGGATATCAAGACATTGTTCAGTTTCCGGGATGGCAATGGATTTGATGTTGTTGTCCTAGTCAAGGGACAAAACAGCGCAGTTCAAACCCACGATACACTGGCTCAGGTTTTGGAGAAGAAATTTCTGCCAAATCCATACATCGAAAACCGCTTCATCGGATTTTTTCCAACGGCTGGTTGTATACTTTGAGAAACGTGTCCTAGGAACAAAGCGGGAGTATTATGGAGAAACTTAGTAGTTGTTAAAGCTGTTTTTGATGTAAGTCGTAAGGGCTGATGATAGATTCCAGCATGAGACGATGAAAGAGAACTTTTGAGAACAAGAGATAGACGAGAATGGGCTGTTTGGTTGCCTTGGGAAAGTTTATGTAGTTAACGAGTAGGATTTGGATAGCAATGACGGCCATAGCTCTGTGAACGTGATGATGTTATTATGGCTACAAAGAATATCATTGCAAAGCTTATAAACTTCTCACGACAAATATTCCTTAACCATGTGCACTTGACTGACTGCCTATTTCATTTCTCTTTCTTTCCTTTACTTTTTCCCATTCTCATTCCTTTATATACTTCCTGACTTGGTCGTCCTACTATATGTTTGTCTAGGAAGACATTGTCAAGGCGTCCCAGTAGAGTTTTAGGGGTAATTAAAAGTATATCTATTCTTAACAGTGAGTATCAGCGAGAGCAATCGATTTAGTTACCAATTATAATGAAAGAAGCTTTATCATACAATCCTAGGAATGCGAGTGAATTGAGAAGTGTTAGTTGCTATGTATAACTATCTTGATTTTAATGTTATGGGTCGCAGGCACTTGGTAAACACTTGGCAATTTTGTAGAATTGAGATTTGTAGAGACTTGACGCTCCATGGTTGTGCAATTTCAGGTGTGGACGCAGAAGGGATTTTGATTAAACTTTCCTTTCAATTCTGGTCTTGTCCGTCAAGCTGCGTTTCTTGTTGGGTTTACAATGCATTGAGTTTAGCTTCGTTCTTATAAAACAGAGTATTTGACAGAGAAATTAGTATAATCGAGAGAGGGGGTTGCAAAGACTCTGTTAATGAAGTTCTGCTTGTTGTTTACTAGTATTTTTGTTCAGAAAATATGTAGGGTAGGGCTACGCTATGTAACAGTCAGAATTACTGCACACCCTCCTGGTCCACCGTACCTTCCTTACTCGCCGTATCTTACTTGGGGTAACCTCTGGACCCTTCGACTACTATAAAGTCCTGGATATAACCTGACCCTGTTGCATGTATATACATCTACCACCACTTCGTCCTTCCTGAACTTCTATATTTCTTCCCTCTTCACAAGCTTTTCGCCACACTCATGTATGCTATCCTGTCGTCTCCTCTCATTTTGGATGTCACCTGTTACTAACCTGCTCAGAGCATCTCGGCAAGATGCCCATGGCATTTGTCCGTCCTGCCAACGATTCAGCGGTTTCACAATATTCAACCTATCGACACGATTTTGGTAACAACTATAGCAACTCCGTGGAGGATTCCAATGTTTGCCATTGTCTTTCCTCCATTCTCATGCTCATTATCGCTGACCTTCTCAAAGTGCTCCGGCAGAATTCCTCTCTACTGGGGCAGCGCCTTCCTTGTCTGCGACTCTACCTACTCGACGTATTACAATTGACGACATATGGCGGCTTCTCGACGCTTAGAAATGCACTTAAAATTGCCATTTGATGGGATTGGAAATATCTACGCTCGTGGCTGCCTGGAGTTTGGAAATTATTCTGTTGCCAAAGGTAAAACAGCATTACTAAATACCCTTAGCAAACATTGCTATTAAACATCGACAGTCGTTATAGGATATCAAGTTCAAAGCTTATCAAGATCAATACTAAACACATTTACGAAACATCGCTATATTGGTGCCCGGACTGTGTTGGTTGTATGGCGTTCTGGATAAGATCTGGACATCGACGGAGAAGATTTTAGGTTGAGTGTGTATGGTACGAAGAAAGAATACGGGTGCTGGTGGGTTATATAAGTTCGGCTGTTAGCGATTGCTAGAAGGGGTTGCAGGTTTGAGTACTCATTGTATTCGGGTTGTTGGTGCTGATGTTGTAGCCACAGCGATTAATACAAATGAACAAGTCTTGAGTAGCTTTTCAACTGTATACGTACTGAACATGTGAACGTGAGATAATTACTAAAAAGTGACTTATATACTATGAGCAACAAGGCACTAGAGTTCTTCACATTGAGAAACAAGCTCATCTTGATTCCAAACTCGCACTCTTTGCAAAAGGCTAGTTCTTATTGTTTACAGCATGGTTGAGTGAAATCCGTTGCCACCATTGAAATAAGTGACCCCAGACGTGTTTTGACTAGCCCAGCAGTCTTACAAATTCTATCTA
This sequence comes from Ascocoryne sarcoides NRRL 50072, assembly GCA_000328965.1. Taxonomy (NCBI): domain Eukaryota; kingdom Fungi; phylum Ascomycota; class Leotiomycetes; order Helotiales; family Gelatinodiscaceae; genus Ascocoryne; species Ascocoryne sarcoides. Next base: position 2,092,346 of record KB205944.1, on the reverse strand, counting down.
CTATTACAATGGATTTGTAGGGTACAAGCTTGCCAAAACACATCCATGCATATTAGCTAATGCGTAGACTGTTGCCTTCTTAAAATGCAAACAATCACACCTCGGCCTTTCTCACTCTCGCAGCCTCAGAGTCCTTCTCTATGACCGTGGTCCCACCAAACCCCAGTCCAGGTCCCTTCTTCCGTCTGCCCTTGCGATCCCCATATTTCTCATCAAATTTCCGTATGGCGGTCAGCGTACTCATATCTTCACTGATGCTAGCACTGATTTCTTCTAGTGCCTTATCAAAATGACGTTTCATCAAAGTGCGTTTTGCTGGGTACTCATAAGGCTTTTCTCCTGTATGCTTTACTGCTGCTTCATTCTCTTCTCGTATGCAAGCTAGAGCTGCTGCAACCGAGAGGTTCTTGAGATCGGAACCCGAATAGAATGGTGTTTCTTTCGCGAGTTTAGCGAGAGAGACCGATGCATCCAGGTCTTCGTCTTTGAGATGAATCTTGAGGATTGATTCCCTTTCTTTCTCGATTGGAAGATCAACTAGCAGTCTCCGGGGCAGGCGTCGGAGAACAGCTTCATCAAGGTCGAAGGGACGGTTTGTGGCAACCATAATGAACGCACCCATAGCGTTCATACCATCCCATTCTCGCAGAAACTGGTTTATTAATTCTCTGTGGGCATTTCTGCGAGAATCTCCTCTCTGGGAAAATAAGGCATCTGCTTCATCGATGAAGACTACACAGGGTGACAGCTTTTTCGCTAGGGTGAACAGTGCTTTGACATTCTTCTCCCCTTCGCCCACATACATATCATTCATATCGGCAGCGCTCACTTCTAGCATAGTTGCTCCGCTTTCCTTGGCAACTGCCTTTGCCAAAAGTGTTTTACCAGTCCCTGGAGGTCCATAGAGAAGGACGCCCGGAATCTTATCTGTTGCCAGAACACCATACGAGAATGCTTCCGGTCGGACAAGAGATAAGCTAGTTAATGTTTTCAGAGCTTCGATGGTCTCCTTCGGGGCTTGTATGTCGTCAAAAGTTGTTAACATATCAGCGGGTGATATTACCCCACTTAGGAGTTTTTTCTCATGAGTATTACATTTTCTTTTTATGTCCTGCAGCTTCTTTTTCGACATTGACTGGAGTGACTCGGCGTCTTCGTTGAGCATTTCCTCCACCTCGTCGTCCTCCTTTTTTATCTCTGCGGCACCCCAAGAGAATTTGGCTTCATCACTGGCTGTAAGGATTTTCAGGGCCCTAGCAAAAGCCAACCCATCGACAGTCTCTAAGGATGGATCAAGCCCGAGAATAGTTGTTGCAAGTCTGTGAATAGTCGAGTACCTCCAGACCGTATCCTCTAGCCCAGCAGAGAAAACAGTCGCACTATCAAGGTCCTTCTCTATATTTACCGTCGGTTTCAGTTTTGGCGTGCCTTCGCAAAGCTTCAAAATCATGTCCTCAATATGCCGAATATTGATTTTACGGATGCGTGCTTTCTCGTCAGACTCGAATGCCGTGTCTTGCTCTTCTCTACGATCAGGAGGAACATAGATCGTCCTCTTATCGCCCATAATGATATCGGATTGGAGATTTTGAATCTCTGGTCTTGATCGCGCCGGCTCTGCCTCTTCACTCGATGTAGTCCCAACACATATTATGTTTTTGCCATCTTGCCACTTTTTGTTGATAATGTTGCGCAGTCGATTAATAAAATTCCCCCCTTCAGATACCGAAGAAAGCTCTTGAAAGTCTTTGATCTGTATAATAAGGCCTCTGGGTTTAACTTCTGAATCAATACCTTCAGCACTGTCAGAGTTCGCAGAAACAACACGTTTTGAGTCGACTGCGTTGATCAATGTTTCTAAGGCGGTTGTTATCTTTAGATCATTCCACTGATCAAGATTATTCCCTCCAATTGAGCTTATTGACTGCGACCAGGGATCAGGATTATGATTCCCTGATGCTCCTTGACTGCCCGCTCTCTCCGAGCCGCCGACTAGCCATATTTGCGTCCCTGGCAAGCTACCCATAGGCTTTGTGGGGAGAAGGGGGGAATTGTTTCGGAAAAGAGGGCTGCTCAGTATTGGTTTTGACCAATCTCGAGGCGATTTAAAATTACCAAGGGACTTATCAAGTCTTCCAACCATTCGACTTATAGGGTTATCCTCGTCATCCTCTGCCCCTTCCTCTGCCTGTTCTCCAGTCATATCTTTATCAAAGTCCTCTAGCTTTCCAGTAAATTTCTGGGCTTCATATCCAAGCAACGACGTCTCCACGCGGGCCCATGCCAAGTTCTCGTCTATATATGGACCGACGATTTGTGCAATATCCTGGGCATCGATTCGAATCAGGTCGGCCTCCAGCTTTGTGGCAACGGATTCCACAACTGAGTCTAGATAATACGCTCCGCCATCCTTGGGGCAAGAAAGAACAATGGGCGGTCGAACAAGTTTGATAGATCCTGCATTCTTTGGTGGTCGAAGGGTTAATGCTGCTCTAAAAGACGACAGAATTTCTCTGTAGACGTCGACATGTATTGAATATTTAGCAGTTGCAGTTGGCTCCAAGCTACAATTGACGACATCAATAAGTTGGCGAGCAATTTCTGCTTGAGAATCAGTGTCAGTATCTGAATTATGACTCTCGCCGTAGACTGCTAGTGATCCTTTATAGTCGGGATCCCCAAAACACTTTACATTGTTGTCCCAAAACCAATGCGGTAGCACAAGTGGCGGCAGGCCTTCTGGTGCTTGTCGTTGCCGTGTTCCCCGTATTCGAGTTGACTTGAGCCCTTTCTTTGCGGTGAGTGCCAGGTCCTCTATCTCCGGCGATAGAATAGAACTACTCGTACCCTCATCGTCGCTCTTAGATTCCGCTGGTGCTGCTACCTCCGCATCTACGTCTAATTCAGATGCTTCTTTTCCTTCGCCGTTTTCTGGAGGGTTTACGGGTATTTGGTAAAGGAATGCCGAGTGATGAAAGGTTCTGCGAGGGAGCGGGTGTCTGCAGCCACCAATAATTCGACAGGCGCTTCTCGATATTGGAGTTTGAGCCGTGCGAAGAGCGCGCAAGGCTATGGCCTGCATTCGGTATGACTTTGCGCTCGAATGAGCGACTCTGAAGGCGGATGCTGGAAGGGAGGTTGTACAGTTGGTTGTGGTTGATAGAGTTAAATTGCCGATTGAGGCTCCGTTGCTGACTATTCATGTAGGACGAATCACGTGGAATTTCCCTTTGTAGTCCTAACTTAGGATTGAGAAGTTTTTGAAAGATTCGAATTACTACAATGTTTCTTGTTTTGTTCATATATCCATCTATGAAGGTATCCAATTACAAGTTGTGAGTGGTTATCCTCTTCTTCTACTAAGGACCTAATATCTAATAGACCCGGTCCAAGCTTGTAACCAGAATACAAGAAAGGGAATACTTCCCTAATGCCAATCAATTCCTTCTATTCCTCCTTTCATGTTCTACTAAAGCCACTTTCAATGTTTCTAACGAATTCTAGAACCTCAAACCCTAGTCTTCTTGAAGTCTTCTCGTCCATCTTGCCGCCTTCTGGTATTCTTACTACAATTGCAGAGCAATCTCCTCGGATCTCTACGCCACCATACTTGTTCATCTCATCTCTTCCAACTCGGGTAACATAAATTGTAAGATCTGGACCGACAATACCGCGCCAAAGTGTAGCCATCCATTGCCAATGATCAACTGGTGCATAGGAGTCATTGATCGGGATACGGAGTGCAAAAAAATCGGAAGTCGTCAGGGAAAAGCCGTTAGGTGCAAGAGCTATGGGTATGACCTTTGGTTCGGGAGCAGAAGCTGAGGAAGAAGAAAAGGTATTTACTTGGGCCGAGGCCAAGGGTCGAGATGGACGCGTGGTGATATATTTTATCATCTGCTGGGATTTTCTATGCCAGTCAGAAATAACAGAGAGGTAGTCAACAAATAGCTGTTTCTCTTCTGGAGTTGTTGAAGCATCAGTCACTTCTGTATCTGATGATTTTAGCCTAGTAGGCTGTAGGGAAGACTCTTCAGTCGCCCATGTCTTTATAGCGCATGAGGAATCCTTGCCGAGATGTTCTTTGATGAATTCTCCAAGTTCACCCAATAACACTTTGTCTGCGCCCTCCACGGCTATCACAGCTCCACGAACCTCTTGAGCTGGACTAGTCGGCCCTGCGGGTGCCAGTGGAGGCGCAATTTTCGTAAGAACTTTTATTTTATTGGCATAAGGGATTGTCATAACCATCGCTTCTACACTTCGAGCTTGGATCTCCCGAGCTTCTATTCGTGCATCAGGTCTATGGGTTATTGTTGGCGTCGAGCTTCCAACCTGTGTTTGTAGAGGGGGTAGGCGGAGAGACTCGTCAAAATCACCCGAACGTGTTGGGTATTGATGTCGAACTTGTTGATGCATAGGAGATTGTTGAGATGGCGGCCCCATAGGACCAGACCTAACCAAAACTCCTGGACCGGGGAGCTGCTGTCTATATTCTGCGGACATTGGTAGGCCTCGAGCATACTGTTGAGGTGCGGTGTACGATATTGGCGAGTTGGCTGTATATCCTCGCTGATTCTCGTCATTGAATCTCCGACGCTTTCCCGGGGACGGACTTAGCAAGTCCATATCCTCATCTCGCTCATGGTGGGATTGTAACGGCTGAGGGCTAGGGTAGCCTGGTCGACGGTGAGACTGTGGGTATGACTGTGCTACGCGAGGGTCCATTCGTGTGTTTTGCATTTGGGCTTGAGGACTTTTCTGTTGTGCTTCGGCTAGCGGAGGAGGTGTAAACGGGGGAACGCAATCACTTCGATGAAGAACTCTAAGACTTGGAGTAAATGGGGTCGAAGGCGTACTTGGAGTCGATATGTAGCGGCCGTTACACCTCGGACACCGCGAAGGATCGTCCGCCAGCGAGGATAAGATCGGACGTGTGCTGTTTAACTTCCCAGCTCGTCGTGGTTGATAGCGATATCCAGGATACTGCCGCTGATGTCGTTGCTTCTCTTCCTAATCATTGAGAACAAGTAAGTGCTTAGACTCTCATAAACGTACCAACGGAACTTACTTCGGCCAGTCGTTTCCAGTCGCTCTTTACTTCCGGTGTTTGTTCTCTCCACTGTTCGCCAATAATCTTCGATATTTCAGGATTTGCAAGTCCAGGATTTTGGGCGACGACCTGTGCCTGGTAATGCTGGCGGTAAAGTATAAACGCTACAAAGGACCATTAGCTCTCTATTACTAGTCAAAGGCTCTTTGGAACAGATATAAAGACGGCATGTGATGCAAGTCTACCAAGGAGCCAATCACAGTATAGAAATCAAAGGAAGAGACCACGCACCGTTTCGAGGCCGTGGTATTTTAGGATCAGGTTGACAAAGGCAAACTTGCTCTCTGGGCTCTCTTGTTGAACTTGAACTGGATGGGGGCCCATCGGTACTTCCACTGCTCAGAGCAGGATCACTTATCCTGGGTTCGTTCGCATTGTCTGTATTCAACGATGCGGCTCGTTTCCGGGTCAAACGGGGCTGCGGCGAGTGAATAACTGGCTGCTCGGAGTGTTTCTCTAAGAAAACCTGCTTCAGCGAGGAAGAGCCCCGCCGACTTGAGTCTTTCGAGATGCTCACGGGGGAGCGTGGAGTATCTAAGTACGATTGGCCTATCTCATGCTGGCCAGGCATGATGGTCTGGGAATGACACTTCCGATATGGCTGGAAGGAAGAGTCGAGATGCAGAGCCTGAAGGTAGATGGCAATTGAAATGGGTGCCCAAGTAGGTATGAATGGCCTTCTTGTTGACCAAGAAATTCTTTGTAAATAGTGCCCATTGATGAGTAGGAAAACAATGACCTTGCCACTCAACCAAATAGCATCTAAGAGCTGGAAGAGCCATCATTGACGTGACGTGTCTTTGTTGTCTCGGGAGACCCGCCTTGAGATGCAGTATCGTAGACGACTCTCTTTGTCCCATTGCCTCCGTTTCCAGCGGAACGTCAGTACATATATGCAGGAGGGGCTCCGCAGACTACATACCCAGCCCGACTCTAAAACACATGAAGAAAAACACAAAATAACAAGATAGCTTGGAATGTTGCAAACAACACGATAACTGAATTAAGTCTAGGGCCGTCTTTATCTTACAATATTTGTATTTGAGGAGACATGGTGTTGGCCTTAACACCAAACGAACTGAGACACCCATTCCAATTCCAGCCCCTAGACGCCTTGGAACCACGGAACGAAAATCCAACCAACTTTTGACAAAACCAGGAAAATAAATTATCGGGAACTCTATACGTTGCGGCTAGCGCTCAGGCGTTCATCTATGAAATAAAACCGTTTCCCGTCTCTCCATTCACGATCGCTGCACTTCGCCGTGCGTCTATGAACAGATCCTCGCACTCCCCAACATCCATGACATCGATTTGATTGCGACCGCTGACACGAGCAAGAATGCTAGAGGGCGTAAGAAGCTGCAATGCATACCTCAAACTAATGCGCGAGCCATGCTCTGCAATCTTGTCCAACGCAGCTTCAGTAATCGCAAGCCCTTCAACAGTGACTCGGATACGAACGATTCTCTTGATCTCTTCTGGCTCATATGCGTTTGTGGGAATAATGAGGAGCCGGGCTAAGAGATCCGGAGGAATCCCATGCGCAGACACAAGGTCTTCGGTTCCGCGAATCGTGCACATGCCTCTATTTGAGGCGAGGATGACAATCGGTGATATACTCGATTCCAATGCTTTGTTGAGATAGGTGAAACATTCAAGATCGAGCATATGACACTATATTCAGATCAGCAGCGAACAAAAATCTTGCCAAATTTACACAAACCTCATCAATGAACAGAACACCTGGAACAAGTTCTGCGACTCCTTGGTCAATGTACTTGTTGACCACCTTGTTTATCTCTGCTCTGAGCTTCTCCGTAATCTCAGTCATCTTCGGCTTCATCAATTGGCCCATCATGCTCATAATATCCTGCCCTCCTTGGGGTCGCGAGTTCGCAATATCGAGGTCATGGAGCGTGACGTCCTGGACAATCTCCTTCTTTTTATGTACCTCTCCCTTCGGAATGGGTACATATTCTTCAGCTTCCAAGTCAAATTCTGTCGCATATGCATCAGATCGACCCACACGCTTACAGGCGCCAGTGTTTGCTTCGATATATATGACGTCGCCAACTGTAACCCGCTCCTTTTGTATGGCCTCGTATATACTAGGATCCAAACGTAGTTTCTTTTGACCTTTTGCGCTCTTTAAACCAATCAACAAAGTACTAATTGTTTTTCCATAGCTGCCTAAGGGATTCTCAGCTTCCTCGGGCGTCAACTCCGTGACTTCTCCCTCATAAACTTCTTTTGTCTCCCGAACCTTGAGGCCAATCGCCCGTCGGAAGTTTTCCATCAATGCCTCTGTCTTTTTGACCTCAGTAGAATATATTTCGCTGCCTGTGATGGGGCAGAATGGAACTTTCGTGCCGAGTTCCTGGCTAATCGCAAGAGCAAGGGCAGTCTTTCCAGTGCCTGGCCCTCCGGCAAGTAGTATTGCGCGTCCAGCCATCTTCTGCGCCCTGATAAGGTCTACAACTACTCCACAGGCCTCAAAGGTACTGTCAGTGTATGGCTTATGTTATTAAAGGGAGTGACGAACCTCTCTCGCTGCGACCTGCCCTACGAAACCGCCCGCCTGCTTCTCAGCAGTTCCATCTACTCGAAGTCCTAGACCTTTGATATGCGTATGCGGTGCCGTGCGACTATCGCGGGCATTGCCTTTGACTTCACTGATTTGAACCATGTTGCGAAATAGATGCAGGTATCAAATGAGATAGCAGAAGAACGCGACGGTGGAGTAGTTTGAATTATTCGAGGAGTCCAAATCGGTCGTAGAGATGTTTCCGATTTCGATCGGGATTTGTTGATCATCGAGATGAAGTCCAATAAAATGCCGCTCAAAAAGAGCTCCGAACCTAAGCTCCCAGCCGGACTTGCTGGCCAATCATCTAGAGGTAACCACGTGATTTGCAGCCTTGCTTAATAAGGCTGAACTAGATGATAATAACTATGACAACCACCAAAAGGTGGGATTTAAGAGGACATAAGAAAGGGTAGAGCGAAGTTCACGAAGTAAGTATAGGGGGTTTAAATGCGGTGCATTCAGTCTCGTCCTCACATCCAAGTAGCCAATTTTAACTCTGAATTCTCAAATGCTTTTCATTAGACCGGACTAACCAGTCGCTATCATACATACGCCCATAAAGTCCTCACCTATACTCCCAAACCAATGCATGAAGTTAGCTTAGCCGTCGGAGGACATATTAGCAGAGGAAATAGTGCCGGCAATGCATGAAGGTAGTTTTAGCCCCGTTGAGACCGTGCAAGTCAACATTTTGCAGTATCAAGTGAAGGGTAGCCAGAGCAAGAATAGCTAGGAAAAACTCGGGCTGATTGATGTGCTGCTGCTGAGCACTAGCAGATATGTCAAAATCACACAAAACAGTTTAGGGCAGCATCCACCTGTCGGCAACTCTTTTAAGAAAACTGTGACCAACCAACTGCAGAGCACCACTGTCAGATCCAGTTGAGAGCGACATCATTACAGGGTCAGATCAATGGCATACACGAGGTCGAATGCTAAGCAAATTCCGTGGTCAAATAGCAGTATCGAATCATGTCAAGCCGCCTGAAGCAGCGTTGGGTGTTCAAAATTTCCAATGACTGGATGTCAAACCATGGTGAAGAATGAAAAGAGCCAGAGAGTAGCGAAAGTTGTAATCATAAGCATGCATGCATGTCATAGAACCCACTTCGAATTCATGGTCTCAGTGCAATCTCAGGCGAGGTTATGCAAGTCATGCGAATCACGCAATCAGAATGAGGTCCAGTATCCAGGATGAGGCATATCGTCGTGAGTTAGGATGTCCCAGGAGGCTTCGAGGCATCTCCTTGAGGTTGGCTTGCCTGTTGTTGTTGAGCAACTGCTTGGTACCATAAAGCAAGATAGTTTTGGTATCCTCCATCTGTCGTAAAGTCAGTTACAGTCTCTAAATTTGTTTGAAAATATGACATCTTACATGCGGCATACGGATCTTCAGCCCCTGTACCAGGTACTGCTTGTGCGGTTGTTTGTGCAGTAGATCCTGGCTGTTGAGGATATGATGGTTGAGATTGGGAATAGGTACGATCACCATAATCCGAATTTTGAGGTGCGCGGTTACGACTACTTCCGCCACCGTTCTTTGCAGCCTATTACGGGTTATTAGCATTGTACAGACATATGCTGGTAGCGAACTCACGACTGCCTCAACCTTGTCCTCAATTGCACGTTTTGCTGCAGTAATAGCCTTTTGGGTGCCTACAAGCCCAATTTCACGCTCTGTCTCGTTGGGACCCGACTTTGGCGATACATTGATCTTGCAACCTGTGCTAGCTTGTATCTCTTTGATTGTCTCTCCGCCTTTGCCAATAATCATGCCAACGGCGTCAGAGGGTACAAGAATCGAGTCGCTGGATTTATCTCCGCCCTCGCCTCCATAACCCCCACTGAAACCACTGTCTCGTCCTGAATCTCTCTGAGCAGGTGCGCGATCTTTGGTTCCTGCGCCCTTACTATCACTCTCGACAATTTCCATGATCAAGTCTTTAGCCTTAGTAGCGGCTTCTCGAGAACCAATCAAGTTAACTGGCCGGAGTCCATTGACGCTTTTTTGTTCTCCAACAATGTTGACGTGGCAGCCACTTCTTTCTTGTAGGTCTCGAATTGTCTCGCCGCCTCGACCAATGATTAAACCAACTGTTCTGTCAGGAACCATAATCTGCATGCTGTCTTCCCCATCCCGCAGCGCTGGTTGATGAGAAGAGCCACGTCCAACTGGTGCATCACGAGCCCTCTCAGCAGCTGCGCGAGCATTCGCGGCCATACCACTGTCGTCAATAATACGGGTGATCTCTGCCTTTGCTTTGGCTCTACTGGCTCGACTGCCTGTGAGCTTACATTGTCTATAAGGACTGTTTTCATCGGGGCCAGAGACGAACTGCACTCGGCAGCCAGTTTCAGCCTCGACGCGGCGTAAATTTTCACCTTGTCTGCCAATAATAAGGCCCACAAGGTTGGATTCAATAGAGAGGGATTCGACATTCTCGTCCGCGCCGCGACCCGGAGATCGGTCGCGAGGGGGGTAGGCACCGCCGCCATGTGGGGGTGAGAAAGCACCGGACGCAGCTCTGCCTCGTGGCCCAGGAGAAAACGATCGCTCTCGATAATCACGACCAACTGGAGCTCTTTCGCCGCGTCTCTCATCTCTGTATGGATTGAAATTGTCGCGGAATGTATCCCTACGCGCAGGAGATCGAGATCGAGATCGAGAAGGCTGATAAGGTCTTCCGCCAGAAAGGCGAGGGTCCTGGGGATATAATGGCGGCCGGTCATAAGATACACCCTTCTCAGCGGCAATGGCCTTGGCCTTTGCAATCGCATCAGAAATGCTGACGGTCCCAGAGCTGACAGGCTTTATACTGCTGAGATCTACATTGCCCGAGTTTGTAGGTTGTGGTAAGGAATATGAGGGTGCTCCGTATGGGTTTTGTGGTTGCTGCTGTGGAGGGGCTTGATGGTATGCAGATTGCTGTGTCTGTGTCGCAGCAGCATTGGGTCGCTGAGCAGCTTAACGAAATCAGCATATGACCATAGGCAGAGTCAGCAGTAAAAACATTACCTAAAGCCGCCAGGATCGATGTGATACTGGGCTGTTGATCAGCCATGATAAAGTCAGTCTGCAATGCTCCTCAGCAATGCAATGCGCCGTTGCTCTTGCTATCTGAGATGGGGAGTGAGTGGATGCGAAGACAGAATCAATAGACAGGTACAGAAGGTTGTCGGGCTTGAAGTCACCAAGAATATATGTTGTACCTGACGTCAAGCTTGTAGGTAAAACACAAGGGAGGAATTGTCTTCGCGATTCAATTTGCGGTTTGTGATTGAGGATGAAAGACAATCTAAGCTCGGGCCATGTCCGCAAGTGGTCTAGTCGCAATCGGCTAAACTCAACGACATTTGGAAACAACGACCAATGTCCACAATCTTGCTTCCAGTGAATATTTATATTATATTACCTGTACCACTGGTAATGATAACGTGGCCTACAACGCCTTCCTTGATCCCTCTCGACATAAAGCTGATACACACAGTTCAAATATCTCAAAGATGTCATGAATTTTGTACCAGAGTTTCCCTCATCCCCTCCCATAGTATTATCATCATGTAGAGTGGACGTGAGCATCCTATTAACTGACGGATACACCTGCGACTTCAGATTGACTGGGCGGACTTCCTAGTTATGAAATAGGATAGCCTCTATCAGACTCTCGAAGCCCATACCACAACATCACCCCTTTAAAACAACTATTTATTGGGCAATTTGCAAGTTCAGTAGATCGTACTACAACCAATAAGTCAGCTATTCAAGATTCCTAATCATCAGGACACAATAAATACGATAATGATAAGTCATGAAGCCTTTTAATTCTTAGTTTTAAGCTGCAATTCTTTGGTACATTCTCTGATCATGACATTCGCCATTCTGTTGTCCATCCTCCTTAGCTCTAATAACCGCAGTGCCGCAGTGCTAGTCCAGATCATTCAAGCCAGTGTGCATCTGTTTTCAAACTCCAAAAACTATCTTTAAGCTGGCAATCCAATAAAAGCAGAAAAGACTCTCCATTCCCGCTCAAGGAGCTCAATGGCCCTTCACTTATAATACTTTGGAGTGCTTTATATCCTTCTCAGATTATTTGCATAATTGGCAACCGAGTCTCTATGTGACTGTACCTTTATAGGCATTCTCCTAATGAACCGCATCGGAAGAAGTAGCTCCAGAGCGGCTGGAATGGGACTTCGCTATCTTCCTTGGACCTGTCTGTTGAGCTATCTTCTTCGGATGTCTACTTAAATGTTTAATCCTCTATTAAAAATCATGTATCTGAAGCATCGTGAAGCTAAGGAACTCTGCTCAATTGATTTTTGATCGCAATTGCTTAATCTCTAAGTAGATATTGTTAATTAGACCTTTGATCCGCATCAAAACACCCTGGTCACTCAGAATCGTGAGTCAAAATCTCTAGTTAGGCCCCTCGGGTTGAAAGAGGAAGGCGTTATAGGTCGAACTGCCTTCTGAAAATGGATGATAGCGCAGGGGAATCCTCGCTTCCAGCCACTAGCGTCGCCAGTCTGGCATGGAGAGGCTCTTCAACACTCCCCCAATTGTTTCGACTTGACAACAACATTTCCGAGCCTCTTTCTAATGCTCTGTACACCAAATAAGAATTAATTGGTACTCTGTAAATTATGGAGGTAAGTCACTTACTTGATCGTCGCCAAGATGTCGGGTCGTGTTCCTACTCACGTTCTTGAGGTTGTGTTTCAACTTTGTCATTCACCCGATCCACAATCAATTTCAACAGTCTGTTATTCTAATACTTACTATTATTCAGACACACAGCGGGAAGCGTTCTGATAGAGAGTGCGAAGAGCAGGCTTCTTGCCTAGATTTCCCACAGGCAGCATTTCCTGCTTTTGATAGCGTTTTTTCCATGTCCCTATCAGGTCCGCCCTTCCGAACGCCGTCCCCTTTGCCTTCAGATCGACCGCGCACCTTTATTACAGAAACTACGCGATTCAGCAGCTCTACGCAGCCTACAGAAACCCAGTTCTCTTCGTCGACGGACCTTTGTACCTTTGACAATAAGACTTCGAGTTCCGATAGCGTTGAAGGAACATTCCTCGGAGTTCGTTCTTCCCACGAGTCCCCGGGCCTTCATTCGCTGCCTTCAGAGCACTCAATTCTCTCTGCGACGAGCGCATCGTCATCTACGGTGATATCCCCAAGTGCATCATCTCCCACTGATCTTCCTACTGGGCCGTTATCGAAATACGAATTCGACATACGGCAATCAATCACCAAATACCGTGAATTCAGCAACGAGGCCTATCATTTTGCTCAGGCACAACTAGTCTCGCAAAAACCAAGTGCGCATCAGTCGTGCAGCGTGCTGAATAATACCCATTTCCTCGATATCACTGAATCATCGGAGCCGTCGGCGTCTGATAGTTCGGAGTTTATCGAAGATACAGATCTTTCTTTGACCGGGTGAGTCTGCCAACTTTGGAAATCTTAGTCTATTGTCTTCTCCTCTATCCACACCTAGACCACCATCATCCTGTTTACTCTTTTCGTTATATACTAACAACATTTCCCAGCCCTTCTCAGCTGCTGGTCGATTCCTACTCTGGTACGGACCCCGCAGACATATATAAATTTACGATTTTTTGTCTTCGCTCTCCTAGAGATTCGAGTTCACTTGTTGAGATCGAATTTACTGATATCAAAGTGCCCACTGACTTTTCCCCAGACCTGTCGCATGCGCAAAGACAGACAGAGTACTTCAAAGAATTTGTTTTGGGATTTAGGCTCCAATTTGCAAATATGTTTACGATCCAAGAGGATGGCCGTGGCATTCAAATCTTAAATTTTTCCCGTGGCAAGGTTGTATTTCCAGAAGAGCATAACTTGTACTCTGCTTTTAGTTGCTACGTCGATGAAGAGGATAAAGAAGTAGTCGAGCCAAACTACGCGACCAAATTAGAACCAAATGCAAGTGTCAAAATCCATTCATTTTGAGCTACTCTGCTAACTCGGCGCTAGGGGTTTGACGTTTCCATTTTCTTCAAGTCGGTCACGCTACTCAAACAGCCTCTAATAGTCAAGTACAACCTCCGCGGCAATGGCAGGGAACTGCACGGCTTTGTGACTTCTATGGGCAAGCGTCGAATTGAAATTGGGGGGACTTTGCATAGTAAGTAGCTGCGAAACTCGACTTGTGGACAGCAAAACCCTAAAGACTCAGCCCGGACATCACAAGCGTGTGCTTTGGTTATCGTATGTCGCATACTAATTCTCGGTAGGTATATGGGGCGAAACTGCTGGCTGCGCTCCAGTTGCGCCAGAGTTTGAAAGCGTTGCTGCAGACTTCTTCAATGGCAAAGAGGTTCTTGAAGAATATCAAGACACAAAAAAAAAGTCAACGGTCATTGTGAAGCCCAACAACTATAAGATTACGTACGACTCCGATTGGTCTAAAGTCCTCCTGTCACAACCATGGACAGACAAAACCCTAATTACATTTCTACAAGATATTCATATTGCCAACCAGCTGGAGAAAGCTCTTATCCAAAAGGCCAACATTGAGAAATGCAGAATCTTCCGTCATGGAACCTATGAAACGACTATTCGTGTGCTGAAGGCGATAGCAATTTCCGATAGGGCCACGGCTCGGAGTGTGACTTCTTTCGTGGAATCGTTTCGGGAGAAGTTCCGTAACTCTAGCCTCTATGCATCACAATTTGCTAATGCTAGTGAGGTTCGAGTCATCGATGAAGCTATGGCGGAGGAGAACAACTGTGTCGCAACCGATTCAAATCAAACTTCAGAACAAGTGGAAACCACTAGCACTAACGGTTTTACTCCAGCTATGCACGCCACTGAAAGCAGCATTTCTGCTTTGACAAAACCTAACTTCGAAGTTGCAACCGATGATGAGGATATCAATTCTGTGCCAAGCAAAGGCAACATAGTCTCAGCCGCACCCCTTCCATTTGCAGCTAGCAAAAAGTCCAGTGCGAGGAACAGAGCCCAAACCCTCTCACTCAACAAATCTGACAGCGGCGAGAAAAAGAAGAAGCGTCGCGCCAAGAAACCTAAATCGGTTATTTCCAGTAGAGAGGGCGCCCATGCCCCCATGAATTCTGAGTCGTCTGCCCCGACTAGCGAGGCGAAATCAGAGATCACTTCCAAGCCAGCAACTGTCAGACTGATCGATGGTATTACGGAGGGACCAGGAGACAATATTAGTTATAAGCTTGCCGATATTTTGCCGAATATCAAGGAGGAAATACAAATGAGTAATGTGCCCTATCTAGCAGCTAGCGGATCGAAGACCGACGATACCAAAGAGAAAGCAGGAGCTACAATCCCGCTCAAGCCCTCAGCTTATGGTCAACATGATCAACAACTTAGGAAGATGGATACAAGAAAGCCCACAAGAAGAACCAAGTTGGATCAGAAGGAACCATCACACATGTTAGACGCTTCTACGACAGACTTTCCCATTCAAGCAAATTCTGCTCTTGAAAATTTGGTGGAACCCCCTTCCACTCCTGTGAATGCGGCAGGAAGTGCCAAGCCTGAGCCTTTGCCTTTTTCAAACGACCTAGAATCGTCGCCAACTTCCGCTTCCCAGAATGATGGGTGGGTGGAGGTGAAGTCAAAATCATCCCAGAAAAACAGGTCCATATCAATGGGGCGAATTCGGCCAGGTAGTATTGCAGCTTCCAAGACTGCAAAAATAAAGCGTGGTGGAGGGGGCGCTAATCTCGTCCAGAAGCTAAGAGTTTTTGATCCTAAGGAATACCCCGCCATGCCTTCCACTACCCTAACAGGCTCAGCGAATACCCAAAACTTGGCCCAGAGTTACATTTGTAAAAATCAAACACCAGGCATTAATCCTAATAACCTCATGGCTGTCAGCCCCCAGAGTCAAGTCGAACACCGTTGCACCGATAACAAATCTGTTAGTGCAAGCAAGCAATCCGGACTTGCAAGTCCCTCCTCCGATAGTCGATTAAGTTATTATCAACAAAATTTGGAGGCCGAGGAAGAAAATGCTGATTTGACTAATCCTAACGCACTGAGGCAGTCAAGAGTTCTTCGCTCCGATGCAAATAAGCTCTCCAGGGTACTTGAGTCTGACAATATCAGACTAGAGAGTGTAACCACTTCCGCAAGTGTGAATATGGGACCAGAGTGCAACAACTATGTCCAAAATATCGTTCACTACAATCTGGTAGAGAGTGTCAGTGATGGTGCTGCCCTTATTTCAACCAATAAGAATAACGTCACAACCGAGAACACTGATGTCAAAGAAAAGAAACCCGTTAACATCGCAGGCAACAGTATCGACACTAGGGCCATGAGTGAAACCCTATCTTCTCCCGAAACCAGAGGCACCGATATCAATCCCGTATCCATGATCAACGGGAAGCTTTTCGACACTCGAGGAAATGATATCCATGCTGGACTTATGCTCGACGAGGACAAAAGCTATGAGAATATTGCTGATGTCAATAAACCGGGCAGTAATACCGTAGATGCCAACAATTTCAACACTAAAGATCATGAGGAGCCGCAAGAATTTTCTCCTGGGGGTATCGAATGGGCTACTGACTTGACATCTCCTACAAAATTCCGAGCTGGCCCTCGCCGTTCTTCACTTTCGTTCGTCGCTAGCATTGCAACAGCTGTCACTACTACCGCTGCTGCTGATGGCATTCATCATGACGACCCACCTGAACCAAGCCTCAATCGGTATCGTGGACTTTCGTTGAATAGCTTTCCGGTTAAGTTGTTGCAATTTGGCGACCTTCCAATCAGAAAATTTACATCTATTGCTATTCAGTCAATGCAGGCCCCTACCGCTACTCAAGTCCCTAATGTAGTTACATCAAACTCTGGACCTCAAGGCACTACCTCGGCCCTTTCTAATAATAGAGCAATTGAACTATACGAGAGCTCTGGGAATACCGACTCTTTCCGTGGCTCTGAGCTCATTCAGGACGATGTCGAAGATTTTCCAATTGGCACCATGGAGAAGCAAGAAGCAGATGGCTCCGTTGGTCATAGCTCTTCCGGTATCCAGTCCGTCGACTGTCTCCGGAACGCCCAGGCATTAGATTTAATCCATAACATGCATCTTCATGCTCACCCAACAACGCCACTACTTTCCCCTTCAAGCTCCACGAGCACTTCCATAGCAATCTCTGGAACTGATAATCCGTTTTTAAGCGCTGAGCCAGATGAGAGCAACGTCAATATAAAGCAAGTCAGATCTTATGAATGCTATCTCTGTTCCGTCAGTTTAGTCCCGACAATACACAATCCCCTTTTGTTTTGTGTTGGCTGTGGTCCGAATTCCGTTGTTCGGTATTGCTCAATCGCATGCCTTCTGGCGGATTCCTTTTCTCATGCACAGCATTGTGTGAAGCATCCAGATGCTGAGAGACAAGGCCTTTCGTTTAGCTTTCCACCCGAGTATCAGTTTGAGATGTCTCCTCTGCCTAGACTAGGCTATTTCGAGATGTCTCCTGCCTTGTTCCGGCAAATGGCATTCTCGATGTACTGCTACGCTGGAGATTTTCCACAGATTCTATCTGCTTGGGCTAAGACTCAACCTTCAGCTATTAGTCAAATGTTTGATATGAATGAGTCAAGCAAGAGAACAGGGGACTATCATATCTTCCGCTCTACTTATGATTCTTCTCACCCGCAGGCTGAAGTAATCTTCGTAAGTCTTCCCCATTCTATACCTGAGGGCAGTGCTTCTCAATACCCATGTCCAATTCTTCATTGTAGTATGAGAGAAGCAACTATTAACATATTTATTAGACCGTTAAGCTCAGAAAGGGCAATCCCTTGAAGGCAATTCTCAACCGAGCATTGAACGCAGCTTTCACCTCTAGTGAGGCTCGAGTTGTTGACTTCCTCTTCCGCTTGCTTCACCATCTCATCCTTGACACGGACCTCGTCCAGGGTGTGTTCGCGAGTGCTCCGCAAACTGCAGTTTTACAACAATTCCATCGCCAATTCACTGAAGAATTTGGCCAGAATGTGATTTGTCGATCTTCCGACCCTGATACATTTGTGGTTGAAAAAGAATGGCCTATGGTTGAAGTTTATTTGAATCAACTGGAGTCTCGCTTCCCACAATTGAGACAATGGCTTCGAATTTGAAGTCTGGACCCATGATATGGCATGCATGCATAAGAAAAGACTAAATAGTATCACAACTTGCTTGCAGGCGGTGTACCTTGGTTTGTCTTTGGAAAGTCCGTGCACAAACTTCACTGGGTAGTTATTCATCTTTCGCATGGATAGCAGCTTCGAAATTTTCGTTTCTTTCTTGTCAATATGGCTCTCTTATTTAATGGCGTTGATGTTTGCAAAGCTGGGGCACATTAATGGCGGGTCATTTGATTAGTTTCTTTGTCTATTCTTGCTTTCCGGAGCATTGGATGGAGAGCTTTTTACAATGGAGTTATGCATAATGAGATGACGAAGATATGATCATACACTGGACGGTTTTCACACTGTAAATTAGCATATCCACGACGACTACTCTAAAGCTAAAGAGAGCTTTTTTAAATAATGTCTTACCATGATTACAAGTGGGATTTTGTTGAAATTACACGCCGTAGCTGGATCCCAACAATAAACTGAACGGCATACGGTCACTTTCACAGATGTAGTTATCACCAGGCAAATGTTAGAGGTATAATTCATTATCACACTATAATGGAGGTTTTTATCACCAAAGAAATCAAGTTGTATAGCCCTTTGTTGTTGAAGGCTTGATTTGATCCCTAACGATTCACAGGCCGCAAACTAAGCCTTGATAACATTAGAATTAATCGTTATTACAGTAAGGCGCAGCTCCGTGTCTTATCTCAGATGTATGCTCTAGCCCCATTACCAGACACCTTCCAAACCATGCATTAGAAATCCCAAGAATAAACGCCTAGTCCTTGCGCTCTTGTTGTAGCTCAAACGGAATATCGAAAAGCGGACGGCTAGATATTGTAGTGCGCGACGTGGTACGACTACGAATGAACTCGACGGAGCGCTTCCGGATATCCATGTTCTCCTCCTTGATACTGGCACGGCGAGATCGTGCCTGTTCGAGTGACAGAGGCGCGGGTTGGTTCTTGAGTTGATCGCTGACAGCTGCAACATCTTTGTCGGAGATGACTTCAGCTTTGAGTTCAGCTTCGGTCATAGACTTTTGCTTTGGAGGGAAAGTCTTGGGGACCGCGAGGTCAGGAAACTGAGCGGACAGAATATTAGTGACTTTTGCGAAATGGGGGGCGGGGAGGGGTGGTTGGGGTGTATTAAATATACTTTCTCCATTCTGCTGTTTTCGAGGTTCATCTGAGCCTTAGACTTGGGAAAGCACTTGGCCGTAACGTTGACAGGACTGGGTATAAAATTTTGCTTCATTGTAGAAGACGTACAACTCAAGGGCTATGGGCTAGTTAGCTGCTTGTAAGATTTTGAGTGAATGAGGAAGATGCACTTTGTTTGAGTTGTTGTCATTACAATTGTCGTTGTTACCCATAGAATTGCAGCCACAACTAAAGGCCTTTGATGGAGAATCTTCTCTATTTATCTGCTCTGCTGCTGCGATGAAAGCTTCAACAAAGATGCCATCCCAGTTGGCCGGAGCATCTAGTGAAAGTTAGAGAATATGTGAATTTGAATTGGGCGTTAAGCGTGTTTTCACTGAATTATGATAGGCTTTCACCAAAAGACGAAAGCGAGACAGAACAAAAACTCACCGAATTCGTCAAGGCGATTGCCAGACATTATTTCAACTGCTGCAAAGTGATGCTTGGGGTACATGAAGAAAGGAAGGTGAAGTATAATGCGTGCGGAAGCAGGAGAGCAAATGGTGAAAGTGTCTGTTTACTTCAATTGACTATGTATTCGTTATGTCTCGGGTAACAGCGACAAGTTTGACCTAGGGTCGTGAGTCCCGAGGAAAGGTTGATAGGTACAAAATTTGTGAGTGAGAGCGTGGAGGGTCCAGTCAAACTTCCTCAAGATCCTCTAAAATGCCACTACTAAACCCTAATGGTCAGGCAGACCATGGGCTTAGTGAAAGCAATTTGTTTGAAGCCGTATCTGAAAAGCCAGGAGATTGACGACCAAGATTGGCGCCTAAGCACTAGCAACAGCTAAGAAAGTCGAACAAATGCTTATCATCTTAAAAAAAAGAGATGGAACTCGAAAATGCGGACAAGTCCATGTCTCTCAAGTGTCAACAGTTATTGAAGAACCGCCGTGCAAGTTAAATTTGGGTTAGGGTCGATGATCTACGTCCTAGGGTATAGGTTTAGTGTGGAAGGAGCAGCTAAAATCTGACTTGGGAGCTGAGGAAAGTACTATCAGCAGCAAAAGAATTTAGGAAGAAGCTGGATGCTAGTCTAAAGGAAGTTGCGAAGTACATTATATATGCAGTGCATCTGGAGTTTTATGTATGTCTCTTTTATTAGTTTTCTCAATCCATGATCCCTATCATGCTTAATACGTATGGGGAACTGAAATGCAAGGCCAGGGAGTAAAACTTTGGGTTACTCTTGAACCGTCAGCCTTGTATAAACTCGTCATCCTCCAAAACAGTAATATGCTCTTGAAAGAGCTGGGTTTGCTCATGTTGAAGTTCACAAAGACGGGTTGATCACAGTAGAAGAGTGCAAAAAGTGATAATAAACCCACGCAAGAGGGTAAGACCAAGATAGCATGCTCGAAAAGCAGGTTAGGTGAAACAGCTTTCAGTGCCAAATGGCTTCAGATGAACAGGATGCCAGTGAGGGTCGTTGACCAAACCAATAACATTGATGACGCACAGACCAAGTATATTTGACGCTAAAATTATTTTCTATTCCTGCTTCTCAGAGTCCTCACCCGCCCAGCAAGTATTACCGTCTTATAAGCGCAATCATGATTCAAAGAACTCTCCTCAGGCAATCTCGAGCTTTGAGCTCAAATATCCGATATATCCCTCGCTCCTCCCTAACCAGACCTCAATTCCTCTCTCAAAGAGCCTCCTTTGCGAGACCGGCAGCAACAAGATGGTATGCTACAGAGCCAGCATCGTCCGAGGAGAAAGAAAGCGAACCTTCTAAGCCAGCAGAGGTGAAGAAGAGTGCTGAGGTGGAGGACCCTGCGAAGAAGGAATTGGAAGCTAAAAATAGGGAGATTATTGAGTTGAAGGTTTCCGCCACCATTTCCCCCTTCCCGTCCGCCCAACTAAAAATTTAACAGGACAAATATCTTCGCTCTGTCGCCGAGTTCCGCAATCTCCAAGAACGAAGCAAGCGGGATATGCAAACTGCCAAAGACTTTGCCATCCAAAAATTTGCCAAGGACCTCGTTGACTCCGTCGACAACCTCGACCGCGCCCTCGCTATGGTTCCCGAAGAGAAGCTTTCCAGGGAAGAGAAGGACGAGCATGTACAGGATTTGATCGCCTTATATGATGGACTGAAAATGACGGAGACAATACTCATGCAGACATTGAAGAAGCATGGATTGGAGAGATTTGACCCCAGTGTTACGGGCGAGAAGTTCAACCCGAATGAGCATGAGGCAACGTTTATGACACCAATGGAAGGAAAGGAGAACAACACGGTTTTCACTACTCAGCAGAAGGGATTCAAACTTAATGGCAGAATATTGAGGGCTGCCAAAGTCGGCGTCGTGAAGAATAAATAGATACCGGCCCTATGAGTCGTATGATATGATCTTGTACATCTATGTATGAGTATGAGTATGTGGCGGGCACGGAAGGCGTTGGATTGGAGATCGGATCTTCTGTTTGTACATATCGCTGCTCCTCTCTTTGGTAATGGGATGCCAGTGCGATGAGTCTGCTGCATTATATAGCCAGGTCATGAATCATGAGGTGGGCACATAGGATTCACTCCGTAGCTTATATTTCAATGAAAAAGCATGTACCATTGCCCACTATGCGATTTCAGGGTGACACTGTGGCTTCTGCTCAGAATGTTTCATTAGACTCCGCAAAAAGATAAACGTTGAATGGGGCAGATGTATAACAATCAATGGGAGTGCTGACATCTAACCTTTCCAGAGGTAAACTTCCTTGAATTACAAGGCTTTGGGATATTGTTCACTATAAATACTCCAGGACTCTCGTTTTTTAAGTTCGTTGTTGCTCTAGACATAAGGAAGATAAGGCGGCTTTACGGTATTACTATAAACTTGGACTTGAAGGCGGAGAGTAATGATGAGCTGTCCTCGGCTACCCATAGCCATTGAAATAATCCAAGCCGAGGATCTCTGTCCTAAGAACTGTTAATAATCGAATATCTGGGTTTAAAATTTTCATTTTGCATGTTTCATATAGATGTTAAAAGTTTGATGTATTATCGACTGCACGCCCGTGGAGCAATTAAAGGGTTAATTTAATATCATTTTTAAAGTTTGAAATAGAAGAGGTTCCTCGCCTCTGAGACCTACATAGTGAGTTACACATACTAAAGTTCGTAATATTATTTTAACTGCGCTCTTTTACTAATTCTCTCTTGCATTAGAATTATCGTTCACTCAGCTAGGTACTCTAAGGTAGCTAGCTAGCCTTGCCATAGTAATTCTCCACATAATCCGGAACCATGACGGGCGGATGCAGAAGCATACCATAAAGACTCTCCAAAGAGATTACTCGCATGGGTGCAGGCGTATAAGGAGCAAAGCTTCTTACCAACAAAGGGTTTGCGTGCAGAGAAGACTAGCCACAAATAAAGGAGCCAGAAACCCAACTTCACTTTGGAGACTGGGCGAATAGTCCAAAGTCAAAACGCTAAACAATACAAAATCATGTAACACTAGCCCAAGCTTCCTCTCAGCTCCATACCAGCGAATTTCGTGATCGGATGTGGAAACCAGAGGCGAAACACCAGAAAGAACCCATCCATACTATTACATCCAACCCCATCCTTAACGCCACCAGCCTTCATTAATCTTCCCTCATTAACATCCCAAAACGCCGACGAAGAATCCCTCAACTATGATCGGACCGAAACACCGCTCGTAGATCTGCCGAACCCGGCTTTCTCTGCGGAACTAGGCCTGGAATTTCAGTGGCGGTCTTCACTCCATGCATCTTCAACAACTCCTTCTTCCTAATCTCCAACTTCGCAAGATCCTTCTGCATTTCTGCCAAGTCACTCTCCAATCTTGCCTCCACCATCGTAGCCTTGGCTAGACTGATATTTTCTCTCTCGGTTGCCTCTTCGAAATATCTTCGATACTGCCTCTTCTGTTTCGGAATCTCGTCATATGAAGCATCTGCCTCCTTCTCCGAGAAGAATCGGTGTTCGTCTTTCTTCTTTTGTTTCTCTGGCGTAGGCGTAGCAGTAAACAGAGTCGAGAAATCAGGAATACGTCTCTCAAGAAAGGCGATCTCACGCTTGACTTTGACTCGCTTTGCAGCTATGCGGTGAGCTTCGTCGAAAGTATGGAAAGTGCGATCATAGTAAGTATCTCCTTGTTCCCGGGCACCTTGGATATTCTTGGCATATGAGTCATACACTGCCTTTCCGCTGGCAATATCGCCTGGTATTCCAAGGTTTTGGTATGCGCGGGTCTACTCAGGGGGTTAGTTGTTATTAACAGACGAAAAAGATGGGAGCGAAATCCTTACAGGGTCGCTTTCGAAGGGCTCAGGAGTTGAAGCCACTGAGGCGTTGTAGGAACCTCGCTTCCGTCTGTCTTGCCAAGCTGCGCCGAAAGCTGCTTGCTCAAGCTCGATCAGAGCCTGAGGGCAACTGTAGCTGAGATTTCCAGGAGGTCGGAGAATATCAACACCTTATAAGGTTAGTATTGTCTATTATGGAGACGGAAGCCACTAACCTTGAGCACTTTCGAGCATACTTGGGTTGGATCCAGGGTTATAGATTCCAGAAAGAATGCTTCCAGTCTCCATATCGAACTGAAACTCAGCATCGACCTGTCTAGCTCTGACTTGTCCCTTTCGCCTCCTAAGCTTTGGACTTCGGGCCTATCAAAAATCAGCTTTGCAATCTCGCAGGAAAAGTATATCGCTTGAATGTAATATTTTGGACCACATACTACTGGCACAAGATCAGTTTCCTCATATCTGTCCCCTGGAACGGCACCTGAGGCCCATCGAGCAAAAGTTGCTGGATCTATGTGATAGTTTCTTGGGTCCCCCTCCCCATCCTTGCTATCTGTGACTTCTTCGACATACTCCTGGTAGAACTCGTCCTCCTCTGTCTTGGTCATAACACGTGGCCCCGATAGTTGAGAGCGCTGAAAGTCGGGAATCGAGCCTAAGTCTGAATAATAAGAATGGTCCATATAAGCATCGTATAGTGAACCTTCACTTTCTGGATCAACCCATTTGTCTGCTACCCGATAGTATCCAAAGTTCTCGTAAACCCTATCTCCTTTATAGTGATTTCTACCCACTGCTGGAGGGTTCTGCCGAATGAATTCTTCAATAGTAAAGGAAAGAGGACGAGAAAGGTCCTCTACTGTGACGTGGGGAATTGGCTCATGGTGCAGCGGTAGCTCGTTGATGGGTACTGGTACAACGGGATCCCAGAAAAATAGTGTACCTTTCGGAAACCTGTTGAGACTGTCAGCAAATTATTGCTTGGAGCATGTGCAGGGTAAATATATTGACCCTTCGCCTGATCTATTGAGCGGTATATGAGGGAGATAGACTCTATGAGAGAATACGAGTCTGTTCTGAGCGGGATACAGCGCCTGATGCAACGGGTCAAAACCATGAGGTTTGTTTGTACCTCTCATATATGCATATGTCTGGAGCATGCTTGGCGTGATGGCAATTCGAGGGCATCGAAATTCGAGGTCTGGGTGTAGCATTCTAGGTTGCTCGAACTGGTTTGGGAATAAGTTGGGGGGTCCATGGTAGCCTGGTTGCTCAACTGGAGAGGGTAAGTTCAGAGCCTGTGGACTGTAGATTGCATGTTGCAGGTTATACATTGGGGGTCTTGGGTTTAAGCCGGTAGGCCAAGACCATTGATCTTGGAGTTGGTTCTCATCCTGATGCATCGGGGTTGCCATTTGCTCCAGAGGACCTGTGGCAGACTCCTTCCTATAATTTCCAGCCGGCGTGGGCGTCGTGGGCCAATTCTGAGCATTTTGCACTGCTTGAAGAGGATGAGATCGTAAGGGATCCATTTGGAGAATGGTTCCAGCTAGAAAACGCGTTTAAGCCATATGTTGTAAGGTACAGAGGAAAAAATTGATCACTTACGAATGTATCCGCTGGAGTCGTGTTGGTTGGATTCCATTTTGGCTCATACTTAAATATGTAGAAAGCGAGTGGAAAGCGAGTTGGTAAAAGCAAGGAGTTCTTAGCGGGAAGCGACTTGCAAAGAAAAATATAGAATGCATCAATTGAATTTGTTCAATTTGGAAGGATATGCAAAAACCAAAACCAAAACAAAGAATAACATATAGTTCGGACGTGGTGGTGCCGGGAAGAAAAGAAGAGACGAGGGATGAGATGAAGTCTAGGTTGACTTCTCGGTGCGGAAGAACTTTTGTCAGCGCCAGGACCTTCCTAGTCACAAAGACTCATAGAGTGCCGGCAATCCTGTCTTTATCAGATAGTGGATGTGAATCTTGATGACATTGCTGAATATTTGTTTATGAACTCCATGTTAGCCCGGGACACTATGCGCCTAGTGTAGTGATTTTTCTTGGCTACCTTAGGGTGCTTGTGAATCACCCTCAATATTCACTGGCACTTGTCTATTATCCCGCGCTTAGCCTACTGCTGCAGACTGGAATTTTTTCTTTTGGTTGACCATAAATAGCTTGCTAGGTTTCATAAAGGTGTAAGATTGCTAACGATGACATTGAGCTTCCTTCACCAATTATTTAGCAGGCGTAAATGGCATAGACGACGCTAAGAAATATACCCACGGTAGCTGGAATTTAGAAATCGCTAGCTATGTAATGGGCATGACACATGTTTGAAGGGTATAGTACTACTGTCTTCGTAGTCCGAGGACATAAGGGGGTGTTGACAAAGAAGTTTCTCAATTGGGAGTGAGGTGTGTATAAAGAAGGCAAAAATCCCAAACAAAGGCTGATAAAAAAAAACCGAAGTATGATTCCTTGAGGTTTCTAGCTGATCTTTATGTGACTCTTAAAAATCCCAGAGAAGCCAGGCCTGTGGTCCTTCTTGGTCTATGGTCTTAGAGAGTATGTTACAATACCTATTTCAACACAGATAGAAGTTATGCTTAACTTGTTATACATCTTTGAATCTCATGCACCGGAAAGGAAGCTATGCTCTTGGGTTCTCTAGGAAACTATTGTTGATATCGTTGATTATTGACCAGTAGTGTTTGATCCAGTACGTTTTGTAGAGGGGAGGGTTCCCAAATGATGCTAAATAAAGGGCTCAGAGAGTATGCTCGTAAACAAAGATATGATTGGAAGACGATTTGGGCCTTCAACAATATTGTCTAGGGATTACACATGTGAAGGAAGAAGAAGAGAGAGTAAAGAGTAAAACAGAGAAGGGAAGGTCGTTGCTCCATCTCACCAAAAGCACTTATAATTGGCTCCTAACCGAGAAGCTTGCCGCAACGAGCCCCACTATCTCCGCCTTGGCTTGCGCCAATCCATGTCTAGGCAAGCCCATCTTACCTTGCACATATACGGCTTTTGACCTGGCATCCATTATTGGCGTCCTTGGATACGAGTCTGCTTTTTCTAGCAAGTAAAACCCGTATAGAACTATCAAGTCAAAGATTTCGGCCTTCATTTCTCCCGGATACGAGCAAACGACCCACCATGGCCTCGTCACACTCCAACACCCCCTCCAAAAAGCCCTCCTTAACATCTACATCTCGAGGGAGCGACACACCATATATGTCCCTCACCCCCTCCGAGCAAGACCGTCAGGCTAGGGGACGAAATCCGTATCTAGGTAATGATGACGACGATGCCGATTTTAGTGATGGTTATTCGGGCGAGGGGAGGTTTGATGCGTACGTTTCTGCTCTCTCCCACTTACTATCTAGCTTTCGAGCCATACATCCCCTTTATTCAATCCAAGAAGATTGAAAACTTTCCTTTCTTACATCAAGACTCAAATCACAAAATCCAAAGTTATATTCTAAGAAAGTCACATAGCTAACCAAGGATAGCTACGGAGAGGATACCTATGAGAACATACAAAAGCGAAGAGAAGCAGCGGTCATCCTCGATAGCCCCGAGCTTCTCATGATGCATGCTCAAGCTCGAGGCGATTCCATTCCTGGCACTCGTCACTACTTCACCAAATTACTTTGTGGTTACCAGTCCGAGACTGACTCTTATTCCGAACCCTCCACCAAGGAATTCATGGCCAAGGAGAGTAAGAATGAATTTCCAGATGAGAGGGTTAAAGCCAGAAGAGTTCGTGCTCCGCCCTACAGGACGTATGGTCGTGATGAGCGGCGAGAAGGTGGTCCGAGAAGGGCATCCTCGCCCTCGATGCAGGGGGAAGGTGAGGCTGGTAGTGAGAGTACGGGGAGCTATGGTGTTTAAGAGTTTTGGGGAGAGAATTGTACAAAAAACAAAACGAACATTCCAAGTGATTTTCGGAATTCAACCCAAGACGAGAACTATGAGAAACAAACCTTAGGCAGTGTGAAAGGCAAATGTAAGCTGAGCTCGGTTTTTGGCATGGGAAGGGAAATGGAATGGAACTCAGGGTAAGCTGAACGACCATAAGTGTTTAAATTCGGGTTTTCTGGCGTGCTATTACATGATTTGAGTGCCATAGACTCATTTCGTTCTTTGATATCATACAGTTATTCGCCTTATCCTTCGCTTGCAACTCCGTACTCCATGCTCAATGCGGCGCAGAGCTTCTCCCAATCCAATCCAATCCCTAAACGCTGAAATGAACACCATAAAACCATCTTATTTCCCGCCTACCTATTACTCCATCAACTCTACAGGTGGTCTGGCGGTGTGTATGAAAGTTATCTTCCCAACCCCAGCCCCAGCATCAATAGGACTGATATCCATCTCCGTCATGTCCTCCACGGAAATGGCCGGCAGTAGTGGACTACATCCTTGTTCATTTGGATCGTAGATTGTGGTTGCGAAACTTGGACTCCTCCCTCTAGCTTCAGTATCCTCCCCATCGCTAACGGGACTACTCGGGTAGGAAGGTCTGTGGTGTAACTTGGCCAATGCTTCCGCCAAGTCCTCCGCCAAGAATAGCTTGTTGGGAGCATCTTCGAGATGAGGAGACCACCCCGCTGGTGGTGATGGGGGCGGTGAGATGAAGAATAGCTTGCCAGCGTCGGGGAGGGGGAGATGCTCGTCTTTCGGTTCGATGGGGGTGTCGCGGCCGAAGTAGATTTTGACTTGCGAACCCATGATAGATTCCCCGTCTAGGATTTGCCGGATCAAGATGGCAGATTCAGTAGAGTAGAAGGAGACAATGATGCGCCGCATGGATTTGAAAGGAGTCCATGAGTGGATAGGTGCGGACTGGTTGACGAGGTCTTTGATTGTTTGAATGTTGTCTGCGCGGAAGATCTGGGGGTCTTGGAGGTTGGTTATAAGGAGGGTGTTTGACGGTGGTGTTGGAGTTGAGAGTGGTGGCAGATTAGACAGGTCAATAGACATCGACATTCGAGACTCCCTCGAAACAGGGCGGGATGAAGGCGGCGATGCTTCCGATGAGGACATCTTGGTTATGTGTATGGATTTGGATATGCGGGAACGAGGTAAAAGTGGAAGTTCCGAAGTATCTCGCCGTGTTGGTTTCTCGAGATGAAGTATTATCGTGATGTTTGGTTGTCTGTAGGGTGCTGATGGTTTTATCAACCTCTGTGAGACAGCAGTGCTCGTGTGGGAGGCGAATGCTTGGCACGGGGTCGGCGAGGCTGAGTGATCCAGCAATCTTTCTTCACTCCTCAGCCACTCATAACACACGCCAACAACGAATTCGAACACGCATAACTGGGAAGACCGAGCCTATGGACGTTTGTTTTCTAGAACAGCCTAGAGCGCAAGGTCCATAACGAGTCAAAACGCTCCAAGCTCAGCCTCCCGCCCACGTATGAAGTGGGATTCCCTACCGCCCTTTCTTCCTGAAGCAGCTTATGTGCGTCGAGTCAAAGGACACTGCCCACAAAGAGATTGCTTAGTCGTAAGATTTGAGATCAATTATATTGCCTTCAGAGGGGCTTGGTAATGAAGAGCTCTTGGTTGGGATTCCAAAGTCATGTCTGTAACCTTGTCAATAGCTGGGACGCAGGACATTTGTATTATACAGGACCCCCTTTCACTTGATTCACTCTGCTGGCTCATAGCTATAGCAGACGACTTCGTATTTGTTGATATGCATCACTCCTTCGGAAGATAGGTGCCACTTCCTCATCTATCCCATGCACCCCCATCATGTAAATTTTGGATGCAATTGACGGGGCTCTATTCAAGCGTTTCGTTCCTCATCTTCCTCAAGGATTTTTCTTGGAGATCAGCCTGCCACCCTCCAGTCCAGACCAGTGAATAAAAGTCTCCAGTACATGGAGGTACACGTGATATGCGTCTTATATAATCGGGCGCCTCCACCCGCTCTAACTACATCCGCGCTATTCCTTGTTCAGCACAGCATTTCAAATGTTCTGAGCCTCATCCTAATCCGCTCGCAACCTTAATGATACATCTCCCTGCAGCACGTTACAAACTCAAAGGCTGAGTCGCAACTTGTATACGTCAGCCTTGCAGAGAGCCCCTTTCTCCAGCCTGGCCGAGCCGCGGAACTCCTGAGCTTCTGCATAGGTCAACTTCGAAGTCAAGATGTCCTACGATCAGATGGATATGGACTTGGAACCCTCCGGGGGGCCATCCGTGAAAATTTCAGAGGTAAAGGCGATCGGCCTCAGTATATGGCTTTAAGACTTACACGCGATTATAGGCCGGTGCAAACCATGTAAACTTCCAGCTTTCAGGTGTCGACCTTTCCTTTGCGAATTCTTTGCGCCGGGTCATCATCGCCGAGGTTCCAACAATGGCGATTGATCTTGTAGAGATCGAGGCGAACACATCAGTATTAGCAGATGAGTTTATCTCACATCGCCTTGGTTTGGTCCCGTTGGTCTCCAAGAATATTGACGATGTTAATTACACTCGAGATTGCGACTGCGAACAATATTGCTCAGATTGTAGCGTCACGCTCAGTCTTCACGCGCGGTGTACTGGTGATGAAATCATGAAGGTTTATGCTCGCGATTTGGTTGTTGATCCTGCACGGCCAAACGCATGGGTCGGCAATCCAGTTATAACAGATCAAGATGGATTGGGGACCGTTATCTGCAAGTTGCGGAAAGGGCAAGAACTGCGCATGAAATGTATCGCCAAAAAAGGTATCGCAAAGGAGCATGCAAAGTGGTCACCATGCTGTGCAGTCGGATTCGAGTATGACCCTCACAACACGCTACGCCACACGTCCTTATGGTATGAAGAGGATGCTGAGAAAGAATGGTAAGGAAGAACGCTTTTGTGTTGTTAAGTTCCTTCTAATCGGTTTTAGGCCAAAAAGCAAGTATGCTGATTGGGAAGAACCCGCGCCAGATGACAAGCCCTTCGATTTTGATGCCGTTCCCAAGTTATTCTACTTCGAAGTCGAGGGTGTGGGATGTCTTGAACCGGATGCCATTATGCAACAGGGAATTAAGGTTCTACAACAAAAACTGGCGCTTGTCATTCAAGACCTCACTGAAGGTGATGGGGCGGTAAATGGTGCTGAAACTGAATACGGTGTTGCAGATATGGGGATGACTGGGCAAGAAACAGGTTATACTACTCCATTTGGAACCTCTGGCTTTGCACAAAATCAATGGCCTGGGTCTACTACACCTTATGGGGCGACGCCGTATGGTCAGAGTGGAGGAAACGCATGGAGTTAAGGGAAGCGTGAGGTAAAATGCCACAACAGTGTTTGACATCAGCCATAAATCATAGCATAGGGTATCTGATTTCGGATCATAAGGTTATGGGGCAGAGCCAAACAGGTCGCGGTTGTACACTACTTGCATAATGGGTTAGGCGTTGGAGGAAAATTTGGCATATGAGTAGAATGGCCTGGCCGAATAGACCAAAATAAATTAACACGATATCTATGGTACAATACCGATGTCCCAGCTGTCTAGTCTAAGGTAAGCACAGGACTCCTAAACACCACTCCATGCGATTAAGCGTAAACACTTCCGACCTCCCCCAAGCGGGAAACTCTATGTGTAAGTGTATATGTCAGGCGCGCCCTCTCTTTAGACAGTCGCCATGTCTAACTCATCTATGCTCTTCAACTTTCTATACATCTTCTTATGCTGCTCTAGAAACAAGAAAGTCGCGATCGTATGTGGACCCAGTCGAATAAAAGAAGGTACCCAACCCCTAAACATCCAACCTACCCCCTCCACTTTATACACATCCGCCAAGAACTTCGCCAACCCTTTGGTCTCATGGCTGGACATTATCCTTGTCTTGATCACATCTACTGGAGAACAAACCGTTGTAGCCACAAAGCCGGCTAGGAAGGAGGCGGAGAAATGTGTGCCAAGGTTATCTTCGAGGGGCGTATGCTGGATGAGAATTCGTTTGAATCCATCGTACGACGCCAATTGACTTGCAGTCATCAAAACTGCTCTCATGCTGTTTGGCCAAACGCCTCGGAATAGACTTTTCCAGCCTTCTTCCTTGGTCATTCGTATCAGGCCCTCAACTGCATTTTTGTAATTCCTTCTTTGCTCCATGGGCAAGGCCGCATCATGCTGCATTCGCACATTCAATACATCGGCTGGGTTCCCTACTATGCCCCCTAAGAATCCACTTGTGCTTGACATGGCAATCAGGGTTGGAAAGGAGGGCGTGGAGGATGGGGTCGTCAAGCGTGTTTTCATTTCTTCGTAGATGCCGAAGCGGGTGGTAGAGTAAGTGATTTGGCGCAGGAGGGACGCGGACAGGCCGCGATAAAGGCCGGGAATTCGTTCATCTTTGAGAATATGTACAAATGTGCCGACCATAGATTTGGGGGCATGGGGTTGGCGGGTTTGGAGGCGGACCTGATTGTTTACTTAGCTATGACCCTTTTTCTTTTACTAGGTGCTGTTGGTACCTTAACTGTGGTTTATTAGCAGATGGAGAGGCATCGGAGCCAGGGGAAAATTACCAAGATCCAATGGATGTGTCACAGAAGCTGCAAAGCAACTTGCGCTCCCCCCAAACCAAAATGGGTATCTAATATTTTCTCGCTCATGCTTCTTTTGCCGAGATGACTCTTTTGAGGACCTCACGGACGACATGATGGTAGCAGATCTTCTATCATCCATTCCATATCGAGCTGAGGAGTGTAGAAGATCAAGCTGATACTGTAAGATATTAAATTTGGATCCACTGTGCTAGCCAGGATTCTCAGCCACGGTGTTTTGCGATTTTAAGAATTGACGTGGAAGGAGAGGCCTCGTGCATTGCTTTGATGGGTAAGAATTATATTTATTTATCCGCAAAGTCTTTGCAAGAGAAGCTCACAGAAGTAGTTACTTCTTCTAAAGTATAAAGTGAGAAACTATTTCTTCCGTGATCGGACGGAGCGGCTTCGGAATAACTTTGAACCGACACGAGCTGTTGGTTGGTTACTTTGGAGCTTGGGAAGCCGTGTGTAGAACACCTTTTTCTAAGCCGGCAAGACCAGCTTCCACCAGCTTCAAAATGAGGTATCTCGCCAGGAAACAGTGCTTCTCAACTGGCACGGACGCATTGAGACTATTCATAGGCCTGAGCAATTCCACCTCAAGGCAATTGAGGATATGCACCCAATGCAGATACAACACCACTGCGGCAGTCCCAAACCCACAAAGCGAAGCTGCCGCTCCTCAATCCAAACCAAAAGTCGATTTGAATATAAATCTCATACCAAAGGATGAATGGTACAATGTCACCCCAAACATCATTGCCCAATTAACACGTCGTCTTCATATGAAGGAAGACCACCCAATCTCTATAACCCGCTCCATAATCGAATCGCAATTCCCACACCCGACCTACAAATACTACAACGAATTCTCCCCTGTTGTATCTACGTATCAGAACTTCGATTCTCTAGAGTTTCCAGCTGATCACCCGGGAAGAAGCAAAACAGACACATATTACTTCAACCAAAACACTGTTTTACGAACGCATACTAGTGCACACCAAGCAGAAATCTTCCGCGCAAATGAAAGCGATGGGTATCTTATCAGTGCAGATGTGTACCGTCGTGATGCGATTGACAGGAGTCACTATCCTGTTTTCCACCAGATGGAAGGAGCGCGGGTATGGGATCGAACAAAAGTACCAAATGGTGACATCGCCGCTGCAATTTGGAAAGACATCGAAGCCCTTCCTCAACACACCATGAAAGTTGAAGATCCAAATCCGTCATCACACCCGGAACGGAACCCATTGCAAGGAGAACATTCAATGGAAGAGGCCGAGGCAATTGCTGCGCATCTCAAGAGGTCATTAGAGTTAATGGTCGTGGAAATATTTTCGAGAGCGAAAGCAGCCGCCACTCAAGCTAGCATTGCCTCGGAGTCAATTCTAGAACATGATGATACGCCCCTGCAGGTAAGATGGGTAGAAGCTTATTTCCCATTCACGAGTCCGTCGTGGGAGTTGGAAATCTTCTGGCAGGGAGCTTGGCTAGAGGTGCTCGGTTGCGGTGTTGTCAAACAAGGCATCTTGAATAAAGCGGGTGTACCTTCGCAACTCGGATGGGCTTTCGGGATAGGTCTTGAGCGCATAGCCATGCTTCTCTTCGACATTCCCGATATCCGACTTTTCTGGTCTCAGGATCCTCGTTTCCTGTCACAATTTGCGGGTCTGTCTTCCGACTTCTCGAAACTAAAGCGCTTCTTTCCATTCTCAAAGTATCCGGCCTCTACCAAGGATATTTCGTTTTGGCTAGCGCCGACAGAGGATGGAAAAGAGAACCAATTCCACGAAAATGACCTGACGGAGGTTGTGAGAGATATTTGTGGGGATGTGGTTGAGGATGTGAAGTTAGCGGATGAGTATGAGAACCGGAAAACGGGGAAGAAGAGCTTGCTATACAGGATCACTTATAGGAGTCTCGAGAAGACCTTGACGCGCAAAATGGTAATGGAGTACCACGAGAAGATTGGACTAGCACTGGCTAAGAGGTGTGGGGTTGAGATCAGACTTAGTCCTCTCCAGGCGAAGAGGCCCAAAGGAACCCAGCCAGACGTAAAGCATCCAGCCAAGCCTGCAGCATAGCTTTTTGTTTGCTTTATTAGCTCACTCAAAAGCCCCCTGCTTTCCCTCTCATTTCAAGTTCTCATTTCCACGCTCCAGAGGAGTCATGTTGAGATTGTAGCATACTGTAGCGGAACTTACTGTCCATATCATCTCAAGAGAGTCCAATGAACTTGTCAAAGGCTGAGTGCATATCCTGATATTTCTTCTAGGGAGAGGTCCCCCTGTCCGCCTTTCGTCGTTTACATTTGCAGTGTGATGAGAAATTGGACATTTCATCTGAGCTTTAGGACGGGAAATAGCCATTGGAGGACTTGACCAAGAACTAAGCTAGATCCCGCATATGTCAGTCATCAAACTCGGTAGAGAGAAGGCTTGTCATGAACCCCAGGTTAGTCGTTGTAAGCAGCCGCTAAATCTTTGTAGCTAAAGTACTTGAATACACTACACGAAAAGACCTCAACACTTCTTGCTTGATTTGGACCATGGCCAATATGTGCGGAATCCAAATTTCCATACGACCTCCAGACGTAAGAGTCGGTACCTGGTGGTACCTGACAGATGTCGCACTCACCGTGCAAAAGTGTCGAGACCAACTCCATATATATATATACATATAATACGGCGATCCGTGACATCGAGAGGGCCGGAAGCTGCTTTCTCTCATGAGGGATTTCAGAGTGGAGCGCAAGCGGCTAAGGCCCAGTTGGACATGGTCACACATCGGGTCGGCTTCGGCGTGGAAAGGATTTGCGACCAAGAGTCGTTCTCTTTCCATGCAGCCGGGCCCTCTCGACCAATCAGCGAGTTGGGATTATACGGCGACGCTCCGACCCACTTATTCCTGTCAGCCTCGTCTCGACCCCGCTTGCGTCGTGAGCGGAAAGGGAAAGATGGAACGAGGGAAGGGGCAAAGGCGAGCATTCCGGCCAATGGCAGGAGCGACCCGAGCGCTAATTGAGGGGTTTGCAGCTGCAGATGATGCCCCGTCGGTCAGCAATTTTCTGGGGAAAAGGGTTTCCCATGGCGGCCCATTCGGGAAGGCGAAAAGTGGAAGTCGGTCGAAACGCAACGTGATGGATGGGTGCGAGGTGCTTTTGGGATTGCACGAAAGGCACGAAGGAGTTCGTCCTGTTTTGGCCGAAGATGATCCTAATCGGCATGCAGCCAGCACCGTAATACCGTAATACCGTGTACGAAAGTACAAAGGACGGGTAAATACGGTATCGCCCCGTGACATCACAAGATGAGAAAGTCGACA
Organism: Ascocoryne sarcoides NRRL 50072; assembly: GCA_000328965.1. Lineage (NCBI taxonomy): Eukaryota > Fungi > Ascomycota > Leotiomycetes > Helotiales > Gelatinodiscaceae > Ascocoryne > Ascocoryne sarcoides. The sequence continues at coordinate 2,057,128 of KB205944.1, read as the reverse complement.
TGGCCGCTTCCCGCTTCCCGACGCTTTCGCCTTGGATGGGTGCGCGGGTGCGAGCTGTGTGATTCAACCAAATCATATCAAATCAAATCAAATCAGCCCAAATCAACCAGTCCCGCTCATTGCTGCTGAGACGGAGACAGAAAGAGGGCGCTACCTAGGCCCCCTTGGTTCACCTCCACCTTATGGGCGATGGGAAATACGTATGGCCTGTATAGCATAGCTTCGATCCCGATCAACCTCTCTCTCTCCACCCACTTCTGGCCGGTGCTGGTGCGATGGGACACCAGCCCGGCATCGGATCGCCAATATAACCTTTCGACCTGGTCTCACGGACCAGTAAGTCACTTTGGGGGTCACTTGGGGTCACTCCCTCGCTGCTGGCCGTACGGTTCAGGCTGGCTCGGTTCAGTGGATGACGCCAAAACACCCTCCCCCTCCGCACCCAACAGCCACTAATCGCGCAGATTGCCTTAACCGGGGTAGTTTATGCTGTTCCAAGCTCCGTCTGGAATCAGATCAAAGAGCTCCATGTCCCATTGCCCCGAGGACCTTGTGTTGCTGTAAAAAGAGTCTAGTGTCCCAACGCTTGTCGTGTCTCACCTCCTTCCCTCCCCCTCATAGAGTTTCCCCGTTAAAGTTCGACATTCCTACACTACTGTAACCCGCATTGCAAGCCCTCGAGCACTTCTATCCGGTCCCCCTCCTCTGCTCTCTGCACCTCGCAACATCTTCCGTCTACGCCTTGCGAGCCGACACTGCAACGCTGCACTACGACCCATCTACTCTCTCGAGCTGCAACCCTTGCAGGAGATTAGCGAGAAGCTGTCACTGCGTCGTCTGCGCCGTCGAGAAAGACAAGAGTACAAAGAGACCCCGCATCCTGCGAAACCCCTCCCCCTTCTCGAATTGTCGCCGAACCTCTTCTCAACAAACCCCCAAACCCACCCACGGTGAAATCATGTCCGAAGGGGCAGTCAAACCCACTAATCCGGTGGTCGCGGAGGCCCATGAGGTCGACACGTATCGTAAGTTAAACAACATCGGGGAGCTCCAGCCATGGATGTTTTCAGACTGACTTCGTACCCGCCGTAGACCCGCCTCACAAGTTCTTTGCTAGTAAGTGTAGATGCTGGAAATGCAGGACCCAGAGAAGTAGTCCTTGTCCGGGAGATCTGATCTAACTTTCTGCCAGAGCACCCAACCAGACCTCATCTGAGTGGTAAGCTCCCCTCTGACTTACCTTGCATATGAGTTGAGCAAAGTCGCTAACCTGGGGGTTAGGTCTCGACGAGTACCGGAAGCTGTACAAAGAATCGATTACGGAGCCGGACAAGTTTTGGGGAAGATTGGCTCGAGAGCTCCTCACATGGCAACGGGATTTCCAAACGGTCCATTCGGGCACCTTCGAAAATGGGGATAATTCGTGGTTCCTGGAGGGTCAGCTGAATGCGTCGTACAATTGTGTCGACCGGCACGCAATCAAGAACCCCGACAAGCCAGCCATTATCTACGAAGCCGATGATAGCAAAGACGGGCGGATCCTGACATATGGAGAGCTTTTGAGGGAAGTCTGCAAGACTGCACATGTTTTGAAGCAGATGGGCGTCCAGAAGGGGGATACTGTGGCGATCTACCTCCCCATGATTCCAGAAGCCGTCGTTGCTTTCCTGGCCTGTGCGCGGATTGGCGCAGTTCATTCAGTTGTGTTTGCCGGTTTCTCGTCCGACTCGTTGCGCGACCGTGTCATCGATGCGAAATCCAAGATCGTCATTACCACCGACGAGGGAAAGCGAGGCGGAAAGTTGATCGGGACCAAGAAGATTGTGGATGATGCTTTGAAGCAGTGCCCCGATGTGACACACTGTCTGGTTTACAAGCGCACTGGCGCTGATGTTCCCTGGACCAAAGGTCGGGATTATTGGTGGCATGAGGAGGTTGAGAAATGGCCTGCCTACATTGCACCGGAGCCAATGAACTCGGAAGACCCACTTTTCCTCCTTTATACATCTGGCTCGACAGGCAAGCCGAAGGGTGTTATGCACTCGACGGCTGGATATCTTCTTGGAGCTGCAGCTACCGGAAAATACGTCTTTGATATACATGATTCAGACAAATTTTTCTGCGGCGGTGACGTGGGATGGATTACTGGGCACACCTATGTTGTCTACGCTCCTCTCCTTCTTGGTATCGCAACTGTCGTCTTCGAGGGGACTCCAGCTTATCCCAACTTCTCGAGATACTGGGATGTTATTGAGAAGCACGGAGTTACCCAATTCTACGTAGCCCCAACTGCCTTGAGATTACTTAAGCGAGCTGGAGACCATCATGTCCAAGCTAAAATGAAGGATCTTCGGGTCCTTGGATCTGTTGGAGAGCCAATTGCTGCAGAGGTTTGGAAATGGTACTTTGAGGTTGTAGGAAAGGAAGAAGCACATGTTGTAGATGTAAGCTATGCAGTGGACTTGATTTGAAGCTCTCTCCTAACAAGATCTAGACATACTGGCAAACAGAGACGGGGTGCAACGTTATCACGCCTCTTGCTGGTGTCACTCCCACCAAACCCGGGAGTGCTTCTTTACCATTCTTCGGTATCGAGCCTGCCATCATCGACCCAGTTTCCGGTGAAGAAATTCACGGGAACGACGTCGAAGGTGTCCTAGCTTTCAAGCAACCATGGCCAAGTATGGCCCGTACAGTCTGGGGAGCACACAAGAGGTATATGGATACATACCTGAATGTTTACAAGGGATACTACGTAAGTTTAGAATCCGATGTTATCTTTTTCATCAGCTGACCCCACACCAGTTCACGGGGGATGGAGCTGGACGTGACCACGAGGGATACTACTGGATCCGAGGACGTGTTGACGATGTCGTCAATGTCAGCGGTCACCGCCTCTCGACCGCAGAAATCGAAGCGGCCCTCATCGAGCACCATGCAGTTGCCGAAGCTGCTGTTGTTGGTATCAGCGACGAGCTTACCGGTCAAGCGGTCAATGCATTCGTTGCTATCAAAGATGGTAATGAGGTCAATGACCTACTCAAGAAGGATCTCATTCTGCAGGTCAGAAAGAGCATCGGACCTTTCGCCGCACCAAAAGCTATCTTTGTTGTTCCTGATCTTCCCAAGACTCGGAGTGGCAAGATCATGAGAAGAATCCTTCGAAAGATCCTTGCTGGGGAAGAGGATCAACTCGGTGACACTTCAACTGTAAGCCCTCTAATCCTCCTCAAAAATTCATGCCTGGAGCTGTGCCGAACTAACAATGTCATAGCTCTCGGACCCAAGTGTCGTAGACAAAATCATCAAAACGGTCCACGAGTCGAGAAAGAAATAGAGGAGGATTTGATAGCTTAGAGGGTTTGGATAAGATGGAGTCATTGGAGGATTTGGGACGGTTCTTGGTTTTCTTCGATGATGATAACGGATGAATGGTTTTGGTGCAACCTAATTTTCCTCTTCGTGTACCCTAAGTCCCCCCTAAAAATCAAGACTCGATCAACTATCAATAAGATCTTATCAAATTATCTTCCCGTTAGTCCGGAGTAAATCAGACGGCTCTCCACGATTGATAAGCGATTTTAGCAAGTGATTTCTCAGATGACCTTCCGTAGTGAGTACGTGAAGTCTTCTTCGGGTGGTAGCTATCCTACCTAAATTCATGATTTGCCCCTCAGCACGCCCAGCTTCTAGAAGACATGGCACCAATCAGCCAAGACGGATTCCACCAAGATTTCCAAACAAACGGTGCTCGAAGCCGCCGCTCCCGGACATCTCGCGTGGGGATTGGAGCTCATTCGTTATGGGATCTGCTTCGCCTCACTAGGGTACGCAATCAGAAATTCTAAAGGCTGCATGCTTTTCGGGGTTTGCAGATCGGAGCGGGAAGAGTGGTGTACGGAGCATATACTCGGAGAAAAGGATCGAGGTGCAAGAAGTTGCAAATGCTTTGCTAGGTGGCTAGGTAGGTGGGTATACTCAGGGAGTTAAGAGGATGCGACTTGAGCCTCATCATGAAACAGGTCCGTTGAAAGGGGACGCTTCACCTCCGGCTGAAGCTAGAATGGCGACTGAACCGAGGGGGGAAAGGTGGGAAAGTCGCAGGTACCCTTGGTGTTGGACGCGTGCTGAGCCATTCAAGTTTGAGCTTACTCGTTGCTCGTTACTCCGCCGCCTTCGTTGTCCATGGCCAAGGAGCTTCTTTTTCTCGTTGCTGGCGAGGAGTCGGGTCCGAATAACGCACGAGGCCAAGATACGGTACATGAGTGAGATGATGGGTCTTTGTTCGTATTCTCGCCGGTTAGATGCCTCCGTGTGAAAAACAGATCTGGAAAGAAGCCTAAAGCTATCGATCTCTTCGTCCACTTGATCTTGAACTTCCTCCTCTAATATCTCCAGTCTCGATTGCATTTGTTCATGCCGTGCTGTGTTTATCCATGTCCTTGGTACCTCGTCCCATCACTCATATCTAAACGCCGTCTCGACTTGTGAAACCCGAAGTCTTGGAGATCCCGGTGCTGACTGGGTGGTAAAACGCAGCTTTCCGTCGCTACGGTGAACCTTAACCACCAACTCTAATCGACTTCAGGATTAACCTCCATCACGAACACCCAACCTTCCCTCCTCGCTGTATTAATTATTCAACGACCGTCGCTCATTCCGCTTCGTTGAACGACAATAATAATTGATTCGGGGAACAATTCGTGGATCGCCTCCAGAATATCGAAGGGAAAGGGTGGCTGGATGGTCGTCTAAGACAACGACGTACTTGGGGTGAATCTTACAGGAAGGAGAGCGGCGCATCTCCCAACTGGAAATTACCGAATATGTTTATACTGCGGAGTCTTGCGGCGGCCCTCCTCGGTGCTGGTCTTTTTACTTCTGCTAATGGTAAACACATCTTTAAATTGAAGCGTTCTGCTGGTTGGGGATCTTGGCTGATTTGAAATCATGGTGTAGCACATTCAAACGAACGAAACCCATTATCGTATATAACGACGGTGGAAAATGCGAGGTTTAGCACACCATCCCAGAGAATACATGCGCTCTCCAAATTCGACCTTACCTTTGATCTTCATGACGGAGAACAAAGAATCAAGTTAATATTAGCGCCAAACCATGATGTTATACAGGACGGTGCTACGGTGCAGTACCTAGCCTCAGATGGGACAGTGCACAGTGAACAGTTGATCGACAGGGCCGAGTATAGAGTGTTCAAGGGGCAGGCATTTTTACAACATTGGGCCGGAGCAGAATGGACAAACGTTGGGTGGGCGCGGATTATGGTGCATGAAGATGGAGAGGACCCGATCTTTGAGGGGGCGTTTAGGGTCGATGGGGATCATCATCACGTTCAGACGAGGAAGAATTTTATGGACACGAGGCACCAGTTGGACCCTAAGCTAGAATTGAAGGGCAAGGAGTACATGGTTGTCTGGAGAGATTCGGACATCATGGAGAATGTTGTTGAGGATTTTGACGGGATGCTCCACGGCGAATTGAGAAGGCGAAGTTACGGACAGGAGAGATCATGCTCAAGTGACGGGTTAAACTTCAACAACGACCCACAGCATCCGATCTATACGGGAATGAGAAAACGAGACGACAATTCCTATGGTTCGAAATACACCCGGTCTATCTTTGGACGCCAGATTGATGGACAAACTGGGGGAAACTCTGCCGGCGTCAACCTAACGAGTTCAATCAGTTCTACTTCTGGATGTCCTTCGACTCGAAGGGTTGCACTAGTGGGGGTTGCTACCGACTGTGGGTATACTGGTGCTTTCACTTCGAACTCCTCGGCCCGAGCAAATATCATAAGTGTGATCAACTCTGCGTCCGTACAGTACGAAGATAGTTTCAACATCACACTGGGTCTTCAAAATATCTTCATGAGCGATTCTCAATGCCCGGCTACGGCCCAGTCAGCTACTCCCTGGAATGTCGGATGCAGCGATTCTGTCACCATTCAAGATCGTCTAAACTTATTCTCTGCTTGGAGGGGTGAGCAAAATGACACTAACGCATATTGGACTCTACTCAGCACGTGTGCAACTGGGTCAGCAGTGGGGTTGGCATGGTTAGGACAAGCCTGTGTGAATACGGCTCAAGTCGACGATTCGGATTCAGGAAACGAGACCGTCAGCGGAGCCAATGTAGTTGTCAGGACCAGCACAGAATGGCAAGTTATCGCCCATGAAACCGGACACACCTTTGGAGCTGTTCATGATTGCACCTCTACTACCTGCACTGATGGAACCACTGTTCAATCTCAGCAATGTTGTCCTTTAAGCGCTTCGACGTGCGATGCTGGTGGGGCGTATATCATGAATCCCGCTACAGGCTCCAATATCCAGAAATTCTCGCCTTGCACTGTTGGCAATATCTGCTCGGCTATTGGTAGAAATAGCGTCAAGACAAGTTGTCTGACTGCTAACAAGGACATTACGACAATTACCGGAAGCCAGTGTGGAAATGGTATTGTCGAATCTGGAGAAGACTGTGACTGTGGAGGCACGAGTGGGTGTGCGAATAATTCTTGTTGTGACGCCACGACTTGCAAGTTCACGACAAACTCGGTCTGTGATCCTAGCAATGAGGATTGTTGCATATCCTCTTGTCAGTTCGCCACGAATGGCACGATTTGCAGAGCCAGTACGGGCGTTTGCGATCCTCAAGAGACATGTAGTGGGACTGCCGCTTCGTGTCCCGCTGACCAGACTGCACCAGATGGTAAGCATGCCTCTCCTTTCGTTATACAAATTGAATACTAACATGGTCGACTATAGGTCAATCCTGCGGCAGCTCTCTCTCCTGCTCTTCGGGCCAGTGCACCTCGCGTGACCTTCAATGTAAAACCTTAATGGGCTCTTACACTCAGGGTAACGACACCTACGCTTGTTCCTCCTCTGGATGTCAAATCTCCTGTGCTTCCCCTGAATTTGGAGCCAATGTATGCTATTCTATGCAGCAAAACTTCCTAGACGGAACATCCTGTCAGGGTGGCGGCAAATGCAACAACGGGGTCTGTAGCGGTTCCTCTGTAGGAAAGGAAATCACCTCGTGGATTAATAAGAATAAAACACTTGTCATTTCCTTGGCATGTGTTATAGGAGGCCTACTAATAATAACAATATTAGGGTGTTGCTTGTCGAGCTACAGGAGGAGACGAAGAATTAGAATGAAGAAGAATTTGGCGCCGCCTCCGCCAGCCTATGGAGACGGGATGGGTTGGGGAGCGCCTCCGCGGGGGCCTCCGAGAGGGCAACCGGGTATGGTTGGTGCGAATGGGAACGGCATGAACGGAAGCTGGGAGAACGGGAGATGGATGCCCACGGCGCCTCCACCGCCGATATGGCAGCCAAGCGTCAGGTATGCATGAGAGGGAGATGTTAATTAGAGCGGGTCGCGGATTTTGGATATAGGAATTTGGCGTTTTGGGGGGATCGTGGAATTGGCTTCACTACTACATACAACAGAGAAGGTGATTATTGTTATTGCATAGTTGCGTGGGGTTGGATATAGAGCGATTCTCATGACTTGATGATTGTGCATAGGAGAAGGAAAGAATGAGCATGGACGGCGGGGTGGGATATGGCTGGCCAAGATGGACGAGGCATGATGGAAAACATGAAAGATGGAAGATGTAGTCATGGTCTCGCCGTATCGTAAATACGAATAGTGTAATGACTGCTTAGATATGAGCCAAAAAGATTGAACGGGCGATAATTATATGTCCTGAGTTCTGTGGATATAACATGATGGTTGGAGATATCATCCAGCCTGTTCTTGTCCTGTTCATGCCTGTGGTGGACGTTTGTTTGTGTCTATAGTGGTAGGATATACATAGATAGATGTTGTGTTTTGCGATGTGGTGCTGTACTTTTTTTCGTACCTGGATCCAGTAGGTGACTTTCAGGGCTTCGTTTTCTGCTGTTCGTGTAATGGAATCGGCTTTATTGATATCCTCGGAGAGGGGAGTTGCAATTCGCAAGAGGATATACGATTGTAGAGCGGCGAATGGGGAAATGATATTCGATTCGGTTGCACCTTTACCAGCGTCGAGAAGTCGCTTGGGGAAAGTGAAAGTTGAGGTGTTGATTGGAGTGGATCTTATGAGGTAGCTAGCTACCCTTAGGGGATATCCGCTTGAGCAAACTAGAGAAATGAATTATACTATGCTCGTTTTCACCTTTAGGGAAGCTGCTGCCCCCCCCCTAATTATCTATTCAATTCAGCTCATCTCGTCTCATCTACAAAACCCAACACTCACCCCATATTCCCCATTCGCCAAATCTCCCAACCCCAATCCGCTAGCTCGCTCTTCTCAAATACCACGCACGCCATACACGTTTGATCTAGTCGCCTATCTCGATTAACTCTCGCCTTTTTCTGAAAAAAAAAGAACGTGTTAGAAGGTAAATCAGATAGTTTCCAGGACATCACAGAGATCTTTTCAAGCTGGCAATTGGAAAGTTTTCATGGTTGATGATGATGTGCTATGTTAGGTAGCAGCTTTGATCAGGACTTCTTGGTTTCATGGTCAGATCGGATACAACCTCCTTTGAGTTCACTCTTGGGAAGCCGAACTTGGCTTCTTTGAAGTGCTCGATCTTGAGGTAATATCGTTCATCTTGGGAGGGCAAAAGGTTTATTTTCGACTCTTTGGTAACGACACGAGACTGTCTCGGATGCGAGAGCAGATCTTCATTGGGTAGCATATGACCCTAAGCCTCAGCAACGTTTGCCATTTCCATATTCATTTCTAGATCCTATGTCTTCCATTCCTCTCAAGAATGAGCCATTGTATCCAAAATACCCCTTCATATTTCCTCGATCAGCACATCGCTTTATCCTGCTATTAACGGCGCTCTTGAAATTACCTACAAATGTATAATAAGCAACCGTCTTTCAGATAGATTTCAATCAAGGCGACTTTCAAAACAACCATCAATACGTAAATCTAAAAATGGAAGTTACATTTCCCCCCACATGACTCAAACTTGTAAGTCTGCCCTCTGTTGGTAGGTATCGTCCCATCTATATGATTTCCCTTTGGCCAGCACCTGTTGAGCTACTTCGTCACTACGCCCACCTTCTATAAAAATTCATTTAGACGGGCCAACCAGAGTGTTATTGTTCTATATACCAATTCTGAAGTCCGTCGCGTTTATCCATCTCTTTTTGCCCTTCCCCCTTTATTAAGGACGAGCGGTCCTTAGACTAACTTTTCACAAATCACTTACAAGTGTAAAGTCTCGCTTAGCTGTTAGAAAAAAACCACTCTGGCGTTCAGAGAACGTGTTTTAGCTGACTTGTTGCACTAAAGGACGGAAATCATTCTTCTCGCACATTCTAAACCTCAAACTCAAGCATTATTAGAACCTCACATCGCCTTTGAAGAATCACCGCGACAATGGCATTTTAATTCCATTCAAAATCCCAATTCGCATTAATGAATCATAGGTATCATACTCGAGATTTCTCATACTAGAGAAAATACACACGCTCAGATTACCCGTTCCGCCACCGCAAGCCCAAATATAATACTAATAATACAGACTCAGGTCTCATTATCTCACTCCAGTTCTGACCCCCCCTGGGAAGCTCCTCGCACTAAGCAACACCCCCTTTACACCTCTAATTCCCGCCTTTACCCTGGATATCTCATCATCTGTCTCTTTATTCGCACCGTAGCCTCCCACTCCCCCAAAGACATAACTGGTATTCACATATGCCATTCCTTCTAGATACTCCCTCAAGACGGTGATCGTATTCTCGACGTTTGAGGTTTCTTTGCCTTCAGATGTGCCATCTTCTACCAAACCGGACAAGAACGAGTTGAGAGTTTGGAGGTGAGAGGCTTGGGTGTTGAGAATCAAAGTGGAGTCAACTGGAGAGACAGAGGAGCGTCGAGATGGGTGCGGTGAAGATGGAAGGGAGGTTTGGACTCCGATATCTCTGTGGAACATTTCAGTTGGGTCTTCATCGCTGTCTTCCTCCTCCTCTTGCTGGATCTGAACCCCATTTGTATCTGGTATCTCCGAGACTAAACCTTCGAGTTTGGTAATAAGTTTCTCGAGGTTGGCTTTGGCAGTTGAGGCGAGGTCGAGACGGGATTTGGTGAGGGATTTAACCATAGGGGTTACGAGGAGGGTATCAGTGCCGTAGAGGAGGGCAGAGAGGCCCGAAAAAATGTAGAGTGTTGTGAGCAGGCGAGACCGTGTTATTAATGGACGGGGCGCTGCAGGCTTGATGAGATATTCGGGATAGGTTATTATGGGGGGCGTTGTGTTAGTCGGGGGCTGGGCTTGAGGTAGAGAGGCCTGGGGCGTTGGTGGTACGGGGGCATGCTGTATAGGAGGATTATATGTTTGTGGGGGTATTAAAATTTGTTGAGGTTGTGAGGGCTCCGAGGACTGGGTCTGCGAGACTGTTAGGAATGATTGGAGATATCGAAAGAAGACAACGAACTTGCGCCGGGGCTTCTAGGCTTGGTTCTCCTCCCAGGAGCTCTTGTATCTCTTCCGTTCTCAACCCCTTGCTCTCCAAGAACACAACCTTTCTGTCGGTAGAGGCATCGCGCACTTCGTTCTCCTCCAAGAACTTCTTTGCTTGCTCAATCACTATACTTCGATCTCCGTCTATTGACTTGGTTTCGGGAGTTGGGTCCTGATCTGCTTGCGGAGCGTCCCCTTTCACTTCTGATTGCCATGATGGCATCCCGAGCTTCTTTTGATTGGCATCCGAGTCTGACATGGCACTTGATGGTCTGGAATCAAAGAAAACTGCCCGGTGCAGACTGGCAATGTCGTTGTCGTCTCTTCACGTGCCGAGGCCCAGCTTGGAGAACGGGGGCAAGTGCCGACCTCCGATGGCCCAATCAACGCCCGGGTCAAGCTAGGGGTTAGTTAGCCTGAGACTGGACAAGTTTTCTCTATTCCATCTATCCTACACTCTTAGTCTATGGTTTCTTGGTTTCTTCTTTTCATAATATATATAAATTCTAATTTGTTATAAGCTCTCTACACCATCTCCATTATCAACATCTCATTCGTACTGTCGGAATCCAACTTCGCCCCGGGTAACGTCAGCGCATCAGTATTCCAAGCAATCCCAAGAGCATGTCGGGACGAGGAGAACGACCCAGTAAGAAGGCCAGGAGGCTTAGCACAGATTCCGAGGGCGACGACGGGCCAATCGAGTGGCCGACGACGAATGCAAAGGGTAAAGGGCAGTCCTCTCGGGCGCAGGCAAACCGGGCAGAGAAGACGGGAAAAGAGTGAGCTCAATCTCGATTTCTTTGAAGATCTGGTTTATGCGATTTTCTGCTTGCTTTGCTATTCGCTCGCGCTTTGTTGCACATGATTACGTGGGTTGGGATTGCAACAAGGAGGCAGCGACCTGGAATTGGAATATCGTCGATTCGCTCATTCGACACGTGGTTGGGGAGGCGTTGTAATCATTCTGAGAGTCAAGCGCGGCAAGGCCAATGCAGTGCGTCTTTTCCTCATACCGTACCTTGTTGACAGGTTGTCTTATCGAAGCAGTGACCCGAAGGCCCATGCAATCAGATTCATTCAGCCCCCTTCCTATTTCCTTTTGCCCTTCCATTTAAACCGAGTAGAGATCTCAATCTGTCGAGCAACAACCTCGCAATTCTACCCCACTGCTTATCAAATCGCCTCACCCCCGTGTCCAGGAAGATAGTTCTTTCGTTCCATCATGCCAACGCGCCGGAGCCAGCGTTCAGCGGCGGTCAAGGCTGCAGAAGCAATTACTGATGCGTCGTCTTACGACAGACCTTCGCGGACTCGTCGCTTTGCTACTGCGACCGATATATCTTCTGCTACTGTTTCGCGAGGCTCACCATCGTCTAGGAGCCCTCAAAGCATGCGCTTAACCGTAAAGACCTCATCCAGCAAATTGCGTGAAGCTACGCGGTCTAGCTCTTCAGGCAACTCGGCTGCGGTGCATAGCCGGGACTCATTTATCGGGGGTGAAATCTTGGAGGGTAAGCGATCCAGGAACGTCAAAAAGAGCTATGTTATCGAGAGTGAGGAGAGTGAAGAGGAAGACGAGGAGATGGAAGATCTAGGTGACGATGACGCTGAAGGAGAGAACGACGATGAGGATATGGATGCTGAGGATGACGGACTGGGAGACGAGGATGCTGATGGCGACGTTGACATGGACGTTCCACCACCTCCCCCAGTTATCAAGATTTCCAAAGCTAGAGGTGGAAAGCAGACCATTACAGCAAAACCAACTCCTAAACATAATGCTGCACCTGCTGAGCAGAAGGGAATGCAGGATGGCAGCGATGATGAGGAATTGAGTGATCTTGAGAGTGATGTTGGCGAGGAGATTGAGGATGAGTCGATGCAAACTGGCAATGAGGAAGATGCCGAGGGAGAAGATGAGGAGATTGAGGCCGAGGAAGATGAAGAGGATGAGGTTGATACTGACGACACCCCTGCTGGTACAAGCAGAGCCTCAACTCCAGATCTCAGCAAGTTGACCAGCAGGCAACGAGCAAGATTCGAAGATGTTGGAAGTGGACATCTTCTCGCTCTACCTGATGGTAAGCAACATTCTTCATCATTAGGTTCAATACATTAGCTAACAGCAAAGTAGAGGTCCAAGTCAAGAAGCATCTCACAGCAGAAGAGCATGCCATGCGTCGAGCTGAGATGGCTCGACGAAGAAAGAACCTGAGTGAAAAGCGTAATGAAGAAGAAAAGGTATGTACTTTTTAATTTCTCTTTGGAGCTCTTACTAACATTCAGCAGATGGAAACTATCAACAAGCTTCTGAAAAAACAAGCGCCCAAAACTAACGCCCGCCGTAACAACTACCTGGGCGGAGACTCGACCCCTGACTCAGAAAACCAAAAGCCAAATCCAGTCTTCGTGCGATGGGTCAGCAATAAAGATGGTAATCGTATCGCTGTTCCTGAGGAATGGTTGGAGAGTCCGATGGGAGAAATTTTTGGAAACAGTGTGAAGCTTAGGGCGGGCAGGATTGGTGGCAGGCTAATTGAGGAAGTCTCTTAAGACATTTTGGGTTCAATGTAGAGCTTTTTGGGAGGGTCTTGTGTCTGTTGTGAAGTATCAAAATGCTAGGACGAAGAGTATAGACAGCTTAGTCACTCGATGAATTAAAGTCTGCTTTCAGGTTAGTGCCACTTTAAAAGCGCCTCTCCAGCTTCTTTAATGAAATTGCGCTAGAAGCAGAGAAGACGCAGGAAGCATCGCCTGACCAGAACCATTTGCTTCAATGATCATGATCACTTAACACTCAAAAACTTTATCTTAACTCCCATCTTGAGAAGGAAAATGACCTATTGAACTCTGGCTATTTATCTTATAGGACTTTTTCCCTGTCCCTATATCACTCATGATTCTCAAGTTACCCGTTCCCTCCTTTTTAAAACGAATCCTCCGCCTACGCTTATTAATTTCCACACAATATGTCATCTATTCAACTTGGCCGTTATCTTTCCAATTTTCGAAATGTATTCAAAGTGAAGGCGGCATTCAGCCTAAAGATTAAAATTTGAGGAAGAAGGCAAAATGTGCTCCTCTATATTTCATAGTAAATAACGATTTCAACGTCCTACAGAGACTCTCTCCACTTTAGTATATTCATGAGTCCATTCTCTCAGTAGCCTGTCTCGTCTCTTCCTCTATTCTTCAAGCTGCTAGATCCACTATGATTGATCTCAAACAATTGAGTTCGGACCCTCTTCATGGCGTAGTTGGCAAACCTAGCTAGGCATGCTAAAAACCAGAGATATCCTCGCTTCAAGGAAGCTGTTATCTGTAAACGAAGAGTTTGCCCGCCTTTTCTCGGTTCTGGAATAAGACTTCTATTCAACCGATTTTACGAGTGAACTGCTTTTTCCCTTTACTTTGTTTTCACTTGGATTTGTCCGCCGAAGGAGTAATATGAGTTGTCTCCTCTCGCGCTCCCTCGCTTTAACCTCCCCTTTCTAATGATCTCGTTCAGGCACTTTTGAGGGGGATAGACACTCCATTCATAGTTTGGTTTCAAACAACCAGTCTACTTACTCATGATACTTTGATTTCTTTCCCCCCCCTCTGAAATCCCCTCCATACTCCAACCTCCTAAGAAACCGCCTTCAGGGCTCCGCCACCGTCACCTCTCATACATAAATTGTAAGAAAATGCAATCAGTTTGTCGCCTCCTTTCACTCACTCATTCAAACAATCCCTACCAGTTCTAGACAAACAAGATAGGGGATACGCCCTTCCCTTCCACCTTGCTCACCTGAATCTACAGTAATGATCCCTCTACCATATCCAGGGAGTTCGACTATAGCATTATCTAGCTCTTATAACAACAAAATACAACACAGTCCACCCCCTTCCCCCGCCAAACACCCAACCCTTAAAGCCTCCCTAGAAAACCAACACACACAAACCTCTGCCCCCCTCCCCCATTAGTAACCAACACCCCAACACCCATACCTCTCTACCAACATAAACATAACCACCACAACACCTCCATCCACATCCACATCCACATCCACATCCACATCCCCATCGAATCCACTTCCATCCAACCCCAAACCCACCCAATCGAGCCCCATCAGCCATATATGTACTATATGTACACCGCTCCCTCCCCACCCCTTCGACCCACCTAAAACAAACAAACAAACAAACAAACCACCTAACCCAATTTCCATCAACCCATTCCCACCCAGCAACGAAGTACGCACCCTAACAAACGATATACGATATGATGCGTTGTCCAGCCGCCGAACAGCACAGCAAACCCGGAAACCTTAGCTACCCTACATCCCGACGTTCCCACCTGTGCTGTGCTGTGGAGCGTTTTTTTCCCTGCATATATGAACCCAGGGTTCATCCATCCGCCCTCCCTCCAGGCCATTCATTCATTCCTCTTTCCTTCCTTCGTCGCTCCCTCCCTTCCAATATTGACACCCCAAGAATTCTCCTCTTTATGGACTATTTCCCGCCGCGGGATTCGCGCCAGCAATCCAATCTGATCCAATCCGACTCGGCACGAAGCAATATTCACATTCATTCATTCATTCATTCATTCATTCATTCACCATTCGCACGCTCGATCCCTCTCCAGGACAAGACGACAAGAGAATTTGGAATTAAGGCCATCACGCCATGATATTGATCTGGATCCCACCCATCTAAATACAAATCCATTCATTCCACCACCACCTAATCCAGTCCACGACCCCGACTCCCACAATATTCATCCTCCTCTGCTCAGAAATATCGCTTCGCTGCCCCAGCCAAGCTGCAGTGCTCGCACCGCCAGCTCTCGAAATACCGAAGCTCCCCCTCATTACCTCCGACACTGACTCCTTATAGACAAAAGTAAAATGTGTGCGCATCCATAAACGAGCTAACAGAGAAACCCAAAATCCAGCCCCGAATCTTTAGTTCTCTCTTGGAATGTACAATACAGATGATAAAGCACGCCCCTTCCTTCTCCAACTTCCCAGTAAATGAAATATTTATTCCCTCTCTCCTCGAGAGAGCGTCCTTCTATTCCCACCCACCCCACACCACCTTACCCTGAAACAAAGGAGATTTTATGTGTGCGTCGCGCTGTGTAGCAGTCATGCTCCAACCTCTCTCCAATTTGTACCGAACGTGCATTCTATAAGGGGGTATTTGGAAGACAACAAGCAAAATAAAATCAAAACGCGAGATCGCCATCCGCATTCAGAGCGACTCTTTGCTAAGGACATGAATAGATAGAAAAATAAAGATAGAAACTTTCCCGCAGATAGAACAGAACGCCGAAATGTACACGCTTGACTTAATCGTTGAGACGCAAGATAATATCCCCCCGTGTTGATAAGGAATTTACGATAAGTGGTAAAAGGCCACACCCCCCAAGAGATTCCGCAACACCATGCAATGTAAATGCTATCAAAGAACTTTTCCTCCAATGTGATTTACAGACTGACGGAGCATTCCATGCTCGTCTAAAATCGGCTCGATGCCGCAAATATACTGGCTGCTGCAGAAGCGGCCCATTCGTTCTCCTCGGAGTCATAAGGCGGTGTAGAAGACTGCTTATGGTTTACCGGTGCTTTTGAGGGCGTGGTATGTTGGTGACCAAATAGTACCGCGCTACCACTCGCTGATGGCGACGGGGTGGGATACGGATTAGATAACCCCAAGTTGCTATTTGATTGTCTCAATGCTTGACGGGGCTCATTTTGCATTGCGTTCTTGTCCAGGCGCTTCATCGCCTTGTGAGCATTTGATAAAACCTCGTCAAGCAGTTCATCCTCCTCGTCAGGAGTCTCGTATTGGCGCGCCCCGCCACCTGGGACTTGAGACCTCCGTGTTCTGCTAGATATAGGACCAACAGTACGCAAATTATCCACTGACCGGGGTTGCTGGGGAAGTGAATGATGACGCTTAAGGACGCTATTTGGATTTACGAGGTGGCTCGGTGGAGGCGGAGCATTGCTTGCCTGAGGAGAGTCTAAATTTTGCTGCACATTTCTCAATGCCTTGTCGAGAGCCTCAGATGTGTCGACTTTCTGGATCGGTGAAGGCACTGGAGCTCCATCCACAATCATCGATGAGCGATTGCTCGCCCATGGACCACATCCTACTTGAGCCTCGATATCCATGGACTTGGGAGAAATTGGCGTCTGAGATTGGCGACCAGAGAATCTCCTTGCGCGCTTCCTCAAGTGAGAGAAGAAGCTTTCCTTTTGTCCGTTGGGTGGAGAAGCCAACCCAGTATTACCTGTTAGAGCCATTTCCGCTTGTTGTCGGTGTATATCAGCATAGTGGTTATTAGTTGAAGCTACAGAGAGTTGTCGACCGATCTTCTTTGCTACCTTCTCATCCATATTTGACCCTCGTTGGCCAGCCGAAGCATAAGCGTCGCTGTATGAAGGTGATCGACCATCTGCCTGTGCTGTAACAGTGTCGGAGAGAGGTGATATGGGCTTGATCGTTGGGAGAATGGGCATCGGAGCAACATTTGATTGGCCGTTTGTCCACGTCGAACGCTTCCCTGCCTGCGGTCTGATTTTGGAAACTGGGATCTCGGTTATAGCGTGAATCGGAGATGGTCGTGGAGCAACGTTTTCCTTCCCGGCCGGCTGCGTATTGCCAGTTGTGCTGTCGGACCGGCCGATCAAGGATTTCCTGAACCAAGAGGATTTTGAGGATGTGGGAGCAATGTCCGAGTCTTTGGATCCCCGGTAACTCAAATCGGAGTGTTTACGTCCGAGTATTTTGGAGGCGGATGATTTAGGCCGTAGCGGATCCACGGCGTCATTAAAAAATTCATGAGCAAGCGCTTGACTCGATGTTGGGCGCGTCTTGGGATCCCACATCAGGCACCACGTGACGAAATGGCTTAGTGATGCTGGCCATTGAGGTGTTTGTAGAATAGTATCCATGGCATGCGGTGCCATCTTCGGAAATGAGAATCCCAATTTACCAGCGAGACGAGTACCTTCTCTCCAATCTCCTCCTCCAACCCGTGCGCCTGCTTTGTTGTACCAGTTTCCGGGGCTGCCCATAATTTCACAAACTCTCCATACTTGGTCTACTTCATTTCCTCCGGGGAACAACGGTTTCAATGTGGCAATTTCCACGGCCATGGCACCAATAGCCCAAATGTCGACAGGGGAGGAGTACTCTCCAGCACGAAGGAGGACTTCCGGTGCACGATACCATCTTGTTGAAACGTAAGTCGTGTACGCCAATTTTGAATGTGTTTCTCTGGCAAGTCCAAAATCTGCTATCTTGACGGTATAATTAGGGGGGGTTGAGGGGGGTGTGACTAGTGCGGAATAGCGACGGAAGGAATTGCCCGACTCTTGTTGTCCCGACGTTGAGACGAGTATATTTTCTGGTTTGATGTCGCGATGAAAGAAATGGTGCGCATGTATGTGCTCCAATCCCTGCATGATCTGGAACAGAATGCTCTTCACGCTGGCAACGTCCAAGCATTTATGGTCTCGAGCCTTCATCAGTTGATATAGATTGCCGTCCATATACTCCATACATATGTGGAGTTTCTTGGTGAATGGATCGAGGAAGATGTCCAAGGCTGGGACGAGATGCTGATGCGTGGGGAGCGTCCTCAAAAATACAACTTCTCGCAGCTCCAAACACGGCGCGAACGACTCAAAGTTCTTCTTCATCGTTTTTATGGCAATCTGTGTAGACCAGTTAATGCCTTGCAATAATCCAATCGCGGGAGAAAGCCTTACCACTGTGCCCCTTCGAGCGACGCTGGAACCAGCCGATCTAACGCGTGCAAGAACAACACTCCCAAAGCTTCCATCGCCAATATCCTTTATTACCTCAAATCGATCCTCTAATGCTCCCCCATATGTGCTTTGCGGTGTTGATAACCCCCGATGGGTCAGGTCGTATGCTACTGTCATGATGGGCGGTCGACAACGCGAATCTGCTTCAACGAGTGTGTTATAATCAACGTCGATGCTACCTATCGCGATATTAGCCCCTGCCATCGTATGCCAACACCAGAGGATGTGGGAGAGAGGCAATCGCTGCTCACCTTTAACTACCACCTATAAGCCCTTTTCCCAAGAGCTTAATGCAAACACCGGTTCATTCAGACAATCTTGCACTGCAGTTCGAATCCAGGAGTAAAGAGGGAATCCAGGTATCCGTCGGGCTATGAGAGGTACGTCGTGGATGGCTATTGATAGATGTCAGATAGAAGGTCGAGGTGGAAGTCGAGGTGTTGGGATGTGGTATGTGGTATGTGGGATGGAAGGTCCAGGACGTGGTCAAGAAGGAGAGAAGAGCTCGAATGGGTCTAACGATCTCAGGAGCCGCTACCAAAGCGAGTAAACCCAGAAAGCTGGAGAGCGGGTCGTGGCCCGCTGGCGTACGAGACGATCAACACAGGATGAGCTCCGCGAAGTTAGCAGCTAGCGTGACTATCGATAGGGGGTGAACAATGCGTGGTTGGTGCACCGTGGCGGGCGTGTGGGGGGGGGCAGGACCAGCGTACTTAGTACTTCCCTAGACGGCTGCTTTCCGAAAGTATGTTGATAGACGACTGGCTAGACGCATCAGAGTTCAGCAGAAAGGCGTTTTGATGGCATGAAGCAGGGCAGACCACTGCAAGCTTCACCGCTGGAGGTCTCGGCGGGAAGAAGATCAGGAGGATGCGCGATGCTTCCAGAAGCCCAATATCGGGGGGCATAAATCTCGGGGATGATGGGATGGAGCCAATTTCGCTAGGGGAGTCCAGGGTGAAGAGGAGCCGTAAGGAGGTAATTTCGATACAATGGCAGGCGAGAAGAACGAAGCGATGTTCGCGCGCGAAGGCTGGGGAATTTGAAGATCGAATGGGGGGAAAAAGACACGGAGAGCGCGATGGCAGGAATGGGGAGATCGGAGGGGTCCAGGGAAGGAAGAGAAAGTGACGGTCAAGGAAGAATCGTTTGCTGCCGTGGGTTGTTCGTGCCAACACACAAATTCTGCGATGAAGCCCTATTCGCGAGGTCCAGGGGGAACGGCCTAGGGGTGCGAGGGACGGTTCGAGCGGGGCGGTGGTTTGCGGGCGAAATTCAGAACGATTTATTACGAACAACCGTTACTCGAAAGAGCGTCGGGGCTCGTGCCTTTGCGCATGAAGGATGACGAGAGGGGGAGGAAACTGGCGGGGAGATGAGGGTGATTCGGGTGTGAATGATGGTGTTTGAGGAGGGGTGGTGGGAGGTCAGCGAACGGTGGGATGAGGTGGGTGAGAGGGAGATGAGATACGTAGAGGAGAAGAGAGCGCGAAGTGTTGCCGGACTAGATGGATGGTTGGAAGAAGGCCGTTGCACTGCGGGACTTGGGAGGCGGAGTTGACGGTAAATACTTCGCGTCTATTCTCTGCTGTATGTACTTCCGACCGGTACGGTATCGTCCTGTCCTCCACGATGGGATCACAGCCTCTCCTCTCCTCGCTGCCCCGGTTCTCGTGATCTCCCCATCTCTTAACCAACGTACCTCCGTATTGCTGCCTCGGTCGCAATCCTGCGTGCCCAATTCGTCCCGTGTGGAAAGTCCGGCATTTGACTGAGGTCTGTACTTCCAGTCTTCAGCTATTCGGAGCCAGACAGTGTGGGTGGCAGGGTACACCGTGTAACCATCCGAATCCAGTAGAAGAGGTAATAATAGAAATAAATTCCGAGTCATCGAGCCTTTACCGAATAGGATCATGTTTCAACAAAACCGGTCCCGACCAAAGGAGTTTCCCCTTTCCCCTTTTCTTTCCTGCGCTCTCCGGCCGTTAATGCGAAGGCAAAGAAAGCGTTTGCACCGCATCGAATCTGGCATTTGTTCTAGCTAAATCCCATGCAAAACTCCCACGGGCAATAATCTATGTCGCATTGATATCAAACCTCTCGCGCAGTTTCGTGTTATCTGGACAACTGAAGCCCCCAGCGGCCATCCCGCAATCGGGCCCAAGTTGCCATGCACAAATCCCATGGTAACAAGGCAGGAGGAGGACTTCCGGGTCTGAAGAAAAAAAAGAAGGGAAAAAGGAGATAATCCGCTCATCCAATATATTTCCGAGTCTCCGTCGAACCATCCATCTCGAAATTTTCTCTCATTTGACAACGGTTTGGAAGCGTGCTTCTTGTGTGCCCAAGCCGGGGGCCGGGTTCGCCCGCCCCTTTTCGCAGAATCCCAAAGCGCCTCTCGATCGATACATCGATCCCACCTTATCACCGTTTATCGATCGATACGGATTAGTCGACCCTCGGGGGGGGCTGATCTCGTTCATTCATCTCGTTCCTGAATTCGACTCGGAATTGGTTCGGGTACCTGGCCACTGACATGCCCCAACATGCCTGCCAAACCTGCTTTCCCGGAAGACTTACGCAGTCGACGGACCCCTGCCGGACCAGGGCGAATGGGCCGGCGCGCTGCTGGCTCGTGGCCGGAAAAGCCAAGTTGCAAGGTTGGGAATGGGGAGCGACGGAGAGGAGCTGATCATCACACGTCTCGACTCCATCGCACGAAAGTATATACTCGAGCTCGAGTCGCTGCCATCGTCGAATCGTCGCGGGACTCGCACGCGATGGGGAGGAGCGTGGTGGTGTCTTTGGAGACGCGGTTCAGGTGCGTTGGCGGCGATGTATAATTTTCAGGCACAGCAATTGGCTTTCACGCTTACTTCTCGGCAGTTATCTGCCAACTCTGCATAAATCATGACTAAAAGGCCCGAGCTTCTCCATCGCGATCATCAGTACGGAATCGAGTAGACCTTACTTACCCTGCCCTCCATCCTCTGCCCTCTGCCCTCTGCCCTCTGCCCTCTGCCCTACCTCGCATTCTACTGTAGAAGGTCTCGCGGATTTGATTTATGCAGGAAGAGAGGCCCGGAGGAGAGCACAAAAACAAACGCGTGCCCAGCTCCTCCGTAAAGCTGCAGCTGACCGATTGTGCCCCCCAACAGGCAAGATCGTCTTATTACACCGGTATGCAAGTAAGAGAGAGCTCGATCGCTCATATGCCGTCAACCAGCTGCTTTTCCCCATCGGATAGGGTTTGCAGCTGTTGTGGGTGAGCACTGGCAGAGGGTGATATCAAAACTGATTGGCCCACTGCCGAGCTGTGACCTAACTTCATACCATGTTGATACCACCTCTCTGAGCTTACATATCGCCGAGGAGGGGATGTCAGCACAAGACGATGCTCTTGGGCTTACTATCCAACGGTGTCCGAGAGTATGATCGGGTTGCACACACGTATAGAGCTAAATTCCCCCTCGATGGTCTGGATTTCGAGCGTCTCTAATCTTGGGGAGATTCGATACAAAAGCTGCCGGGAGAATGTGCCTCCAGAACATAGTCAAAGGAATATACGAAACGCGCCCTTTTCCGATTACGGTGGAAAAGAACCGTCGTGGTAAACGAAACTCATGATTTCCCTTGGGGTTCTTTTTCAAAGTTGCATTTGGAAATTGAGGCTTCTATCCCACCTTCTAGAAGCCCTGGAGTCAATACAACATGAACTCTAATTGATCCTCAAGAAAGTTATCATGTTTTGAGATATTATCCATCCACAAATCCTCAGATTAGTCGTTTCTTTAACGTCGATATTCAAATACGAGTGTGGCCTTAGTCCTTGAGACCCAGGCCAATTCGGCTTCCTTATCCCAGTGTTGAAGATACGAAGATAGAGCTTAAGGACTTGTTTGGGTGAATTAATGCTGCAACGTCTTACTATGTCTCATTTCCTCTACTATCTTCAAAACCTAGGCCAAGTAAAGCTAAACTGAAATAAAAAGTAACTATTTATGGGAAGTTTAATTACTTGATTATCAGCTTGGAACCAAAGTCCTCCTCTACTATTATTTTACCGTCTATGGGAAATCTAACAGCATTCCAATTGATGTTAGTGTCCAGTTGATGTCAGTGGAGAAAAAAGAGCTTGATGAGATGATGTTCCCCCATAAAGTTTTCGTTCGATTGCAGCAAGAGGTAGAGAACTCTAGTACAGTACTATTCTTGAACAACGCTTAATTTTATCTAACATCAACCTTGTTTCAGTAGGGACATAATAAATAAACCATGCATGTGCTTTCAGAGATGGCTTTTCTTTTATTTAAAAGTCCTGTTCCATGCAGAAGTGGGCAAGGAACACTTATCTTCCCATCAGGTTCGATTTTTGGCTTGTACTGTGCTCTCACTCATTCAATTCAAAGAGAGAGCAAATAAAAATCTTTTAGTATTTCACCACCTCAATACTTCAATACTCTTAAGCTTTGGGTCTCAATATTCAATCAATCATTTACTAACAGTGTAAATTGGTTTTCCGAGCGACATGTTCGTTAAAATATTACAAAAGTTTTTAGCAGCCTGTTATTGTTTAGTTTCTACTTTCAATAAACAAAGACTTGTACCTTTCGGTTCAAAATGAGAGGCACTTGGTCACTTTTGAAAAGAATAAGAACCATACAGAGAGGCTGGAGAAGCGCGGGAATGTTCTCGAAATTCCAATTTGCCTTCTTCTTTACTGGACTAGGGCGCGGTTTCTCTATTGGCGCCCCTTCTGAGTACGGCGGCAGGCCGCTCCTTCCCAAACGAACGTGAATCGACAACAGCAACAACAATGCGCCTTCCCAGATGCAAGTGAATCAAGAGCACCATCGGAGGTCAAAGCTGTGGCGGCCTTCTTACCCCCCTACATCAAATTCAATTCCGTCTCGATCTTTTTCTCTTTTTTACAACATCCACACATAGCATCTAATCCATCCCCTTCCTCCTTCAATATTTTCTTGACATCTTCCAAGCGGCTTACACCTTTGCCTATTCCATCCAGCGCAGCATCTTCTCGAGGATTCCCTTGACGAAGTTCGTGACTTGCTGATCGCGTCAAAGTGAGTCTCCTATCCACATCTCCCACAAGATCGACTTCCCATCCAGATCCTTCCCATTAGCAATTCACTTTTTTCTCGGTCTGCCGTATCAGGTCTTATTGCTTCCTGCCTCGCAGTATCAAGTGCTAATTTACCTCCAGCTTCGTATCTGTTCTTGTCCTCGTCTCTCGACCGTCTCAAGTTCAAGGCGTCTGGCAAGCCATACCTTGACGTGCCCAGGTTTATTCTTCAAAATGGGTTACGGTGCTAGCAACAACTTTCCCACCAGCCAGTAAGCGTTTTTTTTGTCTCATCTCTATCCCAAACTCGGTCTTCAATACAAACGCAGATCACCATTCGCTGCCGTCTGACCTTTACACTCCTAAAATTGAAGCATGTTCGTTGGCTAATGTCTTTGCCTTTTCAGACGTGTCAGCGTTTCTCTCCTCAAAAAGTACCGATGCAAGATCTGCATGAAGTTCAAGGGCAACGAGTCGTTCTCCAAGAAGGAGCTGAATAGCTACATCTTCAATGTCCAGAACGGCCGCAAACTCAACGAGATTACTGCCAACCTTCGATGCCGTAATTGCGCTGGGGACCAACACGCTGAATTGGTATGCCAAGGTCCTTGCGGTACGACTAAGGATTTGCAATGCTTCAGCAAATCTTCTCGGTCAGCTGGCGGTTGGAAGGTGAGTTCGAAATCCATTCCTTTTCCTTTAGTCTTCGAGAATTCCTCGTCCACCTAGCCTAAGCCTTGCTCCAGCCCCCCAAAGGCATTCAGAAATCGGCTACTTAGCCTCCAATAACTTAATCCCAACCCACTACTATATTCATAATATTCTAAGCGGTAACTAATCTGGAATAGTGGTGCCAGGAGTGTGTCTTGTGGAAGGAGGCAATGGAACCTGGAGTAGTCACTCAACCCGCCCCGGAATCAGAGCTTGCGCCGGATGAAGATGAAACTCAAACTGTACCGGCAGCTGCAGACTACTTTGCTGATCCGGAGGCTGGCAGCGATGATGATTATGGCGATTGGGGTTACGGTGTAAGAAAAATAGCTCCCTCTGTGTTGGGACGCTCTGACTGTTGTTTAGTCCAGCCGAGTCGCTCCAGCTCCGGCACCATCATCTTTTGGTCTTAGTAGTGTTTCTACTGTTGGAGACACTAAGTCATCAACTGGGGTTGGCAGTGACTATCAAGATGCACTTTACAAAGGGCTTAGCAATCTAATACTTCAATCCGGTAATGACAACTTGAAAGAAACTTCCACCGGCAGCTACCTCCCTCCGCATCTCCGAGGCAAGAGTGCCAAGATGATTGAAAATGCGTAAGCTCTACCTCAGTCTGCAAGGCTATTAACCTGGCTACAAAGCTAATGTTTCCAATGATTAGTGACATCAAGTCACAATCTTCGATGTCGAACCCGTACGAGGTTTTAAGCACCAGTTCGGCCCTCCAAGATTGGGACAATGTTGATGCTCGACGACGACAAGGCACTCCAATCGCCTTTACGGCCTATGATAACGCAGGACGTCCCCATCAAAAGCAATATGCACCTTCTACTTCTGAGTACCTATCGGGTTCTGGTGGACCTCGTCCTCCTGGACCAGATGCGGTACTTCCAACTCGTACGGTCTCCTCCTCTTACCGAACCATCCCAGCCCAACGCTCTAGCTCCGGATATTCCCAGCCTTCTCCTGTTCGACCTCCCGTCGACGCTGGTAGGAAGGATAGTAAATGGGCTAAGCCTGTAAGTACTCCGTTTTTTTTATGCGGGGCCGAAGCTGATGAAGAAACAGGTTGGCGCCCGTACAACTACTACCTATACCGCACCAAAGCGAGGGCAAGGAAACGAGAGCAGCCACGGTTCCCAAGACACTTACTGATTGTCTGACCGGTGTTTTCTCGAATTCTAGACATGGGATTGTCACGTGGCAATGATCCTTCCGGAATTTTTTTTTCATGGAGCTTATTTTCTTCTTTTCTCTCTCCCTTTTCCTTTAGATCTAGAATGGGAATATTGTGGTTTCTGCTTTGCTGCGTATTAGAGAGATCCGTAGCTCTCCTTTCTTATGAGCCATGATATCAGAGCGAGGGAGCCCATGAGTGGTTCTAGAAAACGAGTTCTCGACGCGTTGGTTTTTACGGAAATTACAAAGGACAGCGGTCACTGGTAGATGATACTTGTGGCAAGTTTCTCCGCCATTAAATAATAGCGATAAAAATGCAAGAAATTTTTACAACAAAAAGTTACTTACAACAAATCATTTGATAGTACATGTGCTTGCCTTACTTTTATATCCTGCTGGCGGACTCGATGCCTCTGAAGTGCAAGGCTAACATTGGGGAAGAGCCTTTTTCTAGCGAATCGTATTAATCCTCTATAATTATGCCACCCGACTCCGTTCTTGCTTCACCCAAGCGGCTTTGTCAATGTGGCGACAAGATGAGGCACCTGGAAACGCAGACTCGATAGGAAGGCCGAATCATCCTGGCAGCGAATGGGCATAATTGGGGGTTTGAAACGAGATCCTATTGGCGCCGATCTGGTGCTGAATGCTGACGTCGATGCAGAATTTCTACCCTATCCTGTATTGCGTACATCGACCACGAGGCCTTAGGGATAGAGAGATCGTAGTAATCGTGCTGATGGTGTTCGACTGGCCAAAAGACAACACCCCCCGAGTTGCTGCTGCATAATCGCACTCACGGATCGTCCCAGAAATGGATCCAATGCGAGCCGGTTTTGAGATTTAGACCTTGGTCGGTCATGGGGGTTTGCAGGTACGATTGTAACGATTGCCACTCCGGTGGGAAGATGTGGGATTCTCCTGTATGGCCAGCAGTGCAGCTCTCCCCGAGTAGAAAGCCTCAAAATGAAGTTGACGATGAACGGTCGCCCGAGAGATATGTGAGGAAACGAACCGAACGATCTACGAAGTATTTAAGCCTGACAGCCGAGCAGCCCACCCCTGCCCAAGTTCTGCCGAGTAGTGAGCAAGGTAGCAACACTTCCATTTGACGACACCCTCAAATTCCTCCACGACACATCTGATATCTGCTCCAAATATAAGTCCCATACCTTTCTGGAATCCCCAAGAACGTCGAAAGCGCACCGCGTTGCAACAGATTACTTCAACCCATTCTGCTCCCACTCACGGATACTCGCAGAGCACAGAGCTTTTCACCCTCGAGACATAGTGGAGAGGCTGCAGTACATGAGGTGACCGTGTCGACAGCCTCGTCTACCACCACCATGGCGTACGATGCTTATGGTCGTCCGCAGCGAGGCAATGGGGACCCTGGGTACTTTGAGCCAGACCATGCCGTGCCCGAGTACACCAATTATTATTCCAGCGAGCCTCGAGATGAGAACCCCGTCTACAGACGCAGGGAGGCGGCTTCCAATGTGCAGAGGCGGTTTACACCTCCGCCTAGTGACAATACAACGACTATTTCAGACAGGACCGAGCCTGTGAGCTACGAAGACGTTTCTCCAGACCTGATCGCAACTATTACCGAGAGGGTCAAGAAAGAGCGTGAGTGAAACCATGCCAGACCCCGCATCCGAGCCCTGTGGTTTGCTAACCTCTCTTACCAGTCGTCGAACATCTGAAGCAGACGGGAACAATTGATGATCAGCCTAGAGCTCCGCCGATGCAAAGAGACGCATCGAACAAGTCGAGCTCAACCTCTTCACCGCCGCCTACTGCTCGCAGGGTCTATACCCCTCCATCACCCACCCAATCTTCTGCGAAACAGTCCAACGTAAGTGTTCCAGCGATGGACACTGCTAGGTCACCACCTGCCACTCCCCTCGATAAGCCATCTGGAGTACGCTTTTCCAGCCATGGCGCTAGCAATCGGCCTCCTACCATGTCTCGTAAATACTCGCAACTTGAGCTATCTACAATTGATCAGAAATGGGGCATGCTGTTTACGAACGATGGTACCCCAACTAAACGACTCGGGGAGTTTTTGAGAGGCTTGGCAAATCATATTGTAAGTTACTGTGGTTTTGCTCTCCTGGATTGCCCTCTCTAATATGTTTTTCTCGGCCGAAAACCCTAATTCCTTTACCCGTACCCATTCTTTGTATAGAGAGGGACGCTGACAGCTGCTAGATTGAGGATTTTTCCCCAAAGAAAAGTATCGTTGTTACACCGTCAAAGATGGCGGAGTTCTATACCCGTCATCCTGTGGCCAATGAGCCCTTTCAACTCGTTAGTAAGTAAACCGTTTATCCCAACGTACTACCAGTGGCCTAACATGTCTCCAGCAATTTTTCGAGCCCAGTCAAACGAGCAAATCTCTCGCTTGTACCAGGATCTAGGTTGCCAACACCACTTAGTTCAGGAAGACTGCCATTCGGCTCCAGTAATACCTGCTCTTACTCCCTTTGGATTTGCTCATTGGATGACTATTCATATTCTTGCATACCCTGAGGAAGAGTCAAAGAGACTTGAAGACGTAGTGCTTGCTATTCCAATAGATGCCGATGGATGCCGAGTTGATGGAAAACCAGAACGACTCCCTAAGCAAATATCAAGGCATTTGCTTCCAGAAAGAGAAGATTACGAATCGAAGAAGCTGCTTGATAGAGCCATGAAAGATTTCATGGAAGATCTGGGTACAACAAATGCTCACAAGCCATCGATCACGAACTCGTCCACCAGCCGCAGGTCATCCTCTTCGCACCATGTACGACCCCATCCAGTGGAAATTCATCAGGCCAAACCCTCTTCTACCGCTACAAAGGCATACTCTACGCCTATCGAGCGAGAACGGCAGCCGTACTCTGGAGCCCCTTCAGCCGTTTCCGAAGGGTCAAGTGGCGACGACCCGGTCAGACTTGAACGTGAACGGGCACCTTATACTGCTCAACCAGGGAGCGGCAAAGTTCACACTGATGCAAGCAACCTGGGTATACCAAGTCGACTTGGCCGTTCAAACTCTACTGCCAATCGTCCCTCAAGAGAGGCCAAGGAACCGGTTGATGCCGACGACTCCCGGCACCAACGGACACAAAGTAATACCAGTCAAAATTACAGCAGGCCACGTTCGAGCCGAAGGACAAATAGTCCGCCTATGAAGGGATTTAGTAACTCGACACCAGATGATATCCACAACACAACATCATCTAAATATGGGCCGAATCCTTCCTCCTCCTCTTCGAGCTTTGCAACATTCAGCCCAGGCTCCTATGGGTCTAACCCAAACACCTCCTTCCCGCCACCGCCTGGGCCACCTCCTATTGATATCCACAGGCGACCAAGGGACGACCGTTACAGGCGAGGAGAAGAAGACGAGAGATATGCGGGAGAGTTCAGCAGTCCTAGGGAGGCGGAGAGATGGGATCGCTACGAAGATAGTCGAGCCATAGATCCAGCCGACCGATATGAGAGAGGCTATGAGAGGGGTTCTGTGACTTCTGACCCAAGAGATAGCCGAGGGGCTCCAGCTGAGGATTGGTACCGAGAAAGGGATAGGGGCAGGGCTGCTCCTGCGTATGATTCATACGGTCGGCGCTATCCATGAAACGGAAATGGAAACGTTTAAAATTTAGGGGCTTTTTTTTGTTAAAATATGGGACGAAAGCATACGCTACACGATCTTTGACGAAATGTTTGATGCGTTATGATGGCACATAAGGAAAGCGTTGGATAGTTAGTTAGATACCAATTTCTTTCTTTTGTTCATATTTCTTGTCAAATGTACTGTACCTCGAAGCGATTTAACGAAGCGATGATGATGGAGTTGGGGAGAGGGGAGGAGTTTTCACATCCAGGATTCATTTGTTCATCTGATTACTGAGCATTTCATCCAAATACGGGCAGCATGATAGGGGATGGGGCGGGCGGGGGGGGAGCGGGGGCGGTTTGAAACCGAATTTCTACAGTTTTGGGTGGGTTGGTTGGAGATGTACTTTCCGGTTGATATTTTTGCTAGGAGCGAGCTCAACTTGTATTATGAGGGATGGGTTGGGTTGGGTTGTACTGACTTTTCACTTGCCTGTTTTCCCTTGTGGGTTTAGGATGGAGGTGGGGTGGGAATGGGAGTGCTCTTTAGGTGGATCATGTTGTGCAAGTTTACTTTGTATTCTTTCCCTTTTGAGGGGATGAAATATCTCGAAGGGGGGTAATTGAATAGGATAGGACTATGGAAATCAGATCTTTGAATGTAATATCTCCGTCGGGAATGTGATATCTTGCCTCTCTCTCTCTCGCATGCAATACCTTAAACCCAACGTTATCTATCATTCTTTCATTCATCTCTCGTGTTTCCGGTCTTGCTTGTGAAAAGCCCCCCGCTAGCTCTTTGGGTTATGTCATTTCAAGGAAGATGTGTCGTCTGAGGGATGCGGGATGCACATCGTGCTAAGACTTAGACGAGCCAGCTAGCCTTTAAAGTATTCAAAATAATATGACAGCACCATTCCAAGAAAGGAGGGATTCTCCTCAGAATACATCCTCCATCTCGGCATCATTAGCGGCCGGGACATCGATTCCCATCTCCCCTCCCAGCCGCTCCTTGCTCCTTTCCCCGGCCTCCTTCTCCGCCGTCAAGATCTCCACCGCCTTCTCAGCAGCTCTCGTTCTGGCAAGAAGCTTGCTTCTCTCCCCACTAACTTTTACGATCTCCCTCTCCCCCACCGAGACCGTACACGCATAACCCTGCCGCTCTCCGCCCGCCTGTTCATCTTCGTCCCCATCTCCATCCCCATCCCCGTGCTCGGCTTCCGACCCCTTCTCCACAACATACTTGACCCTCTCCGAATCAGCGAGGAGCCCCAATTCCTCCTTCGGATGCCAGATATGCACGCCATCCCTCACGATCCTCCTTAGGTACCGCAAGATCCCCATCCGCTCCACCACCTGCGTGCACACCTCCAACGACCCCGAATCGATCCACACCGCAGCGATCACGCTCTCCACGATATCACTGTAGAACTTCAACGCCTGAAGCCTACACAATAAATACCAGGGATAGTGCGTCCCGCCCTCAATCACGGCCCTGATCTCCCCCCTCAGCTGCGAAAACCGCACCGCCGTCGCCACCTCCACCGACGACAAAACGGGAGAGCTGTGCCGCATGAATCGATACATCGCCATCTCCACGCTCCTCGTCTTCGGGGCGAGGCTCGGGTCAAGATCCGTGATCTCTTGGGACACGCTCCAATCCATGCAGACAAAGGCGAGGAAATCGGCGTTCACCAGCGCGGTGCGGAGGAGATGCATGTTCAGGAGGGGGAGCGCGGGGACTTGCTTCCAGAGCTCGGTGACGACGATGTTGTCGAGGAGGGAGTCGCCTAGGAATTCGAGGCGCTCGAAGGAGCCAGAGCCGGTGTTGCAGGAGGCGTGGGTCATGGCTTCGAGGAGGAGGAGTGGCTTGGTGAATTTGTAGCCTAGGAGGGTTTGGAGGGGCTCGAGAGTAGGGGGGAGGGTGGTGTCGGGGACTCTGTCGTAGAGGGAGGAACGTCGTTGCTCGAGAGGTTGCCATTGTAGTTCGGGTAAGAAGACTTGCAAGCATGCTAGAGCTTTCGGAAAGCCACCATCAATCACTAGGTCATGAGTTAGTTTTGTCCCCATCTTGAAGATTTAGAAGAGGGGAAGCGAGGGTCTGTAGGGACGTAAATATGTCAAGAGGACGACATTTACGGAAAGATGCCTCTGGGATGAAGGGAATAGGTTGCCTTACTGGAAGCTCCGATGAGGGCTTCAACTACATCGGCCAGGACTTTGGTTGAGACCTCTCGCTTCTTGTCAGTGGGCACCGTTAGGAGCTCATCTATGTATAACGGCCGCCATTTATGGCCGGTAAATATCTTCGTGATGATGAATTTGGTCAAGCCGGTTTGCATAGCTGCCCTTGAAAGCCTAGAGTTGGCAACCAAGCGATCTTTCATCTTTGACAAATACCCTTCATGCCATTCAGGGTAGATGGCCATGAGCTGAACCGAGGTGCACGTTTTCAAAATCGAATCTCCCAAGAATTCTTGTCGTTGGTAATTGGTGCTCTCGCCTGCACTCGATGCAGTTATAGACGTGACGACTAAGTTGAGATCCGAGATGTTGACCACATTAAGTAGGGTTTTTGACAGGCTCTGTGCTATGAGGTATATTTCGAGACGACGGATAATCGAAGGTATCATTAGGCCGAACTGGACGAATTTTGGGGGTAAATGGTCTATGGTACATCTATCCAGAGGCACAACTGCTGAGTAAAGCTTGGTTGTTATCTTTTCCTTGTTTTTAACTGATATCGGATGCAAGAAGTCTGAGCGCGTAGGCCTTTTCTTTACTGAAACATGAGGCGAGTCTGGCGTACTGAGGTAGTCGGTGTATGGGTATTGTACTTGATCAAGCGAAGGCTTGCTACCCAAAAGTTCTTGAAATATGTAACTCACTTGAGCGGAAAGCTGATCCCTAATGTGGCCACAGCCCGGCGTCAGTTGAGACTCAGCTGTGATAGGATGACTACCCAGCAGCTGCCTTAGGGGCTCATCATGATTTGCAGAAAATTCGACTACAAATCTCTTATCCTCGATGGGCCATCGATGACCAAAGCTCGCATGAAGCAAGGACCAAGTATCATCTGAGGCTTTTGAGTGTAAGTATGAGTTTGAGTTAGCCCGTTTTGATTCGATACCGGGCTTGACCATCAGGACAGTCTTTGCGTCCCAGTATAACGGGTAAGGGGACAGTTGCGGCACTGGAATAGGGAGATATAACTCCATCTGCAAATCCTCGAGCGTGATTGCGGATTGGTATATAAACTGTGTATCCTTCCACGCTTTCGCAACTTCTACCCAGGGATTCAATATCTCGTCCACTGGTACAATTGAGGCCCGGGTCTCGATTGCAGTAGCAGTCAACTCATCAACGACATCGTTTTGCCTTAGTAGAGGTAATAGATTGTTATTGACAAGATTGTGATGGTAAAGAGCGATATATGCTTGAAATGCGGCATCCTTGATTGCGTTTCGCTCGCTCATCCATAGTCGTTTACTCTCTGCAGTTCGAACAGCTTCAATGACGGAAAGAGGGAGAAGGACTTTTGCTCGAATGAGACCTCCACCCACTTTCGTGCAGATAAATTCCGGTCTGAGGTCAACGTATTCTGTTTGAGGTAGTGTCGCGCAAAAGTGGTAGAGATGAGCCACCGCATTGTCCATGTCAAGTTGGGCTCCCGTTTCTTGGACGAGAAAGGGTATCATATGTGGCTCTTCTACAGCTTCGCGTAATAAAAGTTCTTGCAATGATCGCATCTCATCTCCATAAATGGCTTTCATGGCTTCTTCAAGCTGCTCGTACTCGCTTAGTTTGTTCTTCTCTTCATGAAGTAGTAGGATCAATTTTGACTCGCGCTGTCTAGCACGGCCTCTTCGTTGCACAAAAGACTTCAAGTTTGCTGGTCTGTGGAAACAAATAACAACATTGCAAGCTGGGACATCGATGCCCTCCTCGAGGACACTGGTTGCAATCATTAGATTAAGCTTCCCTGAGCGAAATAGCGAGAGAGTGTCTTTCTGCGCCTTCAAGTCAATAAGTTCTCCTACATTATGAGCACGATGAGCATGGGCAGAAGTGCCAACCATCGTACCAATCTTGAATCGGTCTCGAGTCCTTGGGTGCACAGAAAGAAGGCGTGCTAGAACAGATACAACCGCTCTTTCCTGAACAAAGATGATACCTCGAAACTCCGAGTGTTCTCGTAAAAGTACCTCGATCAGTTTCTCTATCTTATGTGTAACCATAGAAACATCGGCGGGGCTTTGGTCATGGTTGTAAGCGACCTCGACTTTCCTTAACTCCTGCGCAATGTATTGCTTTTCTGCATTATTTAGCTCCCAGATCCCGAGATCGTTATCAGTCATGTTGGATAGTTTTAAGACGTTAGCAATAACCTCGGAGACATAATAATCCGCTGCCCAACACCCTACCTCCTTGCATATAGTCTTAGTGGTCCCAAGAAAACTCTTTATCTGGTCTCTAGAGTATGTCTTGTGATTCATAAAGGTTTTTTCAAGTTGCCTTCGACTCCTCTCCGAATTTTGCTTGACCAAGCTGATAACGCAAGGATCCTCCTCGAGTTTGAGATTTGCGTACACTTCATTAAGGCTTATGATGCTTCTCGGAACAGCAGTCAGCAGATCCTCCTCGTAGTAGATCTGCTCAAGGACGGGTAACTTGACCTGGATTCTGAGCTCTTCACGATGCTTCGTTGGAGTACGGCAAATGGCATCCAGAGTTTCCTCAATGTTGGTCAAGGATTTTGGATTAGAACGCATGACCGGAGAGGCTGTAAGCCCAAGAATGGACGGAACACTTAAGCCTTGAGCTTTTCGCTTGCGATAAAAGTCTTGCATCAACTTTGCCCCTGAATGTTTACCGACGCAATTATGTGCTTTCGTTCGTGAGTCTCTCTATCCATGAGCAAAAGTCTATACAGATTCGCACCTTCATCGAATACTATCAAACCCAAGGACTCCATCCGTACAAAAGCATGGCTAAGAGCATCGTACAGGATCTGGTAGGTGGAAACCACGATTCTGACATTCCTGAGCACAGCATCCCATAAGCTTTGCTCAGTCCAACGGTCGACACCGTCGGCACCGCTGAGGAATTTGACCTGAACCGAACTTATTTGGGATTTAATAGTATCGAATTGTTGTGCGCACAGCGAGACGGTCGGTGCTAGAAACCAGATAATCTGAAACCGTCAATATGAGAGATAAATAAGAACATTGCACTAACCTGTTCTGCTGGCATACGCTCAAGTTCACGTAACATCCGCAAGACAGCACTTCATGCATCACTGCGGTATCAGCAATAGCTTAAGCGGAGAAGTTCGAAGCATCAATAGGGAAGTAGACAGTTGCATTACGTTGGAAGTTGCCAGTAAAGAGACCCGTCATACGTCTCAACAGGATGAAAGTATGGGTCAACCTGGGTAGAGCCATAACCATGAAAGTATTTCCACTACTTTGGTCATGCAGATCTCCTCCTTATGCAAAGCCTCGTGAACCAGAAATGGCATGTGACCTGACATTTAAAAATGGGGAATGCTGCTTTCTGGCTATATACCAACGGAAAGCCACGAAATGGAAGGTCGAAAAGAGAAATAAGACTCACACATGCGTCTTTCCAGACCCAGTATCCATCTCCCCGGTGATCAGCATTACCATAGCTCCATGTCACGGGACGGCACTCACAGCGACAATAATGTTTCTCTCCAAGCTCTTCTCGACCATTTCCGTCTGATAAGGTCTGGGCTTCAGAACGATAGCTTCATCTCTCACCAGAGCAGCAGTAGAATCGGCATCGTCCGAAGAAGTATCCCCGGTGAGGTCTGTGATGGTTTCATTTGTCGGCTGTAGGAGAGGATCCATAACATCGGGCAGCTCAAGAAGAGGCGATTCAGAGTCTGAGGAACGAGAACTATCGTGGTTCTCCATCTTTGAAAGCTTTAGCATGCGGTGTCTTGAGCTGTTTTGTTGCTGTTGTTGTGATGCGAGGCTGTCGATAGCTAAAGATGTTGGGAGGGGACTGGAGATTTGGGCTGTGGTTGGGTTGGGTTGCTGAGAGAGTCCTGCATCTTTCCGATTTGAGACGAAGGTTACACGACTCAAGATTTTCCGTGGAAGTGGAGAGAATCGGTACATAACATGTATAGCATTTCATTAGCTAGCAATTACTTAATAGGACTAGTTGTTTTGACAGAGAGGTTCTTCGAGGTGGGAGGAGCCGTCTTTTAGTTACCCCGCCTAAAACATATCCAAGAAGACAAGGCAGAATCGGTCAACCTTAATAATTTCATTGGACTTATATTCCTCAACACCCATCTTCGACTCCAAGCAAGCAATGTTTTGATCCCTCGAAATGCCACCCAGAGTAAAACAACCACCGCTGACACACTTTCTCTGTCTCCCCCTCGTGACCCCCACCTCTCGACCCCAACTCAAAGATTCCATCGCCAGATTCCGTCATGATGTCGCGGAGACACATATCCCCAACTTCTCAGGTGGATTCCCAGAGAAGGCCATCAGACCTGTAGGGACGCTGCACCTCACTCTCGGAGTCATGAGTCTCATCGCCCCAGAGAGGATCGACCTCGCCCTCCAAGTGTTAAAAGGGCTCAACCTTGCAGGGCTCTTGGCGAATACACCTTCAGTCTTGGGTTCATCATTCGAACACCAGGATGCAGACGGCAATGGGAAGGGCGAAGAAGTAGACCAGGAAACCAGCCTGCCCATAACGCTCCGCGGTCTGATAAGCATGCACCCCCCTTCCAAGACCTCCGTCCTCTATTCCTCCCCTCTGGATCCCAATCTGAAGCTCTACAATTTCAGCCTCAAGCTCCGAGATATCTTCTCCTCGGCCGGGCTATTGGTCGAGGATCGCAGACCCTTCTTGCTGCACGCAACGATCGTAAACACCGTCTATGTGCCTGGGGTGAGGGGGAAGGGGAGCGGACATGGGAAGAGCAGGGCTAAGTTGACTATTGATGCAAGGCAGATCTTGGAAGATTTTAAAGATTTTGAATGGATGAAGGATGTTAGGCTAGAGAAAGTAGCGGTTTGTAGGATGGGGGCGAAGGCTAATGGGGATGGGGAGGAGGAATATGTTGTGGAGGGGGAAGTATATATGCCATGATGAGTCGCTATACAGTCGAAATGAGAGGTTCTATCCATGGAGATTTAAGAAAATGAAGTAGCTATTCCTGAAGGCCCGTTTTAGCTGTCTGTACGAGGACTCGATCAAGCACCCGTGCCTCTACGGACCTGCATAGTCTAACTCGAGCGTAAGAGAATCATTTGGCTGATTCGAGGGGGAAAAGGAAGGTAGTTATCAGAAGAGGCGAAGGTTAGCAAGACAAAGAATAGGACAAAATGTGGAAAGATTCCACGTCCATTGCGCCACCGTCGTTCCGTAAAACGCGTGGAAAGAATTATCATCAATCGTCATAACCCGCTCAGGCGTATTCCACCCGAGGAAAAGAACGCGATACGAAACGGCATTGCCATGCCCTGGATGAAGATGGAATCCAAGACGCCAGAGCTACGAGAAGCCTTGTTGTAAGAGAAGCTTCCTGCTCACGGACAAGCCTCAATGTCGCATCCGAAATCCAACAGCATTAACGTGTACCTAGCTATCGAGATTCCAGTACGAGAACGTCCACGCAACCCGACAACGATCAGGCCGCCGCCGGAGGCTGGTTATTGTAGAACTCCTTCAGGACCGCCTCCACCTCGGCGTACTCCACTTTGACCGTTACCAAGGTATCTTTGATTCTCTTTAAACACAGGTCCTTGTCGTCCTCGTCGACCGTGCCATGCTCGTCCTTCTGCAGCCCGTAGTGCTGGATCTTTTCGCAGCTATCCTTGACTTTGGTGAGGCCGAGCGTAGCGGACGAGCCTTTTAGGAAGTGACCCAGGGCAGAGAGTTCGGGGAGATCGCCTTCCGCACTATGGTGAAACACAAATCCCTTGTCAGCGATCTGTTCGTTTCTCGAGGTAGAACTGCAATGAATGCCCTCACAGTGCCTTGTCCATCTTCTCGAAGGTCTCCTCCGCTTGGGTGAAGAAGCCAAAGACAATCGAACGGCTGAACTCGCGTTCATCCTCGTCATCGTCCATCTCGAGGATCTGCTCGAATGTCAGAGCATCGATATTGGGGCCGAGATCGAGCTGGGTCACCGAGCCCTCCTCGCTCTACACGGGAGTCAGCCATGCTGGATTCCACGAGATCGCGCCAGCATTTCTTACGGGGTCGTCATGGGGAATCTCGGGCATTTTGGAGCTCGACGAGAAGATTATCGTGGTAAGCTACCAAACTCTAGCAAGCCGGGGTAGACTCTGTTCCACGACGCAGTGGAAGAAGTCGTCGAGAGCTGTCGGCGATATGTTGATGGTGGGGGAGGAGTGCAGATGAGGTGATGATCTTTTGGCGAGAAACGATCAGTTCAGCGTCGATGTGATAAGACGAGACGACAAAACGAAGATGGTGCAGAGACAAAGTGCAAGACAAGACGAAAGACAAGACCAAACTCCACACCAGACTATACGACGACCTAAACGTCTGTTGCTTCGAGCTGGACCAGAATAGTGAATAGAGCGATTACCTGCTGATCAGAGACGGGAGGGGGGGGGGGAGGGGGAATATGAGAAAGTTCCGGAAGAAGGTTCAGTGGGGCATTGGACATTCTTTATTCGAATGTTCCGATGAGTGAGCAGAAGGAGGGGTCGCGCATGGGCCCTCGACTATTACTCTCCCAAGGACGCCAGTAACACACCCAACGGAGTGGCAGCACACATGGCATCGCAGCCGTCAAAAGGGAAGGGAAGGGAAGGGGATGGGATGACAGAAGATTTCTCGTGCAGCTCCCGGCCGTTCCAGCGAGGGACGAGTCTCATCCATCCCAATCAGACGGAAGAGGAGAGTCAGTCTGACTGCTGGAGGGTCATCAGATGGTCTTTTTTTAGCACCACACACCCCAGGCACAATATTATATATATATATATCTATCTATATCTCTATCTATATCATATTTTACGCTGAGATCTGCACGTCCTGCTCTAGCTGCGCCGGCCGGGATCGAGACACGCACGCGGGACGTCTCGCTCATCAGACATGGCGGGAGAGTATAGGACTTAAGGGTCTTTCCGCTCGAGCCAAGAAAGACCACCGAGGCCCACGTCCCCAGCACGGTGGGGACGAAGAGATCAGGGTCTTGGAAAAGGCTGAAGGGAACGAGGGACGAGAAGACAAGGGGATCGGATAAGGCGAGGAGGAGGAGGAGGAGGAGGAGGAGGAGCGGTAGAGTAGAATCCAAGATACTGGTAGAACCGCACTGGGACCGTCCCGTCCATGGTCCAACAGAGTCATAAGTAGTACATTAATTAGTCTTCGTGGATGGGACCGTCGGCAGAAGGAATTATTGTCCGTCACTCAGCGCACATGACGTCACGGCGACGTAAGGGCGCATTAGCCTTTCTCGCGCTCGCCAATCTGAGCCGGGGCCGGTTGACGCTTCGACTTTGATTGTGATAGAGTCGAAATAAAAGGTCTAAATGAATAGTCGAAGGGTCGAAGGGTCGAGTCGGGGCATTCGAAGCCGTCAGAACGGCGGGAATCGTCATATTGGTGTGACTATAGATTCCTGTTGCGAGACCGAGAGTGACGTTGGCGTGCATGGCAACCGTTTTGCTGGCAGAGCTCCATGCTGCAATTTGCTCGCCTGCACTGGCGCGGAGGCTTGGCCGCTACGGAAAACTTCTGCGGGAAAGCGATAATCCTCCTT
This sequence comes from Ascocoryne sarcoides NRRL 50072, assembly GCA_000328965.1. Classification (NCBI taxonomy): domain Eukaryota; kingdom Fungi; phylum Ascomycota; class Leotiomycetes; order Helotiales; family Gelatinodiscaceae; genus Ascocoryne; species Ascocoryne sarcoides. Next base: position 2,018,434 of record KB205944.1, on the reverse strand, counting down.
ACTCCTTGATCGAGACGCTCTAGAGATGGTCTCGGCCGTTGCATAATATCCGTCGTGATTCTTCACGGCCTCCGCTGAGCTTGGCTTGAGATATCTCGAACAAGATGTGATTCCCTGCGAGCGGATTCCTGCCATCGGGTTTCGCATCGTCGGCCCTCTCTCTCTTGGTGAGCACATACTACGTGATTTCCCGGGGATCCAACGCTGAGGTCCTTCTGGGATTCCTCCTGAGCGCGCCCGAGCTTCACGGGTGGTAGCGGTTGGGTTGATGTCCGCCCCAGCAACCCTTCGGTCGTACCATTCTCAGCTAGCCAGGTGCACCTTTGCTCTTGCGTGCATATTCATTCGCCTGTGCATTCCTCTGGCCCCGGGATCAAATCAGAGCCCGAGATACTTTGCTTCGTACATGAGTGAGGCATGAGACATGGGATATGGAATGGACTGTTTCCTGCTCCAGAGTCGACGTCCCGGAGTATCGATTTGAGAGCGGGGCGGGGTTCAAGTGGGGAGTCGAGACTGTGATGGCGTTGCCAATAGTTATCACAAAGTCCTCTCCGCTCTGGACTCTGAAGCAGCTGTCAAAATGTCAGGTGGAAAAGGACCGGGGAATCGATAAGGTGCGTTGCCAAGATGGGAATCCCTACTGCAACTTACTTCGGAGCTGCCAGGCCGAAATAACCTTACTGGAGATACAGACGCAGACCTGCTCCTGCTCGAGCCTCGACGAGACCCATCGACAGGGCCTTTGGCCATTCGGAATCGACCGACCTGGATTCAGCAGTTCTTCTATAAAGGGGGGCGAGGAGGGACTCGCCGCTCGATGCATCTTGTGGGGTAGTGAACCCTAACGCGTAAACCATGTGATGAACGGAGGTATCTCCTCTCCTCTGCGTCCCCCGATCACGGTGAGAGGACGCTTTTGAAAGCACCCCATGGGTTGGTTATGGTGGCATTTACACCCTCGGAAAACGGAATCATGTTCTCCTACCATGACCTCTACGAAGTAGATCTGTTCGACCCGATGAATCCACAGAAAGGAATCTCCACATCATCCACCTTGGATCTAGAGAATCAAGCTAGATCTTTATAACGATTTCTCTTCGACACGTAGAAGATTCGCCTCGCTCATCAGGATATTCCAATATATGGCATGTCCCCTACGGTACTGTGCAAGGAAGTCTGCTGCCGCTGAGGACAATCTGCAACCCTTCTAGATTGATTTACTCACCGTCCATCGTCATTGCTCCATTTGCGCAGGGTTTAAGTCTTTTCAAAGAGGTTTTTTTTTTTGAGAAAACTGCGGTTCTGACGGCAATTCGATGAGCAGGTCGATTGGTCTGACTTCGAGGACGTGGCGGGCGCAACCAAGGTTGAGAAGTCTCTTCAACTCCAGACCATACATTCAATATTGCCTTTCACGCCTACGAACCAATCTTATACAGTACAGGCCGCCTCTTATGCGGGTGATATACTTTCCTTCCCTGTATATTGCAGGATTGGAGATTTTGATTTAAAAAGTTTCTTGCCAAGCATGCAGCATCGATCGTGGAGATAGGTTCACGGATAAACTAAGTTGTTCCTTGGTTACGAGATTTATCAAGCACAAATTATTCTAAATAGGGAGACTGGAGATCATGAGATTTGTTCCCCTTACTGGAAGAGATCTCGTGGACTTTTTCGATGAGGTTGGATTTGGAGAGGATGTGATGTATCACAGCAATGCCTGAAAAGAAAGCCTTGAGGAGCGTTGTTTTTTTATATCCAGCTCTATGCATATTCACATTGATATGCCAGGAATTTATTCCTAAATATCCTACCACGATGTCTTTACTAGGTCTTTAGTATTTGTGATGCATTGCATGATGAGTTCATTCTATTGTGCTTTAACTTATATGTATATATAGAGAGAGAGGGAAAAAAAGAAAGAGAGAGGGGCGTAAGTTCCACCGTTAGCATTGATATATCATGTAAGATTTGTAGTCTGAATAATTAAATCAATGAATTTCTATTCGAAGTTGCCCTAGCTCCAGTTTAAAAAACCTTGAGATAATTCAGAACTTGATAGTCTGAAAGGTAAATGAACTACGTGAAAGTGTCATTCGAGTAGAACTGGAGTTATTACTCTACCGGTATGCCAAAGTAATATAAGTTGCTCAAGTGTAAAAGTCTAAAATTATTTTATATTATAAACACTTGGCGAATTCGCTTATTTCTTTCTTTCGTCATTTTCACAGGAATCTTATCAAGAGAATAGAAAAACACAATGAGATATTGCTATCAATTTGTGAAACCTTCATCTGCCCTTGACCCCTCAGACCCCTCACTAGTTACCTTTCCCGATCGTTTTGCCGAGGATTACCCGCCAATGTCAGACCTCAACTTCTTAGGCAAACGCCCACAATCATATTATCACTCCCAACATCACAACTCACCACTACTATATTCCTAATTGTGTTGATCAAGAATGTCTCTCCTTTTCAGTCGATCCTAACACATGCACAAAATGTCTTCTCATGAAAAGAAGCCCAATCCCAATAAACCTCTCCGCACTAGCTCTCTTCGCCGCACCAACACCTCTAAAACCACATCTTCCAAATCCCCCATCGCAGCTCCCCCGAGGGCTGCCCTACGTAAACAGCACAATGATGAAACCTCCTCCCTAAAATCGATCCAGTCTGCCACATCCCCAGAGGACGTCACCTCCGAAGACTCGCTCTCCACCAGCGCCACACCCTGTCCCTCCTGCGCCCCTAAGCAGAAAAAGATCTCGGAGTTGCAGAGGGAGATTGAGATCATGGAAGCGGAGTTCTCGAGGGAATTGGCGGTGCTGAGCCACAAAGAGAACGAGACGTCACTGTTCTGGCAGAACAAACACCGCTCCCTCCACGAGTCCTTCCTCAAGGTCGACACTGAAGCCCGCTGCCTGCGCGAGGTTGTAAGGGAGGGTGATAGAGAGAAGGAGGAGATGGATAAGGGAGTTAGGGGCAAGATCGGCGGGTTGGTGCTGGATCGAGATGCCTTCCGCGAGGCTTACAACGAGGCCATGAGGGAGGTAAAGGATAAGGAAGTGGAGATTGCGGCGTTGAGGGAGACGGTTAGGGGATTGAAGGTCTGGGTGGGGAGGCAGGCTGGGGCGGCGGGAGGAGGGGAGCAGGTTGCGGATGAAGTGTTTGGGGAGGGGTGGAGGGGGTTAGGGAATGGGTTGCAGAATTGGGTGATTATGCATTTCAGAAGAGTGAGAGTTGGTAGGTCTTCGAGTTTTCGTATCTTGGCAAAGAGAGAGGGGGGGTTTGCGAGTTACGTGGGATTGCTTTCATTGGTGCTATTTTCAAGTTCGGATGAACGATTTATCTTCGCCTCGCATGATTAGCGAGCTTCAGATGGATCGCCAGATTCGCTTCCACCATGATGTTGAGAGGAAGTCTCAAGACTCCTATGAGTAGTGGAGGCCTGTTCGACCGACCTGAGCTTTGGAATCCAAACTTGTCACTCTGAAATTCAAAGAGGCCAACATCGGATGGATGTCTCCCAATGCTCATGGATTTGCCTTGCATGGCGTTTGCACATTTTTGTTTTCTCCTATTGTGAGATGAAAAGAGCTAATCATCAACGTTATAATAGAACCCTCCAAAGTCGATGAACATACAAAAGAGAAGCTCCTCCGCCTAGTGCCAACATATGAGACTTTGGCAGCAACCTCCAAAATCCACTTCATCCAATCACTTGTGTCACGATTACTAATTGAGAACATCTTTCAAGCACATTTTATCGGGCTCTCGAAAGAGCACGCAGACGAGTTATCAAAGGTCGAAAAATATCTTAGTAGTTTTTGTAAGGAGAATAAATCTAATTTGTTGCAGCTGCTTACGATCTGACAGGTACTGTTGAAAGCATGAACCAATGGAGATCCAGTACCCTTTCCATCATACAAAAAGACGCACTACAAAAGCTTCAATCGGAAACGGAAGTAATCGTAAATTTCACAATAAAACAGGTCAACGAAATCTTAGATTCGATAAGCGATACTAAACATACGGAAAATAGAGACCAATCCTTACGAATCCTAATCAATAGTGCAATAGAGCTCTCGAGGCTTTTGAGAGTTCAAAAGGCGGTATTCAGCATCATGATGCCCATTATCGAAGGCCATCAACAAACCATGTTTGATTCGGAGACCATGGAAGATATCGGAGGGGAAGACGAAGATACGCTTGATCATAGGGAAATTGGCTGTGTGGCCTTCCCTGGGATCGTCAAGGCAGGGGACGAGAATGGGGAAATGCCCCATTTGAGAAATGTGGTTGCGAAGATAAGGGTGTTGTGTACACCTGAATGAAAAGTCCGGACACACCGTGTAGGGTAAAATATAGAGTTCCAACTCAAAGAAGCACGAAATGGGGACAATCGCCGATTCGTGGGATATTTTCCAGCTGTTATTTGTCGTGGATCGACAAATATATGACGGACTTAGAGAGAGTTGTCGTCTAGAAGAGGATATTGTAGCAGGAAAGCTATGTAGCCCCAAGCTGAGGGAAGTTGTGGTTGTAAGATTAACAGTTGGCACCAATAATGCAAAAATAGGGGATGGGACGGCGCCACACCAGACAATAGGGAAATGGTTTAAAGTGCTGTTGGAGGTGGGTTGTCAGATTCTGCACCCTACTCGGCGTGTTCGCTCCCCAAGGAGCCGCACCTCCTTTTCGTTCCACCACGAGACAACTTTTGCGGAGTTCGGGGTTCGTTGGTATTATAGATTATCAAACACCTCGCCTCTCACCTCTCGTCCCTCTTGCTTCATCAGGCTCCAAGATTTGCAAAGTGCTTCCAATATCGAAGAGCTCGAAATGTGTAGAATTCCTGCTCAATAGGAACAACGTAAAACAAACTCCTGCTCGCATTCGTCTCAAAGCACAATAGCCTCATTGGTCAGCAACGCTGTACAACTTTGCTCGAGTCATTGAACAATTAGGTTGCAAAGATAGATAGATTTGGCGGCGATTTTTGCTGCCCAATGGGGGCATGCATGTAAGCTTGAAGATTTGGAATCAATCTGAAAAAGGATAGTTGGCGAGAAAAGCCGTGTAACAATTAAAATTGCTCGCTAAAAGTGGTACGGAGGCTCTAATGTCTGGAGAATGTTTGCAGAGGCCTCGGCCGGGTCCTGCTGAAGCCATTGAGATCGCTCACCCGGATGCATAACTCGAAACAATGGAGGATCTAGCCTCACGACCCAAGTTCAGGATTTGTGCTCACCTACTTTCTTCGACGCAGGAGTGCAGAGCGACCACTCGGAACATCCGATACCCTTCTGAATAGCGGTGTGTCTCTGTGTGTATCTCATAACGAGCAACTCTTTCCTGTTATGGCAATGTTTGCAGTGCACTCGAGGCTAGAAGAATAGCTTGAGTTCCTATGGATGAGACACGGCTTCTTGCATGAGCGAGATGCGAAGGCAGGCGCCGTGCGCTGAAGATAGCGTAATTCATTATGCATATACATGCTTTTCCCAAAGTACAGGAACCTAGAGCTGTTCATGGGATTCGTCTCTTTGCGATCGATAAGTTGGAGAAGATGTCGACCACTTCTGCATTGAGGTGACGAAAACAAGCCCTTGTGGATAGATTCGAAAAGAAAGCCCGTGAGGATAGAGTCTGGAGGCTTTATCAAAACGAATAAAAATTGCAGGTACTCGGAGAAAATAAGAAAGGAAGACCAGAGACGGCAATGAAATCCCCGAATTTGGGCTAGATGAGGCATAATTGACTCGACTGAAAATGACAAGATAACAAGGAGATCGCCATAGCATACCAGCTCAAGCTCGCGTCGGTAAAGGATGAGAAAGTGTGTGACCCTTACTGATCTGACAATATCCTTGTCTCCAACTGCAGATAGCTCTAAAATAAAAGATTGTTGTTGTGTCCTCACCTCTTCATCTCCAGACCTATATTCTAGTTCGTGCCTATTAGTGCTCTTGCCTCGTAACCCTTTCATTGGTTTCCTCCAAACGCTTTTGAGGTTGCGTATTAGACGTCCAGAGAGTGCTTCCCCACTAGCGGCGCTTGACGTCCCTAGAAGAGTCGTCACCCCAACTCCAACACCATCTCCATCAACGGTCTTTCGAGCAACGTCTTCCTAGGCCGAATCACGACGTTGTCCATATAGTTGAACTCCCTTCGATTCATCTGAAACCCGAAAAGATCTGCGAAAGGGTGCTGGTCATCGCCGCCAAATAGAACTCGAGTTCCAAGAGTTCCAACTCCCCTCGTCACTGCGAAACCTCACCCCTCAACGCCCCGCATTTTGATACCTGGGAATTAGTCGCTGGGGAGGGATACGAAACCACAAGACCATCGCCGCAATGGAACAGAGAATAGATTCGTTCCTGCGAGATCGTGAGAGTTGGACTCCTGGCGCCAATATATCACGATCTCCAACTAGTTCTCGCGAATACCGGAACGCCTATCAGTTATCTGCTCTTGACTCCAGCCCACCATCGAGTCCAAGCTCAACTGCCACTGTATCTAGTGGGTACGCCGAGAGTGATATCCATAGTCGGCTTGGCTCAGTGTCGTCCGCATCCAGTGCTCCGGTGCTCACTGGAATTCCACCTTGGTATACTCAACGTCCTAACGATGGATTTCCTGAAGTCCAGTATAGATATACCCTCCCGTGTGGGATCCCCGACTGCCACATATGGTTTCCTCCCGACCAATATGGGCTATGGGTTGAACATACTCTGTCGCATTTCGGGACTGCTGGTCCTCCAAGTAAAGCATTATGCCTCTTCTGTGATGGTCCACAGGGCACTTTTGAAAGCCATAGAGATCCGGTCGCAAGTTGGTGGAAACGTCTAATGCATATCGGACGGCACTATCAAGAGTTTGACTATCGACATGAAGTCCCAAATCCTCGACCCGATTATCACCTAACCCGACACCTCGCTTTCCATGACCTCATCAACACCCCGGATTTTAAGGATGCTATAGATCGCACTGAGAGGCCAAAATGCCCCGACTTAAACCTGGTTTCGTCCGACGTCAAGACTAAAGAGGTTATAAGGAGGGAAGAATTAGATTCACGCGAGATCTATAATAACAGGAAGGAACGAGCGTGGCGGGAATCCAAACCCAAAGGCAAGGGGGGACAGGCTTCTTATAGACCGCGAAGGTCGAAAGAAATACCGATCATTCACAAGTCCGAGCGCTGAGAAATGTGTCAGAGTCGTCTGAACATTTGACCGACTCGCTCCGGGAATGCGACAACGTTTCCCAACAAAGTCGCCCCTTCTAAAGGACTGTGCCTGCTTATATAGACATCTACGATCCTTCAAGGCTTTCGGTGGCTATGCTCTGCAATCGCCATCACCACTGTGGCAAATATTTTTTTTTTCGGGCCGTTCAGGTCTTTTCTGGTCTTTGTTTTTCTTATTCTTTGGATATTCTTTTGTTTGCCCTAAAAAATTTATACTCCGTATGTATGATGATGATGATGGATGATACCCCTGAGACACCGACATGATGGTTCGGCTCGACCAAGTACGCGAAGGCTGACAACGGCCTTGCCGGCGAGGCCCGGTGTCTGCCTTACTGCACGTCCTCGCAAAGAGGATACTAGTAAGACCGATGTGGACGATATCGATGGGGATGTTCGGCATGGCGTTTGTGTTGATATTGTGTTCGATTAGCCTCTGCGACTTTGACGAGAGTAGCATTTCTATACCCCCAAGCGAGAAAGATTTGGAATTTGAGCGGGCATGTCTTTTTATATGTTTGGCCGGAAAGCGATCATATTTTTTCCTAGTTTCTGAGTCACAAATTAGCAATATGATCTGAGAGATCTCCACACAACATATACTTTACGCTAGACTTGCTGCCTGACAATTCACCAAGTGAAACGATCAAACAGACAGAATCGCCATCTCCTGACGTCAAGCCTTCCACGTCTTCGCACCTTGTATAACAATAGGCTATTAGACCCTTACACTACGAGGTCGAACTGGTGTTGCACAATCTGTGATGCTCCCGATTTCCTGCGCTGAACCGCTGTCACGGCTTCCTGATCCGGCAATTCTAAAGTGCACAAGCCTCGAATTCACACCCCAGAAACAAAAGCTAGAAGAATACCCCAAGAGATAGTAACGTCGAAGGAAGTTCCATCGGTGCACATATATAGTAGACTTGTTTGCCGAGGGGTAAGACCCGTTCCCCATCCTCCAGGACTTCGTAATCATTACGAGTAACTCCGCCTGAAGCGAGCGAGGAGGTCAACCAGCCCGTCCAATAAGTACAGTACTTTCTCGAGTCCTCTCCAAGTCACAGGCCAGGCCAAACACACACCTGGCAGCTGATCCACGAATCTTCACCTCACCCATTCGTTCCAAGAGAACTATCCCAACTCGATAGTTTCTCGAATCGTTGCGGGCCAGTGGAATCATTTTCGCCTGAACCCACCACCCCCCAAGTGCACAGCCTCGTTTTCCTCTTGCCGCTCCGCTAGGAGGGAGGGACCGCATGTCCCATTTCTAGAATCGTTCTAGAAGGAGATAACGGACGGGGAAGAGAAGGTGCCTCAGTGTGCATATTGGTTTGCACTTCGCCTTGCTTTGGGGTTGCGGTGATTGGCTCGTCAGCCTTGTTTTTATTGGTGCCCAAGGTATTCCAAGCTAGGAGTGAAGGCTTGCTCACGGCAGCATTGGGGATTGTCAATGATAGGGAGTCTTTCATGGATGAGGGCAGGAAGAGAGCATTATGCATGCAGGCCACGTTTTTTACCATGAGTCGGTGAAGGGGTCCCTTGCCTTTCTAACTTGATATGACTCTTGGCGATGTTCTGATCATTGTCACGCTTTGGGAAAAGACCGTAGATGATATTGGGGTGTCAGGTATGTTCCGAATTTATGTAGATTTAATATAGTATATACTCCTTCTGAAACCAACTCCAAGGTCTCTCTCTAACTATCCCCCGTCCTTCAACTAAGTACACTCCAATCCAGATGTCAATGAAATTCTGCCTCGACCCTCCCATATCTGAATCCATCGACTTTCAACTCGAACGCTAGCCCTGCACTCTCGACCACCATTTCTAAAGTAAAGTCCAAGTTGTCAAATTCGACGCCTCGGGTTGTGGTTAAGCGCGTGAAGAGGGATTTGGGGACGGCGCCGAGATCGGTCGTTAGGGTACAGACATTTATGAGATCACGGGTGTAGGAGGCGGGAGGCTCGCCATCAACGTCGCAGGCGATGAGGTCGTCGGATACTATGAGGGATTGTCCGGGTCTAGGGAGGAGGTTAATCTAGTTAGAAAGGAGAAAGGAGCCATAGCCTACCGAAAGTTACGGGTATAATGAAATGAGATTGGTGTTGCGGAACTTAACGCTTCTCCTTCTGTCATAATGTGAGAAAAGATTCAGAAATGCATTGTCTTTGGAGTTGGGGATCCAGGGGAGGGGCGAGACTTACTTTTAATATGCCATTGCATTCTGTCACTTACCATCCACCGTTCCCAGAGAGGGCTCCAGTACCTCTCACTAACAGAATGTTTATCCTCATCGTATACAGTGGCATAACTAGTGCCATAATGCATCCTCGCCTTCCGACTCACAACCATACTCCCCTCTAGCCCTCTCAACACCGCTCCTCGCACGACGGCCGTCCACGCATTAACAGGTTGCATAACTTCCAAGCTCCCATTCGTAATTAAATCAGTAGCTTGGGCATGCGTCGGCCGTTCGCTATATGGTGGCGGTGCCGCTGTATTGAAGTGTGCCTTTAACCTCGTATATAGATAATTACTCTGCCCAAACCCACCCACTAACACTATCCCTGAGACAATACCACCCTTGGCTCTAATGCCATCGACTTGTCCCTGTACTAGCTCGCACACTTCTTTCACAACAGGCTCAAAGATCTCTTTGATTTGCATCGCTGTCATAACCAAGAACCCGCAGTCTAATCCTGCTTCTTCGTCATCTGGTAACCCAGGGAAAGGCACATTGACCTCGGAATGTTCTTCCTCGTTAAAATTCCTTTTCACAAACTCTTCCCAATACCGAAGACCCATTTGCCAACACTTTCCCTTCTTCAGTTTCATCTCGTCGAAACGATCTTTCCCAATTCGGGACCGGACGTGTTCTTCAAACCTATAATTGAGAAACGCACTTCCGCATAGTCCTCCTGTGCCCACTGCTGACTCTTCAACGCGAAGGGGTTTGAGAGAGATGATCTTGTAGGCAATTAAGTCGACGGTCCCGCCTCCGGCGTCACAGACGACGAAATTGTCGCCTGCGCTAAGATGATTGGGTTGGATAGCCTTTAGGGTGTAGACGGCTGCTGCTTCGGGTTCAGAAATCATTTGGATTTCTGACTTGGCGCCCATGCCGGCTCGTTCAGCGGCCTGCAGGGTAGTATTTTTTGCAGCATCAGACCAGACTGCGGGGCATGTGAGCACGAATTCGACTTTTGTGGAGGACATGAAGGATTCGCCGTAGCGGCGGGTGAGAGTTTCCATGGTGTGGTTGTAGACTTGGGTTAGGTAGTCACCAACAGCGTCTACGACGTTCTTATTGAAGCGTTTAAGTTGGGCGGCGGTTTCGAGAGGACTAACGTAGAATGGGAGTTTTTGAGAGCGGTCGAGGAAGAGCTTTATGCAACGGAGGCGAGACTCCTCGGGGCGGAATTGGAACCCCCATTTTATGGTTGGAGGGAGGCCATCTGAGGAGTCGTAGGATATTTCGGTGGGAACTTTGTCAGATGTGATGCCGTTACCCCCAGGCCAGGTCTTGATGATCTCGACGTCGTCAGGGGTTGAGGTGTATACTGCTGCCACACTATTTGGGGTTAGTTGAGAAGTTCAAGATATGGAGACCTATATATCTGGCGTCGAGAAGAAAAAGGATGAGAAGTATGCTCAAGCTAGAGACAGGTCCATTGAGTAGCTAAAATGTTCACCGGGTAGGTAGCTTTGAGAAATGGCTGTTTTTGGTGGCTCCCCAATCCCCAATTCCCAAAAACATTAAAACTTTACTATAGTGACATGCCACTTCACCCCCCAACCCAACCAACATTTAAACAAGAGTACATACCCAGAATAAGTAGTCCCAAAATCTAGTCCAACAATCAACCGATCATTGAGAGGCGCCAACTCTCGAACCGGCCCAGAAATTGCTTCCGTCGAGGAGGGAGGGGTATAGTTGGTAAAGTGATTTCGACTCTCATCGTTCCTCTTGGAGACAACAGACCGGATCGGAAGACTGAGATTCATTTTGTCCACCTCAGACTTGTAGCCATAAGGCTCGGTTGCGCTTCAGGGGGGGCGATCGAAGTCCAGGAGGTAGGGTCGATTGTTGTACGCTCTATAAGCCCGAAAGAAACAAGCTATATCGCCAAGGAATTCTCGTGAGCTTCGAGACAAAGGGAGAGGATTCCCGACGGGCACCGATTGCCTCGAAAAGGCAGTCCTTCGTAGTTGTTAGAGCGAGTTGTGTAAAAATCCGCGACAAAAACAATGCAACCAAGCGAACAAAATTGACGTTCAAAACTTTCCCCTACTCAATTGAAAACCAAACCGAGACCAAATAAACATAAACTTCTGTGGAAGAGGAGAAATGCGTCCCTGAATGGGAATCTCCCCTGCAGGAACAAATGTGGCAGCCTGAGCGTAGGCAGACACTTTTGGGACAGGTTTTTGACGATGTGTTGACCCTTGGCAATCGGGTCCAAACGTCATCCAGCCTCCTCGAAGAATCGTATCTATTTAAAGATGTTTGAAATGGGCAGATTGTCAATGAAATTACGGTTTGTATATATATACTTTGGGAGAAATAAATTAGAGATGGTTGAAGTGGGCAGTGAGATTCCACTCGGATCTAGCCCGAAGAGGCAAGTGGGGGGCGGAGCAAGGCTGAGTTCAGAACGAACGGTTAACGGTCAAACTAGCCGGTACTATACGACCTCGACCTGCCTCGTTTTGTTTTGTATGAAGACGTGAATGGGTTCACGATGATGGAACTTTGGGCTTCTGGCTTCAACGCGTGGGGTCAACTTGACTTCGAATCGCCCTCGCGAGCAGCAGACTCTCCGGGGAAAACTCGTGACCTGACCAAGTTCAAGTGTATTCTCAGAGACGAACACATTGAGATCATCCAGGCAAATCTCTCGGTTGTTTTAGGTAAAGTGATTCCGCTTCTTCACGCTCGGTCTTCCCGTTATAGCTTGGAGGCTAAATCCTTGGGATGGTATATACTTGCACGTGACTACCAACACCCCTTCAAGCGGCTTAAGACGGCCTGGGTACATGGCTGGTGCAGTCAATCTTACTGAGGTTTGGGTCTCGGCCAGTTTTGGCTAACATCCTGGAGTCGAAACCTCTCTAGGACCGAAGTTAGCTGGCTATCCAGATGGGCTCGTGGACCTCCGCCTTAAGAGTACAGATAGACTTCGATATCTCGCCATTGCAGGGAACGACAAAGTTGTGGGTATGGCCCCTCTCTGCGTTGGACTTGCACTCTTCGACGCTTATATCACAATCGCTAGAAGCTAAATCCGGATATATTACCCAGTTCTCTTCTGTCGAAGATTTCATTCATAGGAAAGGCACACAACTCGAAGCTGTGAAAGGAATAGTCCAGATGGTAGCTAATCAAACAACTTTCACTTCTTTAACGGAAACCGGGGAAGTGTATAGCTGGGGCGATGGACGATATGAAGATTGTCTAGGTCGTGAAGTCTCAGATCGGAGGTATAGGATTCTCACCTTCCCTCTCCCTTCCATATCCCCACATATCACTGATTAATCCGATAAGCCCAGCATCTCGGCCGTGCTTAGTTGAAGATCTCTTGGACCTCCCAACTGGTCGCATTCGAAAGATATCTTCTGGGGGTTATGTCACTGCTGCACTAACAGAGGATAATGATTTGTATGTGTGGGGTGGGCGGCCAAGAGATACAAAGTTCCTGGAGGAGTTGACAGGGACCCCATTACCAGTAGATTTGGATGGGGAGGATGTGCTTGATGTCGCCATTGGTATGAATCATATGATTGCGCTGAGTAGTAAACACAAATTATTTGTGGTTGGAAATGGAGGTAATGGCCAACTTGGCCTGGATATCGAGGAACTAGAAGAGTGGAAGGAAATCTCTCTGCCTCTGATCGAGGGGCAGCAGGCCGTCAGTGTGCATGCGGGATACAAAAACTCTTTCGTATTAATCGAAAGCCTTACCTGAAGGAAGCGTTGTTCCAAGCCGAGGGGGCATGAATGTCTAGCTCTCGACTAAGGCGACGATCCCGTTTATTCTTGGTATCTTATTCCTTCATTTTGTCTTCTCGTGCCGCTCTATAATACACTGTGCCAAGTGGATTGCGCAACGTTAAAATTACTGTATGCACCGCACCAGTAAAAAGGCTCATAGATTCGTCAGGTAATCCTCAATCTCCTGAGGAGTCAACTTTCTGAATCTTGGACCTTGAGCACCCTCTACCCCCTCAACCCCAAGTAAGTGGTGAGCTGGTGGACCAACAATACCTAAAATATGTTAGCTTACTATTGAATACTCGCTGCATATAAGCCTACCAATCTCAACTGTTTCCCCATTCATCTCTCCCTCGATGGTCTCCTTCAAAGTCAACAGAGCAATGTGGACTGCATCCTCCAGCTCCAATCCTTCTGTGTATCTCTTTTCCAAAAATGTCTTGGCAGATGTTGCACTTTTGCCGATTGCAGTCGCCTTCCATGGGAAGTAACTGCCACTCGGGTCCACTTGGTACAACATAGGCCCTCCCTTCAGAATCCCGCCAGTCTTGCCTGTAGCCTTCTTCTCGTCTGGGTGGACGTCCGTGGTTGCAGCCTCCTTCGACTCGGGTTCAATGCCCTCATCCCATCCGGCAATCAACAAACTGACCCCATAAGGCCGCACACCACCAGACTGCGTAGCTTCCTGCATCACTCTGGCTACATCTTGAACTAATATCCTAGTTGGTGGGTACTCGTTGTAGATTCGCTTGTATCCAGTATGTGAAACCTTGCGCGCCTTGTCGACCAGTACTCTGTAATCAGGGCCCATACCAGAATATACCATGCCGATGTTGGGCGTAATCAAGCTGACTTTAGACAACGATGGAGGATCGATCAGAGGCGACGAGGACTTCTTTTCCGTGGCGAGGACGATACCATTAGTAGCTGTGACACAAAGTTAGACTTGTGCCTCTTCTGCAATCCTAGAAAAGGCTAAGTATACCTTTGATACCCAAAGCAGTGACTCCTTGGTTGACAGCATTCAGAGCATATTCTAGAGGATATTAGAATCCTTAATATGTGATTACGGACAGCCAGGGAAATGAGCCAACCCAGCAGCCCTATGGAAGGTTACGAACCTATCTGTACCAGCTTCCCACTTTTAGATGTCAGCGGGAAGAAGAGCAAAGGGAAAGCGCAAAGCATTCGAGCCATATAAAAGCTTAAGGAGTGTGGAGCTTACCTGGGGGAGAAGGTAGTTAAGGAGAAGGAATATCTGTCTGCCATTGTTGATTTGTGCGATGAAACTTATTCCAGAGAAATTCCAGAGAGAAACAGATGTGGGAAAAGGATGATGGGCTTGAGAGTTACAATGAGGGGTGAGAGATTGAGCTGTGATTGTAGCTTGTAGTTCACGGTCGAAGCTACAGGCAGCTCTGGAACGCGAAACGATATTTGCAACCTCAGATCCAAGGCCACAGATCACAAGGCTGCCGTGCCAGGCACTCGCTTTTTCTTCCCACACTCATCCCGCGAACCCCGGGTCGGACCTCATTCATCCATTCTTTGTCATTCTAGAAGCAAGAAGCCACATCACGGTTTTGTCCCTCCACGTGGAGCTTTTCTATTTCAACTAATGATCCAGCGTTAAATACTACAGGAAGTTGAGACGCTACCTGGCGGAACCCGCTTCAATGACGACCGCCTTTTCTTATACAAGTTTGGAACAAGCCGCAGAGCTATAGGAGAAGACCACACAAGGGACTGCGACATCAACATATATCCAGAAAGGCCCTCCAAAGTTCTGGACCAAAATGAAGTTGTCACTGCGGATTAGTATTCATTGATCTGCATGCATATACATTAGGAAGACTCGATATCGATTTCCATATCCATCGCGGGCTGGATATTAGGACAGCTCTATTTCAACCTCGCCATTCACCGTACCACCATTAGCACCCATCCTTTTCGCCTCCGACATTGATATTTTACGGCATCGCTGCCTAGGCCTTGAGACGACTACTCTCCGACTTCGATATTGTTTCAATATCAAGAGCTGACCCTTAGATTCAGGTCCGATTCCAGAGGTGCGATGGATTTCCAAGCACGCCCTACCTGGCAGTCGCCCGGAGAAGCCGAAGAGGCTGGGTCTCAAGCTCCTGGTGTTTTCCCAGAACAGGAAGAAGAGCCTCAAGTTAAGGTCGAGAATGACCCAGGCATGTCTCCCAAGCATTATCCATCTCGGACTTGCAGAATATGTTTAGAAGAGGTCCTACCAACCCTTGAACCCTTCATCCCAGGAATGCCGTCAATACTCAACCCAACTCCTAGAGTGACCTACCTATCCTCCGATCCAGCTTCAGGTCGCCTCATACGGCCTTGCACATGTCGGGGATCTCAGAAGTACGTCCATGAAGGATGTCTCCAGGAATGGCGGCATGCTGATCCGTTTTACGGTCGACGCAATTATTGGGAATGTCCGACCTGCAAGTTCAGATACCGCCTTGAAAGAATGAAATGGAGTCGACTCATAACGAGTACGGTCACCCAGATTGCAATCACACTTATGATCATGCTTTCTGTCATTTTCTTAATTGGGTTTGTTGCAGATCCAATTATCAACATCTACCTGGACCCATATGATACAATTGTATCGTTGCCAACTACAGGCGCAGCCGCACTTTGTGAGGACGAGAAGACTTCATGGACGATGCACTTTTTTAAGGGCCTAACCTCCCTAGGATTATTAGGCTTTATTAAGGTATTTTTTGCTATGAGTCCATGGCATTGGTGGAACCTTCGTCAAACTGGACTCGTGGGCGGTGGCCGTCGACGAGGTGGCGGAGGCCGAGCACGTCTAGAAGACATTTCATGGACAGTTGTTATTATAGGCGTTGTCACGTTCCTAGCTGTGAGTTTGAGATCTCCCAAGTATTTCGGCAATGAAGTGCTTACGTATCTAGGCTGTATGGACGTGGGTACGGGCTTGGACATCCAGAACACTTCAGGTGGCTGGTGAACGAGTAGCTGATGTTCAGGGCCCTGACGACGACGATGATAACGATGACACGCAACCCACTGCATCTCGAGCAGCCGCAGATACTCCAGATGGAGCAAGGACATCGGGGTTCGAAGCGCAGACATAACCTGTAAGAAGCTTGGATATTCTACGAAATATAGGAACCAAAAAATACAGTATGATATCAAGTTCTGGACGCAAGTGAATTGACACTACAAATGGCCGACCTATATCGCCCAATCGATATTATGATGACTTCTCTTTGGTTTCATCTTCGACATCATGATGTTAGGTTAGGGCCTGGCCCTTAGATCCAGGCCTACAATTACGATTTTCTGAGAGCGCTGCTTTTGAACACGGTATTTATAACGCGGAAAACCACCAGACCTCTAAAGATAAATGATACGAGGAGGTTCACGTACGCTGCCCTTTAGGCTTGTCCCATCTCTCAGCGAATCGTTAAGCGCATTGCCCATATTTTGCACCTTTTTGCACACTCTTAAGTTGCCCCGAATCTTTGCTCCAATGGCGGGTCAACTAGTCTGTGTGCAAATATTTACAGCTCAGCTGGAGCCTCGAAGCTTGGGCGTTATGTTCTCGTTTCATTTCTGGTGACCGCGAGCTTTGTCAAAATGTCTGTCGAATGCCATTGTCCTTCTGGATCCAGGTGCTGATTTTCTGCTTCGGCACAATGCTTCTAAGAGAATTCAGAGACGGATGAAATGATACATTTCACTAGCTTGTTACTGCTCATTTCTCCTGTTATCAACCATGCTTAATCAACCATGTCGAGGAGGGGCGAATTCTTCTTAAGCTATGTTCAAGGAGAACATATTAAACTACTAGTTAGAAAATTTAGTAATCATATTATTTCCTGTATGCATTCACCCGTACTCTCATATCTTTTTAGTTCCTCTTGCAGCAGTCAAGATCATCTCTCCCTCCCAATCGTTAAGGTTTCCAGCTCTAATTTCTCAAGCTTAGTAACTCGTATATCAAACACAATATTTGAGGGGGAGGGGTTATGATGAGGCCTTTAAGGCTCTTGGAAGAGAGAGTAGGGCAAGGCGACAAGAGAAATGGAGTCTCTTAAAGAGGAAGGGGAAAAACTGTAGTTGCGCCCTCTGTCATACAGATCATTGGTGTAAATTATCTCTAGGTCGTTGACCTCGGGGCGTTCTTTAGGCCGATGTACATATAAGACGATTGGCATTAGCCTCAACATCTTCTCAATGAGTATTCAGGGGCTCGACCGCCGAATATTTTCCCCTGTTCCAAACATCGATTAACCTTATCTAACGATGGTTTCATCCTTATCCTAGTGGACTCAGTTCCAGAAAAATCATTCATCATACAATAGAGAACGAATCGACTATTTGGATAGTTAATATTCAACAAACACCATAATGCAAAATGTAAGGAGTACAATGCGAAGCACATGTGCTTATCTCGTTCCCCTTATCGGTAATCTGCGCTTTCATTGGGCTGAAGCGTGAGTTTAAATCTTCATTCTACGCTAAGCCTAATCCAGTAGCATGTCTGGAGAAGCCTTCGACCATTCTTTTAAATGAGATGGGCCCGAATGTTCGCATGGGTGCAGAATATACCAGATTCCTATATCACCAGGAGAGAACGGAGACACCTTCGCCCTTCACGATACTGTCAACACCACGGGAAGCGCATTGGAAAGTTGCACTCTTGCTGACCATCTCCGATCGTCGTGACGAGTCAGGCTAAGGGACACGAGGCAGGTCAGCATCTGCTCGCATCACGACAGATTCAGAATCGCATCCAGAGTACACCCTTCTCAGCTTTTTGACGACGAAAACCCTGGCGCCGAAAGGCTTGCCAATTTCTCTATCATGCACATGGCTCTTCCCACGAGGAAATCCTCGCATCCCCCTCCATATCATGCGTCTCGATCAGTGCGGTTTCCCACGTTTCGACGGAGTAGGGTGCAGGCGATAGTCCTTGCAGCATGCGGATTGGCATTCCTGCTCTTCATACTCTCTCAATTCTTCAAGGAAGGAGATAGCATACCGGCTGGTACTCCTCTGGTAGTTTTGGTCACAGTCTTGGATGTCGACAATTACAGCAAGGAGTACATAAATAACATAATGAGCAATAGACAGGAGTATGCGAAGAAGCATGGCAAGTACTCTGCACGATAGCGTGGAAACCAGGAGCGCTAACTAGACACAGGTTATCAGGTCTTCTTCCCAGTTGTCAACGACTACGAATTAGCTGGGGCGCCTACATCATGGGCTCGGGTTCCTGCAATGCGACATGCGTTAACGAAGTTTCCTCATACTACCTTTTTCTGGTACCTGGACCAGAATGCTCTGATTATGAATCCCGAGTTGACAGTGGAGGACCACATTATGGATCCAAAGAGACTGGATGGTTTGATGATGAAGGATCAGTCTATCGTCCCTCCGGATAGTGTTATCAAGACGTTCCCCCATCTCAAGGCGACAAATGTAGATCTGGTTCTTACGCAAGACAAACAAGGACTTGCGCAAGGCAGTTTTATTATACGCCGTGGAGAATGGGCCAAATTCTTCTTGGACACCTGGTTCGACCCATTATACCGCTCGTACAATTTCCAGAAGGCGGATACCCATGCCTTGGTGAGTGCCGACTCAATAAGTTTTAACTGTAGCTAGGCTAACCAAAATCCAGGAGCACATTGTCCAATGGCATCCAACTATCTTGTCTAAGCTCGCTCTTGTACCGCAACGTACTATGAATGCTTACAACAAACCAGATACCGCGGCAAACTCCGAGATATTCAAAGACGGAGATTTCGTTATTTCATTTTGGGGATGCGAAAAAGAAGGACGAGATTGTATTGCGGAAGCTGCCCCATTTTCGAAGCAGTGGAAGACCGCCTTCCGGGACCAATGATACCCTACAATGCTGCTGGTTTTGCTTTTATTCATCCCATATACCACCCTTATAGGGCATTAGACCTTGATGATCTACGGCCATCCAACGAGAATGGCAGCAAGAACGGCGTTTCTGGCGTACCGGAGATAGGGTGAGATATGTTTGCATATGTGTATAATCTCACTGGGGCATTTGCATGTGGTCTAGATTTGGCGTTTCCAGCGATCAGAGAGGTTTTGTCCTCCAGTGTACTACAATCACATACCCCCAGTCATGGCACTGTGTTTCAATTCGAGACCCGGAAGAGATCAAGGAGGAAGTTTTTAAGTTTGGGAAGGGCAGGGTCAGATAGAGGTGGTAACTCACGCAGAAAATATATAAAATCAGACGTTCCTAATGCGCTTCGAAGTATATATATCCTTCATCGTGTACACGATCGGCCTGTGGTAAGGCTGTGAGATAAAAATCCCGCCCACTTCTTGACCAACGGCGTTTTCATCTCCGAATTCGCATTTCGCATTCGCTTCTTCTTAACTCGTCTAGTGAAGCATCGGCGCTTTATTGTGCCGATATTTACCTGCTTAAATCGGCATCTTGTCGATATTTATGGGGTTTTTATGCTTGTCGATCTTCTATCCGTCGTGAATATCTCTTAAACAGGTCACCGTTATCCCAAAGTGGCAGAGCGGCTTTGGAAGCATGTGATGTTTCGCCTCGGTCTAAATATTCCAAAACCTTGATATGTCATCTGAAGATTGCCCTTTCCCTCTTCACCCTTATTTTCTTCTCCAATTCATTGTACAGTACACTGCTTCAATATGCCGGGCACTTCGAGGATGCCAGTTAGCCTGCGCAACACTTTCTCTGTGAAGAGAGGGCAAACCAGGGGGGAATTGTTATCTCTAAACATTGACCTGTGAGCTGCTCGAAGTCCCCCGAATGTTCCGAGCTTATGATATTGCTAGATTCCGTAATATCATCTTCTTCTTGTTCGTCCTAAGATGGACGCGAAAAGTCTTACTAAAGCTTAAGGGTCGCGGGTTATTTGGAACGTTCGCAGATACATACATAGCGACCCGGCGCATTCTCTATGGATACTTCCTCCGGGCCCCAGGCGTGCGGTCACAAGTACAGAAGCAGGTCACCGAAGCCATCACCAAGCTGCAGACGAAATTGGTACCATCAGGGCCAGGCGTCGTAAGATATTTGACTCTGCCAAAAGAAGGATGGACGGAAGAGACGGTGTTGAAGGAGCTGGAGACCCTAGCGACGATGGATCACACGAGATGGGAGGATGGCTTCGTCTCGGGTGCCGTGTATCATGGTGGTGATGCTTTGATTAAGATACAGACGGAGGCGTTTGGGAAGTTTACCGTCGCAAATCCTATCCATCCTGACGTTTTCCCTGGGGTCAGAAAGATGGAGGCTGAGATTGTGTCAATGGTTCTGTCCATGTTCCACGCACCGGCTGGAGCCGCAGGTGTAACAACAAGTGGAGGAACCGAATCTATTCTTATGGCGGTCTTGAGCGCCAGGCAGAAGGCCAGGGCAGAAAGGGGTGTCACAGAGCCAGAGATGTACAAGGTAACCTACCTTACCAGAGGAACTGAAGCTAAGTGTTGCATAGGATTCTTCCAGATACAGCGCACACCGCATTCCGCAAAGCAGGCATATATTTTGGTATCAAAGTTCATCTAGTAGCTTGTCCAGCTCCGTCTTATCAAGTACACATTCCTAGTGTTTCACGTCTCATCAATAGCAATACCATCATGCTCGTGGGTTCTTCGCCCAATTTTCCTCATGGGATCATTGACGACATTACTGCTCTCTCCAAATTGGCTTTCAAGCGCAAGATTCCTCTCCACGTTGATTGTTGTCTTGGCTCTTTCCTTGTGCCCTTCCTAGAGAAAGCAGGGTTCGAGACTGTACTCTTTGACTTCAGACTCAAGGGAGTGACTAGTATCAGTTGCGATACCCACAAATATGGGTTTGCCCCCAAGGGAAGTTCAACTGTTATGTACCGTACAGCGGCCTTGAGAGCCTATCAGTATTTCATCTCTGCGGATTGGTCTGGTGGTGTCTACGGATCACCTTCGATTGCTGGATCCCGTCCTGGGGCGCTGATTGCCGGATGTTGGGCGAGTTTAATGAGTGTAGGCGAGAATGGATATATCGATGCCTGTTCCACGATTGTTGGCGCGACAAAGAAGATTATCGAGGCAATCCAGGATAATCCGCTCTTGAAGCAGGACCTAGAGATCCTAGGCCACCCACTGGTTTCGGTTGTGGCGTTCAAGTCGAACACGCTAGATATTTACGATATTGCGGATGCTATGTCTGAGAAGGGTTGGCATTTGAACTCCCTGCAGAACCCGCCCGGACTTCACGTTGCGGTCACGCTGCCGATCTCGAAAGTGTGGGAGAAGTTTTTGACGGATCTGGAGGCAGTGATTGAGGGCGAGAAGGAGAAGGAGAGGGTGAGAATTGTCGAGGGTAAAGGGGCAAAGGGAAAGAGTCTGGGGGATAGTGCGGCGCTGTATGGCGTTGCGGGAAGCTTGCCGAACAAGAGCGTTGTAGAAGAGTTGGCAAGTGGGTTCCTAGACACCTTGTACAAAGCATAATTGATGTATGATTGTGGAGCGAGATATTATATAAGATTATGGAATTGACATTTAATACCTTTAACGTGGAATTTCATTCTTTTAGTATCTTTTGTACTATGGAGGGAGTAGCTCCTCTGCCGAAAGTTAACAGCAACGCCTCAAATCTTCAATTTTAAGGGATGAGGAAGAGCTTCACTATGGTTCTGAGCATCAAGAGGCTATATTGTTTGGTCCACCAATAGACTTGGCAGAATTATAATTTATATTGACTGCATATACATAATTATCAAGACGCAGAAATATGCAACGCTAGAGTAATAGAGTAGGTTTAGATTGTTCAAGCCGTATCAAGCTTCGATAGCCAGTTTATAACCATCATAGCCTCCACAAGTGCAACGCCCTCCCCATATCTTACACCGTCTATGCTGGATGCTTGAACCGTTAAGTTGTATAAACTTAGACTATCAAAATGATTCCTTCTAGCTATCCTCGTCATCTCGTTTTGGAATTCGCAGACAACTAAATTGTCTCCTTTGGGTAGAGTAGTAGTAGTCTTGTTCCGACCAAATGCAGGGGGTCCGAGAAAGAGCATTGGAATATTGCGTTTAGCTGCTTTGGCGAGAGTGGTCCACTCTTCAATCGCGAGGGATGCGGCATTGATGTCGAGTGAGGAGCCGTGGCTGAAAGACACGATCATTGGGCTCGATTGCCAAGGATTGGGTTTGGAGTAGGTCAGATTCTGGAAATCGATTTGTGACTTTGCCGAAGAGGGCACCGAATTGAAAGGTATATATGCGTGTGGAACGCCTCGCAAGGATTTTAGTTTGCGAAAGCGTGGAAGAGAAGAAATACTTACGTTCACAAAAGTACGGGCCACCTCCCTCGCTGCCAATAGCATTGCTCTGGACATCCCCGGAGGTTTTGATTGCGTATTGTAAACAGCCAAGGTCAAGGAATTGTTTGTCACACTTGCAGTCATATTGCTCCTCTTGGCTCATAAGTGAGTGTTGGAGACTCCCCAGGGCAAGATCTTTGCGAAGTAAGATATTGAATGCGGCATAAATTGCTTGAACAACGTCATCACCGAGGAAGACAATCGCATTAAAACGCTCCATGATCATACAAATTTCAGTAGATGAGAACCATCTATAGGTACACCCGCTACCGACATACGGTTGATCATAACCATGTCGACCTCCACTACTCAAAGCCTCTAACAATGTCGCTCTATTTTTGCAGAATGGTGACCCTTTTTCTGGGCTTGCAGGCATGGGTGAGTGGTAAATATTTGAGTGCGATATGCCACATTCCCGGCTTCCCGTAAAATGCTTGATAGCACTACTCTTGGTGAGATTTTGAGCAGCAGAGGGAGGAGGGGTATTACTCGTCTCCGGGCTTCAGAACAGAAGGGTATGTATGAAGCGATACGAGCCCTCGAAGAAGGCTCAAGAAGAGGCAGATGAGAAACAAAAGTAAGTACCCCAAGATACCAAAGGCGAAGATAACAAGAATACCTCGAGGGAAAGACCTGCGAGAAGAGCCGAAGCTTGTATCGAGGTTTTTGGAGGTCCATGGAGTTGTGTTTGTAAGTCTTGAAGTCATGTTGTCTGCTTTCGGACAAATTGATTGAGAAGAATGTTGCAAAATATTTCATGATCGCTCGTATGACCTTATGCCTAACTAAAATGCCCGATAGTGCCTACCATATCTACAAATCAATGCAATGAAGGTAAAGCAAGACCAGGAAACGCCACTTGCCGCACAAGAGCAAGAGCACACCGTCAGGATGAAATATTCAACCGATATCAAAGATATTGGGACGCGGCTGACTTTGGATAGGTGCGAGCAAAGCCCATATGCTATGTAACGATAAGATTCTTCATCTTAATAGAGGACAACGCTCAAGTAAAGTCCCAGAGAGTAAATGCAACAACACGACAACAGAACAGATGTAAAATAAATGCTGAAGTAAAATGGCAAGTTTAGGCCCCAAAGGGATCTATAGCCAACAAGAACTCCCCTTGTCTCACACCCCGAATCAAACATCTCAAGCCTTATTCTGGAAATCATCCCTTCATTTCTACAAAACCTCAAACAATCAAGACATAAGTTTTGGCCCGGGCGGCGCTTTTCCTCTCTAGGTGTTGGTATCAGACTACTTGTAACAGCTTGGCTCTTGCTCTTAAACGTCCAAGACCACCCAGGACCTTGGGACGCTTGGAAGGTAATACAGTTTGAATTTGAGAGGGAAATCAAGCTATTGGAAACAGCGAACAAGAGGCAAAGACTGAAAACGGAAAAAAGGAGCAACCTCTTCTCAACCATGGCTTATTGCTAATCACGTGCCGAATATCTATTTTAGAGGTTGCAAGCCATCGTTTGGATTCTGCTATCAATGCTTCTTTTGCTAGGCTTTGAGAGCAGCGCCTAAGAATAGCGTGAGGTGGATATCCGAAAAAGCCCGCCACTCTCATGAGATGAAGCAGTCCTCCTCCGAACCCACCCTCCGTTCTACACGCCCTAATGCTGTCCCGAGGTAAGGCGAAGAGCTACGGAAGTACCACCAGTACCGTGGCTGTAGCTGATATGGCTTGGCATTTTCATGTGAGAGTTTTTCTGCTCTTCAAGAGGCCTCGCAGAAGAAGAACCACGGCGGGGTGAATCCTGAGCTGCGACGACGGAATACAGCAGCAAAGACTTGTGCGATGTAAAGGAAGTCAAAGACTTTGTTCTGGTGTAGACACCCGAGGACCGACGTTTACTCTTACTCCCTGCCCTGCGACAGTCCCGCGCTACACGTCCGAGAATCGCGGGGATGCAGCGGGCAGGGGTGGACAGCCGAACACAGGCCTTTTGCCCGATCAGCTAGCCAGCCTTTCAGTTGTGACTCTTGTCGTGTGCCTTCAACAACAACACCACAGCGGTCCAGGACCATTATTCCCCTTCTTTGAAATCCCTCGAGGTCCTCTTTGCCTGCGATCATTGCAGTTCCTTGGCTCGAATACCCCTGGCGGCCAATTGACAACCCTGCCTCGGCACTGCTCGAGTTCTGCGTCATTAACATCCAACTGGGAGAAACGCGGGGAGACAGAGAGCTATTGCAATACCAGCTCATGGACAAGTGCAACTCCCAACGACGAAGAGTACTCGCCTGTTGTTGTTCGTAGGCCCAAGGGCCGGCATATTGCAAGAAGATGTCGTGGAAAAAGACGGATCAGTTGATGGATACCATCAGACATTACTCGGGGTTCCCAGCAACGGGCGTGAGCTTGAGGCAGATGGTCCAGTTTGGAGAGAGGCCATCGACGGGTACGTCTCAATTGGCTCTCTTTGCCAGAAGGTCTTCTGCTAACGATGTGTGTGCCACTAGGGACCCTATTTCGAGCCTCGCAATTCCTGTCTGAAGAGCTTCCAATCCGACTCGCACACAGGGTACAAGAGCTGGGTGATCTCCCAGATGGATTGAATGAGATGCCATCAATCAAGAAGGTGCAGGACTGGTATGCTCAGTCCTTCGAGGTAGCCCATTGACCCTGGCCCGACTATGATGACGAAGGTTGCTGACATGTGATACAGGAGATCACCACTCTATCTCGACCACACCTATCGAAGGACGTCCGCGACAAGCTCATGAGACCTGGCAAGAAAAACGAGAGGCAATCTAAAATTCTTGCGGAAATCACCCACAATCCTAGCGTAGAAAGGGGGCAGTACAGTTCCTCCCCTTGGCAGCACGGTGGGAATGGCAGCGGCAACGGTTATCCAGAGAAAACCGCGGCGAAGAGACGATACTTTGCTACTGTGGAAGACACGGCGGATTGGCCGCCTAAGCTTCATGACTACAACACGCGATTTGCAGACACCTTGAATCACATTAAACGGCGGCATGACAGCGTTGTAACAACGGTAGCCCAAGGTATTCTCGAATATAAACGCAAGCGACAACGGATGCAAATCGACAACAACATTCAAGCTTTTCTCGATCGCTTTTATATGTCTCGAATTGGAATTCGGATGCTTATAGGACAGCATATTGCATTAACAGATCAAAGCCAAAACAAGGATCCAACCTACGTAGGAATCATTTGCACCAAAACAAATGTCCGAGATCTTGCCCAAGAAGCTATTGATAATGCTCGGTTCGTCTGCGAAGACCATTACGGATTGTTTGATGCGCCCAAAGTCCAATTGGTTTGCCCGCCGAACCTCCATTTCATGTACGTCCCGGGACATTTATCCCACATGCTTTTTGAAACCTTGAAGAACTCGCTCAGAGCCGTCGTCGAGACCCATGGGCAGGATAAAGAAGATTTTCCTGTGACGAAAGTGGTTGTAGCAGAAGGGAAAGAAGATATCACGATCAAGATCTCGGATGAAGGAGGTGGGATTCCTCGGAGTGCTATCCCGCTTGTATGGACATACATGTACACAACTGTAGACACAACACCAAGTCTCGATCCGGACTTTGATCAGAGCGATTTCAAAGCCCCTATGGCTGGTTTTGGCTATGGGTTACCTATTTCAAGATTATATGCTCGATATTTTGGAGGAGATTTAAAATTAATCAGCATGGAAGGGTCCGTATTACTCCCCCCGTACGTCATGCCCAACACTAACACAGATTAGGTACGGCACAGATGTATATTTGCATCTCAACAGGCTCTCTAGCTCTTCGGAGCCACTTCAATAACAACCAGCAGTCATGAGGGGTGGCCTCCCGGGCTTTGTTCCAGGCCCGGCATCTCGAGGATTGACAAAAGGCTGGCGAAAGCAGATGAACTTGAAACTGAGATCGAGGGAGATTACGGAACGGAAGCAAGTTGGCGATGCAGAAAGTATGATTAATGAAGGTTTGAGTGATAGTGGCCATGATGGTCTGTTCAAAGGCGAGGGAGGAGAGGTGTAAAACTAGCACAACATTTGGAAACGGATTGGGACGAGATAGGGAAATGGCATTTTGTACATATCGTGGGAATAAGGATTAGTGGGATTGCGGCGTTTGAAGACGTGACAAAGTCATTCGCAAGAGCGATTAAAATTTTATATTGAAGATATGATTGTCTTGTTTGGCTCATTTGTCACTTTCTTTCACTAAACTATTGAGGTTAGCCGTTTATTCCCCTCCCTTTCTTGTCTAGGTCCTGGTAGTAAAGGCACTCCATATCACAAATTTCTATGATGTATGTATCACTCGTCAGATGGGGTAAATTTCGAAATCCCTCTATCCCTCCTTTAAATGTCCAGTCTGAGTAGGGTGCCTCTCAGAGAGGAGGAGCCTGCTAATATTAGTCAATGGTCGTTGAAATACTATAGAACATATCTTTCTCCTAGCTCGTCGTCGCTTCCATGGTAATCCAGTACAGGGATCACCACAGGGCGGGAGGTTGGTACGTGTTCCTGTCAAGTATCTGCTGCGTTCCTAAGCACTAAGGACGAAAAGTATATCTGACAAGTTCAACCCAAAATGGATGTAGTCTTGCTTCGCATACAAAGCTGCTAAATATTGGGCAAGATGCCTTCCTTTCATGACCTCATTTCCGCCCCAACATCAATGATGTGATGTGTACGGAATTCCTTCTGCTGTAACATCTTGCTTGATACTTCCTGCTACAAGGCTCGACGAACCTTACAGATGATTATGAATAGCTCAAGTTGACTTCGTTTGGCCTACCGTTGTTATCCTGCTTGTTGAGATATCGGAGAGAGAAGTAGGTACTCGTGAAGCGTTTCCTGAGGTCATCCTCTTCCGCATTGCTCTTGTAGCTATCACATGTGTCTTCTGATCTTTAGTTAATGGCTCCATCAATTTCAAGACTGGCAAATCCTACCTTCTCCTGTTTTTTCCTGTTGTTAGGCCGCTTGCCCCTGCCCTCTACCAGCAACGCGGTCAGCGCCCTCTTCAGAGTTAGTGTCATCTTTGTCAGTTCTGGCTTCAGGGTATAGACAGCCTCTTGCCCCCAGATCCCTTCAAATTCGATTTCCTTAAGGCAAAGGTGTTTCTCCATATGCTTGAAGAGTCTCTTCCAACCACCTAGCTCGCCTTGATCGAGCCACATTTGATGCCATTTGAGGACCTGGAGCGTCTTCGAATGCCTCTCGAGAAAATTTGCAAAGTGTTTCTCGTTCCCTCCAACTACCTGGAGCTCTAAAGTTCGCAGCCGAGGCCAATATCCATCACCGACCAAACGTGCCCAATCAACTGGACGATGCCTGACTCGTTCTATGGTGAGGGATACCGGATCCGTTATAATACCGTCAATACAGAGTCGAATAGTCTCCAAGTGCTTGGCCACATGTAATGCACGACCAAGTTCTTTATGCTTTGCCTTGGTTACGAGTTCAGCATCACCGCCAAACATATAATGATTTTCAAGCTCAAGATCGAGATGCCGAAGATTGGTTAGCGAATTGAGCCAAACATTCATCGGCACGGCATTGAAGAAAGACGAATGGAGCTTGTGCGCCTTCAGGTGCTCGAGATGGCCTTGCATTCCTCCCGCTGCCACAAGAAGACAGCCCAGGGCCCTAGTTCCTGTGTACTCCTCGTGATCAATCTCATCCCCGTCTAGCATCAGGGCAGAGACAGCGTGCGTAGCCTCAAAAGCCCGCACGAAAGCATCGGAATAATTACAATACTCCGAGCTCATCTCGATCTTCTTCAGGGCTGGAAATCGCGTCATTGTCTGTGCAAAGATGGACGCGTCGTAATTCAATTTCTTCATATATCTTTGCTGATCTAACATTTCTTTGTAGGCAACCCAAGCCCGTTGCGTCTCGGCCTGCACATGCTCCCCGCCCATAGCCAGGCTATCGAGGTCTTCGTATTCATGGTCCAGAATCTCGGATTTGAAGTCTTCCTGATCCACATCCTCCAAGTACCGTGCCTCGTAGAGTATGCTGGAGACATGTTTGCTGAGGATGGGGTGTAGGGAGATGTTCACGAGGTTTTGAAAGCTCTTGGCCGTGAACATAACGTGGATATTTTGCACGAGATGCCGTGCTCCTATGCTAGCACCATCTTTGCAGGACAGTCGGAAGTTGCCCAAGTCGGGGATAGGGAGGAATGAACAGATAATATGCAAGATTTCGTTGGGGAGTACATTCATTATCGGAGGACTAGGGGCTGGTTGGCCCATCTTTCCGGCTCGAGGAATGTTGGTTCGTGGCTTTCTGGGCGCCATTGGACGTAGAATCAGGAAGTGTACGGTATTTGGTAGAGGTTGTGTTTTGGTCGATGTTTGGATCGATGTTGGAGCGAGTCGCGTCTTTTGAATCCACGTAGCAGGGGTTGACCTTGCTTAGTGATTATACGCCACAGTCTGTGAAAGTCACCATCAAAGCACCGCCTCACTACCCACAAACACTATATACTACTGGATCTCTCACCTTAGGCAAAACTAGGGGAAAGCAAATAATTAACTTCAAGGTAGTGGCCCATAGAAAGCGAGGAGAACTGCTCAGTGAAGGAAGTGTTTCTAATGTTCTTGACTCGCTTATGGTCATCTTTTATCCCTTTTGGGCAACATATAAACAAACATTCCAATTGCAGTTGCAAATTCCACTCCAAACATTATATGCTCTATTGATATCAACAGTAGCAACATTCTATGTTCCTTCAAACTCTGGTATCATGTGAGCGTTATAAGAAAACCCCCTCGACCGCTGGTCTGCATCAATTATCTATAGCATTCCAGCTCCAGAAAAGAACATATTATCCCCCCCTCCCTTACAGCTTATCAACTTGAGCTGTTTCCTCGTGCTCACCAAGGCCAGCTTGCTTCTCTTGGAACTCCGCCGCTCTTCTCTCGAGGTCGGCTGCAAGGTTGGCTTGATACGCCTTTTCATCATGACCAGCAACCAGGAATGGCGCATTGGTGAAAAGATAGTTCATCTCTTCAAGAGGCAGGTTCTTGGTCTCGGGTAGGAACAACCAGAAGAATAAGGCGTTGGTGAAGTTGCAGATGATGAATAAGAAGTAGTATCGGTATCCAATGTTGGTCATGGCAGTGTCGGTAACTTGTCCGATCATGGTGTTGAATGCAAAGGACACCATGGTTGCGATACTAACACCCTTGGAACGGGTTCGAGTGTCGAAGATTTCGGCTGGAATAATCCAAGACAGGGGACCGCAACTAGCAGAGAAGGAGAAATTGTAAAGCCATGTCCTACAATATATTAGCAGATTCTTGCCTAGGAAGACATTGGTCAGGCTCACATAATGATGAAGCCCCAGGATGCTGCTGAATTGTTGGTACTTCCGGGAGGGAACTTGGCTATACATGGCATGTTAGCTAAGTATGGGTATTTATGGGGAGGGAGAGCCTACCAATCAAGATGCAAGCAATCAAGAAGCAAACACAATTGCAAAGATTGCCAATGATCAGAGGCTTACGTCGACCAAACTTGTCAATGAGGGCAACACAGCAAGCTTGGGCAATAAGCGCAATGATGTTGTTGATAGCTTGATATTTGAGAGTGTTGGAGCTGCTGATTCCGATCTGGCCGTAAATCTTAACACTGTAGTATTGAATAGCCGATACACCGGTCATTTGGATGGATGCTTGAATGGCACATCCCAAAAATAGGCGACGGAAGCAAGATCTGTTGGTGAATAGCCTGTCGAGAGTTAGTATTGCCTCTCTCCAGGGTTTATAGGTAATATTCGGTTGCCACATCCCGCCGCATGTTAGGTTTGTACTTACTCTAAGTATGACTTGGCCTCACCTTCATGTTCTTCGGTGATATTCTCTTGGATTTGCTCGAATTCGGCCCTTACCCACGGATCAGTTTCATCACCGTGGGCATGAAGGCGTGCTAGAGTCGCCAAACCATTGTCTGGGTG
The DNA here is from genome assembly GCA_000328965.1 of Ascocoryne sarcoides NRRL 50072. NCBI lineage: Eukaryota > Fungi > Ascomycota > Leotiomycetes > Helotiales > Gelatinodiscaceae > Ascocoryne > Ascocoryne sarcoides. Next base: position 1,987,853 of record KB205944.1, on the reverse strand, counting down.
CCCATGATCAATAAGCCACTTGAGAATTGTCAGCGAAACGTCCAACATAACCAGATTTGTTACCTACACGAGGACTTTCAGGGAATTGCATAATCAACCCGGCAAGTACAACAGCTGGGACCATTTGGAGTCCAAGAGGTAGACGCCATTGAGCTTGGGAGGAGAGGTTAATAAAAGTCCCGTAACCGATCCATCCTGCAACAAAAGATCCGATTCCCAGCATGAACTGTTGAAGAGCCGTGACTGTACCACGGATGGAGGGATGAGCAATCTCAGATTGGTATAGGGGGATGATCATGACCAAGAAGCCGACACCAACACCAGCTATCCAACGTCCAGCCCATAGCATATTCATATTTACGGCACCCGTTTGGAGGGCACCACCAAGAAGATAGATAACGGCACCGGCAAAGACTATCAAATCAATGGGTTAACACCAGTTTTCCTTTGCTCTTTTTCTCTCACGGAAACAGGTATACTTACTTGTCCATCTTCGTCCAAATCTATCTCCAGCCTAAGGGTATCGTTAGCCTCGCATACTCGCATACACACCTGGTTGATTGACAAAATGCTTACAGGTCCAGCCATTCCAGCTCCGCAAAACGCCCCTCCGGTGAAGAAAGAAACTACAATTCCACTATTGTGTATAAGCATTGAAGCATTTATATGGGGGAAAAAAACAAGGAGCACTCACGTTTGTGTACTTGTTGGTTGGTGAAAGTAGTCGACGAAATTGCTTGCAGCGATACTGTGAAGTCTGTTAGCAACGGGTCTATAGTCGTAGGTCCATAGTACTTACACTTCGGCAATAACACCAAGATCATAACCGTATAGGATAGATCCCATAGAGGCGAACACGCCCACCAAGAACTATGATCACTATCAGTAATGATAAATCTAAACAACAACAAGGCAGACTCACTTGATACACCTTGGGTGCAACCATGATTGCGGCTTGATGGTTAAAATTTCAGAGGAAATAAATTCCAGCGCGATAGGAATGAAGAGAAAGACTTTCCCCGGAGCAGACGGTGCATCTTATACTTACAGCATGGAGCACATGGAAAAACTACGACCCGGAAAACGAGTTATCCCCATGCGGGGAAATATTGGGTATACTGCGTTATCTCCTCCAACCAGGATAGTCTCGAGGTGTAAGGTTTTTGTACAGGAAACAAAAGGGTCATTGGTCCCCCGGCGTTCCAGCAGCCGCAAGAGTATGAAGAGGGTAGTTGCGCCGATAGAAGCGCTCGGGTGAGGAGGAATCCATCTCATTGGTACGCATGCCTGGGAAAGGCGTTCTGGAAGCATATACCTGAAGCATGACAGCAGTAGCCGCCCCTGTATATGATGCAAGATCTCAAGACTTGCACAAACGCGTTAATGTTTCCCGCTTTTCGGGTACGAAAAGGACGACAAGGCGATCGAGCGGCGAAGGCGGAAGACCGACCGGTGGGGGGGGGTGTTGCGGCTATCATCTAGTCGGTAGCTGAGATCCCTTTACTGCTAGGGACCTCTCACTAACCCTCACTCTCCACAGTTTCTGCTCGTGAGTGTGGGGAAATCACGGAGGCCGGGGCATGCTTCCAACTAACCACGAGTCATGACCTAACTCCCCAGACATCCATCGTACGAGGAATCGATCTTCCGATCAGAGCAGTCTAGAGATAACGGGCAGTCTGGGGCTTCACCGGCGTCCTCCAAGTCATTCCTTGTGGAAGGATACAAGCTTTCACATGCCGCCCCTAACCAAAACACCTATGTTCAAACTCGCTCTTTATGTATGTATAGCACAAAGTCGGAGGAGAGAGTTGAGAACTCAAGCCAGATGTCAAGTCTCCGAGGTCTGTCTTTAAACGAATTGTAGTGTGAGGCTTAAAGATGATAACAGGGGCTCAAAAGCTAGAAAGTCTCAAGTCCTCGTATCAAATTTTCAAAGCAGGAGGCTATTAATTAATGTTTATAGTGGGGGAAGAGAACTCGATTCCAGCAATAAGAGATCTAGAGAGGTGGACGTTGTGGACCCAGATTCCAGCAATAAGAGATCTGGAAATGTGGACGTGGGTTGCGCATCCAGATGCTTTACACGCGCACCAATCAACCTCGCCGTCTCCGTTGGGGGTGGGGAATCAGCTGGCAGCAGCGGGGCTGATCGCAAATCCAAATCTCATGGAGTGATCACTGCGAAAAGGTCCATCGAGTAGTGGGTTCGAGAGAGTGAGCGGCAATAGTGGGAGGAATCATAAATGTTGTGAAAGCCAGCTTCAAAAAGGTGTCTAGATCTCACTCATTACTATCCATCAAACTTTGGCGAAATGGCGACCTTCACCAGAATCCCCGACGAGGATGCGGCCTCTATCACCGTTGATGTCTCCCGGAGACTAGCACAGATTGGTACGTATCTCGATCCGTTAGGGAAAGGATAATCCAGCTAATATCAAAATCCAGATGACAACATATATGGGGGCTTCATGGAGTATGTACCTCTTTTCCCTCGGATTTGCTGAAAAGCAATTGGGCCCAGCCCTTAGCTGGAGAATGATGTTTCCACGTAAATTGTTATCTCCTCTACCTGTGATATTGGTAGAAATGTAACGAGACACGAAGTTCGTGTTGGCCAGCAAGGACTTGTTTCATGTCTCGGTCAATCTCTACCACTCTCCCCCCTGGGAAAATTAAACGAATACTCCATTATGCATATGATTGTCCCTTGCGCTGACCTTAAGCTCTAGACACATGGGTCGTTGCATCTATGGAGGAATTTATGACCCCGGAAATCCTCTTGCTGATGAGCACGGATATCGCAAAGACGTTCTGGATGCCCTTCGAGAGCTCAATTTACCAGTAATCCGGTATCCAGGGGGCAACTTTGTCGCAACTTATCACTGGATAGATGGTGTTGGACCCAAGGACAAGCGACCGGGTCGTCCAGAGCTGGCATGGCTGGGTACGGAGACGAATGAGTTTGGTATGATTGAAACCCAACAGCTGAAGCAAAATACTGATGGGATGGCATAGGTACCGATGAGTTTATGCATTGGTTAAGTGTCCTGAGCGAGGGTCGCGAGAAAAGAGTCGAACCTTATTTCGCTCTAAACTTCGGCACTGGCACTCTCGATGAAGCTTTGGCTTGGGTTGAGTATTGCAATGGGACGAGAGATACTTATTATGCAAACTTGCGACGCAAAAATGGCCACCCAGAGCCATACAATGTCAAGTATTGGGCATTAGGGAACGAAGTGAGTTTGCTAAACTGATTGACATAAACACTCCTGCTAAACGAAATATCTAGATGTGGGGACCTTGGCAGGTAGGTCAGATGACTTGCGAGGACTACTGCAAGAGGGCTGCGCAATGGGGGAAAGCTCTCAAGCTTCTCGATCCCTCTTTGTGCTTGATCCTTTGTGGTGAGACTGGAGTTTCATCCTGGGATCACCAGGTACTCAATGCCGCCATTCCCTGGTCCGACATGCACAGTATTCATATCTACACCTGCTCCAATGAACATATTCCTAATGTTGTTGCACCACTTTCCGCCGAGCGAGCCATCGAGACAGCAGCTGCTTTGATCGATATTGCCCGTATTGAAAACAAGATCCCCTCTTCGGTTCCTCAGACTAAAATCTGCTTCGACGAATGGAATGTCTGGGACCCAGAACGAGCACCTGGAGATAAAGGTGGGGAGGAGCTATATACTCTATCGGATACTCTTGCAGTGGGTGTCTGGCTCAACGTCTTCATTCGACAGAGCAAGTATGTTGGGATGGCTAATATTGCACAAACTGTCAATGTCATCAGCCCCTTGATGACCACCAAGACCGGCATTGTCAAGCAGGCAACTTGGTGGCCATTGCTCCTCTTCTGCAAGTACATGAGGGGTTATACAGTTAACGTGCACGTCAACTGTTCGGCATATGATGGACCCACACAGCCGGAGTGGTTGCAAGGGGTCCTGACCGAAGGTGCAAGTTGGTTAGACGTCAGTGCTTGTATCAACAAGGAAGGATTTGTGACTCTAGCTGTTGTCAACATCAGCGAGACTAAAGATTTCACGGTCGATCTCGCCGGGGTCGGAAAGGAAGTTACGGTGTATACAGTTAATGGACCAGATGTCAAGTCTGTAAACACTGCAGAAAACGAGACGGTTAAGATTACAGAAAGTACCTGGAATGGTGCTGGAAAGTACACGTTCCCAAAACACTCGATAACAATGATGAGATGGAAACTTGACAAATTACCATTCCATATAGTCGAGGGACGACAGGGCGAAGCGCTAGATGCAAGGAAGTTGGCCTGGGTTGGCGCATGAGATTGGCAAATCCAAGCCAAAATAAAAAACATAGAATTAGAATTTTGCATGTAAAAATCAATAGAAGTGTTGCACGGAATTTACAACAATTGGATAATCGGTTTTATTTCATCTCAAGATACTAATATGCACATGTTCGCTTGGCCTTTTGGGGATATTTTCAAGAGGTATCGTTCGTGAAATCTGCATGGTAGAGTTTGAAAGACTTTTTTCAGGAGACCCCATTAAGTCTTTGATGTATACAAACCTCTTTTATCAAACCTAAATAAAAAATACAAGACAAGAAGCATAGAAGATGCCAAAAACTGACGTATCGCTTGTCTGCAAAACATTGTTCTATATGGCCGTATTCCGATGGACTAGAAGAATCAAACATGCTGTTGCCACATCCATGAGCCACCCAACTCGCATTTCTTGCTAGACAGTTAGCCCATCTTAGCTGCAGCAATTCCAGCTATTAATAAGATTGAGCTCGCAAGGAAGTAGCATACTCAGTTCTCGCAATAATATATTATACAAGAAGCACAAAACGAAAGGAGACTTCGGAGAATAGCAATGAACCATCGGAAATAACAACACACGATGATTATAACAATCCTCAAGTTGAGTAATTAACCTACTGAATAGAGAGAATCCCATTAAACATGATGCTAACTCCAAGGCAGCTTGCTCTCCTTACATTCACTGACTGTTGTTCAGGCACGTGAAAAGCAGTCAACCACTTTAGAAGCACCGAGCTGAAACCTTGATAATCACACCTACTACGGAGAAATTTACAACCCGATTTAGCAATATCAGACTGAGAGCTAAAACCTAGCTAGATTCAGAGGTGTTAAATACCAAATGGGGAACATCACCTCAGTCCTATCAACAAAATAACCAAACATCAAAACAATCGATCTCTACTCGGATTTCACAGGACAGAACTAGATATATATCCCTACCTAGCTTCTCAAGCAAATACGTTACAATCTCAAGAGAAGTGTATTTGCGCCGTGAAAAAAAACTCCTAGCGATATTAAATACCCTCAAGCGATATCCATCCATCTACCTCCCCAAGATCTTCAAAACCCCAAACGAGCAAAGCTAGATTATCAAAGCCGCAAAAGCAGCAGAATTCATAAATTGGAAGTAGAACATTTTTTTTGACATAGATGGTGAAGTACCTGATGACTAGTCTAAAAAGAGGGCATAGTCGTCGCCATTATTAAAATCTGATATCACGAAATGAAGAAATCGTATCCATCAACAAACCAAGCGACAAACACGTCAAACTTTGACCAATGATTGCTCCTCGACAGACTGCTCCCCCCAAGCTTCAGTATAGATAGGGCCTCGGTCCCTGGAAATAAGCGGTATCCAGGTATCATCCTCCCCTTCTTCAACCAACAAGCTCTGAGTGTCCTCCACTCCTCCGACCCTATTTCATTTCCGCGTTCGCAGCTATGGATTTCTCCACTGTGGTGATATGCATCGTCAACTACGAGACATCTACTCGTAAGCTGGTTAGCTGGCTCATGTGAGACAGCTTCAATCCCGCCACGAGAGCGAGCTGTCGGCACATTGTTCATGGTATGGAGCGTTTTGTAAGACGTGAGGCTGCATGCGAGTGCACGATTCAAAATGCAAAGCCTAGATAATAGGAATATAATAACGAGTGGTCAGTTGTCAGACAACTTGAAACTAGAGCACTTCCAAAAAAAAACTTACATAACAATGAACTACATTGCTCATAGCAAGTAATGCCCGAAGAGCATGACTCAAAATGAGATTAAGACGAAATATAATCGCGTAGTACCAAATACTGGTCGAAGAAAAGAGCGAAGGGGGCAATTCATAGCAGTAGATTCCAATAGTTCAAAGATTAAATAGTGTAGAAGGTACTTCATAAAACATTCTTTTAACTTTTAATACTTCATTCCTTTATGTCACAGAACGCTGTGCTTGACGTGTGGTCGGAACTCCGACACCGATCTATCCAACCCCAACTTATAATACAGACTCTACGACTTATCATTCATCATGCATCTTCAGGTCGTCATAATCTCCCATCCAAATCAGTCTCTCTCCTTTCTCACTATTCTTGAAGCGATTATGCGCCTTTGAGCCTCTCCATTGCATCTTTATCTCGGCAATTGTATGTTTTGAACATCGAGAACATATATAATGCCGACCCCCTGTTGCGCCTCGCTTTCTTTTGGTTGCGGCTGGACCTTCGTAATACGCGGGATGGCGTAGTAATGAGTCAGGGGCACAACCACTATTAGGCTCATACTGGTCATCTAGGCCTATGATCAAGGGTGGAAATTGATCACAGCCAGCTAGAGAAAGTTAGAGTTAGAATCGCAGGTTGAGGGATAGAACATACCCTGCTGTTGACACCATAGGCTAACTTTCGACCTTGAGCATCCCAACACAACGAGAACTGATCTTCTTCCACAGAAGTTTGAGACCGCGGAGTCTGCCAGCCCACCTCGTCTCCTCGAGTCCAAGTGGCACGGGGGAGCTTGACGTCGTCGACCTTCCAAATGAAGACGTGCTCATTCGTACCCCCAGCGATAAATGCACCGTCAGGTGTAAATGCAATTGCTGCGACGGCAGAGCTCATCGTCATCGAGCATCTCGATTTTCCTTCCGACGATCGGGCATTCCAGATGCTGATTGCACCATCTTCACCACTGGATGCTAACAACCTTTCAGAGTCGTCGGGTGAAGCCAACGGAGACTGCGACGGCTGCCATATTAAAGACGTAATCACACCTTGATGAGCAGGGAACGAACGACACTGCCCTGTTTGGTCCCATATCTACACGAAGCATTAGCTAGGTCAGATGTAAATCAAAAACGGAGTCATACATCAATGGTGCCCGAATCGCTGGCAGTGGCAAGCAGACGAGAGCGCCAGTCAAACGTAACCTTAGAGAGCGCGTGATTCTCGCGAACCTCATATTTCTTGGTTGGAGATATTGTCCCTTCTGTAAGTTGATATTTCTGAAGCATATCACCGCCGCATAGTACGAATTCCTCATTACTCGTCCATGCAGCATCCAGCGGCGAGTTCAAGAGAATGTGATTCGGTATCGAGTGGTGCACATATGTTGCCATGGAAGGGTTCATGACAGTAATCAAAGTGCCTTCACCTTCCTTTTGAGGAGAGAGTGCTAGACAGGCTGTGTTGGTGAGGTTCCAGCGAAGACATATCACCGGCGACTCGAAGCAGTTGAAGGAAGCAAATCGCGTGGCATCGGTAGTCCAGAACTCCACCTTGGCATTCCCATCTTCGATGGGCTCGCTCGAGACCGCAACATGGGATCCGTCGGATGCCCATGATAAACCGGTGGCGGTTGTTGAAGGCAGCGTGCTCTCGTCCAAAAGGTTACGATGAGGGGTAAGCACCGGCTTCTCCGGGCTATCGGGCCCGGCGTCGGGCATAATACCCGAGAGGACCCACATCCGAGCTAGTGCGTCGGTACCCGCAGCAGCCAAGATGGCTGGATTTCGCGGATTGAATTCGCACTGCAGCAAAACGGTGCTTTTTAGTAGAGGATCGTCTGAAAGCTCGAGAAATGTCGTCTCGGCCGATAGTTCGTTGACTTTCTCGACTTGCGTGCCCTGCTCCGCGCCAACGGTGGCCACCACGGGGGAGGGGAGTTGTTCAGGTGATGGGTAGGCGTTCTCATCGCCATTCTGTTCCTCGTCCACATCCATGGCACTGGATTCGAACCCGTTTTCATAGCCATTGCTAAGCCTGGCTTTCTTCACCGGCGGGCCAGCTTGATTTTGAGGCTGCTCGCCGTCGTTTGGGCGCTTCCTGGCATTTTCTTCGAAATCTTCCTCGGATGGCGAGGGTGGCATCAAAGGCCCAAAGAACCCCGACAAGGCCCCAGCAACATCACGAGTCTTCAGAGGTCAGTCAGTTGGGACGGGGCGCGACTGAGGATGGATCGCATCGTCGTGATTTCGAACTCACCTTGAGGACTTCGCGCTCCTGCACATGGTACAGCAAGCCTCTGTTCAGCACGGAAACTAGTGCATGGTTCTTGACATGGGGTGCGAAGGGGAGCAACTGGGGATCCGGGACGTTCCACTCCTTTTGAAGTCGGACGGCCGTCTCTCGATAATCTATAGCACCTCACGTCAGTTCTCTCGAGGCGGGCAGGCCTGCGGTCGCTGAGCACCAACCTGAATCGATGAGATACCTGTTGCGCAGCGAGTGCCGTTAGCGAAAAGCGTCCTGTACCTGAAAACGAGCCGGAGGAACACGAGAAACACGCACCTCCAGATCAGATAGTTGATCTTGTCCGAGTCGAGCGTCTCCTTGGTCATGGTGGAGGTCGAGGGATCGCGACAGCGGGTAGCGATGCTTCGTGGCGTTCTCACGATGCGATGTGAGGGTGCGAGTGTTTGGTGTTGAAGTCGGAGGGTTCGAGATGAGGAATGAAGAACCAGGTAGAGCGAAGCGACGAAAGTAGATGGTGCGGGATGGGTATGTGGGGACTAGATTTCAGCAGTCTCGCAGGCGACGACCAGGTGCAGGATAGGCCGGTAGGGAGCTCGAGGGTGGAGCCCGAGGATGTTTTCCAGGCCAATGACAGGCAGATCGACACTGGAGGACGGGGGGGGGTGTTGGACGGGGCTTGTTGCCAATTCCCAGGCGTCAGGGCTTTGCGGGCGTCGAGGGCTGCGAGGCTGCCAATGGCGACGGGGTGGTGCGCAGGGCGGGATGGGAGGGGATGGAGATGGCGAGGGGGGGATATAAAGGGGGGACTGTGAGGTGTTGATGATGAGGTCGAACAGTCGAATGGGAGAAAGATAGACGTTGCTGGTGCTCCGGTTGTCTCTCCCTAATTAACACTTCTCCTTCGTCTTGTTTAAAAAATGCGCCGGGGCGGCTCTAGGCGAGTGGGCTGCGTCGCGCTGCTGGGATCCTATGGTCCCTCCCACGGCAGGTGAGAATTGGGGACGATCGGGAAATCGGGCGGAGGTTCGAGAAGAGGTTTCAACTGCAGAAAGTACCGCCACTCGGGCTGGCTGGCGGGCTGGCGGGCTGGCGAGAGGGATGTGCGAAGGGGAGAGATCCGGTACAGGAGAGATGCCTTGCGTGGTGGTGGGCATGGGCCTCGGGGATCTGGATATCGGTCACGGGACTGGCGTGGCATGACAGGACCGAGGTCCGGTGCTGGTCCAGTCCGGCGATGAGGAGTGCGAAGCCTTTTCCACGGTGAATTCAAGCTTCATTCCATTTGCTGCCGCTAATCTGTGTGTTTTGCCGCATGACGAATTGACGAATTGTGGAAAAAGTCTCAAATGCACCACCCAGTGACCGGCTCCACAAATGGCCAGCCCCGAACTCGTCCCGTCTCGGTCTAGTCCCGTGCGAGCCAAATTGCGAAGGTGCGAAGGGAAGGCCCCTCCGTATTGTTGCCCGTATGAAAGTAAATCCATCCCTGATGTTCGGCACGTGAGGCTGAATGGCCCGTGCCTCGCGCACAGCCTCTCCTACAAGTATGTGTGGCGGTGTGGTTTCCCGTGCGTGTCAACTTCTGGCGACGACGGGAACATAGGCAGAGAATCGAGCTCCGGATGGATTGAACGTCTATCTCGCACTTCGAACCAACGACCACTTTCAGCGCCATTCAAGAGTCCGCCCACCTCCCGAAGCATACTCCCCCGACCATGGCTCCCAGAGTCAACATCCCCCCGATAACCCGCATCCTCCTCATCACCCTCGTGACGCAGTCTCTCCTGAGCTTCGCCATACGCTACCAGCAATGGTCGGAAGAATCAGATATCGTCGTGCCGTACATCGCACTGGTCCCGCAGCTCTCCCTGATATATCCCTGGACTTTCGTCACGACGACGCTGGTGGAAAACAACGTCTTCACCCTCGCCATTTCGGCCGTCACCTTGTTTTACGGCGGGAGGTACTTGGAACGATCGTGGACGTCGGGGGAATTCGCCAAGTTCCTCCTGGTCTCCTCCCTCGTGCCTAATGTTCTCTGCTTTGGGACACTGGTCGCCCTGTTCGCTGTTACGGGGGATATGAGTTGGAGGTAGGCATATTCGATGCCACATCCCCCCCCACCACAAAAGCTGATATCATTCTGCCTCTAGCTTGACATCGGTCAATGGGACCATCCCTCTGCAAATCGCATTTCTGATTGCATTCTCCCAACTAGTACCAGCACATACGGTAACGCTCTTCCGGGGAATTGTCTCCCTCCGGGTCCCGCGATTCCCTCTATTACATATTCTGACAGTTCTTTTACTGTCTTTAACCCCGCTGCTGAGCGCTGCTTCGTTCCTCCTGGCGACATACGGCTTCTTGGTCAGCTGGACATACTTGCGATTCTACAAGCACGCCTTCCCAGATCTCGATGCGTCACAATCCTCTTCGTTACGTGGGGATGCCAGTGAGACCTTTGCGTTTGCCGAATTCTTCCCTGATCCGGTCAAACCATTCGTCGCGACAGTCTCTGATACGATCTTTACTATCCTAGTGGCTATCCGGGTTTGTACACCATTCTCTGCTGCTGAAGTATCGGCGTCTCGGGGAGAAACCTTTATCCAGCGAGGTACACCCGGGGGCGCCAGAGCAGAAGCCGAGCGGAGGAGAGCTTTGGCTTTGAAAGCTCTAGATCAAAGACTGCATGCCGCCACAGCTGCAAGTGCAAAGTCACATCCCCAACCACCAGCTTCTGCAGGCCCGAGTGTGCAGCATCAACCGCAGCCAACACAATCGACAATGTTGGGGGAGACGAGTTATATTCCAGACGGGGAGGAGCAAAAGGAGGGACATTAGTAAAGGCTATTATCAAGTGAACTTGGACATCATATATTTACTTCCTTCGTGGCGTTGGTATGATATCTGGCTGGGACTTGGAATTCGGGTTTAAAGCGCGTAATGACATTAACGTCCATTGTATATCAACATGATACCCCGATTACGTACGAAAGTACCGTGGAGCTTTCATGTGAGCATGGCAGACGTCAATTAACAAAGCATATCTATTACGGAATACAGTAATATGAAGGTCCTCCCAGGCCCACTTGTACCGCAAACTTAAAGTCAAAAATAGACCACCGAGCCTATGCGGCTTACGCGGAAGCTCCACCGCAAACAGGAGACGAATGACCAAAGATTACAAATCACGTGAGCGTACTGCGAACCGTTTCAGATCCGTCGTCAGAGCGTCTCGGAAACGCGATTAGATTATCGAAACTTTGGCAGGCTTCTGGACGGAGCCCCGTCTGTAAGGGTTGAAACGCCCTCGAGGTACGGGGTCGGGTTGGAAGACGGTCCGGAGGGAGCTGAAGGTTTGTGACAGGAGCAGTGGCGTTTTCTCGTTGATGTTGGTGTTGAAGAGTGGGAGAGGCGTGATCTTGGGGGGCACGGGGGGGAGGCAAGTCTAGAATGGATTTACATACCGTCTGGGATAGGTAAGGGAGGGACCGTAGTTCGGGGGGAGTGGATGACAGACAGATGGAGGGGAGGCGTGGGAGCTGATTGGAATTGGTAAGACGGCTTGGTTGCTTGGCGTGATTAGAGACCGATGGCTTGGGCTAGTTTATTTTAGGTTATGGTCGCTCTTTGGGCCGTTGAATTTTTTGAAACGACGTGCAGGATGTGGTGTGAACAGGTGTCGATCGGGCTGGAGAAATGCTCTTCTTGCCAGACCAGCTCATTGCTTGTCCTAAATATCGTGCGGTTGTCTCGATAGTCTGAGCCTGTTTTGAAGGAAATTAGCCCATCTCGAGTCGTACAAGAAAATAGTGATATAAGTTGAGAAGGAGACACTTCGTCGGCTGTGTACATATATCATGTTCCATGCCGATCTGACACAAATTCCATGATGCGGGTGGTTCCCATTCCTATCTATCATGCGTCAGCCTGTTATTTGCAGCATTTGAAGCAGTGTAATAGCTTTGAACGAGATTGGTGAAGCGGCTCATTTCAAACAGGGATGCGAAGTAAAGATTCTCGCCTTAATGCCAAGCATCCCTCGTTAGGGGTTTCCATCCTATCTCGTCAAAACTCAAAAGTGTTGTGATGTTTCCAAGTTCAGAAAAGCTTATTCGAGAGTCGGAGCCTTTCGAGCGGTCACAATCGACGAACATTTCAGGAGCGGGATTTGTATGTTTATCACTTGGATCGTCGGTTTCTGCCTCCCCTACCGTTTCGCTACCCTTAAACCTTTCTATAGACCTTTCTCTAGGAAGATGCCCTTTAATCACCAGGCACTTTGAAAAGGCCTTAGTACAAAAAACCCGTTGACGGGAGAGAGGAATAGGATTATGTTCACAAGTCATTTTCTGCCTGGGGAGAGTGGCAGCATGGCCCTTTGTACGACGGCGCCTTGTTTGAAGACGTGTACACTGGAGAGGGGTGGATGGGTTATATCAACCCGTAGCCGGCGGGCGTGGTCCCTTGGGAACACAAAGAAAGCGGCGAAATGCTGAATGGCGGGGTTTTTGCTTTTGCGGGTGAGGTTTTCAGCCCTGCTCGGTAGTAGTTTATCCACGTGCCTGCGTCGTCGCCGTCCCGGCCCTCCGCACTCTTACTCTTAGGGAGTTTTCCAAAATATCTCAGGTTGGTGGGTTTGCTGTTTCCCCCAGCCTCCGATTTGAGACGATCCGGAGAACTCAATTGCGAGATTACCTCCCATCACGTGCCAGAGAGAATCTCGATGAGTTGGCTCTTGCGCACAGGCCTTTCTCATCGTACGACAATCTCAAACTGCCTTAGGTTCTTGGAAAAGCCACGCTTCCAGTGGCTGGAAAGAAGAATGTTTATCGATTAGACGTGCATCCTACATGCACACCTAACTGTGTCCCGTAGCGAGCGACACTAGGCCTTTCCAAGAGAGGGGAAATCGCTGGCTGAGTGGCTCGGCCACGCGAGGTATTCCCGGGTGTTTGTGAATGCGTGAGATGTGACATGCCGCCCGAGCCACGATGTTGCCGTGCCTAAATCGCGGTGCAGCATTGCAGTAAGCCAAGTTGTCAGGCTCTCATCTGAAAGGCCAGCGCCATCTCTGGCATAAGAGGCCATCGTCCTACCCTGACGAGGGCGGCACTGCTTCCAAGCTGGAAATGGGAGGTTTCACCGTGTTTGGTTTCTTCTGAGGAGTTCCTGGGAGTTCGCTTGTCTGCACATCCACCGCGAAGATGGAAATCAAGTGGTGGAGGTTATTTTGCTTGTTTCTCAGATGCACCGGGTCGCTCGAAGTCAGCACTCGGTGCACGTAAGAATGCAGCTGGAGTACGCGGGGAAACGCCCGAAAGGGTCGAGACGAGTGTGATACCACAGATCTTCGAGGTGTGCTGTCGATTTATTGCTATTTATTAATATTCCTGTCCGAGTCATGGGTGGTGGTCGGGGAAGGGGGTCGGTCAGAGTTGGCCTTGTCGCCGGCATGTCGCCTTTTCCATGGGCAACCAAGGGTGAAGGCTCCCAAAGTCGGGATCGGAAGACGAGCTGAAGCTTGATCGAGTTGATGCGGCCGTTTCTTGTGATATGCATCCTCCTCAAACGACCCGGGCCAAGATGTACAAGCCTGCAGGAGAGTCCGTAGACGAACCTAGTGCTGTGCAACGCGATTGGGGTCACTGCAACACCAGTCACAACTCCTTCGCACGGATCTATCGTGTGCTCTTCCTCCACTTTGGAAAGAGGCCTTTCGTCCTTCGGTCCTCGAGCCCTCCCTCATTCCCACGAACGACGAGTGGGCTGCGACGATTTGCGGCGCTTGGCTATCGGCCGATATTCTGTGCTGGAGAGGTTTCTCCTCAGGATGCCCCGGTGAGACCCAAGATCAGCCACATCGAAACCCATGTCCAGCAACATCTTTTCCCGAATGCAACCTCAATCCCCCCACAAAATGCGTTGCGCCCTAGTTGGATCTTCCTCCCCAACCAACCTGGCCATGTATTTCGAGCCGGGCGCCACGTCCGGTGCGACAGCGACATCGACATCGACGGCGGCCGGTACAAAGAGCCGGAAGAGAGAGCCGCAGCGACATATGGTGCCCCAGAGACTCAGATGCTCGTCGCACCGGACTGTACAGTAGCAGGTACCGTCGAGGGCGGAGGTTGGGTCAGCTGACACGTCGCGATATTGATTCGGGGTGGGGATGTGGCGAGGAAGGCACGAAGGGCCACCCTGGGACCATGTGCAGCATGATGGAGGATGGAGATTGAGATTTTATGTGGGACCGCCGTACCGAACCAGAGAAGAGCGCCGCTGCTACTTAAGGGGGCCTGGCTGGTGGACCCTGCCCCAAATTCACCGCTAGCCGAAACCTGCGGCGGGATGACAGAATAACACAATATACTGCTCGTTTAGGCATAGCGCGCGCGCCTTAGAGCGCCATATCGCGGAAAGAAAGACAGCTCCACAAAATGCTCCCCCTTGCCATCCTTAGCGTGCCGTCCGTAGGTAGCGTGGGTTGGGGGAGTTGCTGGATCGTTGTGCTTCTCTTTTTGAAAGGGTGGATTGCGTCCGTCATCTCTCTTCTCTCTCTCCTCTTTTCTTTTTTGAGCCGCAGCTATCGCCTTTTCTCCCATCGCCGATCGACGCGTTCCTGACCGTCACAGCTCGATACTTCTCGAGCTGATCATCGACAACTGTCCATCTTTTTCTTCCATCCTTCTCACGACTTCGGTTCCCGCCGGTTCTTGCGCCTCGCGGTATCAACACCGCATTCTGCCGCCTCGATTGTTGGTTGACCTCCAACATTTCACACCCAACCTCCCACATCCCCATCCAGCTGAAAGTCACATCGAATTACCGCGTCCATCACCATTTATCGGGTTTGCGACGGAGCGGGCTTGCTAAAATCATCGCGCGCACAATTGATTGAAGCCCGAATCTCTTTTTGCGAGGTGGAGAGTTGATCAGGATGGCGACCCACCACCCGTCATCTCCAGCAGGCATGCAGTTGCTCCATGGAGCCCCAGGAGGCCCTCCTCCACCGGGCATGCCTCCTCAGCAGCAACAATGGCCGCCTGCTCAGCAAATGGCGATGATGAATGAAGCTGTATGGCTGCAAATTGGTAATGCTATTCCGATGCGTATGATTGCCTTGTTGTTAATATCTTCGTGTAGGAAGCTTGGCTGAACTGCTGAACAACCTTGATGAAGCTACATCCGCGTATGAAAACGCCCTTCGCGCTAACCCTAGATCTATTCCTGCAATGAATGCTATCAGTTGCATCCTTCGAACACAAGAACAGTTCCACAAGGCTGTAGAATACCTCCAGAACATTCTCAAACTTGACGCAAATAATGGCGATGTTTGGGGCAGTCTCGGTGAGCATTTCTAACCCCTTGTTGCCGTTCGCCGCTCATTAATTAGGCCACTGCTATCTTATGATGGATGATTTACAACAAGCATATTCGGCTTACCAACAAGCTTTGTATCATTTGAGGGATCCAAAGGTTTGTCTAGTTTCGCTGACACGTATTCTTAAAGCTGACCGGTGATCAGGAGCCAAAATTATGGTATGGAATTGGCATCCTGTATGATCGTTATGGATCTCTCGAGCATGCCGAGGAAGCATTTTCCCAAGTCATGCATATGCAGCCTGAGTTCGAGAAGGCAAATGAAATTTACTTTCGCCTCGGGATAATCTACAAGCAACAGCAAAAATATCAGCAAAGTCTTGAAGTAAGGACAATTCACAACTAGTAACGTAGTACAAGATGCTGACCATTCAAAGTGCTTTCGCTACATAGTTTCTGTACCTCCAACCCCACTGACGGAGGAAGATATCTGGTTTCAAATTGGGCACGTTCATGAACAACAAAAAGATGTAGGCACATCGTTACGAGACACTATCTAGAGGGGTTTTTTGCTAACTGAAATCTAGTACGACAACGCTAAAATCGCATACCGACGCGTGCTTGAGCGGGATCCCAACCATGCAAAGGTCCTTCAGCAACTTGGCTGGTTGCATCATCAACAAAGTAACAGTTTCAGCAGTCAAGAGCAAGCGATCGAGTATCTAGAGAAATCCGTGAGCTCAGGTAATACCAACCCGCAACGACCTGTCCTACAGTTCATCCACTAACATGTGGCAGATCAAAGCGATGCACAGAGTTGGTATCTGCTTGGCCGGTGCTACATGTCACAGCAAAAGTATCCAAAGGCGTACGAGGCCTATCAGCAAGCAGTTTATCGTGATGGACGGAACCCGACATTCTGGTGCTCGATTGGCGTTTTGTACTACCAGATCAACCAGTACCGAGATGCACTTGATGCGTATTCCCGAGCGATACGCTTGAACCCGTACATCTCCGAGGTCTGGTACGACCTTGGAACTTTGGTAAGTTTGCTTCACTTTCTTTTCTTCCGGGTCTGTTTGAAACGTAACTAACGCTTAACACAGTACGAGTCTTGCAACAATCAGATCAATGATGCTCTTGATGCATATCAGCGTGCCGCAGAATTGGATCCGGCTAATGTTCACATCAAGGCCCGTCTCCAGCTTCTTCGAAGTGGGCAGACGAATGGAGTTGCTGTTCAGACAAGTGCTCCTCTTCCTCAAGATGTTCATCCCCAAGCCTACCAAGCTACTGGCGCTGTTGGACCGCCCGGTCCTCAATGGGGTAATTCGGGTCCACAGCAGCCCCCACCAGGACCGCCTCCAGGACCGCCTACAAACAATTGGGGGAGTCGGCTCGCTGAGATTAATCCCCCGCCTCATCCTCCTAACCCTTATGACCAACGAGATCAAACTCGTGGGCCAGGTCCTCTTGCAGGTCCTATACCACCACGCGCACCTAGTCCTAGACAAGCAGAGCAAATGAGACCTTATCTAGGATCTGACAGGGCCCTTAACGGAGCACCGCAACCTCCTCTTCGGAGATCACCTCCACGAGATCACCATGCTGCCATGGGGCCATATCCCGGTGCGGGACTTCCGCAGCCTCCCCCTCCACCACCACCACAAGCACCGACGCAGCCACAACGAGTTTCCAACCCAAATTATGCTGCCCCAGAGCCATCGTCTTCCGTGCTTCCCCCAGCGCCAAATATTATGAATAGACCAGGCCCTGGTTCTTTGCCGCCATTTGGAAGAGGGGGCAGCCCTCGACCGGAAGTTCGACCCATCATGGACAATCGGATGACATCCCCAAAATCTGGCTATCCTCACCAGCAGCTCTTCTCCCATCATCCTGACATTTCCAACCCTGGTGGAATTGAGGGTGGTGCTC
The DNA here is from genome assembly GCA_000328965.1 of Ascocoryne sarcoides NRRL 50072. Taxonomy (NCBI): domain Eukaryota; kingdom Fungi; phylum Ascomycota; class Leotiomycetes; order Helotiales; family Gelatinodiscaceae; genus Ascocoryne; species Ascocoryne sarcoides. The sequence continues at coordinate 1,970,325 of KB205944.1, read as the reverse complement.
CCCCTCCTGCGGCTGCCCTGGCTGCCGCAGAAGCTGCTGCCGCCGAGCGGAATAATGAGAGACCTCCTTCGGTGGGCCCAAAGAGGATGCGCGAGTGGGATGATGAAGCCCCATCAATGAAAAAGCCAGCATCCGATGAGAACAGAGCTCGGCTTGAAGACGCGCACCATCGCAGGCCTTCAACACCACCTCGCGAAGCTTTCCATCGCAGTTCCTCGGAGGCCCGCCGGGCTGAAGAACAGAGACGCCTTGAGGAGCAACGCCGTGAGGACCAAAGGCGTGAGGATCAACGACGCATGGAAGATCAACGCCGAGCAAATGATAATTATCATCCTTCAGAAGCTGCCCATCACCCCCCAGCAAGCGCAGCCCCGCCACCACCTAATCAATTACCTCCCATGGCACCTATGCAGCAAGGACCCCCTCCAGTTCATACTCCAATTCATGAGCTCCCTCCTCCACCACCACCACCACCATCAGCAGTTGGACCTCCTGCCCCAAAAGAGTTTACACTTGAGGAACGGGATCGCGAGAGAGAACGCATCGACCACCCTCCTCCACCACCGCCACCGCCTCCTGCAGGAGAGCCGGAACGTGCCGCACGAAAGATGGAGGTCGACGAGGATTATGATGATGAGGCAGAAGAAGAGAAGAAAGCGGGTGTCTTGTCGGCAACAGGTTCGGGACCAGCTTCGGCATCGGGAGGGGATACTAAGATGACAACAGAGGTTAATGGTCATTCTGTGAATAGCATTTCAAATGGCTTGAAGTCTGAGACCCCTGTTTGATTTGGGATTTCCTAATGTTGCTAGCATTAGCTAGGTACTTCTAAACATATTGCCCTTCTTTTATGATAGATATTAGCCTACTTTGCTTTTTCAAATGTGATTTCGATTATGTAAAACAAAAATCTACCTCTCCAGTCCGCGTGAACTTCGGTGAACCCAAACTTCAGAGATTCGGATTTGGGAAACGAAATCCTGGAGCGAAAAACTGAAGGCATAGCCATAGGTGCCCCCACCTAAAGTCATCACTCGCAACTTTAAAATTACCGTCCTTCGGAGTAAGCAAGTCTTATTCTCGCCTCTTAAATAGATATTTTAAGTCTGTGCCAATGGCCAGTGCCAATTATTTTCATCCCACTGGTTTTCACTGAAGCAAACAATCACGTGATTGTAAAACTAAATTCTCGCTAAGCACTAGCGCCAATTGATCGCACTTGCAGTTTTTGAAATATCTAGGTCGCCTCCCAACTTTTCTCAATCGAGAGAACTTCTTCGCCCAACACCACGTCGACAACATCAGGAATTGTCGGCCTTGTCAACTTTTGTTGGCTATACTAACCCATTTAGAAGTTAATCCTACGAGAAAACTTCGAGTTCTGATAACATGTCTCACCGAAAGTTCGAGGCCCCCAGACATGGCTCTCTTGCCTATCTTCCTCGCAAGAGAGCTGCCCGCCATCGCGGAAAGGTTAAGAGGTAAAATAGCACAAGCAAGCTCTTAGACATTGCAGTTTCCTCTTATACAGTGACAGCGCGCTGACCTGATGCAGTTTCCCAAAGGATGACTCCAAGAAACCTGTCCACCTTACCGCTACCTTGGGCTACAAGGCTGGTATGACCACTATCGTCCGCGATCTTGACCGACCTGGTGCGAAATCACACAAGAAGGAGGTTGTGGAGGCCGTTACTGTCATTGAGACACCACCGGTACGAACAGCGCAGCCCGCTTGGCTCTTCTGCCAATGGCTAACATCTTCAATAGGTGATCGTTGTTGGTCTTGTGGGCTATATCGAAACTCCCCGTGGACTTCGATCCCTTACAACCGTTTGGGCTGAGCATTTGAGCGACGAGCTTAGACGCCGATTCTACAAGAACTGGTACCGCAGCAAGAAGAAGGCATTCACAAAATATGCCAAGAAGCACTCTGAGAACTCCGGCGCTTCAATCACCCGCGAGCTCGAGCGCATCAAGAAATACTGCACTGTCGTCCGTGTCCTCGCCCACACCCAACTCCGCTTGACTCCTCTCAAGCAGAAGAAGGCACATTTGATGGAGATCCAGGTCAATGGAGGTAGTGTTGCTGACAAGATTGACTTTGCCCACGGTCTTTTCGAGAAGGCTGTTACTGTCGATACCATCTTTGAGCAAGACGAGATGATTGACGTCATTGCTGTCACCAAGGGTAAGGGTTTCCAAGGTGTTACCAGCAGATGGGGAACCAAGAAGCTTCCGAGAAAGACACACAAGGGTCTCCGAAAAGTTGCTTGTATTGGTGCTTGGCATCCTTCTCATGTCCAATGGACTGTTGCTCGTGCCGGTCAAGATGGATACCACCATCGTACCTCTGTCAACCACAAAGTCTACCGTGTTGGCAAGGGTGAGGACAAGTCTAACGCATCAACTGAGTTTGATGGAACCAGCAAGACCATCACTCCGTAAGTTTTCTATCCTGCCTTTAGAATTTCCCAACTGACTGTCATCAGTATGGGTGGCTTCGTCCGTTATGGTGAGGTCAAGAATGACTTTATCATCGTCAAGGGCTCCATTCCAGGCGTCAAGAAGCGTGTCGTGACTCTCCGCAAATCTATGTTCATCCACACTTCGAGAAAGGCCTTGGAGAAGGTTGAACTAAAATGGATTGATACCTCTTCTAAGTTCGGACACGGTGCATATCAAACATTCGAAGAAAAGCACAACTTCCTGGGTACGCTCAAGAAGGACATTCAACAGGCTCCTGCTTCTTAGTTTGGCCCTGTATTTTTATTACCGCTTCTTCATCTGGGTGTAGGGGGGATTTGCATTGCATCTTGTGCTCTTTGATGACCACATGAAAACTCGACATTGGAGTAGATAGCAAAATTCTATGAACTCATGTCAAAATGAACTTAATGACTGCTTATTATCTTTTTGGCTTGCATGTGACGATGAAAGATAGATACTAAGCGTATGCAGTAAAATTTCAAGGAACGTAAACAACCGAAAGTCGACGTAAGATTTTTATGGCCCGACCCTAGAGGCCTTTCACCCATTCCCGGAGATTCTCCTTGATATCTACCGCTTTATCGTCGTGCAGTGCACGTCCCTCACTTTCATAACCCCGCCAACAATCCTGCTATGGGAGCTATTCATTCTTGCTTTGCCATCGGCGAACACTTCCGCAAGAATTCGCAAGGCAAGAAGACAACTGCAAATACTCAAGGCACATCTCTCTCACCACGATCCGATACGCAACCAACAGCTGTGCGAGACGCACAGCAGGTGTTGAGAGACGCTATACCACCATCTACTACAGCTCTCAGCCCAGAAGCCCAACCAGCCATTCCAGCACGGCAGGAAGTGCAGCGAGTGGTGAATCTCGAGGCGCCAGTTCCAGGACTGTGAGCAGAGCTCTTTTTTCTCCAAGTAGTTCTTGTTGTTTCTCCTCGCGAGGCTTGAGCTCGGGACATCCGACTGAAAGGTTCTTCTGCAGTACCAGGCCTACACGATTTAAGAAAGGAGATAAGATGGCGTCGGATGAGGATTATGCGGCGTTCTTGGAGAAGGCGAATCGGGATCCGAATGAGGGGATGGGTGAGGTGCAGCAGAGTGGTAGTAGTGGGGGAAAGGTGGAGTTGAAGGCTGTAGATGAGGGATTGGAGGTTCCTAAGGTGTTGGAAAGAGTTGCCGGGGAGGCATTTTATGTCAGTGATGCGGACGAACCATTTGTGGCAGTTTGCTTGGAATTCAAGGCGAAGAGTTTGCCGGATGAAGGTACATTTCTTATTTTCTTCCTTCGCGGTTCTTGGTCCTTCTTTCATTGAGAATGATAAGCTAATTGAGGTTGGTGGATTAAGTTACATTTGCGAAGTTGGTCAATCATCCGAGCCCGGAGGAAGCAGAGGTTGAGATCATGGACATTGCGGAGTGGGATAGGCAGGGGCAGTATAAGGATGTAGTGGATGCGACTCGGGAGGCGAGTAAGGGTAGTGATGTGAGGGTATATAGGATACAAGGGTCTGGAGCGAGGGTTGAATACTGGGTCGTTGGGCTTGATGGGGGAACGTTGGTAGGAGTGAAAGCATTGGCGATTGAGAGTTGAGTTCAATCTTCTTCCTTATTTCTGGGTCTTAACGGCGTTGAAGTGTAACGAATCATATTTAGAATGAGGCAGGTTTGCCTTTCGAAGGACGATTTTAATAATGATTCCTTGGCCAGAAGTCTTGTGTGGAAGCAAATATACCCATTATCAGATTTTTATAGAGTTTCTCCTCCATCTATCACACGTTCATTCAAGTTTACAGTATATAGTAAGTCTTCTCTTCCGCCCTTTTTACGCAGCGGAGATTTCCCTCTTTCCCAAATTACTTTAAATGCTCTGCTGGATCAGTATTCCAAAACAACGATAGATTTGAATTTAATTCAATTGCATCTCAAATAAGGAAGGGCTTTCTTATACTTGCTTCCTGTGGATTGCAGGAGCTGTATTAAGAGTGGTGTTTTTTAAGACCTCGACATTATCAAACATATGGAAATTGATAGGGATCTGGTGTTGGAGAAGAGAAGTTTAGTCCGTCCTATGGCGAACTGATAGTGCAGGAGAAGAGACAAATAGGCCTATCGACATGGAATTCGGCCCGAGGTTCTTTACCAGCGCATCTTCCAATAGAATATAGGAAGGTAAGCAAGCGAACATTTCTCGTTAGCTTGGTCTCTGATCTTGAAGATATATGCTTCCAAAAAAGGCATAATCATGCAAGGGCCGCCCTTCGCATCTCCCGTCACAACCCCGAACCGTGTGTATGGATCAACCCATCGAGGATTTTCTACTACTGTGCCTCCGTAAACGTTGAAGATAGGATGCCACCTTGTTATACGAACGTTTTGCGGGGACAGCATTCGAGCTTGGAATCGATGGCTGTGCTTCTTTCCTATTCGCGATTGCCGGATGTCGTCATTCTCCAACAGAGGCCCGAAAGAACAGAGAGAGCTTTGGATATTGAACTTGAGATGTTTTTTACTTGAAGTGTAGGTGTATACGCATCTAGAGAGAGGAGCACGGTTGAAAATAGCAATAGATGTGTATATAAGAGCCACGTACAGTTGAATTGACTCTAAACGAAGCGAAGTGTGGTTTAGACGAAAGCTCTAGTGGTACTGTACAGCACTTTTACCAAATTACCCTCGTGAAGGTTATGTATCCCTTTGAGTAGAATGGATCAACAAAGACGGCAGATCCTATTGTCTTCTTCTTTGTCGCGGGACATATTTCTATTGACCAACCGACTCATTGGACAATGGTTCCTCGAGCTTAACGCCAGTCTCCAAATCTCCAAATCTCCAAATGTTCAAATCTCCAAGTCTCCGAGCCTCCAAGCCACCCCATCGGCGATAACCCTTTGGCTTGCCTCTAGCTCTGGTGCGCATCGAAGCTTGGCACAACGGCAATCACCCACCTAGACCTATTGACTCTCCAGTCGGCTTGCTTGACTTGCACCTGCCATTTATCAACTTTCTTTCGCCTTTGGCAATTTCCTTCTTTCAAGACGAGGGTCTAGCAATGCCCTTCTTCGGCTCTTTTCCATACCAAACAGAATCGAACTCGACACTCGTTTTATGCGTAGTTGAACTCTCTCTCTCTCTCGACACGACTCTTCTTTTGGATACACCTCTTGTCGTCATTTCGACAACACAAAACACGGAAAACTCCATCTCCTCTACCGTACATTCACTCGACCCAATTAAATTATTGGAACTCCGGTCAAGTCCAAATCTCGTTTCCGATTCCTACTATCCTTCCACATCGATTTCTTCCCGAATCAGCGACTGCTGTGATCTTAATAGGCAACCTTGGGAGACACGACAGATGAGACTCGGCTTTTGGCTACGGTTATTTGTACTCCATATCTACATCTGCGATGGCATCCAATGATCCATTAAAGCCGAGACGGCCTCCGAACATTACTGTTAACTCTGGAAGCAGGGGAGATATAGTCGCCAGTATAGGGCCGGACGCTTCGCATTCAGGCTTTGGAACCCCAGGTCTGCCGAGAACATTACTGCCAGTACAGCGGCTAGCACCTGGGACGCCCATATATGGATCACCAACTGTAGTGGAATCGTCAGAAATGCTGCTCCTTCCACCAAGAGTGCGAGGACCGAGGGAAGGCATAAGTGACACGCTAGAAAGTCCACGGTCTACTTCGGGGACGTCATCAAGGCGGACAAGCTGGAGCTCGGAGGCTCCAAGTAGAAATAGCCGATACATAGATGGATCCCCTTTTGCGTCGCCTTTTGATGATTCAATGTCCTCTCCGAGGACTGTTAGCGACGATGAGAACTTCAACACGCAAACGGTGTCTGAGAAGTACAATATCGTGCCATCGGCCGGTTTACTACTCTTTCCAGAAGAAGTAGAGAAGGATGACTGGCTTCATAACCCTGATCCAAATGATAAAGACGGAGAAAAGTGCGACATATGGAATAAGAGAGGAATGGTCAACATAGGAGGGCTGATATTAATAACAGCAGGTGTCCTGATGTTGTTCATTGGATACCCTGTTTTGTAAGCTTTCTGAGATGTATACACACCCCCGAATACTAACGTATTCTAGAACATTCGTCAGAAGGGTTACCATTACAACTCCTACTCCCGTTTGTGCTGTCACAGCCAATTGTTTATCAGACAAGTTGCCTCTCCTCAAAAACCAAAGGGTTGGTCTTATAGACCCTGATACGCCAACATCAGCGTACACCAAGACATCACACGATGGAACCTCGCTTAAGCTTGTAGTGTGTATTTGTCCTGCACCTTAAGATAAGTTGGCCAATGCTGATTTCAGTAGTTCTCTGATGAATTCAACACTGACGGGCGAACTTTCTATGAGGGGGATGATCCCTACTTTCAAGCTGTCGACCTATGGTATGGTGTAACACAAGATCTTGAATGGTATGATCCAGACGCCGTCAGCACTGCGAATGGTACGCTTAACCTTCAATTCGATGCTTTCCAAAACCACAATCTCAATTATCGTTCGGGAATGATTCAATCGTGGAATAAGCTTTGCTTTAAAGGAGGTCGGATAGAAGCCAGCATATCGCTTCCTGGTCGTGGAGATATTGAAGGCTTCTGGCCAGGTTTCTGGGTAATGGGAAATCTTGGCAGACCTGGATACCCTGCAACAACAGATGGACTATGGCCTTATAGCTATTGGGACAAATGTGATGCGGGAATTACGGCAAACCAAAGTTCTCCTGATGGATTGAGTCTCCTTCCTGGAATGCGACTACCTGCTTGCACCTGCAAGAACCAAGACCATCCGTCTGCTGGGATTTCTCGCTCGGCACCGGAAATCGATGCCCTAGAAGCAAGTGTCGGTTTTATGGGTCCTGGACAATATGATGCAGCTATAGGAACCGCTTCCCAATCCTTCCAAGCTGCTCCATTCGATATCTGGTATCAACCAGATTACAACTTCCTGGAAATCTATGACACTTCGATAACAGGAATGAACGCCTACCGTGGTGGACCTTACCAACAGGCCCTTTCCGGTGTGACTTGGCTGAACAACGAATGGTATGATGGCCAGGCATACCAAACCTACGGCTTCGAGTATACACCCGGTGCCAGTGGCGACATCACCTGGTTTGTTGGGGACAACTATACTTGGCACATGGATCATCGAGCCCTGCGGCCTACTGGGAACATTGGCCAGCGTGTTGTTCCACAGGAGCCAATGGCTGTTGTTATGAACTTTGGGATGTCGAATAGTTTCGCAACGGTTTTCTTAGCCAACCTTGCAGATCTGATGCCTGCTACCATGCGATTTGATTACATCCGGATTTACCAAAACCCCGACTCGGAGTCTGTGACATGTGATCCAGAAGACTATCCTACTACAGATTACATCAAGGAACACCCAGAACCCTGTGAGTAACCATCTATAAGTAATATTGGAGTAGCAACTCGACTAACTAAACTATTACAGATACTAATTTGAACCTTACGCTGTGGTCCGAAACGAACTATAAGTGGCCGACAAATACTCTCGTCGATAACTGCAGCTCTTGAGAGTTTGCATTGGACCCGCACGCTTGCACAAAATCAAATTTCACCCACCCACGTAATATAGCAATAATGACACGAAAATCATGCACAAAAATATGTAGAGGGGTAGACGGCGCCAGGATTCTTTTTAGTTAAGGTCAGAATTAGGCAGTTCAATCATTACATAGCGGAGTCGGCGTCTAACCATCTTTTTTGCTGTTTCTGCATTCCCTTTGCCAAACCACGGATATGGAGAGGTTTCTCTCCGTGGGATATATCTTGTAGAATGCTGCAACTGCTTGCATTTTGATTTGTTTGGGTCTGGGTTTGGTCATAGATGGGCGAATACAAAAGCTGGGTTCGATGCTCTAGATGAGTGGGGGATCGTGAAGATACCTCTGAAGATATGTACGATAGGAGGGATCGAGTTCCGAATTCGAGAAGGAATGGAAGATGGCCATTGAGTAAAATTAGATTGTACAGTGCCTATGCCGATAACAAGAGGCGCCTAGGGAATGATAATATCCATAAAATGCCTCGTCGTCCCGAGGTTGAAAATCTGCTCTCTGTGTCTTTTTAGGCGATATAGGGCTCAGTTATAGATTTGCCCTCGCGTCGGGTATGCGGTTCTATCTTCATATATGGAAGAAACCTTCCCGTTGAATATATTTTTACTTACTGTGATGGGTCACCCAAAATAACAGTAGAAAAAGAACAACGGGGATGGGGCTAAGCTTCTGGGAATTTTCCGTTTATGGTAAGTGATGCCAAGGTGGAGCTCGCTTAGAGCTTCCCCTTGTCCTCTCCCCCTTGACTCCGTAAACACACACTTCATATACAGAAATCTGAAAAGAGCAAACAGAACGGAGACCCGAAAATTTCAAAGTAGCAAACTAGGAGGGCTTTGGATCCCGTACTGAGTTGTGCAATTTGTAGATTATTAAGAATTGGAGGTGATCTAGATTTTCGATTGGGAGAGATAACCCTTTTGGTGGTGTCTAGGATCATATGCTGTTGTATAGTAGAGAGGGCTCTTTGGTCGGACGTTTGCTGTATCATTATGCTAAAAACGAGAGGGTAGGGGAGGTGTACAATGTAAGAGAATCGAGAGGCTGAAATACTATTAATATAATATATCTAATGAGTGTTATCACTAAAGCAGTTGTGCAACTACAACTCTGTACTACCCCACCTACACTTTCCAACATCACTACTGCTACCGCCATCTATCAAACTATTTTAAAATCCCGTAATCATAAATCGTTATTGTTTGAATTATGCTTTATTGCTTGCTAATTTGGCTCCAACCCCCTCCTCCCCACCGTGAGATACCGCCGAACTCCCTAATGCCATCGTAATAATGCTGTAGGTAAGATTGCTTCTATTTATACACTCCAATCAGCCAAACCAGATCGTCTATCACACTTTTCCCTTTTTGGTTGTGCCTTTCGACTTAGCCTTAGCCTTCGCCTTCTTGGGCTTAACCTCTTCATCGGAAACAACAAAATCATCAAGCTCTTCATCCTCATCCTCTTCGTTTTTCTTGGCTGACTTCTTCTTTGGTGCTTTCTTTGCTACCGCCTTCTTAGCCTTGGGTTTCTTGATATATTTATCCTTGGTCAAATCGTTCTCATCATCGTCAGCATCCTTTGGATCTGCAATGACTTCACCCTCGTCTTCCTCCTCGAAGGCTTCTTCTAGATCAGGTGCTTCTTTTGCTACCTTCGCGGGCGCCACAACATTGGTGGCCTTCATGAAGGGTAATGGATGTGTCCGTTGGTTGTATCTGTATTATCTTAGCATCATTATCTGCAAAATGTGTGACATTAATGCTTACCTTCTTGTGAAAGTGGCCTTTGTTTGGGTCTCTATCTTCACACTTTCCATATTCTGGGGTCCCAGACCAAGCTCCTGGATCGAATCGAAGTCTTCTTTGGTCAGGAAATAGCTATCCATTAGATCGATGACTTCCTCTACGCATTCCTTGCCTTCGTTCTCCAGCCGCTTAATCAGCTGTGTCCATAGAGTAGGAAGGTATTGCTGCCGGATTTCGTGGCGATCACCCGAAGAACGAAGCCGCATATGCGACTGAATCTCCTTCACAAATCGGCTGAGCTTGCCGAGCTTACTATTGTTACCCAACCATGAAGTAAAGTCCGTCTTGCCAGTCACAAGTCCAGCCCTATAGCTGGAGGGTATGACACTACTGAAGACTGCGTGCGTTGGCATAAGACTCCACTGTTGTTGAGAGCCGTGAATCATCCTATCCACCAAGTCACCATCACTAATGCTTTGCGCGGCCATTTCCGCGAGCTGTAAATCCTTGAGTTTTGCCTCCTTCACCTTCATATCATTCGTGAGTAACGATGGCTTGGTCTTGAGATAGTTTTCTTGGATCATCAAATAACTGAATTCATGATCATTGAAATAAAGCTCGATTTTATCGTTGAGGGTGGATTTGCTGGATGGTGCAAACATACCACCACCAAGAAGCTTAAAGCAGATGTCCCAGGGCTTCAAGACCACATGCTTTTCCCAAGCTTTGGACATGGATTTCCCTTGATCAAAATCCATTGCAGTTTGATCGAGCTTGGCTGTCGATATCATGTTGATAATCTGTCGTATATCTTTATTACTGCCTTCGATTAAGGCATCAATGACATTCAGTGGAAGTTTCAGACCTTCTCTATGGCAAATCGTAGCAATTCGTGACCGGACTTGTTCTGTGGTAGGTCTTTTGAATGGAATTTCCAACGTTACTCCATCGAAAGGCCTCATCTTTGGTAGTCTTCGCTCGTTGCAGATTAAGATCATCGGAATATCCGTCTTCTTGCAAACCTTGGCGAGGGCACCAACACCGCCTCGGTCACCCGCAGACATGCCATCCACTTCATCCATGATCAGGACGAGCTTCTTCTTTGTCTTGTCGACATCCTTCCCATCCCCCGCGAAGTAACCTCGAAGAGAAGTGTTATTCATCACTTCATTCACCCCTGCCTCAACAAGTCTCTTACTTCGGGCATCACTTGCATTGGTTTCCAAAACGTCATAGCCTGCGAGTTTTGCTGCTAGGTGCGCCGCGGTTGTTTTGCCAATTCCAGGTGGACCGTGTATCATTATAGCACGGAACCCACCTAGACCCTCAGGACCCTTTTTCAGGAAGTCATACTTATGTGCTTTAGGCCACCCTTTCAGCCATGATTGAATCTTTTCGACAGCCCCCTTATTGCCACAAATTTGGTTCGCTGAAGTTGGAGCATACTTGGTCGTCCATAACTGTGAGGAAGGTAAAATTGCCTTGGGAGCTAGGGCGGGTGCAGAGGACCCTTTAAGAGTAGCAAGTTTCTGTGCCTCGTTCTGGGCTTTCTCTGCCTCCAAAGCTTTCTTTTTTTCTTCTCTCTCCATTTCAGCTACATCTTGCTTGATCTTTTCCATTTCGGCCTTTTTCTTTTCCATATTCTTTTCAGCAGCCTTCCCATCACCACCGTTAACCGGCATTGCCTTAATAATTGCAAATAGCCCGTCCTCATCGACAGTTCTTAGGTGAAGATCCCTAATCTTCTTAAGCTTGCTCGGTCCAGCATCAGTACCAAGAACGACAAAACTCGTCTTGCTACTTGGAGCCGTTGTAACCTTGCCACCATAACGTTTTACAAGCTCGACACCCTCCTCTCGAGATAGACTTTGCATCAACCCAGTGAAGACAAATGTCATTCCAGCCAAACAATTATCCTCCCCTTCGGGTATATCCTTAGAACCTGCCGCTGGAGGAGGTCCTGAATTCCCTCCGCCTTGACCGCCTTTCCTCCACTCAAACTTTTGATCGGGATCTTTCGGTGGTGGACTGGGTGCTCGCACTGTTGGGATGTTGTCGAGAATGGATTTTATTGCTGCGCTTTCAGGCTCATTCTTTTTGGAGTTTGGAGCTCTCGGTTTCTTAGCTGGTGGCTGTTTTGTCGACTTCGCTTTGCCCGACTTCACAGCAGACTTGACATCTTCTTCATCATCCTCGTCGTCAGAGTCCACTGACTTCCGCTTCTTGCTGATAGTCTTCGGCGCTGGCTTATCGAGTATCATCATATCATCACTATCGTCGACCATTACATAAGAACTGTTCTCACTAGCATCTTCCATTCCCACATTGTCTTTCTTGACTTTCGGAGTGGACTTGGCCTTTGGCGTCGATTTGGCCTTCGCAGCTGCGGCTTTAGTCATTGCTTTCTTAGCCACAGGTAGAGGCTCCTCGTCACTATCAATCTCGACGTAAGCATCCTCCTTTCTTTTCCTGCCATTTGGAACGGCGGCAGCAAATATATCGTCCCCGGCATCTTCGCCATCATCTAGATAAGCCAAGTCATCATCATCCTTGTGCTCGTTGTAAGAGGTTGTAGTTTTCTTCCGAGCCGAAGACCGCCCATTGCTTTCAGCTTGTGTTGGTTTTACCTTGACTGGTGTTGACTTAGTAGCCTTCGGTTTACTACTGGATGCAAAATAATCTGCAGTGGTTGTTTCTTGTTCCTTGGGGGATTCCTTCTTGCTAAAAATGTATCTTAGCTCAGTACAAACAAATTGGATCAGGTCACTTACCCAACTTTCTTTGGAGGAGCTTTCGGAGTCAACTTCTTGGGACTGCCAATTTTCAGTAACAGGCTGAGGCTAAGGAGAAGCATCAAACTTACGCTGGAGTTGGTTCATCATCTTCGCTGTCCTCGATCACTTTGCGGCTCCCTACGCAGCATTAGGGTTAGCATTCAAAGAGTTTCGGTTAAGTGAGCTTACTGCCTCTCTTCTTAGAATCATCTTTCTTTTTGGTGTCCTTCTCCCGGATTGGTGTGTCTGTTTTGCCCCCAAAAAAGCTTCGAATATCTGCAGGCATTATTGGTTCTTCTTGGGATTTTCTAGAAGAACAGTCTGAGACCGGAGAGAAATCAAATACAGCTTCAAAGGGTGTGATGCTGGTGTCAATTCCCCGAAGCAAAATTGAAGGTTGTCCAGAAGTTCAGTGATAATAGTACGCGACTGAGGCGATAAATTCACGCGAAACCGCGACTAAATTGATTGTGGCCTAGATTCTCAGGTGTCGTACTCAGCTAATTCAAGACCTCAGGACTTTCCTCAAACCTGCACTTGATATACAGTTAGTTCCACCACAACAATGAAATTTCGAAATATCTCGAGATTAACTGCTCAATTCGAGCGGTTATCAATCGCTTCGAATCCTTTACGGCCACTCACCACCCAATTGCCGTATTCGAAGCCGAGCTCGCAAAACACAACCACCCCCTCCCGGCGTCCATTTTCCAGTACTTCCTCAAGAGCTGGAGATTGGCTACTGCCGACTATGCCCGAAAAGAAGAGATCGAGGAAGGGACGTCCTCGTGTCCCCACTGGAGGATCAGCCCGAGGAACTACACTGGTCTGGGGCGACTATGGCCTGCGGATGGCGGATCATCACCGCAGAGTAAGCGCATCACAATTGAAGATTGGAGAGGATGCTATTAAGGTTCGATTGAAGGGAATGCGATATCGGCTATATAAGAGAGTTTGTGCAAGCATTGGTGTTTATAGTAGTGGTAACGAAGTATGTTTTGGTGCTTTACCCGCATGTCGAGCTACAAAATCTAACTCTAGTCTAGGTCCGTATGGGAAAGGGAAAAGGGTCCTTTGACCACTGGGCATCTAGGATTGCGGTTAGCAAGGTGATTTTCGAATTGAAGGGAGATATCCATGAGCAAGTAGCAAGAGATGCTTTTCGGATAGCTGGGAACAAAATGCCTGGTTAGTTTATTTTCCCCTCATCTGCTACTGGCACTTTGCTAACTTGGGATTCTTAAGGCATGTATGAGTTTGTGAAGAAAGGGGATTCACCAGTCGTGGGTATCACAAAGTTGGATGGTATCACCCTAGAGGAATTAAAAAGACCAAGAAGAAAGGTTCCGCTTGGCTCAACACCTACTCCGCCACCAGCAGAGACGCTACCACCTGCAGTGTCCACATCTATATCACCAGCGGTATGAAATCTGTATTATAAAGAAAGCTTAAGGCTCATGAATGCATAAAAGAGTCCTCATTGAAAAGCAGAGAGAGCAATTTTGCGCTCGCTATTCTATTAAGAGTTTATTCCAAAAGTCAAGAGCCTGACAAAAGGGCTCATGTTTGTGACTTCAGTGACGAGTTTACTTAAATCAGCCGGTAGAACTGGATTAGACGTCGAATTCCTGCAGTTTGCCCCCTCGCGAACGAACGCCTCGCTAAATCAATTTATCCGTAGAGAATGCCATCGTTGTGGTGAAAATGGGATTCATGCTCAATGCCCATTACTCCGAAAACTCTGCATCTGGTACGAAGCGAGTCTCCTTGAGCATCTAAAGGCCGCGTTACTTTTGCTCCAATAGCTAACGACTTCTGCACTTACATCGTCTAATTTCATCTTTAGCTCTGTCAGCCTGTTCTCCTTGACCACTACATGCTGGTCGTCGAGCTCCTCGATAATGTAGCCCTCCTTGTGACCGGACTCGGCATCTAGCTTAACGATGATCGCTTTGATGGATGGGTCACACTCTACGAGCACACCTAGCAGAGCCGCATAGTCAGTCATGTTTCCGTTCAAGGAAAACAGAAAGGGTGTGGTAAAAACAACAGCTAGCTACCTTTGACCGCTTTTGGCATCTTGGTTATGGAAATACAGTAGAAGCTTCTTGGCCCAAGAAGTCTTCAATCCCGTGTTGTATCTCGTGCTCGTGCTCGTGCGTGCTGTCGTGTTGATAAGAGTTGACCCTCAAGGATTAAGACATCGGGAGGTTCGATGGGTCGAAGAGCCGAAAGCTTGCGAAAGCTTGCATTGCGTGAGCAGCCAATTACTGTACAACTTCCCAAGCCACACCTCCGGCTTGTTCGGACTTCTTGGCTTTGCGAATGGGAGGTTTGACTGACTATGGAATGCCCACTTCCTGGTGATAGTCCGGCTTTGTGGATGTTTAATCAACTCTCCTTCACAAATATCCTTTTTCATGAAGTGAATGGCTCCTTCGTGTGAGCTCGAAGCATTAGTTGCTCGCCACAACACCAACTTAAGAAGCTAGCACGCGAGCAAATCAGTGGTCTTGCAACGCTCAATTTCCTCACGTTCAGTGCTATTAATTTAGGCCATTTTTAGGTGGAAAGTTATTGTTATCTTCTGCCGGATTCGCTCATGGAAATCAGACGACGGCGAGGACGGTCCTTCAGTTCGACCTGCCGATGTTCGCGATCCCTGCCTATTTTCTCAAGCTTCGTCTTCCTCGCCGCTATTCTCCCTCGATCCTCCTTCGCCCAGTTAACTAATTCTCTATCCTCATCCACAACCCCTCCACCTACGACTCTTCAAACATCTACAAGCTCCTCTCTCCGCCCATCCTCGTCCAATCCCTCGCCCACAAACGCACAAGCTTTCACTCCAGCTCAGAGCACGAGCTCTTCTACCACTACGGATGATGACGGGGTTTCAAAGCATGCTTTCAACTACTATTTTCTGATGGTGGTGGTGGTGGTTGTCTTGTTCTGTTTATGCATACTCTATGTCGGACAGAGGAAGAAGAGGAAGGCAGCTATAATGAGGGGTAACAGCCAGCGAGCGCTCGCGAGAGACGTCGAGGGACTTCGAGGGAGGTTTGGCATCAGGAGACCTGGGTTTACATCTTCGAATACAGGTAGGGGGGAAGAGAGGCTGGAGGGGCTGGATGACAGGGGAGAAGCTCCACCACCGTATATGCCGAGATCGAAAACAGCGAGCTTGAGAGACACAGATGATATATCGCCGCCGAGTATAGATTCTGGAGTGGGGTTTGCGGCTGAGCCTGGAGAAGCGACGGAGCTGAGAAGGATAAGCAGGGGGGTAGAGAGTCCACCGGGGTATAATGAGAATGTTAATGAAACTGCGGGGGGTGATGTTGGCATTGCAAGGCCGTATGGAGCGGTCACAGTCGGGGACGAGGAGTCGAATCTTCCACGGCCATATACTGCGTTGATGGCTTCGGACGGATATTCTGGCATCTCACGTCCTGACACCGCACTCACCATTGCAGGCTCTACAAGGAGACTTCTGCACAGTTCATCTGGTTCTGGACGTGGGACTCTATGAGAAGGCTTTGACGGGAGGGGTTTGAGCAATTGGCCGGGTCTTGGGCTTGGCAAATTTTGAATGGGTAATTGCATTCTGTTGTATGCATAGTATGGTGTATGGTGTTTGGCGTTGAGTCGAGCGATTGGGATGATGTAATTCTAGTATAGGGCTATTCTTACGAAGTGAAAGTTATTGGTAAAGTTGATAGTAGCAATGTTTTCACATGCTCATCGCACAGCAGAGCAAAATCGAATTCAGCTATTACATATGTCTACACTCCGCTTCGAGTATGTGGGATATAAGTCTTATAATATTCTAGTAAAACTGTAGTCTACTGGAACCTTCTGGTCATTGTGGCAGGCTTATTCTCCAAAATGTCATCAATCTCCTTCAACACCTCCGGTGTCAGCTTCTCCACAACTGCCAGGGCCTTAACACTATCGTAAACTTGCTCTGGGCGACTGGCGCCCGTGATAGCAGAAGACACCCTCGGGTTCCTCAAAACCCAAGCCATGGCTAGCGACGCTTGCGAGACACCTAATTTCTCGGCAACAGGCTTTAGCTTAGCAACAATATGAATATCCTTCTTCCATGACTCATCCCCAAATCTCTTGTTCATCCCCTTTACAAATGGATCTTCGCTGCTCCCGAGTCTCGAATCCTTGGGAATACCGTCATTGTATTTTCCAGTTAAGATCCCTATTTTTAGGGGACTGAAGGAGGTGATGCCAGTTCCATATTCCTCGTACAGGTGCTCGAACTCCTTCTCGACCTTGTCGCGAGCCAGCATGTTATATTGTGGTTGTTCCATAACGGGACCGATGAGGTTTAACTTGTCAGCGTAGCGCCATGCGGTTGCGATCTCGTCTGCGTTCCATTCCGATGTTCCCCAGTAGAATGCTTTCCCAGAGTTAATCACATGGTTGAATGCGCGGACGGTCTCCTCGATGGGAGTGTTTCGGTCGGGACGGTGGGCATAGACTAAATCGACGTAATCAAGACCGAGTCGCTGGAGGGAGTTATCTAGGCCTTCGATAATATGTTTTCGGGAGAGTCCATTGTTATTGACAGGGTTGGAGCCGAAGGATGCACCCCAATAGATCTAGTCAGATCTTTAATATATGCTTAACGGTGATGGGCGAGAGAGAATATCGTACCTTGGTAGAGATGACTAAATCATTACGCTTCCAACCGAACTTCTTGATTGCTTGACCCATAACACGCTCGGATTCTCCGTCTGAATAGCCTTCTGCGCAATCAAAGAAGTTGATGCCGACATCGTAGGCTGCTTTCATGCAGTTGAAAGTATTTTCTGATCTAGTTAGTGTGAGACACCGAAGCAATGCACTTGGCGTTTACCATTCTCGACATGTCCACCATATGTGAGCCATCCTCCTAACGAGATCGCAGAGACTTGCAGCCCTGAGCGGCCGAGGAATCTGTATTCCATCTTTGGGAGACCTTCCGGGGGAGCCATTTTGAGATAGTACAGTTAAAATAGATGTGATTTTAGATAGAATTAGAGAAGATTGTGACGTTGTTGAGCAGTTGCGGAAAAAAAATGATGGAAATTAGAGAGTTCTGGTCTTTTTATACTAGTCGGGACAGCAAAATTCCATGGCGGGGTTCAGGAGGGGTCTTTTGGGTGATCAAAAGTGGGATCTACGTAGAAACAACGGCCCACTGGTTCCCAGGGGCACGCCACGGTATAAGGACAGTTTGTCAGCCACGAGTGAGGGATAAAACTTGTAAACCACCTTTAAAAGATAGACAACTACAACTTGTGAACCAGCTAGATTATCTGAAAGCTGTATATACCAAAGGCGAAGAATTCAACGCAATTTTTGAGGAATTTAGGCTTAGGATTGTGGAGTTGCGGAGTATCGAATGTTCGGTTTCTGGTTAGTGCGCTAGCTTTTACGGACCCATACTTCCGCTAAACCTGATGTCAAGGGACTAAAGTTACAGAGTTTATCTGTATTCATTTCAATGAAGTACTTCGTAGTAATGTATAATTCACTTCTAATTTGGAAAACGATCAATACTACATTGTCTTATTATTTGTACAGTAGCCCACGTATACTATTTAACACTTAGGTAATAACAAGGGTAGTTGGCAAGGCGTAAGTGAGAAACAAAAGCTTGTGAGAGTAGAAAGCTGAGAAGGAGGAGCTCAAATGTCAAGGTAAAAAGTAAGATACAATTTGAAATAATAATTAGCTTTTGTATTTGCTATACTCCCGTAGCTCTCTTGAATGTTAACCCTACTTAAAGCCACTACTATAGCCTCTACTAACATATAACTTCCGCCCAAATACACAATGTGCAAACATCTGAGGTGTAAAATACCAGGACACTACTTACTTTAAACTCCTCCTCTATTGCTACCAATCACGACCTATTAAAAAGAAAGCCTTTTGAATACTCCAACGATGATATTGGGGGCAGCTAAGGCACGATGAAGCTGCTGGGTATGTGTTTGGCCCATTCCTAGTTAATAATACGATAAATTGCAAGATAGACTTATGTGAATTGCAACAGCAAATCTTTGTAATGCAGTGCCAACAGGTGCAATAAAATCTGCTGACGTTATAAGGTGATGTGAATATTGAATACTGATAACTTATAATAGCATTTTCATGATACAAGTTTAAAAATCGATACTCGTATCCGTGCTCAGTCATGAGACATCAACATGACTCCCTGCCGATCCCTGTAACCACGAATGGAGGGTTCCGTGTCATGCTTCCACCAGCTTGCTTAATTGCTTTTACGTCACTTGGAATTCTACGGAACTTCTTCCTCCGTCATAAAATGACTACCAGTAGCATTAAACAACTGGAGAAGTGTTCGGAAAAGAGTAGGGTTCTTTAACCTGCTGTTAGAGGCATTTAGACATAAAGAGAACGTACAGTTGAATACGCTATCGCTAAATAAGGCCTGGTGATCTCTCTTAGAGTATACTCACTCGTATAGCCACTCCTGTATGCTGAATGAGGCTAACAAGAACTGTCAAAAGAGGTTGTTGTTCACACAATTCAATTTATGAATGAAAAGTCCAGACACAAAAGTGATAATCCTTTCATGATATAAGAAGGTATGAATAGTTTCCAGTCATGAGCTAGTGAGTCGGCGTTAACCAATACCGACCCGGCGCTCGGTAAAAATTTCCAAGAGCTTGACCTCTTCTGAATAACTCTCCAAATGAACCTCTACCACTAGGAATAAAAGCTGTTTGAAAGCACAAGCCTGACCCTCCAAAAAGATAAGGCAGTGTCCTGATTGGGTGTCGACGTCGACATGGTGCCTTCTAGATGAAAGAAGAGGCATACCAGTCAAACAGATCTTCCAAAGGAAAAGCACAAGAAGGCTTCCCGCTTTGCAGCTCTAGCATTGACATGAAGTCATAGCCTTGCTAGCCCTGTGGACTTGAGACGTAGTGTATATTTTAGGTCTGGATATCACTCCTCTTCATTTGCTTAAGATATCTTTTAAGCCCTCTTTTCCCCCCTCCCCCGCATTGACAGCTTTTGAACATTATACTTTAATATTCAGATAACTTTGATTATTATGGGGGTATTGAATAGCCAATAGAGATTCCAATCTGTCTCCAAGCGAACATGAGAGAAGCCTGTCATAACTGCAATACTCCTAAAGCAAAATACACGTTTTCCTTTGTTAGCAATACTTGCATTATTAAGAGTCAGTCAATATTGTGATTCTAGGACATGTACGACGCCAAAATTGTGCAGCTTGGGCAAAGGCCGAGGGATACAAACACATTCCAGAAACCATGCCCACATGTCCTCTAGCAGCACAAGCAATCGAATAGGCCCTTGAGTAACCGCTAGGCCTTGCCATAGTTGCGGTACCTAGTTATCTACAGTATATGCCACAATATCCAGGTATTCCTTCATAATTTCAACACTCTGGCCTATATGTAGCAACATGATAAAACCTTGCAACATACGACACTACTATAGCTGGTAGCTTTCCTCGTTCATACTTCACTTGAGGCTGTCCTGAGTGAATGGAGCATATCGTCGCTCTTCACCTCAACCCGGGAGACCGTTATGCTCAGCTGGTCCATAGCTCCTTCCAACAAGGTCGATTTTTCTCTCACGTACTTGCGGTTAGGGACTAGCGCCGGGGGGAGGCCAATCAGATCAGTTCTGGCTTCGAATTCACCTTCGTGATTGCTAGATTTGGCTGACAGCCTTGCCTAAGGCCACAACTTTGCCATTTATATTCCTCTTTTTCCTCACGATGTCGGCTACCAGTCAACAAAAGCAAACCCCTAATCTCCTCGATCTACCGTCAAGAACGTTGGGTTGTACTCTCGTTCATCCGCCGTGGGATCTCCTCCTCAACAGTAAGAGACCAATCAATTGTATGTTTTCCAAATTCTTCCAGCTCTAGCACGATCTCCAAGCACCCTCCTCTACCTTGAGGTTTTGCATCTTCTACGTGCAGTTCCTCTTCTTGTCCTTCTCATCTTTCCCATTTTCCCTATTCGATATCGCTCTACATGAACGTCTCCTATGTTGAGTTTCGGACCCGTGAGTCTAGACAGGCCTTGACCTACGCGTCGAGCCTTCTCTCTTGCGATTTATTGAATTTCTCGCGCTGCTGGTACTCCACCTATCTGCCTGGCTACATCAAGCTTGCTTTCATCATTCGGAAACTCGGCTTGATTTACGCGTTATTCAATCTCCCGCATTTCTTCTCTTTTACAAAAGCTACCACCTTCCACCACACCACAACTTCTCAATGACTAAGTCTTTCACTTCAGACGCATGAAACTTGTCAGACAACTGACCTTGACATTTCTACAGACTAAACGCCCTTCAAATAACATTACAATACTCGAGAATAAGTCGTAATGTCTTGGGATACTGGAGCCAGTGGTGGTGGAGGCTGGGGAGCTCCTACCGGTGGTGATACATGGGGTGCCTCGGGGGCAGCTGCCAATGGATTCTCTGCAGACGACACTTTCGGGGCTACCGAGTCTAATGGAGTTGGTGGCGAGGACGGATTTGGTGCAAACGGTGGTGGCGATGGCCGAGTAAACGATGGCGCCTGTTTCAACTGTGGCGAGCAAGGGTAATACCGAATTCCAAGTCAACATAGATCTTCTGCTCACAAGTCCATTAGCCACTCCAAGTCTACTTGTCCTAATCCTGCAAAGCCTCGACTATGTTACAACTGTGGACAAGAGGGGTATGATTCTGCCACTTACCTCTGAAGTACCCTGACTAACTAAAGTTCACAGCCATTCAAAGATCGATTGCCAGAATGAAGCCGTCACTCGCGAGTTCTCAGGAACTTGTCGTCATTGCAACGAGGAGGGTCATCGTGCCGCCGACTGCCCTACACGACCTCCCCAGCAGTGCAACAATTGTAAAGAGGAGGGTCATACTGCAGTCGAATGCAAGAACTTGCGCAAGCTCGAATGTCTCGGCATTGAAGATGTCCCTGCTGAGCAAGCTTGGAATGAGCTGAAGGTAGCCAGTGAAGAGCATGACCTCGACGACGTCAAGCTAGCTGCCGATAAGTACTTCAAGTCATGCCCAGATTTGACTTACGTACAGCTTGAACAAGCCTTCCGCGCTCAAGATATTCCTGTCTACCTCATTGCAATTGAGAAAGAACTTGCAGCCACATATACTAATGTTGACTTGCAAGGCAATTTGAATAGGAAGTATAGTGTCACCTGGCGCTTCTCACCAAACCCGCTACGCCCTAAGGAAAAGGACGCTTTCCCTGCTACTCCCGAGGAGAACATGGAGCGGCTCGAAGATGCTGGTGTTCCAATGGATCGAGGCATTCCTAAGTGCAGCAACTGTGATGCATTGGGCCATACCAAGGCTAAGTGCCCTGAGGAGCTTCAAGAGAACACGGACCGCGCTGTGGTCAAGTGCTTCAACTGCGAGGAGATTGGTCATCGTGTGCGTGATTGTAAGTTTTCCATAACGTGTCCAGTGCTCTTTCTGCAAAACTCACTACTCCACAGGCCAACAGGTGCGCCCTGATAGGTTTGCTTGCCGCAACTGTAAGCAATCAGGTCATTCGAGCAAGGAGTGTAAGTTAATCTGTCGACTTTAAATACAATTGATTAATCAAACACCAGGTCCTGAGCCTCGTTCTGCTGAGGGCGTTGAATGTAAGAAATGCAACGATAGTAAGTTTATGATTCCGCAATGCACTCCTACTCTTATCCTCTGAAACTCACTCACATGCATAGTTGGTCACTTCAGTCGTGATTGTCCCACCGGAGGCGGTGGTGGTGGTGCTTGTCACAACTGTGGAGAGGAGGGCCATAGAAAGCAAGATTGCACCAATCCTCGCAAGATTGTTTGCCGTAACTGCGACGAGGAGGGTCATGTTGGAAAGGATTGCCCTAAGCCTCGCGATTATTCTCGTGTTCAATGCTCCAACTGCAAGGAGATGGGACACACCAAGGTTCGTTGTAAGGCCCCCTTGGTTGAGGACGAGAACGGCGGAGACAACGGCTTCTCGGGTGGTGGCAATGACTTTGGCTCTGCACCTGCTCCTACAGGCGGAGATAGTTGGGGAGCTGGTGGTGGCGCCTCTGCTGCGATTGGAGCTGATAGTTGGGGAGGTGGCGGCGGTGCACCTGCTGTAGGCGGAGCTGATAGCTGGGGTGCAGGAGGTGGGGGAGGGGGTTGGTCCTGATGGCTGGGCGAGACATAGTGCTCTGGCTTGGTAAAGCTGTTCCTTCAAGTCTCCTTTATGCTAGCTTATTTTCTTTGCCTTGTTGGCATGTCGCTATCATCGAGTTCGCATGGGCGGGCAAAAGGAATTTGTCATATCTCATGCTATAGTTGGGACCATTGCACACTAGCTAGCAAATTAGTTTTCTAGTAAAGCAATAAAAGTGTATTTCACAAACTCGTGCCTTTCTAATACCAAATTCCAGGGTACTCCTTGGTCAATGTAACAACAGTCTACATAGATACGCCGTGCTTGTTGCAAATATTCTTGTCGTGCTTCTATTGAGAAGAGTGTGAGTTTTTTGCCTACCGCCAGTATTGTTGGTTCAATAGTCATCAGTATGACTCTTAGCTACAACCCCTCCTTTGTTTCTCGGCCATGCATACTAGCAACATTCCTTCTCGTCTACCGTATACATAATAATTCTCTCGACTACTTAGTCTCTTCATTCATGAAAGGGTAGATTATGAATACGCCAGAAGGATTAATGCAAGGACTGGTGGCCTTACTCAAGCTACAGTCTTAGAAATTACTACCTTCCAACTTCCAGAGTGGATAAGCTTGTAATTTCCTACCTGCATCAGCACACAGGGGATAAATTGCGAATAGTATTAAATTTCGAATTCGAAGTTTTACGCCATTGCTCATAGTATAAGTCTCTATGCAGCTTCCTTTTAGCTTCGGCATTACCACACTAGACGGGCTCGTCAAGTTGTTTGTATCTAGCTGAAAATAGCCAACGTTCCTTCCTTTATTTACTGGAAGCCTTCTGCAACTGACTATTCAGCGTGATCCGTAGCTTCCCTTTTTAAAGTTGAATAGATAGAGATGATTCCTCCCAGCTTCGTATCCTTCTTCTCATCCATCTTTCATCAGTCATCACAACCCAAATTAGAGTTATACTTGCTCGTTTATTAATTTTTGATAAAACAGTTCCTCCTCGGTTATTACAATATGCTTGGCTGCGGAGTTGGTTTCGGTTTGAAAGGCCAGCGGCTGACTCGTGCCGTTGCCATTATAGCTGGTCTTACCTTCTTGTGAGTCTTTTGCTTCTGCAGACTTGAGCTCGAGACTCTCAGCTAACGTCTGAAAAGCTTGTTTGGTTTCGATCAAGGGATAATCGAAGGTGTCCTGCAGAATACATTCTGGGCCGAGCAGTTTCCCAAAATTAATAACAACGACGATTCGAATGCATACGTCGCTACCATCCAAGGTGCAACTATTGGTAGCTACCAACTAGGGTCTTGGCTCAGTGCACTTTTGGCCATCTTCATCGGAGACACCTTTGGACGAAAACACCTGGTCTTCTTGGGTTTAACTATTATGATTGTTGGAGTCGTCCTGCAGTGTACAGCCTTCGATATGCCTCAGTTAATAATTGGGAGAGTTATTGCTGGGTTTGGTAATGGCCTCAACATTTCAACAGTTCCGACTTGGGTGTCAGAAATTTCGAAGTCTCATAATAGAGGAACCATGGTCATCCTCGGAGGTATACTGTTTGCTGGAGGGCTCTGTCTAAGCTCCTGGGTCACTTTCGGATGTGTGTTCATAGGCGGACCTCTCTCATGGCGTTTGCCGGTTGCTTTCCCGGGCATCTTCGCACTTGTTCTATTAGCAGGTATTAACGAAATTCCAGAGTCTCCCCGTGTAAGCCTTTTGCAATAGTAATATCCTGCCTGCGAAAGTTTCTTCAGCCATTCTTCTCGACCGAACCCTTTCATTCTCATCGATCAACGTTAACAAACGATTGACAAGTTGAACTCGGCTACTTTTGCTAACTTCATGTAGTGGCTGATTCTGAAAGGGCCTCAGGAGCAAGAGCGAGCAAAGCTTATTATTGCCGCAATAGAGGAGGCAGAGCAGAGCATAGGAGATGCGCACGTCAATGCAGAATACATCGACATCAAAAATACCGTAATGGAGGTGCATAGCCAAGGTTGGCGTAAACTCTTCACAATGGGTCCAGAACGACATCTCCATCGTGTTGTCCTCGGCTGCGTTATCCAGGTCCTTCAGCAAATGTCTGGTATCAACACTAGCACTTACTATGCGGCTACTATCTACGCGTCGTTCGGATTTAGCAGCAAAAACGCAACTATCCTTGCTGCTTCCGTTGCGACGATTTATTTTCTCGTCTCATGGGTCGCGTTAAGTATGATCGAGGTCCCAGGACGCCGCACTTTGATGCTTACCGGCTCACTGGGAATGTCAATATCGATGGCCGTGGTAGCCGCGACGAATTATCTAAAGCAAGAACATTTCGAAAAAGGTGACTATTCTGAAGCCGCGCATTTTGTTGCAACGACATTTTTCATTATCTTTAATGCATTTTTTGCTGGCTGCTGGCTGGGGACGACTTGTGAGTACATTACATCTTTCTTTTCTTCAATGAAGTTGAATAGACGAGACCCAATGCTAAGAAAATGTATTTTTTGCTCTGGGCATGACGGCGAAAGGAGTCGTTGGGAAGATGCTTTCCACTATAAGATAACGGAGTCTGAAGGGATTCTTCAATAGCAATCAAGGACTTGCTTCTTGTCAATATTACTCGAGAAGCTACTGACAACACATAGGGCTCTATGCAGCAGAGATCGTACCCTTGAGGGTTCGAGCACCAGCAAATGGCCTCTCGACTTCGGCGAACTCACTATTTAATTTTTTGATCATGATAATAACCCCTAATGCACTTAAAAGTATAAGTTACAAGACATATGTGATTTTCGCGGTCATGTATGTTTTCCTTCCTTCTTATGGGGTTGAGACTGACCAAAAAGAAATGCATGCATTTTCCCAATTGTTTACTTCTTCTACCCGGAAACTCGCTACCGCTCCTTGAATGAAATTGACCGGCTATTTAGCCGAGCGCAACCAGGATGGAGAGGGTGGTTCGATATTGTGAAGAGGGCTAAAGAAGAGCCAAACAAATACAATGGTAGAGGCCAATTAGTGAGGGAGGAGAATGAGTTGGAGTCAGTTAAATCAGAGGAAGTTCGAGTTGCTGAGGAGGGACCCACTCAGGTGCCAGGGGATGCACCTAACGTGTTGCATGTTGAGTATGAAACCGTTTGAGCGAAGTAGAGGATACAATGGGAGCTGAAAGTAGTGTTTTCTTTTGCTTTGTTAAAGACAAGATAAAGCTTTAGTACAAATGTTAACTATGAATGCTTATAAAGAACATTTGTCTTTGGATCTTTCCCCTATTGGACATGCGATACTTGCTAGAGCAGTTTGAATAACAGGGCCACACAAACAAATATGCAAGTTGAGTATCGGTGAGAGTTAGCCTTAGAAAAAGCATAAAGGAATGGTACGGCGTATAGAACGAATATAAGGCAATTTATGCTTTGGGTTTATTTGTAATCCTCGGACAAGCCACTTGATCTCAAGGTAGCATAAAACTCTCCATGACAGGTACGGGGACTTTATTAGTTCAAATATAGATCATAGGAAAAAAGAGGTAGGAGAGGCAGAATAAGCCATACCTCAAGAAGAAGCCTTGAAGGATAAAATCATTGATTATAATTTCTCAAACCTTGGTTTGGTCTTCTTTATCCCGGAGAGCATTGCTCGTTCAACATCACTGGTTTGAATAGCGGCGCTATTCCAAACACCAGTATATCTCAAAGAATCTGCAACAGTATGATCCCTCGCATGGTTTAACAACTCCTTGGTCCCTTGCACAGCAACCGGACTCTTACTTGCCAGTAACTCTGCCATCTTCAACGCTGCCTCAATAGCTTTCGCTTTTGTCTCCAAAACCTGACTCACGAAGCCTACTCTGTATGCTTCCTCGGCGCCAAATATCCGTGCCGACAACGCTACATCTTTGACCCAAGAGAAGCTGCCGACGACTTTGGGCAGACGGGTTAGCGTGCCTATATCTGCTGCTAGACCGATATCGACCTCCTTGACGGCGAATTTGACGTCGGAGGTGCAAATGCGGATATCGGCGCAGGTTGAGAGGTCGATTCCAAGGCCGAGTGAGAAGCCATGCATCACGCATATAACGGCTATATCGCTACTTAGCAAAGTGCTCCTCTGGCAGAAGAGGAGGAGGGAAGAGGCGTACGCTTCTCACACTTCTCTACGCTGGCGATACACTCCTGAAATTCTCGCACATGTCTCTTTATGGCTACCGCTTTCCTTGCTGCGTCTACTTCTTGTTGTTGAAGGACCCCCCCTTGACTGGCGGCTTGGACGTCTAGGCCGGTGGTGAAGGCTCGGTCTCCTGCGCCGGAGATGATGACGGCTCTGATGTCGGGGGAGATAGAAAGGGCGTCGATGATGGTTTTGAGTTCTAGCCACATGGCTTCGTAGAAGGCATTGAGCTTCTCGGGACGGTTGATTTGGACGTGCGCTACGAAGGGGAGAGGTGTATCCACGAGGAAGTGCTTGTAGTTGGAAGCCATGATGGCGACTGGGGCGTTAGGGGGATATCTATAGCATTGATTACGAGTTTGGGTTAGGAATTGGGGATTGGCTTCAGGATCCGAAGAATCGAATTGATCTTCTACTAAAGGTAGAGAGGATGGGGATAACAAGAAGAATAGTTCTTAGTGTTCACTCTGTACATTGTAGGACATGAGGTGCAACATGGGGAAGAATGCCGGTCCGAGATTTCGGGCCGAGGCATTTTCGGCACGCATGTGAGAAAGCTTCTGCCGTAGAGATCGTTCCCTGGTGCATCAAACACCAGCAATTGTTTACCATTTTATATCGACATTCAATATTTCCTCCTTTGGACCCCGATATTTCAAAAACATTGCGATTTTAGCCGCCAACCGCCCCCTTATGCATGTTTTGGCCATGAGAATAGCCGCCCAAAGTTGGGAAGCTGGAGTCACTGAGCTTGACATCCAAGGCCAGACGAACGAAGCAAATAGAGCGACTTAGTCGCCTCTTTCTTGAGGAGGCGTCAGCGAATAGCTGTTCTTCTGAAGGGTGGTACCTATTAGCCGTTGTAGTCAAGTTCTAGTGATCTAAGATTATCCTCGGAAACTTCCTATGAGCAATACCAACAACTGAATGCTAGAACCTATTCTACACTGTAAGCATGGCAATAGTAAAGCAGCGGCATCTGCCTGTAAGTGCTTTAACTTCTGGCCGTTGGACGATGTTTCGGTGAGAGCTCTTTGACCTTCTCGTCTTTTACCCGGATGTCACATTACACTACGAGAAGGCATGGCTGCATTATTAGAAATCTCCTCACTTTCCTTGCCCTTTCTCTCGATTACGTTGCTTTAAAAGTTGAAGTCGATGCCTTTGGATCTCTCGTGAATGACGATAGAAAGAGCAAACTCTAAGTGAAATCTGCGCTTCTGAACTCGCTTTAGTGGATAAGTAACCCGTTCAAAAAGAAGAGAAAATTTTCCACCAACACACCCACAAATCACCAAGCATCCAGTTATACGTCTTCCCTTCTAGGTTGTCGCCTTTAACCCGAGATTCAGTGCTGTTGGTGGCTGGGCCGATAGAATGCATGGGGCGGTAATCGAAGAGCTAAAGACGATCTTCCCGGTCTAGAGAAGCTTGCCGGTGGGAAAGTTCGAATCCAACATTTACAGTAAAAGAAAGTCTAATGTCACATCACTTCTGAATGCCACGTTGTGTCTTCTTGTGAGTAGTTAACCAATCGTGAGCTCCTGGTTGCTCGGGAAAAAGATAGATGTCCGTTGTCCTTGTCTCTCATGCGTGTGTTAGAATTGCTAAAAATATAGTTTATCTTTGTCGATGTAGCATATTCACTCACCACGGTTGGCTTCCTGAGAGCAAACATAGGCCCAGCCTCACCCAAGCAAGCTCCTTTGGGCTTGTGATAGATACCCATATTTACCTTCCGGTTTTGGTAGTTAATGTGCTCTGCTTTCAGGCCATTTTCGTCGGATGCTGGAGCGATTACGGTGGAGCTGCTGCTGGTAGGGCTGAGATCGGCGAGGTGGTACGCCAAGGTGGACGGATTCCTGCAAAAACAGATTAGACTTTTGAAGAGGAGGAGTCCATGTTGGAGAGGGCATGCGGATTACCGGAATACTCCGTCGTCTTGAAACTATCCCAGGATGCCCAGCCATGCTCTGCCAGAGGAGTAAATGGCTCATTGGTGATACTTGGTACGGTTGAATGCCGGCATGCGAGAGCGAGGAGAGGAGGCAGAACAGAGTCTTGGGCGGGATAACAGATCAGTAGCATCGCATCTATTCCGTACAGTATCTCCCCACATCGATGCGTTGGAATCTCGTCGGACCAGCATTGCGGAAGATGCTACAGCCGGCTGGACTTCTACCGGCTTCCGAATGAATGCCGTTTGATGTTTTGCTTGTCAGATCCTGCTCGTGCGGAGGTATATCTGCTCTTATCTGCAAGGGGACGAATCCCGCCTCCACCTGCGCAGGTGTGATTCGCAAAGATAGACGTCGACAAGGGGGCCGTCGATTGATCTTCCATCTCATGTTGATTGCAGCCGTGATCAGCTCCGGATGGCTTTTTGGTCCCACGCGCTTCCGAATGGGAATCGAGAGCTTCACGAGGGGCATGCGGAAAAGGGTCGTCGTCGACCACGCTCGCATGCAGGCTGTCACACCTCACCTCGCTGCGTCGTCGTAACAAGGCCAATGGCGACCACTGTGATATGCGACGAGAAGCGTCAAGACCGTCGTCCTGCTGCGGCTCGGTTGCGGCAGCGAACCGGTTGGGCCTCGAGTCAGGGCGGAGTTGCTGTGGTGTAGAGAGAGAGGACGGCTAAGATCATGGATGATTCATGCACGACGTTGAGATCGCAACCCTGGTGCCCACCGTCAACGGCTTTCATCCACCATCTAGACCGGGACTTTTCCTGTTCTTTTTCTCGTGTATCAAAAAAGCATACGCAGTAAAGACCCCATAGTGGACGTAGACCATATCTCGATATATATAGACAAACATACGTATATATCCCGCTTGATTGGCTGCAGACTCGCAAATGCCCTAGAGTCTCACCAATCGGTTCCTCACCGCACAATGTAAACGCTTGTTAAATGCGAGAAATGGACCTATCGAGCCATCCCAAGCTGCCCCAAATCCCCGCTGTTCCCGTAAACTCTCTCGTGCTCCCTGCTCAGACGTCTCTCTGTCCAGCCACCCTACGCCGGCTCCCTCCTGCCTCTTCTTTGCCCGCCGGCAACTGGCCGTCGTTGCCTCTCCGTATGGCCAAGATGTCTGCAGAAGTCATGCATTCGAAAGAAGAAGTCTTGTAGTCATCTTTTCCCTGAGCGATCACCTTGCAGCAACTATGTTGTGCTACTTCTTCTCCCCCATCCTGCCCTAGTGACGGTCCTCGTTCATTCTGCTATGGTTTGAATGAAAACCTCCGCATCAATTGGCCAGACCATCTTCGATGTGAGTACGGCCCTTTCTTCGAGGTCAGCTCTGGTGTGGGTTATATACATCCTCGGGGTTGGCTTCTTCTCAGTGCCAGACTTGCAGATCCGATTCCATATTCTCTGCCCCTCTCCCCAGCTGCTAGAGAAGTAGCTAACGTTGTGTCCCTAGAACCACTGTTGCCAGATATGTTTCCATACGAGCCGGACAAGTTCCCCGCCGTGCCATCCTACTCGGCTCTGATTATCCTCGATTTGCAAAATGACTTTTGCTCGCCCGATGGAGCCCTCCCCATCCTCCAGCCGCCAGACTTGGTCGGCAGAGCCACAGCCCTTGCTAGAGAGTTCCGTGGTCCTGACAGATTTGTTATCTGGGTCCGCAGTGTGTTCGTGGCCTCGAGGCCTATCAACCTGCCCGGCGGCGAGAGCGAGAGCGACCGAGTAATCACGGACAAGGAGCTTCTCCTGCCTCTTCGACAAAAGTATATGGCAGGTTCGAACGCGGAGGACTCGGCGGAGGAAGGAGACGAGCAGGAAGACGATGGGGGAGCCTCGAAAAATGCCCTTCCCTTGAGGGTAGATATCGCTGGCGAGGGCGCACTGAGCGAGCTTGGTATAAGTGAAGACACTTTTCTAACAATCCGTTCATCCGAGAAGGCTTCTCTCGCTTTGCCCTCATCGACTGGGACCAATTTTGCTCAAGAGCTGCTAAATGAAATTGATGGACAAAGGGACTTGGTCTTTCAAAAGACCTGGTATTCCGCGTTCAAAGATGGAGCTCTAATAGAAGCTTTACGTAAGAGGTTTATACGAGATCTTTATTTCTGCGGCGCCTTCAGTAACACGAGTGTTTTTGCTTCTGTCATGGACGGTTAGTCGGGTTATCCCTCCTCTCTTTGTGGCTCGGAGACCTCTTTTTGGTTGTTTTAAGATAAAAACTAATAACCTATAAGCCGCTTGCGATGCCTTCGAGCTTACCCTTGTTGAAGACTGCCTGGGGTATAGAAGTAAGGGGAGGCATGATGAAGCCCTGCGGGAACTGAAAGAATCTACCGGCTGCAGAGTAAGTAGCAGCCACGATGTAATTGAAAAAATGGAGCAAAAGGCGCGCGACCACAAGCCTACGACTTGGGGTAGGGTCCAACGGCCACGACTAAGAGAACCTAGTCGCGAACTTGACAGTAGCATGGGTAAGTTAGTGCTGGATCCGAAGGAATCATCATCCATCCTTACACCAGATGGGAAATCTAGTGGGCAGTCCGAGGAGGTGGCTGCAGACGAAGCCACCAAACACCAAACAACATTCGATGATTCGAACGAGTCACCCGAATCGAACCTTCCAGCAAGATTCGGTATTGGGGTCAAGGGTAAGAAAAGGGAAAGAGTTGAAAAATCAGTAAGAGGTCGAAGACGGCGCTCTAAGTCAGAGAAAACTGGGGTTTCGAGTTCTGAAAGCCTCGATTCACAAAGTCCTCCCAAATTACTTGATTCAGTTGGGTCTGCTACAAAGGACGAAACTCAGGAGCCCTCCAAAGAAAACATGGCTGCTATCTGTGAAGGTGATGCGTCCGTCACGACCAATCTCCTCGACAGTAAGCTGGCTGACCGCATCTACGAAAAGATTCGAGATGAAGTCAGATGGCAGAACATGTCACATATGGGCGGAGACGTCCCACGTCTGGTTGCTGTTCAAGGGTCGATTGCGGAAGATGGGAGCTTTCCAATATATCGGCATCCAGCAGATGAAATGCCTCCACTGCTTCCATTCTCTCCAACGATGTCTCTCATCGCTGCAGAAGTGGAGAAAAATTTGGGCCATCCTGTCAATCATGTTCTTGCTCAATTTTATCGCGATAGCACAGACCACATCACAGAGCATAGCGACAAGACATTGGATATAGTCCCAGGAACAGTCATCGCTGATGTTAGTCTTGGCGCGCAGAGAACTATGGTTTTGAGAACAAAGAAACCCCCTAAGGGTAAAGAAATTGCAACATCTGAGGTGGGGGAGGACCGTCAGGTTTGCCGAGCTGTACTTCCTCACAATTCAATGTTCAAGATGGGCTTGGTAACGAACATGCGATGGCTTCATGGCATTCGACCAGACAAACGGCTAGACAGCGAAAAAACTGCCGAAGAGTTGGCCTTCAATTGCTGCCGAATCTCTTTGACGTTTAGGCACATTGGGACTTTTCTTAACAAAGATCAGACCCTAATTTGGGGCCAAGGGGCAACCAGCAAAGTTAGAGAAACAGCCAAAAGCGTAATCAATGGAGATCATAAGGAAGCGGAGGAGATGATCAGGGCTTTTGGGACAGAGAATCATTCAGCCGAGTTCGATTGGAAGGCTATATACGGCAAAGGGTTTGATGTTCTTCACATGGAGAATAGCCCAAAGCTTTTCTTATCCGGCAATTTTATCGCTGATACCAGAGTCAAGATCTTGCTTGCTGATTATGGTATTGAATGGACGGAAGGTAAGGTTTCACCACCTATCGTCTGGAAAGATGGAATTCCTAGCAAAGACACACCGGCTATTCATGAGCGCCTACCAGTCAAATTCGTCGACAAAGACCCAAGCAGGTCAACGATTATTGGCGATATCGCGATCTTGCTCTACATTGACGCAGTTTACGGAAACCGATCAAAGCTCCAACCGAATCTCGCAAGACTATACACGCGGTTATATCTCTCTGAAGAAGTATTGAAGAAATGGCATGGAAAACCATTTAATGAGAAGCTTTTGCGCCGAGAGCTTGAGACGTGGGAAGGCTTTGCTGCCGAGTCAGAGTATATGGCGGGTTCGGATATATCTGTGGTTGACTACGCATTGTTCCCAGTAATCGAGAGTATTTTCCGGGATTGGAAGAGCATCGAGGATTTTGATGCTCTGGTTGCGTTCTACAACCGCATGAACGAGCGGGAGAGTGTGACGAAAGTTCTCGGGGCTTTAGAGGGGAGGCTTACTGAACGCGAATAAAGTAATTGCTTTGTTGACCTTGAGAATGCGATAATAAGAAAGTTACTGTTATTGGTTGGTCCCACGAGGGAAATGTGTTAGGTTGCGTCTGTGAGCAATACCATGTATAATAAGAGTTCTGCCCACTGGGCATAGACCGATTCTTAGGCCGTAGAATATAATCATTTACTACCCAGCATTACAATATATATTGGAATGGAATGGAGAGAGAAACATGTTAATGAAAGGCTACGAAGGACGGACAAGTTAACAAATATCAAGGCTAGCCTGTGCGCGACTAAACAGTAAAAATATCTTCGTACAGCAGTAGAGTGAGCAATGATATATACTAATCCAGTATGGATGTTCCAAGCATAAAAAATGCCGTTAAAAAACATTCTAGAATATCTTTGGTATGTATTTTAGCAGGGAGGAGTAGCTCAAGCACTCCAAATTAGTTTTAAGCGAAAACCTAAGGAAAACTACACCACTATAGTGTATTATCACAAATGATATATAAATCAAAGAGCTTCATAAGCTCTTGTGAGTGGTTAGCTTTATATTCTAGTTTTATATATTCTAGGAATTGGTTGAGATATGAGAGGGGAGGGTTAAAGAGTAAAGTATAGTCGCATAGAGATGAGTTTGTGAGCAAGTATATAGATATGATTCTTATATGCACACTATGTCTTTCAAACGGTCTTTGCGCTTCTCTATTTTAAACGTGAGAATGCGGCGATACACTTAAAACAACAAGTGGGATATATATAGGCGAGGGACGAGAGATATGCTGCATCACAATAGAATTAACTATGTTAAATCGAGAGAGAATACCTTATTTTCTCGCTCGTAATTTTTGCTGGGCTTCCCTCGGGTCGAGGCTTCTTAACAATAGGCAAACCTTGCTACCTTCAGCTATATTCAAAGCACAGCTCCCTTTCCATTTATAGGCCTTCCTCTTTTAAAAATCCTGCAACAATGGTTATTGCTTTACTCATGAAGCTTGAATACAAACCCCCCCTCCTCGCAGAACCCTCTCCACCCAGCCTTCTCTACAAGCTCCATCCTCCTCTCCCTCTGCCCCCAAGCCTCCTCCACGCTGATCGCCTCACTAAACCCACCGACCGCTTCCCTCTCGACTCTCAACCACCCTCTCCACCCAAGGTTTATATCCCCTCCCACCCCACCGTTCACAATCGTCCCCATCCATTCCCTGTCCATGCTGGAGTGTTCTCCATACAACATGTAGTGTTCCACGCTCTCCAACGTTACCTGTAAATTGGCCTGGGAAGGTCTAAACACATGGACATGTTTCAATTCGTCGTTGGAGAGGCGAGGGAAGAGATGGGAGGGAGAGAAACGGCGGTCGAGGTCTATGATGGCGATTGTGGAGTTGAGGGTGGAGATCATGTGGATGATGAGGTGGTAGAGGAGGGGGAGGCCGCGGCCGGTGATGGAGAGTTTGGTGCCGTGGTGGGAGCAGAGGCGGTCGAGGTCTGCGAGGCCAGTTCGGGAGGGTTTGGAGGGGAGGAGTGAGCTGCGGAAGGAGGTGAGGAGCTAGCGAGGTTGAGGTCAGTGATTTATTCGAGTATTTAAGGTTATCGATAAGGATTTGTTTGATCCTAATTCAGCTTCAGGGCCGACGACATGAGAGGAGTAGCTAAAAGGCACTCACATCTTCTAAACTTCCTTCCTCGACGGCAACTTCGCGTAGGAAGCGTGCGCCTAATACTTCCGTTGAGTTTACCGTTGTCGCGGCTGCCATCTCCCTCCGCATTCAAGTCAACCTCGAAGCTCTCCACGAGGAGAGATATATATATATCTTCAACAAAGTGAAAACTATGGCACCATTTGTCACTGCCTTCCCCGCCGAAGAATTGCCGTACCGGAGCCAGGTGAACGCTGGGGGGAAGAAGAGGAAGGGATTCGATGGTGAATTGGAGACTTGTGAATTGTTGGAGATGATGCAGTATACGTGTGACGTGGAGAGGCCGGAGAAGAGGGAAAGTAGGGTTATTTGTTTTCAGATTGAGAGATTATTTCGGAGGTGAGAGTTTTTTGGATTTTGTGGGGTGGTTTTTCAGGGAAAAGGGAATTTGGTTTGCTGATGAGGGATTGTGTAGGTGTAAAGATCGCAATGGGATGTTTATGGTTGAGACAACGGCTTTGGAGGGGAGGAAGGCAGGGTGAGAGATTTGGGATGGAGATTACGTTACGAAGATACCTGTCGCAGCATGGCGTCGAGCCATAGCCTTTCTAAACTGTGGATCATTGATTCAACCTGTAGTATAATGCAGGATGGTTTGACGAGGATCTGGAGATGGAGGGTTGAGAAAGGTAAAGCGGTATTATAATGATGGGTATTCTTCAATGCCAGGACAGGCCAGGACAACTGTAATTCACGCTTATTATAGGATATCTAAAAGAAGGAAGGTCCTGAAAGGGGGATAGAATTCGAGACATCGATACATGAGCAATAAACAAATTGTCCCTGTTAGATCTTTCCGATTTTGGGATATGGTGGGCATCCTGGATAGGCAATTGGAGATATGAACTGCAATAGTCAAGACTCTATAGTATTATAAAATCATAGGAATGATTAATAGGACATTAATTTGTCCCTATATAGCCAAGCATCATAAGATGAAGGCAAGTTGATCTTACAGACTGGCCCAAACCAGTATCCGTGCTAATAAGTCTTGCCAGACGTAAATGCTCCGATGCCCACCCTGAACGCCACGCTTTAATTCTCAAGATTTTCTAAACCAAAACTCAACCCTCATGGAACCTGATCGAAGATAGTCGGAGGTGGAAGTTTCCGCTTTGCCGAAACGCCCTTTCTGTAGAATTGCCTATTCGCATTGATCAATGAGCTGCGATCATCTTGCTCCTTACTGTCTTCGACAACAGACTTCAGTCTACCAGCTGCAAAACTCTCCATCGTTTGTTCCCATTTAGCATGTCTCTCTTTACTCTTCGCATCCTTACTCGCTGCTTGTTTTACATCTTTCTCCTTCCCAGCTTTTCCTACGTTGGTAAGTCGCCGCAGTGCTTCTTCACCCTGTCTTGCTGTCTGTGAAGCTACCTCCCGAATCTTTCTAGGGTCCGTTTCCCGTGTAAACTCCTTCTCGGTCCATTTGTAGGTATGCTTGCTTGGAAATGAAGGAAAGTGCTTTGGGATATAAGGCTTGCTGCTCTTGTCAGGCTCACCACTGAGTTCTGCGGAGAGTAATATATTGGCTGATGGTATGGTTTGTTCTTCAACCGGTACTTCCTCGAGTTGGACAGCATATTTAGAGGGAGACATTGGAGGCTTAAGATGAGGCGCAACAGATGAAATTGGGAGGTCGAACGTCTCTAGCGCATATTGGAAGTCGAGAGGAGTTGGTAATGCTCGTCGAGAATTGAGCATGGACGAGGTGACTTTGGATAGAAAATGTGTAGCGTCTGCTAGAGTTTAACATGGCGCCTGCTGCTATGAAAGTAAAGACTCACATGCATTCACTTCAGAACAGAGTGCTTCTAAGGCCTGGCGCTGAGCTCCTGCAAACCCAACATGTTCCAGCGCAACCGCAACTGAGCGAAGCAAAAGCTGGTGTGGATCATCATCAAACATCGGTGCCACCCCCACGCTCAAATCCTCCCAATCATCCTCTGGCTCTGCTGGCGGCGTATTTGGGAGAACAGTCTGTGACATGCGTTGCCTCTTACTTGGATGCTCGTCGAAGCTGTCGTCATCGCTGTGAGAAGGGTTGCTTCGCTTTCCCAAGGATGAGGATGGAGAAATAGGAGCCATGGCTGGTATGGTCGTGTTGTTTTGTTGTAAAAACCGAAGTGATAGTTACGTTAATTAGCGAAAGAGATCAAGGCGTGCGGTCCCTGAAAAGCGATGCCGCTTGTAGTTGCATCCCGGTCCAAGGTCGCGGTGATTCATGTACTGCCTGTTGTCTCTCGAACCGTGGTCAATGTACCAGCAGGTTGATCATTCACAACTTAGAGCCTCAAAGGGTGTACTGTAGTCGCAAGCTAGGCACAAAGCTGAGGAGGACCGTGCTTCGAGGCATGTCCGTATCACGTGATATTCACTAGCGCCACAAAGTCATGCCATCTGAACGTCGTTTCTATGGTGCTCCTTCCGATGAAGCATTACAATTGAGAACTTTCACATACGGTTCGCAAATTATACACAATGGCAATCGCACCAATTACCGGAGTAAGTATTTGCATATGTTTTCTCCTTTTGGATTATCACAGAATGCGGAAACCGCAGCTCCAGAGGTCTTTGTGATCATGAGCTGACTCCTACTTGCAGATGCTCCGACGGGGCCTGGTTCTTGACCTCAGCGTCGCTCTTGGTAAGTGAAAGACAAAGACTCGACTTCAAGGAGGGCATGATGGACATTGGGAGATTTTTGGTGTCTTATCTCAGCTTCAATGGGTACTGGGTGATAGAAAACACCGACTGATACACCTTCCGCTAGGTCTCGGAAGTTCCGTAGGATTCATGTGGTGGTAAGTCTTCTTCACTAGATATCTATGCATGAAGCTAGAGAAGCTAATCGCTTACTCTAGGTACGGATATCATATTCCTGCAGTCAATCGTCGAGACAAATTCTACGCCAAACTGGAAAATAAGAGGGCAGCGGACGCGGCAGCCTAGATGGTTTAAGGATACAGTTGGATGGGGGAACGGCCGACAGAAGAGACTGATAAATTGATGGATTTTAGGAGGGACTGGTATGGGGGAGGGAGAACTGGAGATTGTACCTTTACCGTCATCGATGCAGCTTTGGCAATGAATACCGCGCCTGAACGTGGCTGTTCTGGTTACATACACAAGCAAACCCTATTTCCATGTATGAATCTGCGATTGGGATATGTAGAAGCGGAAATGTCGATTCGCATGCCAGCACTTCCAGGTTATTCGAAAGTAGGAGCTGTGTTTTCCAGGGAGTACGCAAAGATACCCTTCAAAAAGGCGTCAACAAACGCAAGCCAACCTCAAGTGCCACCCACCGAAAAGCACGGGGGGAAATACGCCAGCTATTGATTTATGTCTAGTACTAGCTTAAACCCTTCTGATGGCCCTTCCTTTGTATTTCAAGGAGTATATTAATTGCTCTTGCAGGATCGTTGAACTTCAACCCAAACGATAGAAGGACTAACGAGAAAGGACTTCCCACTAAGAGAAGGTCACCTTCCTACGAGTTATAGACGACGGAAAATACTAAAGTACTAAAACGTCACGTGACTGTATAAATTTCTAGACCTTCTAAAGCGTAAGTAGAGAAGGGTTTTGGTGGTTACAAGTCCCATTTGTCGTTCTGAATTCAACACCAGCCCTCTCTCTCTATCTGCAGAACTTTTAGATTACATAAGAGAGTGGACCTTCCACCTTCCACCTTCCGCCTTGTATTCAAGGCAGCGAATTTCCAGCTAGCCGCTAGTGCCAAAGTAGGTCGGCCGTCTCGGCCCCATAAGCGAATCCCACACTGGAATTTCTACTCATATCTCGCTCTCTTCAATTCGACGTCGCAAATCGATTGAGAACCGCCCAACATATACTAACATGACTGAGCAACTGATTCTCAAGGGCACCCTTGAGGGCCACTCAGGATGGGTCACATCTCTTGCGACCTCCCTGGAGAATCCCAACATGCTGCTATCAGGATCCCGCGACAAGTCTCTGATTATTTGGAACTTGACCCGCGATGAGAGCTCCTACGGATATCCCAAGCGATCTCTGCACGGTCACTCTCACATTGTTTCCGATTGTGTAGGTTTTCTTGCGGAAATTTGAGGATCTATCGTGCAATTTGAAGCTGAGACATGAATCTAGGTCATCTCCTCTGACGGTGCCTACGCTCTTTCCGCTTCCTGGGACAAGACTCTTCGACTTTGGGAGCTCTCTACCGGAACCACCACCAGACGCTTCGTCGGACATACCAACGACGTTCTCTCGGTCTCCTTCTCCGCCGACAACAGACAAATCGTTTCCGGATCCCGCGACCGAACTATCAAGCTCTGGAACACCCTCGGTGACTGCAAGTTCACTATCACTGAGAAGGGACATGCCGACTGGGTCTCATGCGTTCGATTCAGCCCGAACCCTCAAAACCCCGTTATTGTCAGCAGCGGCTGGGACAAGCTTGTCAAGGTGAGAAACCCTCCAACACGCGCTAGGAAACGATTATGGAAAGTCTACATGATGCTACGCAACTTATAAAGTATTTGCTACTTCAGAGCCTGGGAGACCAGGCCATGAGACAAACCATCACCAATGCTCTGATCCTGACTTTCCATATATCGAATCTGGGCCGAGATTTATGGTTGAAAAAATTGCTGATCATGATTATTAGGTTTGGGAACTCTCTTCTTGCCGATTACAAACCGACCACATTGGCCACACTGGTTACATCAACACCGTTACAATCTCTCCTGATGGATCCCTCTGCGCTTCTGGTGGAAAGGATGGAACTACGATGTTGTGGGACCTGAATGAGTCGAAGCACCTTTATTCCTTGAACGCTGGTGATGAGATCCACGCTCTCGTTTTCTCGCCCAACCGATACTGGCTTTGTGCTGCCACATCCAGCAGCATCATCATCTTTGATTTGGAGAAGAAGAGCAAGGTTGATGAGTTGAAGCCTGAGTTCCAGGCCGTTGGCAAGAAGAGCAGAGAACCAGAGTGTATCAGCTTGGCATGGAGTGCTGATGGTCAAACTTTGTTCGCTGGGTACACTGACAACATCATTCGGGCTTGGGGCGTTATGTCGAGAGCATAAAGGATTTGATTGCTCACGAGGTATCATGGTCGGGGTGACTTTCGGGCTTTGCTAAATCTTGCCGGAGGACAAAACGTTCTCCAGAACATTAATGGCATCACCAGGAGCTCAACTAAAATAAGAAATCCAAAAATATCAAATGTAGTCTTTGCTATGAACATGTGACAATTGAAGCTACATCCAGACCCCGAATAAATGAGGAGAATCTCCCTAGGCAGGAACAACTCCTTTGTGACCTTTTCTTTCTTGCCGAAGGGTCTCCCTATACGAATATATGGTATGTAAATCAGTCATAGCAATTGGATAAGTTCACGGAATTACATAGCAATAGCAGTAGATTCTGTACGTCACCTACAACAGTTTTAAAAGACTCTGCCTCCTAGGTTGCGTGAATTGAATTGCAATGGTATTTCTGCTCTGCGCGAGAACAGGGAGATACGATGCTCGTACTCGGACAGCTGTACTTCAAAACGCAAAAATGCTTCGGCCAAAACCCCAAGTGACTGGTTTGTGATCATGGCAACAACATATACAGATTTCCCCTAAGCTTTTGTGAAAAGAACTCCATTATCAGCGCTCTCAGAATACATCTATTCGACTTCAAACCCAAAACTATTGTGGCCTTGTGGGTCTTTGAGGAGGAGGTCAATATGCTTATTTGCCAGACCTAACTAATGTCGAAGTTAGAAAGATAAACTCTGCGCTCTGTACTAATTAATGTCGCGACCATTATACAGTTGTAGAAAACTTGATGCCCGCCAACTTTGCCTGTATTTCATCAACTCTACGAAGCATTAAATACTTTGACCTCTTTGGTGGTCAAAATGCTGACGTCATAAACGCGATATCAGGTGAAGTCGCGACCAGCATCCACAAGTCTTCAAAGTAAAGCCCCAAACCAAGAATGTAAGGTCTCCCAAAACTTTTAAACATGTGTGGACGTTACTCTTTAGCTTTGGTAAGTTCTCTTCACGTTCATGTAAAGTTACCGAATTAACTCGAGCGCTCCAGCGCCCATCCCAAGTCCGAGAGTATCTGGAGAACGAGCATATGCCAGTCTTCGATGCTCCAGAAGACGAGGGAGAGCAAGCCCCTAGACAAAGTTACAATTTCGCCCCTGGCAATCATGGAATTGTATACCGTGCCGATGTTCCTGATGAAGGTGCGGGGCGTCGACAGCATGAGGGCAAAGAAAGTGAGATATCTGAGCCTGAAACTGTAGGAGAAATACGATATAAACTGCAATCTATGAAGTGGGGCTTGATTCCTTTCTGGACAAAACGAAATCCTGACTATGGCTCTATGATGAAGACGATCAATTGCCGAGATGATAGTTTGATTGAGAATAAGGGTATGTGGACGACAATGAAGCAG
The DNA here is from genome assembly GCA_000328965.1 of Ascocoryne sarcoides NRRL 50072. Classification (NCBI taxonomy): domain Eukaryota; kingdom Fungi; phylum Ascomycota; class Leotiomycetes; order Helotiales; family Gelatinodiscaceae; genus Ascocoryne; species Ascocoryne sarcoides. The sequence continues at coordinate 1,928,990 of KB205944.1, read as the reverse complement.
CGGAAAAGGTGTATCGTTGTTGCTCAAGGTTTCTATGAATGGCTTCAGAAGGGGAAGGAAAAGATTCCACACTACGTAAAGCGAAAGGATGAGAAATTGATGTGCTTTGCTGGGCTTTGGGATTGTGTCCAGTATGAAGGTTTGCACAATCTCAATTCGTCGATACACTCATTGCATTGCTGACCTCGAGAATGCAGGGGAAGACCAGAAGCATTACACATACACGATCATCACAACAAGCTCAAACAAGCAATTGAACTTTTTACATACCCGCATGCCTGTCATTCTGGAAAATGGCTCTGAGGAAGTAAGAACATGGCTTGATCCTAAACGCTCAACCTGGTCGAAAGAGCTCCAAAGCCTGCTAAAGCCCTTCGAAGGCGAACTTGAAGTCTATCCCGTCAGCAAAGAGGTTGGAAAAGTCGGCAACAATTCCCCTAATTTCATTATTCCCGTTGCAAGCAGCGAGAACAAATCGAATATTGCAAACTTCTTTGCCAAAGGCCCAACGAAAAAGGAATCTGGAGCTACAGCGAAACCCTCCATGGCAACAAAAGAAGAGGCTGAGAGGAAAGACGCCATGGAGGAAGACTCCAAGACAGAAAAGATTACCCAGCCTGGCGAGCCCAACGAAGACGAAGACCGAAAGACTATCGACCACAATGGAACGGAAGACAACGCACCATTGCCAATTCCAAAGGAGGAGTCGAAGAAAGGTATTAAGCGAGAGCTAGACGATGTGCCAACCGATGAACCGCGAAAGAGGACATTGAGAACACCAGCCACTCCGTCCAAAGCATCCTCTCCACCCACCAAACCGGGTCGTCAGAAGAAAAGTGCGACGAGTAATAACACCGCAAGTCCATCGAAAACCAATAAGGCCACGGGAAGTCAGAAGATCACGAATTTCTTTGTAAAGTAAACAGCTTTATTGCATGTTACCGCGATATGAAGAAAGTGAGGAGACGAGCCATATTATTTCATTTCTGTCTTGGCTATATTTTTATGCGCAAATGCAACCATAGGGGATTCCAAACTTGGAAATCGTAACGGAAAAGCGCATAAAACAATTGCCATTATCCCATATTTACAATGTAGACCATTGGATGGTGCGTCCAGTTCTATCTGCAGCCGAAAAAAGGTATGTACATTTTCTCAAGAAACCTTAAACTTTTTCACTTTACCCAGAATGGGCAGACTAGCGCGGCTAGTAATTTATCTTGCCAAGCAGGCCTTGACAAGAGACTGGTCTGTCCAAGTCGACCCGCTCAAGGTTGGCGTTTCGGTTAGGGCTGTGCTATACTTAGTACATGAGTTGCGAAATAGATTAACTGGAGCAACTTACTATACGTGCTAGCTGAGAATGATCCAGCAGCCCATCCAGTATATCCAAGGAAGACATCCGAATTTTCACTGCGTTACCATTAGTATTCGTTCCTTGATGACCAAAAAGTGTGTGCTTACTTGAGGTATGCAATCTGCTGGCACATATATGTGGTGCAAGAAGCGACGTTGCCACCACCAGTCTCAGAAAGGAAAGCTATACGCTTGTTTGCTCGGAGCCAAGTGGCAAGAGGTGAAAAAGCAGAAGCAATGTTGTTGGTAACACAATCAGCGTGAGTTCCAGAATCGTCAGAATCGAGATATTCGTGGACATCAAAAATCAGGTTGTCGGTAGTTCCATCGGGGTTGACAACAGCCAAAAGTGCTGCAGCTGATCCATCGCTGATTAATGATGAAGCATGTGTCCAGTCATTTCCTGGCAAGAGAACTGTATTTTGTTAGAATGACTACGGGTTATTCGTCTCGGACGAGAGCCTTACTCATTTGACTTGTTGCTCCAGCGCCTCTAATAGCAGTGACGGCGGCTTGCACAGTCACAGCCCAAGTAGAGATAGTCACGTCATGTGGTTCGTTCATAATTCCGAAGACAATCTTACTCTGGCTGGCATATTTTGAAGCCAGCTGGGACCAGAGACTGGTAAATTGGGCATTGGTTGGCCCACCTTGCCCAATGATGGCTCCGTTCCATCGGGCGTAGTTGTGAATATCGATGATACAGTAAGCGCCAGTTGACAAACAGGCTTGAACCAACGAGTCGTAGTGCGCGATGGCAGTGGAATCCAGAGTTCCGCCTAAGTTGCTCGCGACTAAGTATTGCCATCCTACTGGAAGCCTAAATATGTTCATTCCATCGTCTTTCACGAAATGGCTCATCTGTCCAGCGCCATCACTGCCTCCGAGAGATGAGAGGGGGGGAGCTACATCGTAGACAGCATCGCTGCCGTCAGTACCGACGCCAAAGTCAAAACCCGCGATGTTGATGCCAGCTGCGGGTCTGTTAGAAAGTCCAAAGGACCAGCTGAACATATACATATATATCCAACTTACCAAGTTTGACAGCTCCAGAAGCCGACGAAGAGGCTGAGCTCGAAGTGCTGCTGGTGGTAACCGTAATTAAGGAGGTCGAGGTCTTCGAAATCGAAGAGCTTGTTACAAGTGTGGTGGTGGTGGTGCTACCTGTTGTTGCTTGCAGACATTGCGAGTACCACTCACTTTGGGCAACGCAAGTCCATCCCGACACACATTCGGTTTCTCCGGTGTAGCCATTTCCGCCACCTAAATTTATTAGCACATTCTAAACTCAAAACTGGGTAGGCGACTCATGCATTGTCCCCAACCAACTACTGTTGCAGATGCTCCGCCAGCGAGCATCACCACCACACTTGAGATTCTCGAAACCTTCATGATGATTTGGCAGGATACTCAATCTAAAGCTCAAATCGATGGATGAATCAAACGGAAACAGACGTGGAGAGAAGACATGGGGGAATGGGCGGACGAAAGCTCATATTTATAAAGTTTGTTTCACCAACATGCAAAAAGTATAATATTCAAGAGAATCATAAAGGCCGTCATCCCTCAAAGCTTCGATGAGCGCATGATTGCAGTGTTAGACCTCGCAATAACCCCCGGCCCGTCGGAACAGCGAATTTTCTCAGTGCTGCAATCTCAGCATATAAACATCTACGGTACCAGATTTACTTATACAGCGGATCTTCGCGAGACCCACCTCTCGCTACGGTTCGTAAAGTACTTTTCTACTTCTCCGACGTTCCGAATAATTACAAAATCCATGCCCGTCAACTCGGAGTGGCCAAGGGCTCTGTCTCTGGGGTTGCAGCGAGCAAAATCTGATCTGCATCTCTCGCCAAGGGTCTTTCGGCCCTGGCAACTATGGATATCCACGAAATCCCAAGAGGAGTGTGATTTGCGAAATCTCCTCGCCGCCTCCTTGCAAGCTCATGGTTTCAATCTTTATTCGGGCTGGGGGGCCGGAGGAGGAGGTATACACTATATACTTCAGACCGTCCAATCTCTCTCATAAGCAGCGGGTCGTTCATGTCAGATTGTCGACCCAACTTCAGCACGCGGTTCCAGAACGAGATTTTTGGTGTTTGAGATTTAGCAAGAGCGCAATGACTTCTCGGATAGACGTCCGCATTGATGAAGCGTGGAGCCATGTTCAACCCAGAGTTGGGTGATGTCTAGCAACTGGACCATGCCATGTACAATGTTACTTATTGCTCTTGTCTCAACCACTATCCTGGACTTAATCCGGAACACCAAATCTGCGGGGTTTTAGGAGATTCCATTCTGTTCCTGGCAGTCGTCTGCACACCGGCCCCCCGCCCCCCGGCAGACGAGAAGAACTAGGGGTAATTACCCCAGGCTTTTCAATACCCCTCCGGTTTATAAACATTTTCTAGAGTACCATGTTCGGACTGCATGCCTCCGCCGATGCCCCTACGCTCCGTTCTCCGATGCCATTCATACATACGACTTTAAGGGTCCGCCATCCGGTTGTTCCTACTGGTATGGAAAGCTGGGCGTGCCATATTATACTACCGCGAGCACGAGTTGATCTGCCCCGCTTTGGGGCGGAACGTGTGGGTGTTTATGCTTAATTGGATGTTCTGTCGAGTCCAGTCTGATCAACTGACGCCTTTTGGAGACAAGGAAGCGGAACTCGGATTACAGAATAGGAATTACGCGGGCAGGCTCCAAGTACCTAGGCCCTTTTCTAGCATGCCAGACTTTTCTGAGTTTGGTTCACGTTTGCCTTTGCTCGGTCTTTGATGGTGTATATTCATCGGCAAGAGATGCCGCCTGCCATGGTATCTTCTGTATCGCTGCCGTAGTGGAGTAGCTTGTTTTTTTCCAGCACAGGGTTTCTTCACTGTCCTGGCGAAGAGAATCCGAGATCTTCAAGGCATGTACTGAATGCGTTCTAGTATTTCTAGCCGTCACGCACACTACAGTACTACTCGCCCCGGTTCTACCCTGATGATGAGCCAGCCATGCTCTTTGAGGATATTTTCTGCATCATGTAGCCTTGGTCTAAATTGATTCCACTAAGTTCTTACTATTTTCTCCTGTTGGCGTTATATCCGTTTGTGTCGAAGACAGTTGTCTTTTCGAGTATACTATAATCGATTTCTCGACCCCCAAAGCTACATAGTTGCCAGTAAAGATATCTAAACCTCGGTATCAAACTTATCTAATATGGAATTCATTGGTGAGCTAAGTGCTCTGGGGAGGAATTTGTTGTTGATTCCGTGGAATATGACTTGATTCTATATCCACTTATACCGTACCATTCGAAAATAGTCTTGGCAACCTAAGCTCTAAGACAGGCAACATTGTTTGATGTCTGTCTGTGAGGTCCTCTGGTTACAACTGGTCTGGCAAGTTAACTCTCAGGAGTTGGACCTAAACCAAAGTACTTTAAAATAGCTAGGAGGTACGCAGATCTAGAAGCATTTCTAATGGCTTTCAATGTATCATCGTCCATCAGGTGAAGTTCAACTATGTAGGAAGAAAACAAAGCCTTTGCCTCTTGAAACTAAAAGAACTATGGACTGGCGCTGATTTTAAACGGTACCAATCCCAGGTTGTTCGATGGAAGACTGTAACATATTTGAAATACTGTCGAGTGTCACAAATTGGCTAGTGCCTAGTAAAGAGTCCCAAGAGAAGGAAAACATGTAGCTGTTGTGCAATGACGAGGTTGATGGTCCTGGAAGATGGACAGGTCTGACTCATCGGTAACAGTTAAACAGTCTTAACAACAAAAGTAGGCTTGAAATTTATTGAGGCCTCGAGGGCGGCCATTATGTGGGGAAATGTGGATCATTTGATGAGGAAAATGTCACCAAGGGAAGGTGGTCAAATCCATCAACTCAAATATCACAAAATATGTCTCATTTTCAAGAGGTACGCACGTGGAAACTTCATCAGCACGTAAATATATATACTAGAAGTAGCTATGTACAATGTTGGGGGAAATCAAAGAAATCATTTCTGGATACCACATCGAGAGCAAACTTCGAATAGCCATGCCAGAAAGCTAAGAAGTCCAAGTCATCTGACCCGTGAGCTTTGTAACTCCATTAATAGCTTAGAAAGCTGGGTTGGCATTGGTGAGCAGTTGCACGAAATATGCCTGGAACCATTGTCCACCTTCTGGGGCGGGTTGAAGGGCATCAGAGTAGCCGCAATGATAATCGTATCTGGCTGCGCTGGTGTCGGAAGTACCCTATGAAATATCGTTAGTAGGTATTCGCTTGAACATTGGGTCGGATCACTCACATCACTCTCTCCGCCGGGCTTGACCCAGACAAAGGCATCGAGCAAAGCGTTGCCCGTGTTTGAAGAAGGTCGGATACCGAAACCAGTTCCGATAACATTACACCAATCTCCCCATTGCTGCTGTTCCGTGGGTTGAACTCCATTTCGGGCTATAGCAGTTGGTTAGTACTTGTAGCAAAATAAATCGGGGATCGACATACAAGAATCCGTAATGAAATGGGCGGGGAAGCCAGCCTGGGTCAAGAGAGGAGCAAGATTAGTGATGTAAAGTTCTTCATCGTAGTTAGAATCTCCCTGGGTGTATGAAGGAGGCGAAGCGATGGTCCACGCATTATAGTTGGCAACGTTGGTAGCAAGACCTCGAACGGCGGCTGGAGAGCCTGCTGCTTTCCAAATCTGGGCGAAGAGAGTTGCAGCAGGGCCGATGTTGGCGCTCCATCCCAACCAACCGGCATGTCCGGCGTCTAGGTACATGGAAACGTTGGAAAGGTTCAATTGGGCAATGGCGTACTCAACACATTCCTTGTAAGCGGCCTCGGCATTAGAACACTTTGCGACGCTGAGGTTGGTAACCAAGTTGGCCAAGCTGTCAGGTTCTAGTGGAAAGCTTAGTTATGAAAAATGAATGGGCAACTAGTGTACAAACCAATGACTAGAATGATCTTCACATTGGGATGCTTCTTGACGATTGCCACGATGGCATCAATGTAAGCCTTGTAGTTGGCAACACCGTTGTCTGCAATGCTATACTCTCCGTTAGAGGCCGCCGCAGCGCAATCTCTATCGGGAAGATCATAAACAACGAATGTTCCAGCGAATGGCGGGCTCGCGCCAGCAGCGTTCTCCGCCTCAATTTGCGTAAGATAAGTGTCCATAGACGGGACCTTGGCCGCCGTGTCGAGCCAAACGAAAGTTGGTACATCCGCAACGGCAGCAGCCTTTGTGGCCATAGCACCAGTCAAGGATGGGATGGCAAGGGTCGAAATCTCAGAGGCCCAGTATGGGTCTGGCCACTGAGCAACACCGGAGAAGGGGTTACCAGCGGCAGCTGTGACGGTCGCTGAAGTGGTTGACGTAGTTTTAGAGACACTGGTGGTGATGGTGGTGATGCCGGAGACACTGGTGGTCGAAGTAGTTTTGGAGGTAGTAGTACCGCCCGATGATCCAGGAAGACATTGCGAGTAATAATCATTGTTGTATGTGCAGGTATATCCAGAAATACAAGTAGTCGCACCAGACCATCCAATTCCGCCACCTAGAGTCAATTAGCTACCGTCATTTTATAACGATGTTGAGGACATACACTGTCCCCAGGCGCCGGATTGAGCCAATGCTCCTAGCGGCAGTGCCGCGACAGGGAGAAGCTTTTTGAAACCCATTGTTAACGATGGATGTGAGAGAGGGAATGTGAGGATGAGGTGAAAAAAGAAGAACCGAACGTTCTTGGCCCAGCTTTATATAAACATTTCTCCCATGGTCTCATGGAAAGTTTTTTGTACCTCCGAAAGGAAGGGAGCGGAACAACGAGGCCGCCTGCCAGTAGGTCCGAACAGCCTGAGATGGACTGCAAACGTCGCCCGAGATCCCTGAGGACTACAGCCATTCATATCAAAGTTGTCTTCCTTGGCAGGAACAGCCCTTAATTTACCGGTGGATCTGCGAGGAACTCGACTGAAAAAAGGACCAGGGCATAAGAGAGAAAAGTCACCGTACCGTAGGATAAAATAGAAGGGCTGTGGACTCTGGGCTCTAGAGAAGCGAGATGCATGCCCCCTCTCCCAAGTAGCGGCACTCGAAGTCTGAAAAGCAAGAGGCTAGTGACACTCTAGGTCGATCAACGCGGGGAGATGAACGGAGCGAGCCAGAGAACTACCCTGAAGAAGCCTTGATATGATCTAGCATACCCCGGATTTGAACTTCCCCACGCGATCTCGGAGGGCTTTTTGGGAAGCTAGGAACTGGCGGTCCGCAACATGGCCATCACCTCTGGATAGCAGCCTACTCGGGCCCGCATCAGATGCCATTGAGATTCGTGGAGGAAACTTTAATTCATTGTAGTTATATTGTGCTAGGCGTAGGAGATAGAGTGGGAGCCCCGCCGCCCTTCACCACGGTCCTATCATCAAGAGATGCGAAGTTCGTCAAGACCACTTGGCCACGCCTCCTTCTTCGTTTGGGCAGAAATATAGCAAAGGTGGAAACAAGGAAACGAACGAAATTAATTGATATACTTCATAATGCCTCGGTACACAGCTTTGTCGGAAACGAACACAGGCGAACCGAAAATGGTGTCGTGATATGCAGCCATTTGAGCTCATGCAGACGGGAAAGTAATTGAAGAGGTTCGGCAGAGATTAATCGCCAGGATCGTGAGAGGAGAGATGGAATATGTGAGTTGTGGGTTGTGAACTTGCGGGTTCAGATGGCTCTGGAGTGAAGAATTTTAGCCGGAAGCCGATTCGTGGTTGACAGGAGTGTCAATGGGGGCATGCTGTAGCACCTCTTCGATGCCACAGATGCCACGCAGAGACTCGAGAGAAGAGGTCTTAATTGCCACAGATTGTCATATCACCTGGTCCATCAACTGACCTCGAGCAGATTTCGCCCTACATCAGCGTGTATATTGTCTCGTCGCATCAAGGGGCGAAAAATGAAGGATATATACAGCGTCGGTCCGTGTGGCCGCAAGCAAGAAGAAGGTATGGTAAGCCTCATCAATGGTAGCTCTGGCGCATGACAGAATTGCACCATACGGATACGTGATAAATGGCCGTACGTTTGTCATTGTGTAAGTCTGCACTGTGTTTGTTTTGTTGCCTTTCCTGCCGATCAAATTACGTCGCTTTGCTGTCGAGTATCAAGTTGATACCATCAAACGAAAGGAAATAAGCCTTCCATAGAAGCATGGTGGAAGAAAAAGTTTCTGGCAGACAATAAGCAAGGCTTCAGAGGATGTGGACATTCATTGGTTTTTACTTGCTGCTTGCTTGCTTCTCATTATCGTATATATATAGGAAGGACATACTCGACGGTCGTCTCGAGAGGAGCCAACAATATTATAAAAATCCTAAAATGTGGTCATTCTTTTCTGACTTCTCGCCATGGCTACATTGGATTTCTGTCGTTTTGATTTGTCTCTTGTTTTCCGTACTGCAAAGAGGATTTTTGTGACACTGAGATGTTATGCTGTTATGTTTGTTGTCATGCTATGAAGCTCGAAACACCTGAGGCGGGGAAGGAGCTTGTCTATATTATCGTCAAATCTGCTTCGAGGTACCTCCCAATGTTTCTGCTTTTAATGATACTCTATCATCCCCCCCGAGGCCACACGACTACTGTATCTCTTTCTAAGTATACAACAATACAATACGAGCGCAGCAAGGCCGGAGGTTTGGGGGCTGGATCGTGGGAGTAAATACAAAGGCCAGGGCTTTTGACATACTCTGTCTGACTCAGCCTAGCCTGGGCGGTAGTACCTTCATACTTGTGGTACACCAATAGTAAACCGGAAGCAGACCCAAATGGTTATTTCCGTGTACCTCCGCTACGGAAGAGCCGTGCAATTGTTCTTCCATCTACACGATTCGGCCGAACAACGGTGGTAAGAAAATTGCCAAGGTAGAATGCCTCAGAACACAAGGATGGCTAGATAAGCTGCGTAAGGCTGTGACTAGCGTACGTTTTTGGGATTGGATGCAAGTGAATATTACCAGAAGGTCCCCTTGAATCTGACGGATGAGAACTCAACATTGACGAGTACTAGCAAAATTTATTCGAATCTCGTTCATGCTTGATCATTCTGTTTGTGAGTTCGCCTTCAGCCGACTGATCGACAGAATTACGAGTGGCCAGCTGAAGAGGTTGGCAACATTCTTACCCAAAGCCTTTCACTTCGATTCCACAGTATGAGTCGACACCGAGGGGTTCTACTCATCATGAGTAGCAACCTTAAGTTCCACACGACTAGGCTACTATTCACCGTAGCGCTTTCCCAAACCTGCGCTAACTCTCATTTTTTGGACCTCCGCAGCGCGTTTCTTCGCCGCAGCAGTGGATCTCACAAGTCTAAGTTGGATTCCCCTTCATTGCTGAGTTTGCCTTCTCTACCCACGGGTCTCGGAGACTTTCGACGGAGGAAATGGAACTAAGGGGCTTTATCTCCATCCATTGGTCTTGTCGTAATCAAGTCTTTAAGCGTGTCATATGTCATACTTTGGCTTTGAAACCTGTAATTGAACGAAATACGCTATGATATGGTCAGCAAGCATTGACGAGGTTGTGCGAGTCACCGCTGTCAATACGGATGAGCTAATTAATGCGGAGACAAGTATGTAATATATAGTTCTCTTCGTTTGTTTCTGTTAGTATCGTCGGTACATATACTCCCCCCCCCGTTTTGGTCCCATCTTTGGTGAACGCCTAGAGGACTTTCTTTCGCCTTTTGGTCTCAAACCTAAAGCTAAATACATTTTTAAGATGGATTCGAGATCAGCAACCCTCGCAGAAGAAAAGGAGGCGGAACGAGGTGTTTCTCAGACTCCAGTTGGGTCCATCAACAAAAAGTCGGAGGCAGGATTTGATGACTTTATGACAGACAAAGAAGATGGTTCTGTTGTAGATATTCCAATAGAAAAGCCGCAAAATGAGGAAGTTGCAGCAGAATATCCCGCTGGGGCTCGCTTAGGTTTGATTGTTGTATCTCTGCTACTTAGCATCTTCCTGGTATGTTCCTTCCATAGAGGACGTCGCACACAAGACCAACATATATTTAGGTATCTCTTGATATGACGATAGTTGCTACAGCTATCCCCAAGATTACTGATCAGTTTCATGGTCTCGATCTTGTGGGCTGGTATGGCGCAGCATTTTTCCTGACAGTCGGGGCATTCCAATCGACGTGGGGAAAGGCGTACAAGTACTTCCCATTGAAATTCTCATTTCTCCTCGCTATCTTGGTTTTTGAACTTGGTAGTCTTATATGCGGTAAGCTCTTCTTGAAGTCCTTTAAGAAGTAATAAGCTGATGGTTCAAGGTGTCGCAAACAACTCCACCACCTTGATCGTAGGAAGAGCGATCGCTGGTCTTGGAGGCGCTGGAATCGCATCAGGAGCTTACACGATCATCGCATTCTCAGCTAAACCCTCTCAGAGGGCGGCGTTTACCGGGTTAATGGGAGCAGCATATGGAATAGCTTCAGTCATAGGCCCTCTCCTCGGCGGCGTGTTCGCTGAAAAGGTTTCGTGGAGATGGTAAGAAATCTGAACACCTCTATCAAAGTCTACTAACAAATAGACTAGGTGTTTCTACATAAATCTCCCAATCGGAGGATTGTCCGCCTTCATTATCTTCCTATTCTTCCGCACGCCGCCACATGCAGTACCTGTTCAAGCATCGCTAAAAGAGAAGATTCTTCAGATGGATCTCCCTGGCACCTTCACGATCATGGCCGCTATTGTATGCTATATTCTCGCATTGCAGTGGGGAGGGCAGAAGGACTCGTGGAGCAACTCCAACGTCATTGGCACTCTGGTCGGCTTTGGTCTACTTCTCGTCGTCTTCTGTATTATCGAATACTTCCAAGGCGAGCGCGCCATGATCGTCGGACGACTCTTAAAAATGAGAGCAATCTGGGTTGGAATGATGTTCATTTTCTTCCTTGCAGGCGGCTTCTTCCTTCTCCTTTACTACCTTCCTATCTACTTCCAAGTCGTTAGTGGCGTATCGGCTTCGCAATCCGGAGTACGAAATCTACCCTTGATTCTGGGGACAACCATTACAACAATCATTTCTGGCGGATGCATCTCAGCATTTGGTCATTTTGTTCCGTTCATGCTCTCTGGGAGTGTGTTGTCTACAATCGGCGCAGGACTACTCTATACACTTAGTACTACATCATCTTCCTCAGCGTGGATAGGCTATCAAGCTCTGGCGGGCATTGGGATTGGTCTTGCTATTCAGGTTCCTATTATCGTCGGCCAAGCTTCCGTGGGCCCAGAGGATTTGTCCTCTGTAACAGCTATGATTCTCTTCTGCCAAACCATCGGGGGTGCATTCTTTGTCTCGGCGGGGGAAACTGCTTTCACAAACACTTTAACCGGCCAATTGCCTATTTACGCGCCATCTGTTGATCCAAATTCTGTAGTCACTGTTGGTGTGACCATGATTCGAGCCACATTCTCCGCGGATCTGGTACCTGGTATTGTGCAGGCTTATATGCAAGGGCTGAAAGTTGATTATGCTATTGCGATTGCTTGTTCTGGGATTGCCGTTTTGGTGTGCTGTTTGAGTCCGTGGACGAATTTGAAGGGGAAGGTGAATGTGGGTGGTGCGGCTTAAAGATATGAAGAGTGTGCTATTATGGATTTATGGATTTAATGGGATATATGGTTCAAATGGGAAGAGGCAGGATTTAATCAGGCGGAATATACTGGTGGAGGGTGTTGTGTTTCAGCTCACCTAATAGACGGGTTTGAAGGGAGATAAGAATGAGCATAATAGAGTGTGAGAATCTACTCGCCTCACTGTTATTGTGGCTGTCTCTCTTCTGTTTCGACACACCAACAACGCGGAGAATTAAAGCTTTCCAAGAATCATTTATGCTGACCCTCGTCACATAATTTGTTGCCTATTTTCCTCTATTTCAAGTCAGGTCAGACCCTCTCCAAGCGGAAGGAAAAAAGTGTTCTAGAAGAGAACGATTACGCACCCAACAAGTCCCTGGCTTTTGAAGTCAGCTTTGTGAGGGAACCAACCGACGTTATTGTTGTTCAAACAAATTAGGCTTAGCCTCTCAATCTGATCCGATTTCCCCTCTTCCGATCCCGTTCCTTTATCGATAACAGGACAACGGCAGTCATGACGACATATATCCCTGTTTGTTATTGACAAATCACAGCTCTCTAATTGTCAACCATACTGATAGGCTTCGTCTGACTTGGTCTCACCTCAACAGTTACATATAAACCCCGCAGCCTGTACATCCTCTTTTCATGCTTACCATACGATACTTTATCAACACTGGACTTCGGAAAGTTTCATCGTACCAGAAGCAAGCTTTCATATCATCTACGGCTACTTCTAGAACCATGTCTCAAGAATACAAGCTGAAGGGCCTCCACAGCCTTGATTTGAAACCTGGCGAGAAAAGGGAGGTAGAGGTTGAAGGAATTGAGGAAGGAAAGGTCCTGTTATGTCATACAGGTGGAAAGGTCACTGCACTGGGTAGCAAGTGCACTCATTATGGAGCTCCGCTAGTCAAGGGAGTGTTGACTGTAAGTACCTTGTCCTTCAGCAGGTCAAGAAGATTTTAGATATAATACTAAATCCAATCAGGGTGATGGCCGGATTACCTGCCCATGGCACGGTGCCTGCTTCAAGGCCTCCAATGGAGACATCGAGAATGCACCTGCTATCGACTCCCTACCCAGTTTCCAAATTTCGGAAAAGAACGGTGCTGTTTATATCACTGGTGAACAGCAGAGCATCAAAGGCAGCAGGAGAAAGCCAAACATCCGGATCCAAGGTGGTACAAGTGGACCAGAGAAAGTGGTTATTGTTGGTGGTGGAAGTGGTGCTCTAGGAACATTAGAAGCATTGCGTGAGGGTGGCTTTAAGGGGTCCATTACGATGATTGGTAATGAGGGGTATCTACCAATAGATCGAACCAAGCTCTCCAAAGCTCTCATTGATGATCCAGCTAAGATTGCTCTTCGAGATGAAGCTTGGTTTAAAGATGGATCTGTTGCAACTGTATCGGATGAAGTTACAGACATAGACTTCTCTTCCCAAAAAGTATATCTCAAATTCAACAGCAGCTTATGTCGCATAAAGGTTTCAAAAGCTAACTTATTTATCGTAAGGTCTCAACTAAGAGTGGAAGTTCGTTCCCATACACCAAGCTGGTCCTGGCCACTGGTGGAACCCCAAGGAGTCTTCCATTGCCAGGATTTAAAGAACTTGGCAATATCTTTCTCCTCCGAGATATCCATCACGTCAAAGCTATCAACGCTGCTATTGGCGAAGGGAAAAAGAAAATTGTCATCATAGGCAGTTCTTTCATTGGTATGGAAGTGGCCAATGCTGTAGCAAAGGGGAATGATGTTACTGTCGTTGGTCAAGAGAAGGTACGTTTAATGTTTAAAGCGCTCTTCCAACTTGGCATTGCAGGCCTTTAACTGACATCATCTAGACACCGCTAGAGCGTATTATGGGCGAAGAAGTGGGTCAAATATTCCAGAAGACACTCGAGAAGAATGGAGTGAAGTTCTACATGGAAGCTGGTGTCGAGAAGGTATGGAATAATTTTTATATTACCTTAATATTAGGAGTGCAGGCCCAGCTCTCGTCTATATCTGGGCCGGCACATAAACGAAAACAACTCAAAATCATGAAAGGCCTATTTATGCTTACAACTTGGAAGAATACTTGATACTAATGTTTTATTAGGCGCTTGCTTCCAAGGCAGACTCTTCTAAGGTTGGCGCCGTTGCCCTCAAGGGTGGAGTGAGCCTAGAGGCCGATTTGGTCATCCTTGGAACTGGTGTTGGCCCAGCCACTGAGTTCCTCAAAGGGAATACATGGATTCAATTAGAAAAAGATGGCTCTCTCAAGACCGATGAGCACTTTGCTGTCAGTGGGCTGAAGGATGTTTATGCCATCGGAGATGTGAGTGATATACAACTCTGTTCAAGTGTCCGCCTCTGACTCCAAGTAGATTGCAACATATCCGTACCACGGTCCAGGCGGCGAAGGTGGGTACACCCGCATCGAACACTGGAACGTTGCCCAGAATTCAGGGCGCTCTGTTGCCACTAACATCATCGATCCCTCGGCCCCAGCTAAGCCGTTTATTCCAATCTTTTGGTCGGCCCTGGGATCGCAACTCCGATACTGTGGAAATACCTCGAATGGATGGGATAACCTGGTCTTGAAAGGCAAGCCCGAGGACGCTAAATTCGCAGCTTACTATTGCAAGGGCGAGACTGTTGTCGCTGTGGCCACCATGCAAATCGACCCGGTCATGGTCCAGGCCTCCGAATTGATGAGAAGAGGGAATATGCCCACGCGAACTGAGCTGGAGAAGGACGTGGATATCCTGCAACTGGATGTTCCTGCCGAGGTGAAAATCTAGATTCGCTCAACAACCATGTACTGTACATGAGCATAACGGTAGCATTGCAATCCGAACAAGTGAAACTCCTAATACAGACTATGCAGACTTCTCGTGGAGTGATGCCTATAGGAGATTTCTTGTCCTAGAATTTCGAGGTGAGACGATGCCCTAGGCATACACCTAGGCAGTGTACTACACTCGCGAGCCTGATAATGAGGATTGCGCTAAGATTGAAAATTTGTGATAGATGGAAAACTCAGCTACGAATAGCTTCAAGTTTGAGTTATCCCGACGTGTTTCGGTGGGATGTTGGTGTTAGTAAATGGGAGGCTGGAATCTGCAGAATGATGCAGCCACTGCAGGGGCCAAGTCCAGCGCCAATCATTAACACTCCCGCAGCCTAGGTTTAGCGGCCTCAGCACTCTTTTAGGCCTAGATTCAGCACTCTTCCGGCCTTCCAAGCCCGGGTTGAGCACGCTTCCAGGCCGTCCAGGCCATCAGGGCCCCTACGAACTTACGAAGTAGCCCCGTCCGGCTTGAACAGGAACACCTGATCCACTCCTCCCCTCCCCTCCTCCTACCATCCATCGCGGCGCAACTTAGCTATCGCGAAAACACCACGATAAATCAACATCTCTTTCATCTCCACAACCAAACAGCGATCTGTGCTCTGTACTCTATACACTATCGGGTTCTTCTCGCAATAATGCTCACCGTGCAACACGGCACAAGATACTCGGAAACGAAGTCGCTCCGGCGCCTTTAACGGAATGGAGACCCCACCGGCCAAGGAGTCTCTCGATTCCTTGATAGGCCGCATTCCAGCCTGTTCCTCTAGCAGGCCAGATCTGCGTTGTTGCTGTGGCCGGATAGATTGCGCATATCTGATGCACAATTGTGTGGCTTTAGATGATTTGGAGAAGGATGTGAGGACAGCTGCACAGTTGGGTCAGGTAGGCACATTCCTTTGTCTCACCTTCTTGATCTTGTCCAACGTGGCAGGCCCTCGAGCTCTGCTCGATAAAGTGTTGGGTAATTTTGGGCCTGCCTACGTTTTCTACAATTGTCGCGACTTCATGGGGGTTTGACTGGTCGAGCGGAAGCGGAGTATCGAAATGAGTAAATCACTAACCTTCGCTCTGCAGGCTTTGCTCGCTCGACATGAGCAGTACATGGTCGATGCAGAGCGCGATCGTCTAGAGATGAGCGCAAAGATTGAACAGCTCGAGGCCGACAAAAAGGAATTGGAGAACAAGAATTCGAAGACGATTAAGGAGAATCGTGGCTTGTTAGATCAAGTAGAGGAGCTCATCACTGCCGCCGCCGAATCGGACACACAAATCAAGGCTCTGGAAGCTACGCTATGCTCCACGAGACAAGACCTCCGACGGCTCGAGACTCTGACATCCAGGACCCATGATCTAGAGGTGCAGCTGGCGGCACTTGAAGTAGAGCAAGAGGCATTACAGAGGAGTCTTTCAACCACCCAAGAAGAGGAACGGTCGGCTATACAAAGATGGCGACAGGCTGAACGGAGGCTGAACGATCTTCAAGATCAGTTAGAACGGATCGAGCGGGAAGCTCGAGATGAGCGAGAGCGACATGTGGAGGTTTTGGGCCGCATGGAAAGACAACGAGGTGTCGAACGGGAATTAGATACTGCTGCTGGACGACTGAAAGGCGCTGCTGTAGCTACAACTGTTATCGGCAAGAATAGTAACAGTGTCGTGTCCCATTTTGTCAAAGATATTTTGCAAGACAACGCCAACTTACAACTTGGAATTGTGGAGTTACGAGAGATGTTGATGGATTCTAATGATGAAGTTCAGAAACTCAGGGAACAGTTGTTGGTGCACCAACCGGTGTCCGAATCTCAGGCGGAGAACGGGGATGACAATAGTCGGTCGACATTGCAAGCCGAATTGGCTTCAAAGGAGCATCCCCAGGTCGTTTCTCAGGCTCTACACATCCATCATCACTACCATATCCCAAAGAAGGAAGAGGTTCGTCGGCCCAAGAAGAAGCGCTCGTCTCTCAATACATCAATCTTCACTCCGCCAAAGTCTCAATCTCCCCGAACCACATTTCGAGGTCAAGAGACCGAAAATGCAATCTTATCACAGAGGGCCGTCACTGTTCCTCAGCCTACTACGCCAAATCGATGGTCCATCCAATCTAGCCAGGTGTCTGAATTCGCTCCTTCGTCTGCTCCAAGCTCTCCACAATCGGCGTACAGACACAGTGGGTTATTCGATCGTGGTTTCGATGTCGACTCGTCACGGCCTACGTCTCCCGATTCCAGCATCGATCCGATGTCCCCACAATTGCCTCCTCAACTCAGACAATTCCATCGAAAGCGGGGCTCTGAAATATCGACTCGCAGCTTTACAACTGCGCTCAATTTCCAATCCCATGTTATTCACGAAGAAGAAGATGTTGATGTTGAAGAACTCTCTGGCTTGCAAACACCTAGCATGTCTCCACTAGACGGTGAAACGACAACTTCTAATGTCTCCCGTGACACTGATTATCTTCCGCACGATCCAGAGGATTGGACCTCAGACTTTCATCCTTCGCTCCGCCGTTCATCATCTCATGAGTCTATCCTCTCGATATCTGGGATCGACATTCACACCTTAAAATCACGACCCTCACAGCTCACCATTACAGGTAGTAGCGCCCTATTTAGACCGAAGTCTAGAATTGGATCTCCAACGACAGTGGTGTCGATAGATACAGTTGTCACAGCACACCCAACACTTTCCCGAGGGCGCAACAGTAGTGCATCATATCTACAGTCTGTGCGAGGGCAGAGCGCTTCTCGCTCCATCTCCTCATCGCACTCAAATGAGGGTATCGGAGTAAAGCTCGGGGGCTGGTTCGGGCAATGGAAGGTTGGGACACCAGCAAAATCGAGTGGGAACTCGAAACCTCCCCCGGAAAGTTCAGCTCCTCTGTCTCAGCAAAAACCAGTAGCCAGCACGACCGCAGTCGATCAGGCCAAGCTTTTCATGTCTCGTAGCTCGGGGATAAACCAGCCAGGCCCCATTCCTGGATTTATGTTCAGGACAGAAAAGGCCCCTCATCAGGTAGAGCCGAAAGTAATAGATCGCGATGCACTCAGGGATATTTTCCTGGAAGATGAGTTGCCTAGATGAGAATATAGGTTTTGGACTTGGTGTATGATATGAGAAACGGCTGTATATGGGTCACGTTCATTATTTTGGGATTTCGTTTGTAAATTATGGGCAAGATTGGGGTATCCAATTGCATATTATGTTTGGTTCATAGCGTTGGGTTTGGGTTTAGGAGGCTAGGATACCCTGTGTTGGAGATACTACATATACAATCGGATAGAATAAAGATGAGGTAATAATAATAATAAATGTGAATTATAGAAAACCTTATATACACATCTAGTAGTAGCAATTTGATGTCTTATATTCAGATCACCTTTTCCTCTGGTCTGGCTGGTCACAAGCAAGTTGTCTTCAAACGGGAATTTAGCACCTAGGATTCGCTTATCTTACAGCATCTCATAAAATAGAATCATCTCCCATCCACAGAAGATCAGAAAGAAGTCTTTCCATTGCTACTTTAGGGTTCTCAGGATGCTGCCTAAATTCTCTCAGCCAAAGCCGCAGCTCCTATTAGTGGAACACCTCTTGAAATTCTTAGAGAACTGCAGAACCAGGAAGAAGAGAATACAGTGCTCATTATGCTACAGAGAAATTGGGATCCGCGAGTAAAGGGTTGAATGATATACGTAAAAGCTAGTATTCGCTATCATGGAGCTAGATGAGGGTTGTAATTCTCATGTTCAACAGAGATAGGCAACTGCCAAGTAGGTGTAACGAATCAAGAAGACGGAAATTTCCGACAAGTTGCCGAGGGAGTTGATTCACATATCTGGGAGATGAGATTTCCCACGTTAACCCGAGTTGGGGAATCGAATGGGTTTTGATAGGGTATCGTATCATGGCTTATAGGCTCTGAGATTGGGAAAAAGGGTTGTAAAGATTGGAAGTGGTGGTTGTGACGGAAAGAAGCCTGAGTGTTGTAATGTGGAATTATGCACGCAATCACTTCTCAAGAAGAGTCTTTCAGGCCTTTTTTTTGGTTCCAGATGTTTGTATCACCTCTATTGGATATTGGATCTCAAATAGATGCCTAATACCCCCCCCCCCTTGCAAGTCCCGCTTCAGGTTATCTGAGCCACTCCCGATGTATCTTCGATGCACTTGTCCGTGTCTTGTAGATGCTGATTCTATACAAGTTGCAATGATGATGACCTTATCATAGCTACGCATCATGTTAGGCCCTATTATGAAAGTCTCTAGAAGGAGCAGTATGGCATCCTCTTGCTTGTTCAAGTCGAGCTACATTCCTCGCTTACAGGATAAGAAGGAAAGGGGCGGCGACCCACCTTCCCGTTCTTAAAGTTCACAATTTATGCATCAATTTCGAGTGCGACGTGACTACTGACCAAGCTGTGCGGATTTTAAAGATGAGTGGTTTTCTTTCTTGGCTTCATGCGAGTTTTATTTAAGTCATCTGTGTCCATTACGAAAGGAGGTTAAGGTCAAGATGTATCTATAAAGTCTTTGAATGGGGTCACACATTTAGAAAATCTAACTACTCTATGAACTAGTAGGACGGTGAGGTAATATAATCTCGCATCGTAATTCAATATCTCCGATTGTGATTGGTGAAAAGACTATATTTTGAGTAACGGGAGCGGGCAGATGTTCATACGAATAAAACAAGAGGTGTCTTTAACTACCCTCGCGCTGATCCAAATCCCCAATAGCTGCACTGCAGCCGACCAACTCCAAGTCCTACCGAACGACCAAGCACAAACCCTGTCCTTCCTTCATCGTGCACACTTCCGTAGGACCTCATCCCATTCACCCCTCAAGCAGCGTTAACATCAACCTTTCTTTCCGCGCAGTACTTCTCAACTTCCTTCCTCAACGTCTCCTCTTGCTCGACAACCTTCTCCATAACATCCCTGACCCTCGGCCCCAGCCCCCCCTTCCCAGCCTTCTCCCAAACGCCCACCATGTTCTCCAACACAGCGCTCAGCTGGTTTGGGAGCCAGGTCACGATCGGGCTTCCACCGGTGGCGGTAGGATGCGTGGTTTTCTTCAGGATGTACTCTCTGGTGAAGCACCAGTGTCGCCATCTGAAATCTCTCACTTGGTCCATTGCGAGGAGATAGAGAGCCGTTGATGATGGCTCTTGGAGGGCATAGGACTTGAGGGAGAGATCGTTAGAGCGCTGCTGCACGTAGGATAGAAATTCACGGTGGTTTCCGGGTCGGTAGGACCGGAAGTCTTGGAGGATGGAGGTGAGGGGTGTAGATGGCATAGCGATCTGGAGGAGATTGTCGCAGAGAGGGATCTGGTTTATACACCGTTAGCTTTTGTGGGCTATGGTGATACATCTCGGGAGGGAGGATATACATACCATGCTATCATTTGCACCAGATTCGCCCCGAAAAGACATTGGTTCTTCGGAAACGCCCTCATAGATGACACCATTGGGAAACATGGATTGCGATGTGATGCCAAAAATGAATGTGCGGAAGGAAGTATAATCTCCTGGTTTGCTCTTTTTCCACATGCCTAGGCGAGTTAGCTGATTTCCATTCGCGGATTAGGAAGAAACAAACCATCCATAACTTTGTTAACTTTTGTCATAGCTGTAACAACTTTTTCCATGCCAGCGTTGAAAGCTTCTCGGTCTTTGATATCGCAAGCATCCAAGGCAGAAACCACACCATCTACCAGGGGTCCTGAATTTTGCACCATGTCGACGTGCACGAGGACGAATCCTGCTTCGGAAGACTTAGGGTCAAGGCCGTGCTCGAAGGCACGAATGAGACGAAGATTATCATACTCAAGGCCACGCGTGGGATCCTCAAGTCGGTAGTTGAAAAGAGCGTATGAACCTGCATACTCCATGAAAGGTTTGAAGCCAGCACTGATAGAAATTAGCGACGTGCTTTTGATCATCTGTCAAAACTAGCTACTCACAGCTCAGCACATCTCGAGATGGGAAGTGATATAACTGAGGGTAGAGTCTGACGGCCTAGGCCATACGGCTCGCCTTTTAAGAACCGCTCATGGCAGGGTTCCAAGAGGTAAGCAGAGGCAAGGAAAGAATAATCTCGGTACAAAGCGTTCATGAGAGGGAGATTGTCCTTGTACTTGTCGATAGCACCAGTAAGATCTGGCAACTCCTTGAGGACAGTGTCACCCAATGTGAAGGTCGCTAGGAGACCTGGCTTCCCATCAAGTGTCTTGATAGGCATTCGGCTTAAGATAGACTCGAGGACATCGAAATCTGCCGGGAGATGTATGATAGGTTCTTGACGTGGGAGGAATCCTCGTGTTGTCGAGACCATGAAAGCTGGGAGAGTCGTATCCTCTGGTTTAGTGTCTCTAAGGACTTCAAACGAGAGGGAAGGGCCAAGAGAACCCATGTTGTGCAAAAGGATTTGACGTTTGGCTATGTGAAAATGGGATGGTTCAAAAACTGGAATTGTGCTCGGTGAGGAAGAGAAAGAACAACAGGAATTGGGCGGATTTGCCAGCTTTTATCTTGTTGAGGGCGTGGCCGGAAATCCTTCCGGCCACTGAAGCTTATGACCTCTAGGAAGTATGATTGGAGTCCACTCACCGCCTCACTGTAAATCAACGATAATAATACTCTTAAACTAGTCTTAAACTTGGAGCCATAGAAAAGACCATGTGGCACTATTCACGACTTCGTGCTTGACAAAGGGCAGAGGAGAAAGGGGGAAGAACTCGCGTGTGATGGCGCACGTGCTCCAAAGCTTGAGAAGACATAGAGCTTATTATTTGGAGAAAGCTAGAAAACCTGTGGTGTAAGACAGCTTGGTCCTAAAGTCGTCGACATTTGAACCCCTGAAATTCTCTTGTTGGTTCAAGGTAATCATCGATAGATATGAATTTCGTGGTTTTATTTGCGTTGTTGTCGAAGATGACCAAGGATAATCTGCCTTTCGCTGATTGGACAATTGGCCGGAATTGTGAGCGCTGTGGACTACAATGGCAAAAGAATGAAATCCCACTTCCGAGATAAGGAAAAGCATAATGACCGAGTATCGGAGACATTGGCAGCATCCGAGCGGGTCGACGACAACTATGGAGTTGGGCTTGCAGGTGGCGAAATAGGCATTAGGAAAAGGGATTGAGGCTTGTAAGTGATTGAAGTATCATACTCTAAAAATTATACCGAGAGATGAATTGATATCTGAGAATCGACTTTGCAAACAAATGTTCGTGCTTTCGGGTGGCATATGGTGTAGAAACGGATAATCTGGGTGAGACAATAAAATAGATTAGGAATGCTAGCGACGCCTTCGCATTCTTCCTTTTAGTAAGAACTACCTTACGGAGCTTGAGGCGCCAATGAATAGCAAAGAGATGGACGGAAGAGAGAAAGAAATCAAACGTTTGCAGAGGTTGATCGATCCATAACGGCTGCAAATACAGCTAGCTTTCTCTAGTGGCATGTATTCTTATCAAAACCCAAGTAACAGGGATACAATAGCAAATAAGTTAGTTACTCTCATTGTATTATAATCGAGAGGTGTGCAGAGACAAGGAAAAATAAGCCCAGTAATCCTGTTGGAACGGGAAGGCCGGAACGTGACCTTCGGCTTGAAGACCTGGGGATTCTCGGCTCGGGCTAACACAGTACCAACAAGGAGTGACTGGGTCATGAAAACCTCCTCTGTTCATACAAAGATTCGTTTAGCGTCATCCTCATAGGATCTAGAGTGTGCCTTGGGGAAAAGTTTCTATAAGTAGAGTTTGATACTGTACATTAATTTGTCAATCTGGCGAAAGAGTACTGTGATCAGTTGACGGAGAAGAAGATGTAGATTTTTTTTTCTCCTCTGAAGCTGCTGCAGTTATCAAACCCTGGTTTTGTTTCCTGTCATAAGTTTCGTTATGGCCTTATAAATATCTGCTAATATTCTGAGGTAACCCCGAGAATTCTCATTTTCACACCCTTTATCAAAAAGAGCAGATTGGCTAATTTATCCTGCAACTCCCATTGATATCGAGCTCCGTCCCCTATCTAAGCTAGCCGAGTATTCTACCAAGTTCATAATAGCACAAACAAAACAATAAATCCTGACTCCCTTATCAAAATATTCGCTCTGCAGCTCTCGGTCTCTATCGGCTCTCACCCGCTCTTCGTCTTGGTACTACTGCACGGAATCCCTTGCTCAGCCAAAACCACTCCATATTTAAAATTACGCCATGCTGATTCATCAACCTCTTCCACAACTTTGGGGGCCCCCCATCTTCCACCCATTTCCTCTCCACCCTCGACACAAGTGCGGAGAACAGCCCCGAAGCCCAAGGGCTTACCTTGTAAGGTTTCAGATCCAGCATCTTCCAGGAGAACCTGGAACCAGCTATGCCATCCTTAGGTGGTCTTTGTAGAAAAACTACCTCCTCTAGCTTTGGAAAAAATGAAACCCTCTTGAGGACTTGTTCTAGATCCCGTTTTCCACCTGGTTGGAGCTCGTGAGAGAATTCGGGGTCATTGAGGACTTCGATGTCAACGGCTAGACGTTTGACTTTGGGTGCCATTGTGGAATCGAATGGGTCTAGTGGTAGCCATTGTTAGTTTATTCTTCTTGTATTTGGGAAGGGAGCTTACCGTCATTGAGGAGGTAGAGAGTGTCAATTTCGAAGGAGAAGTAGGTTGGAAGTTTCATGTGAACAAGCGTATAGGTTGCATGTGATCGCTTTCTTTCGCTGTTCGCTAAGTATTCATATCGGAATTGATGGCAAGCGTGTAGGATTGCGGGTATGCATCGTCTAGTTTTGACCTCCTTTGAATTTTGGCTTTGCATCATAACCCGTGGTTCTGGTTCAGCATCCTCCTAGATCTTGAGCTGCAGTTCCAGGGGTAGTTTCGGGAAGAGATGAAATTCTGTTAGATTGCGGGAGGATCGAGGCATGTTTGCAACTTTGGATATGGTATTTGTGATAAGCCAAAGCGTTGTCTTGGAATTGAAGAGACTCTGAAGAAAAAAAACATGTCTGGGATATGGACCTTGATGTATGAAGTATCTAGAAGTAACGTCATCTTGAATACGATCATGTTTAGCGTTGCTGTAGCTCAGCTTGAAGGTGAATGCGTAATGACATGAGTGTGCGTGTCACGTGTCATTCCGAAAAAATGAGGCTATTATATATGAATTGGAAATTTTTCAAAGACATCCAGAATAGTCGTTCTAGTATCAATCTTGTGGCTTATTAAGATATCTTACTGTCCATATAAGTTGTTAAGTTAATTTCGTTTTCAAGGAGTGTCCAGCAGGTGTTAAGTATTCTGCTAAATCACAAAATTTCAAAGATAAAAATTTACAATAGTACAGTTTATTCTAAAGCTAGAAGTCTTCTCGACATCGCACTTGCATCAGAC
Source organism: Ascocoryne sarcoides NRRL 50072 (assembly GCA_000328965.1). NCBI lineage: Eukaryota > Fungi > Ascomycota > Leotiomycetes > Helotiales > Gelatinodiscaceae > Ascocoryne > Ascocoryne sarcoides. The sequence continues at coordinate 1,904,749 of KB205944.1, read as the reverse complement.
CGTTAAATAATTTATTACTTTTTCCAATATTAAGATTCAAAATCGACTTCTATTTAGAAAGTTTTAAGATGAAACTTCAAGAGGGGCATTCGCAGACTTGGATGGTGGGATGAGACTAGAGCCTATTCACTTCTATTTCTTTATCGATCTATAACCTACAGCAGCTAGTGATTCGGCTACAAACGAGATGAGAAAATAAGTCAAATAATAGTTGGTGGCGGAAGGGCAGATCCTCTAATATATTGATAAAAGCTGCTCTTTCACAACCATCCTAACCGATAGACATCCTGTAGTTTGCCTTCTCTAAAGTAGAATGGCTTGCCTACAGCCGTGGTCTTTTAGCCCCTTCCTAAGGCAATTTCATTTAGAATGACTAAATTTTTCATGCATCTTCCTTCCTCAGCGAGGCCGACACCCAATGATACAAAACGGCAAAGCCCTTGCCTCCCAGAATCTAGCCGCAGCCATATCACCTATCAGCAAGGGCATGCTCCCCATTGACCACGCAAGTACAAACACAAACACAACCATTTTCTGAGCTACCTCTCCTGCTCCCATCTTCTTCAACCATGCCCTAAGCACTTCCTGCAAGACAATGCCAGGGGCCTGAAGGAAAAAAGCCAGAAAGCTTAGCCAGGGGTTCGTGCCAGGCGTTAGCGAGGAACCACTTGCGTGTATGAGGCCAGATACTCCGAATACGAGGTGCAAACGCAGGATAGAGCGGAGAGTGAAGAGTGACTTGGATGCTTTTGATTTTGATTTTGGCGCAGGTGGGATGAGCCAGTTGCATATTTCTTGATAGCCGAATTTGAAGAGGGGGTGCCAAAACTTTCCCCAGAATCCTAGGTTAAGGTGAGCTTAACGTTAAGGTGCAGTGGACATAAGAAAGATTTGGTGCTACCTAGCAGGCCTTTGTGGTATATTTCCATCGGCGATCCCCACAAGACGGGATGCATCCAAGGTTCCCCAAAAATGCCTAGCCACCTTGGGCCGAGCAAGCCAACAGCGATTAGCTCCATGAATTTAAATTGGATATCTATGACAAGCCCCAGACTGGTAGCACAAAGTAATAAGCGGCTTTGCATTTTTGCTAGTGATGCTAAACTGTCGTAGCGAGCTGGCTCTTTTCCATAGAAATAAAGATCACGATCTGTGAAATAGGTTACGATATCGATGAGGATGTAATCAAGCATGAAAGCAAGTGCTCGTCGACGGAGAAAGGACGCTTTGGTGCGTGTTTGGCTTATACTAGGTTTCGCTGGAGCGCCTTCTGTTGTGATTTTGCTGTCTTGATCCTTGGCATCCGAGGAGTAAAGGATCTTGACCTCTTCTGGTGCAGAAGCTAGCGGTTTTGTGACATTCCAGCATAAACCCCTCATGTTGAAAAGCATCTCCACAGCCCACAGGAACCTATCCCAAGACAACCTCTTCGGCATGCCTTCCCAGCGGTATACGGAAACCTCGATATATTTTTCTTGTGGATCTTGAACTTGGCGGCTCACAATCCTTTTGAGGTCTCGTGGAGGATCATGTATCAGAAGCATAACCACAGACCAGACAATATTCCAGATCCCTGCTACGCCCATAATGTATGAAATTGCTGGGTTGGAGATCTTCGCAGACCGAAGAGCCGCGAGGGAGAACCATGAGATGCCAATGCATGTAATGACTCTGGTCATGTAGGAATAGTAAAAGATCTCAGCAAAAAACAAGGCCAATACTAAGCACGCAGGAATGAGTACTGCTGGTTGATTGAAGTCACCCTGCGCTGCGTCTAGAAGGAAAAACATCATGCCCGGGAGCCAATCGTAGCTGCTTGGAGGTGAATGCCCAGGTCGGTCGATGTTCAGGTTGAAGGACAAAAGCTGTTGCATATGTATGTGAGAGGAGACAGACGAGGACGAGTACGCTAGTTACACGAGGCTTGAATCGATTACCTCAGCATGCATGGCAATTTTCATAGGAAGACAAGATGGATAAAAGACGGGAGCAAGAAGCCTCCTCGAGCGCCGGTGCCGCTTCGAAGTTCTCGTTGTGCCTCGATGAATCCTACCTGTTGTAAATCACTGCGATGGACCCTCACGAAGTTGGGAAACGAAGGGTGACCAAGAGATACGCATGACGATTAAAAATGTGCAACTCAAAAACTAGCTTCAGGCTGTCTGTCTGTCTTCGTCAGGAAAGGTCTCGAGTTATCACGGTGGTGACTGACCGCTTCCATCCCACATCAAAGGATGGCTCTTCCGTCAATAGATGTACCTCGTAGCCATCCTCCCACGGCTATACGCCCTCGCTCTCGCGATCAGGATAGCCTGCTGCTGCTGCCTCCTCCTCGCACAGCTAGGGCAGAGAACTCTCTGCGGCACGGGGATGATGTTTATCATCATGCCCTGGCAACCTCGCACTCCTTTCTGTCTATGTGAACATATGTGATATCGCTCGGCGATGATAGCGCCGTGCCTCTGACAGCCGGGGCAGCTCTGAACGTGCCTCGTCGTGCGGCACCTGGAGAGTAAGCCACGGTCAGCACAACGGATGCAGTGACGAGCAGAAGAGGAACGAGATCAACTTATGCTCCGATTGAGAATCTAGTCGGATGCCGGCTCCACCGAAGCAATGATACTCACATCGTACTTGGAGACTTGATCAAGGTTGCGGTCGAGTCAGGTCTTTAGAGTTCGTAACCGGGAAAACCGGGTCCGGTGGATGCGACTTGCTTCCGGGGGATCGAAGTCGGGGTACGATGCCGGACAGTCTGATGATCTCGATGACTACGAGGTGTTTTACTTGGAGGCGCGAGGGGAGGTCATCATCATCATGATCAGCATCATTCGGAGAGTCGAGGTTGGGGGTTGCCTCATGCTTATCTCTGCTGAAGCTGGTGCCCGACGTGATGGATGGGAGTCGAGGGAGTGGGCGTGGATGGCATGGAATGTGTGGATGCTGAGGTCGACCCGTGACCCATCTCTTCCCGACCCGAATGCAAGAACCGGAACCGGAACCGGAACTCGAGAGAGCACTGGAGGTCTCACCAAGAGCCAAGCTTGCAACGATGGCGGTCGAGGAGGGAGAGATATAAAGAGAGGCGAGATGGATGAGAAAGAGGAGGTCTGTTTAGTCGAGTTCTCTTTCTCTTTCTCTTTAGGCTTGGGCGACGATGGATGGCAGGTCTTCTCACCTGCAAGTTCTAAGAGAGAGTTTGTCACCTCTTTACGGATCGAGTTGTCTTCTCACTCGAAAGAACTACTCGAGACTTCGTCTTTGATACATCCTCCGTAGAACTCTATTCGGTCGTGACCCGTCCCCGTCAGCATGGAACCTTATCTCCCCTTGAATCTCCATCCGGCACGTGAATGTCACCTGAGCGGGGTGCCTCTCGCCACCATCTCCGATACAATCCATCACATCTCACAGCCTTTCACCACCACCACCGCCCCCTCGACGACTCTCGCGGCTTCAGCCTTCCCTCTTTCCGTTTGTACTCGGTCATGCTCCGGCGCGAATCAACGAGCACGTACTTTGTACTTCCGTACTTCGTACCACGTACCACTACCTACTCGACTTTCCCCAGCGACATTCGTACAGACGGGATGCCGCTTGCTCCACGTTCGGCGAAACTAGCAGCCGCAGCGAATGCCACGAGCCGACGGCGATTGCGATTGATAGCGATCGACAATCCGAGGGAAGAATCTCGTAATTGGGTCGACTTGCCGGTACCCAAAGCATCTGGGCCCCTATGCCGGGGCTATCTTACCACTTTTTCCCGAGGGCGTGCAGCATCTTTCTATACGTGGATGGATGGTCACCATATCGGCCGGGCAGACGAGATGATGGTGAGAGGCGAGAGGCGAGAAGGTGAGAAGGTGAGAAGGTGAGAGGGTGAGAAGGTGAGAAGGTGTCGTGTCGTAGATCAAGTGACGACCGGTACAGCTATCACCTAGCCGCAGATCGAGGTCGAGAAGAGCGCGGCTCATGCTTACGGTTAGAGTTGGACGCCGTGAGAACCCAAGGCGTATTCTAAGTTTGCAAGTCGAATTCTAATTGCCGCTATGGATCATTCCAGACGAATTGGTTCTGGAAAAGCTTCTTCGACCGTCCATTCCGTTGGGTCTCGGCCGCGGCAGGAGGCGAATCCCAGCGAGGCTGAAGCGGTTGTGAGCAGGAATCCAGATCGTGTTCTATGAAAGCAGCCTCGTTCGTTGTTCATTCATTGTCCCAGCTCCCACGAAAGGTGTTGTTGACAAATTCCATCGAATGATCAACCCGTTCCCGGTCTGTGTAGTGTAGACCGAGTGTAAATGGATGATAGATTTGCCAACCGGACTTGCCTTGAGCACCGAGTCTGATTTGTGACGAGAGGCGTATCCCATCTTTCCAACTAACCACTTGCATTTCTGGTGGTGACAGTGCAGTGCCATGCCATGCCATGCCATCTACCTCAGGCTCGGATATATTCTTAGTCAGGCTCGGATACTCGTACCCCTTCCGGGCTCGACCTTTATATTAACCAATTTCCTCCCCAAACTGCATGTCTTGATTCACGACTTCGTATTCACTTGTATATCCCTCTCACGCAAACTGTCACTTGAGATCCACCATCACCTCCCCCCAAACCCCGAGTAAAGGATCCCTCTTCGACTCCTCCGACTCCATCTTCCGAATCATTCCTAGACAGCCTCGATAGACGCCTCGTCAGCCAGCAGGAGCCGCCACGCATTGACCCTATCGCCCTTATCTACTCACCACAAGACACCTCATCAACCTCATCACACTCTCCCCAACACACTTCCACCGTCAAGATGCTCTCGTCGGCCTCCAGCTCCCGCTCTGCATCCCCAGAATCCCCGTCCGGCATGCAAATCTTTGTCAAGAACCTCGCCGGCGAAAGTAGGCGTCCCCGATCCTCCCAGCCACCAATTACTAACCGCTTCCTCAGCTTTCCCTATGACTGTTCCCGAATCCGCCACGATACAAAACCTCACCACCCTCCTCTCGTTGCGAACCCACCTCCCGGAATCCTCTCTCCGCCTCGTCTACGCGGGGAAGCATCTCTCGAGCCAAGGCACCCTCGCGGACTACAACATCACCCGTGAAAGCACATTACACCTCGCATCCCCATTGCGCGGCGGCATGCCCCCCAAGAAGATCCGCTGTACCTACAAAGACTGCAAGGAGGGCGCGCAGCGCATCATCGGAGACTGCGGGTTCTGCAATGGGCACTACTGTGGCAAGCACCGTTTGCTAGAGGACCACAAATGCGATGGTTTAGAGGACGTAAGTGCCACCATACTACCACCCCGAATCAACCCCGTCTGTGCCTAGAATTGTAAACTAACACGAGAAATCCGCAGTGCAAGAAGGAGTCACACGACCGAAACGCAGCACAACTGAACGCAGAGCGAACCCATGTCATCAGAGGGATCTAGTTTCGCATCATTATATTATACCGCAACATCCGCCAATTTGTATATGGCCTTATTAGGAGGGGGGCGGCCCGGCGTACGGGGGCATAAAGCGTGTATTTACAGCATGGACCCGGCTTTCTCCATGAATAATTTGATCTTTAGCGGGCGTATCGAGACATATTTGGCTCTAAGTTTGGGGGGGGCGCCGTTATTTATAGTGCGTCCTCGGTGATAATTCCAGTTCTTTTCAACACTTGCGATTCTTGGGTGACAACTAGATGATTTTGACAAGAGGGAAAGGTACACCGGCTTATAAAATGTTGTTGGAGCAGCTGAGATTATGATACCGGTCGCTTTCCAAAGTCGAGGTTTGGTTTCTCGAAGACGTCTTCGCTCGGGGATGGTGTCACCTGCCACTAGCTTGATATAAGTTCTCTCACCTGATGGTGTTTTGAGCCCTTTTCATCGTATTCTTAATTTGAGCTACCTTCAATTCTCCGAGGCCCTCCTATTCTAGACTCCGGCTAGAATTCATGCCATCGTGTAATTAGCATCTAATTCGCAAACACATTATCTTTCTTTTTTGTCTCACTCTCTTGATCATGGTGTGTAGAGATGTAATCGCCTAATGTGGGAACATGAGATGTAAATTCTTTCTGAAGCAGATAGGCTGCTTTCCTTGACAGTCATGTCACATCATATATGCATTTATTCCCCTTTTTATTGCTGCCAATATATCCAGCTACTTCTTCTCATCCAACATGTTCACAACACAACGAATGCAATCACCAGCTCTCATGTCATCAAAAGCTTGGTTGATCTTTGCGAGGGGCTGTCGGTGAGTGATGAACTCGTCGACCTTCAGCTTACCCGTCATGTAGTCATCCACCAAATCTGGGAGTTGGGTACGGCCCTTGATGCCTCCAAAAGCACATCCCTGGATTATATTAGCAATCTTGAAGTCGTGGTGGTGAGGGGAAACCTTACCCTCCAGACACGGCCAGTGACAAGTTGAAAAGCTGGTTTTCGTCAGTAATCTAAACTCGGGTAGCAGAAATACGATTCTACTTACGTCGAGTCGAGATCTCTTGTCCGGCAGCGGCGACGCCAATAACGATACTCTGACCCCATCCTTTGTGACAGGCCTCCAATGCCGCACGCATAACACCAACATTTCCTGTGCAGTCAAAGGTATAATCACACCCACCGTCAGTCATCTCAATCAGCTTCTCCGTAATGCTTTGATTGCCTAGCTTAGTAGGGTTGACAAAATCCGTGGCTCCGAACTTGAATGCCCATTCCTCCTTGTTTGGGTTCACATCCACCACAATAATCTTTCCGGCTTTCTGCTTGACGGCGCCTTGTACGACAGACAGACCGACACAGCCAGCCCCAAAGATGGCCACGGTCGACCCCTCCTCGACCTTTGCCGTTACCACAGCAGCGCCGTAACCTGTTGTGATACCACAACCAAGTAGGCAAGTTCGGTCCATGGGGGCCTCTTTTGTGATTGCCACCACGGAAATATCGGCTACGACGGTATATTGAGAGAAGGTCGAGGTGCCCATGAAGTGCAGGAGGTCCTTGCCTTTGCATTTGAATCTCGAGGTCCCATCGGGCATGAGACCTTTTCCCTGTGTCGCCCTAATCTTCCCGCAAAGGTTCGTCTTGCCAGATTTGCAGAACTTGCATTCCTTGCATTCTGGTGTGCTGCATCGACATTAGCGCATTGCCTGCACACTATCGAGTCCGGTGCATACTAAAGTGCAACAACATAGTCGCCCACCTTGACCGAAGTGACCCCCTCTCCAATCGACTCTACGATACCAGCCCCCTCGTGTCCAAGAACGATGGGGAAGGCACCCTCGGGATCCTTACCGGAGAGCGTATATGCATCTGCGGCGAGAACCATCAGCATTTTATCTCATTTCTGAGGCGGGTTGAAGCATACCGGTGTGGCAAACGCCTGTGTAGTGGATCTGGATTCGGACTTCGTGGGCTTTAGGAGGCGCAACTTCGATATCCTCGATACTCAATTCCTTCCCCGCCTCCCATGCAACAGCCGCCTTTCTCGTCAGTTTTGGAAGGAAAATGGAATTCCTGGTGGGCTAACCTTGCAAGTGATGGTCTGTCCCAATTGCCATATTAGTCTTCTAGCATAGCTGTTACCACAGGTGGACTTCACTTGCCTTGCCTACAGTTGACATATTGTGTCTTGGAATGTGCAATTATCTTTGCAGCGGTGATGTCTCAATGTTTGTTTGTTACAAGAAGCAGCAGGATAAACGGAAGAGGAGGTGCAAGAAGATCCAACTAAATGCGTAACTGCTTGGTCAAAATTGAGGGGTTGTTTTTAAGCTCGGACATTGCTCGGGAGTCGGAAGCGGGGTTGCTCTACCAAGGCACTGCAATCAGATTACCATAATGGCAAGATGGCATTCTATTGGAAGCTAATTCTTCTGTAGACAACGTCTTCCCTATCTCGCTCGAGTTCAAGTGGATTCCCCTGCAAATATAAGAGGCACAGAGCTTCGGGATTCGGAAAATTTGCTTGAGGATTGGGGATTGGATTGCCTCTTCAAGAGATCTTCACCGAGAGTTCCCCTAGCTTATCTCCTAATGCCGAAAACCACTTTAGATGCTGTAAGCCATCCCACAACTAGGTAATTGACCCCTCGAGCTTTTAAGATGATATCACGGGATATGTCCACTGATCATCGCAAATTTAATAAGAACAAAAAAAGGTAGATAGTTGAGATGCAGAGAGAGATGTCCAGATGTTTCAAGATGAAGCTACACGTTATGTACAAATCAAAGAAGACTAGAGACAAAAAAGAGATAATTTTGGCTCAGCTGAAAGCAGGTTGAAAGCGGCATTGTAAATTTAGAGTGTAGATGGAAGGGGAATGGATGATAAGTATCATGTCTTGAGATATTGATAGGTCGAGATAGAGATCTTGGATGATTAAGCGAGCTCTACGGGGGATATGAAAATGAGAACTGAATTTCACTTGTCGAATATATTACCTATGATTATATAAACAGCAGTTATAATGTTCACAGCTTTAATAAACTATTCTAAGTATTCAAAATACAAAGTAAATTGTCCAGGTTCCTGCGGTGAAATTCCGATCTTCCTCCAAGAGTGTCTTATCCTAGTCAAACATATTATAAGTATAAGACCCAAATCCGATTAACTTTTCGCTGCTGGCTGGGAGGACGTATCTTCCAACCTCAAAGAAACAGGCCTCTTGTCGGTGAATGACCCACTTTCTTCCCCTGGCAAATCATTCTTGTGCAACATGTGATCCACATCGATAGCTCTCTGCTCAGCATCGACAGTCCCGAAGAGTATATCCATATCCTCGAGAGTCTTTCCCTTCGTCTCTCTGATGAAGAAGAAGACCCAAACACCCATGGCCATGCAAAAAATGCCAAACATGAGAAATGTCCGCCATTTGATGTGATTGATAGCATTAGGTGTCACTTCTGTGATGGTGAAGTTGAAAAGCCATTGGGTAGCAGCCGCCAACCCGACACCATATGATCGAAGCCGTGTTGGAAATATCTCAGATACATAGACCCATGGAATGGGACCCCACGAGGCGGAGTAGCCGATGACATAGAGGTAGATCATGACAACCATTGCGATGGAGGCTGGCGATACAGTGTTGACGTTAACTGGAGGGTGGGTGACCAAGACTGAACCGAGAATAAACATCATCGTCATCATCCAAGCAGCTCCAAAGAGGAGTGACTTCCGACGACCGAGCTTATCGATACCAACGATTAAAAACAAGCCAGTAGTGAATACTTTGACTGTGCCGTAGACTCCAGTAGCGAAAAGTGATGAGTTGGTCTTTGATACACCGACAGTTTGGAATATTTGTGGTGCCTGTGGGTGGTTAATATGTATGAAGGAGGCAGACGGGAGACAATTGATGACAATAAATCAGATAGAGATGCTTACATAGTACCCAATAGAATTTGTCCCAGAAAACTGTTGCCAGAACATAATACAGAAAGCGATGAGGAACCGGAAGCGATTTCCAGGGGCAATGCATTCTTTCCAAGTAACCCCTTCAGTCGCCGCTAATTCCTCATCGATCGCAGCACGGATCTCAGCAATCTCTTGTACGATCTCGTGGCTTGTTGCCTCTTCACGGCGCATGTATGCCAGAGCGTTCGTCGCTTCTTCATAACGTCCTTGCTTCATAAGCCATCTTGGTGATTCCTTCAAGAAGAAGAGACCGATGAATAGGAAGCCACCTGGGATGAGTTGGATGCCTACTGGTATTCTCCATTGCCTTGTCGACTCGGGAATGTGAAGTGCCACGCCGTAGTCGAGCCAGTACGCAAAGGTCGACCCGATAACCAAAAACTCCTGGAAGAGACCAGTGATACGGCCCCGGACAGCTGGCGGAGCATTCTCTGACACAAAGACAGGTGTGATACTACTCATACCCCCGATTCCTAGACCTGCGATGACTCGACCAGCATATATTTGGCCTATAGAATGGGTGGCAGCTGTCTGGATAGCAGCGCCGATGAGGAAGATGACTGAAAATCCCATCAGAGAGTACCGTCGGCCAAACCTATCGTTCAGGAACGCAGCAGCAATGGCACCAAAGAAACAACCAGCAGTGAGCAGAGAGACAACATTTGACGAGACTTGAGCGTTCTTTGCATTAGCGAAACCGGTGGTTGCTGTTGGCAAGCCGAAATCCTTCTTGAATGACTTCAAGGCAAGGACACTTCCCATAACGCCAGTATCATAGCCTGGAGACCGAAGTTAGTATGGTCCTGATGACAACTGCGGGATATCCGCATACCAAAGAGCAATGATCCCATGTATGCCACCAAGGTGAGCAAATACACTCGGTAATTCTTGAAGAAGGAAACTTTCGCCATGCTGAAGGCCGATATTTTGTCAGTGGGCTAGCAGTCGAGGTGATGAAGCCTTCGAGAGTAACACAACCTGAACACAGGAAGAGAATACAACATCATCTCAAGCTGGCATGGGAGAAGAAATTATATCAGAAAGTATCTTCGCCTCCGCACTTGATATCGCTTGGCCTGCAATGATCGACACTGACTACCCTCGCGCCGTATTGGCTACCTATTGGTGGATTCTGATTATTGCGGTATTAAACGGAGCCTTCCCTAGGTGGGAAGTCATTCCGCCAATGCGTCTCTTGGGAAGTCATCTGGGGACGGGTTTGTGTTACCCATTCAAGCCTCGTTTGTCGGGTAACTCTATGGGGAAGATAAACGATCCGGGGTATTGGGGCAAGAGGGCACTTCCCCAGCCAATGGATAGATAGAACTGCTACCCCAACTTCTTATATGCGCCTGTGCCGTCGCCAAAAAGCCATGCCGGTGTGAATTGCGGAGGAAAAGCCATCTATCCGATTTCCATCAATCTGCTTGCGCAAAGTGCAAATCCCATACGCAGTGCACTATCCGGCATCACAATTTTACTCGTAAACACATTTCGCTGTGGATTACCTACCACAACATGCTGGCTTATCACAAGGGGATGGCTTAGTAGACGGCTTCGCTGGCCTTTACAAGCCTGCTTGTACAGGGTTCTAAAATAAGGCCCGATTTCAATATGCGAGGGGAAGTCGTACGCCATACGCGAGTTATTGTGCCTGTCGAGCCTACTGAGCTGCTTCTCTCACGTTTCTAGAAAGACGTTCTACCAACTTTCTTTCGGCTGTCGGCTGCAGGTCATCACAAATGCTAGCAGGCCCCTGTTGGCCCAACATTGTGGGATAGGAAAGCAGGGAGGAGCAGGGGAATGCCAATCGAGAGTCGGAGATCAAGCAGACGACAGTAGCTCGACAGCCTTATTCACACATCTTTAACCTCTTGAGCCTGGAAGATATATGTTTCTAGAATCAATAAGCATTACAATCAATGCAGGCGGATATATATTTAGAGAGCACTAGCATATCCAGCTAGCTATAAGCTCAACATGTTAACTCCCCAGCTTCCCTGATTTCACCCCTAGATTATCCATCCATCCCTTGCCATGCCATGCAACCCTTCCATTCGTCCTCAAATATATCTAGTCAACCCCAGATGCCTCTCGAGGCAACGAAAACTCCGCCCATCCGTTGACCAGCCGTGGCAAGATCACCAAGCGGGAACGCCTAGAGCATAGTGTTATACCGCCAGAGTCCGAATATCAAATCGCTATCCCACGCCATAAACGCCCCCAAGTTCACTTTCTATCCCAGATCCCATTCCTTCTCAAAACAAATGAACTCCGCCGCTCCAGAGCATCCCTCTAAAGAGCGTAAATTATAAGCCTCCGGGTGACGTAGTCGGATTTCCCGCTGTTTTAGGCCGTTCCCCAAATTCCGAATCATCACCAGAATCCATCTTCGAAAGTCTCAACTTCTCGTCGAACATATTCACTAGCCTATCTGAGTACTGATCCAGAAGGCCTAGGAATACAGTTTCATTGATCGGCCTGTTCGATTTACTTCTCTCCCCCACTGCTACCGCCGTTAACCGTAACTCTTGGTCCAGCTCCTTCAACACGCTCTCCTTCACTGCCTCTGACGACAACAACTTCTTCCGGTATGCTCGTAATGTGCGGCAGACTTGCTCAGTCGCCATATTGAGCGAGCCAAACTCACTGAAATTTTGACCTGTGCTTTTCGTCCGTCCTCGTGTATCCAAATTAGCGAGAGACGGTCGTCTCATATCTCTTACCTTTGGACTTAGGGGCGGACTACGAGATCGATGCCTAGCAGAACGACGCACAGAGGATTCATCAGATGCCGAAGCGAAGTGCTTAGGATTGACAACCGGGACAGGGGGTGCTAGTGTTGGGGATTGCCCGGATAAGCCGTATCTAGATGTTTTCCGGCGAATAACCCTGGGCGGAGAACGATTTCCAGGTGTTGATGTTGGTGAAGCTCGTTGAAGTTCAGCCAATTCAGCCTTTGAAATCACTCTTCTTAGAGGCGGTCGTGTCGACGGAGTATCAACCTTTGGCGGAGAAGGGTCGTGGTTCATAGTAAATTCAACAGGATCCAAAAGTTCTGGGACTCGAGGCGAGAGATCCCATATCATGATAGTTCCATCCATACCGGTGCTAATCAGAGTCTTTTGATCCGAATCAGGGCTCTCTAACAGAGCAACATCAGTCACGCTTGCTGTATGGCCCCATTCTCTATCCAGGAAAATCCCAGTGCTTCCATCATAGACTCGGACCGATTTATCGGTACTTGAGACGCCTGCAAGTACGGTTGGACGACCCGGGATAGAATTGGGAGCGCCCATAACGAGGGCATCGAGAACAACAGCCTCTGCGCCATCACTGTCCGTAGCCCTGAAGCTATTTATGAGATGCCCACTCGAAATCTCAAATGTGGCGACGCTGCGGTCAAGTAGAGAGACGACGAAAGTTCCCATTTGATTTCCAAAGCACGCGGACATTGAGACAGGAGTGGCCTTTAAAGTAATGATACGAAGGGGAATAGCGGCCATGACATCCTGTCCGCTAACTTCCTTCTTGACGAGTTGCCGAATATGAATTGTTCTGTCTGTAGAGCAGGAAAGAAGTTTATCACCTTTCTCCGCAAAGCACACCCCACAAACACTAGCAGTGTGGTCATCGAGAGTTTGTATCAGGACCCATTGAGTTAAAATGAGTCGGAATAGCTGCACCGTTCGATCGCGACTGCAGGATGCAATCAAGGAAGTCTCCCCCTCTTCAAGAAGCGTAACATCAAGAATTTCCGACGAATGGGCTCTTGCTTCAAAAGTGCAGACCTGGGTCGATGGATCAACAACTCTCAGAACACCATATTTGTCTCCAGCAACCAAATAGGCTGCACCTTTCGCGACACGAACAATCGAACACTGGTTAACCACCTCCTCATCTCCACGCGGTAGCTGCTCAATCTCGACTTTTGAAAAGGCCTTGCTGTTCCCTTCCAAGTCCCAGAATACGATGGTTCCATTGGCTGACCAAGTGAGAAAGTTAGCTTTCATTTCATTTTCGGGCGACAATAACCTGACACCAAGTACTGAATCTCCATGAGCAGGGAATGGCGTATTTTGCATCGACGGATCAACAATATCTGAGTCGGGACTAGATATCTCAATAGAGTGCTTCGAATCAACAGTAATCAGGCTTGTTGCCGCATATCCCATGGCACAATAATCGCCAGCCTCGCTTGCTGGGCTGGACTCGATACTAGGGGTTGGCGATTCAGGGGGCGTACTTGGGGTCAACAGAGCGTCTAAAGACATGGACCTAAACTTTCCATGTCGTCCACCAATACGTACCCGTCGCTCCTCAATATCGACGGCTATACAAGTGATGTGAAATCCAGTATTTGCAAGCTTCACTAGTTTTTGGCCCTCGCTATCATCGAGCAAACATATGTCGCCCTTTTCAGAGCAGACAATTGCTTTGTGGTCAGATATCGCTGCTAGCGTGGTGAAGGTCACATCTACAAGAGGTCCTAGGAGAACGTTTCGTCCAGCTAGAGTCTTCAACATTGGAGCCGGAGGAGCTGCCAGTGGTGTGCCATCGAGAGTAAAACGCTGCTTAGTTGGTGAGGTACTCTGTCCGTCATCAACTCTCCACACTTTGATATGTCTAGTGCCAACACTAATGAATGTCAGCTGACAGTACAATGCAATTGGGTAAGAAGGCTTGGACGGAAAAGAGAGTTTACTGACGTGATAATACTGTCTCTTAACCATGACATCTGCTTTACTGTGCTAGTGCACTTATTGCTCGAGTGTAATTTTGCGGCGCCAGTTTTCTGGTTAATCGACCAAACGTAAAGAAAGCCATCATTTGGTGCACCCAAGCTTGCAAGATACTTCTGATCTGGACTAAAAGCAACAGCCTTGACACCAAATGTATGCTCGTTCAAGATGACGAGCGGGACATCAGACGAGGCTTCCTGCAATGAAAAAATAAGAACTCTCGGAGAATATCCAGTCTACTTTCTGTTAGTCCTCGAGTATCCCGGTATGCAAATAATCGGTTCCTACCTCGCCGACAGCTAAAAGCCTCCCATCCCGGCTAATCGAGACACATGTGGCTGCTTTTATCCTTTCCCTCATCGTCCATGTTTTCGAACTAGGAGACTCGCCAAATTCTAAACTAGTGTGTGGCGTGGAAAGAGAAAATGGAACGGCCGAATCTCTGAGAGCTGCCACTGTTCGGTTCCTTCCGTCGTTGGCTGTATTCGTAGGTGTAGATGGTGCGCATGATTTCGCATTCGCAGTAGTTAGTGGGACAGCGGTTGGGCGCGCCCTGAAGAATCGCTGAGAGTATTTGGAAGTATCATCGACATCGACAACAACTGCTGCTGCCCCAGCAGTATAGGCAAATATGCGGGAGGAGGAGAGGCTGTGGAAAGCCGTAGGGGAAGAGACCGTGGTTCCAATAATGTGCTTCAGTGTAAGGCCGGACTCGTAGAAGTTGCGAGGTTTGTTCGGAGATCGTGGAGTACGTGGGAAGGCAGAGTTCGATGGTGTTAATTTGATCCCCAATGGGGTGTTGGCCGAGAAATTCCTCGGGTTGGAAGGTGTAGAAGACATGGTTTTCAAGCCATGAGATTATCATAAAGTTGGTCGGAAATGGACCATCGGAAGGACGATTGCTTTCAACCGGAGAGGAGAGGTACTTTTGCAAAGAGTGGCAAGAATGTTCTGATTGTGGGGATTGCACAGGAGGATGAAGTGAACATGGGAAACAAAAGCTGTTTGGTTTGTTTATCAGTAGGGTCCAACGCACCAGATGGGGTGTCAGAAACCCACTTACAGTGGCAGATTGTGATTGATCAAAAAGAGAGCAAGACACCCGAAAAAGAAGTGAGAGAACGAGTGTAAAGAGTGTAAAGACCGGATTGGGAGATATGAAGGCGATGTGAAGAGAGGAGGAGGAGGCCGGGTTTCGAGGATTACGGAGTAGCACTCTCTCTATCTCCAGTCTGTGCGCGGCGCGTCAAGTGGCGCTTGCGGTAGTTAGCAGCTCTTTTTTTCCCAGGAATGGGCTTTTGGCCCAGGGGCACCAGGTTAGTCCGGTCAAGGGCCAGGTCCAGGTCCATAGAAGAACGCTACCTCCGTACGAAAAGTGCCGTATCGTATTTGTGATGAATAGCATCAACTCGCGCGTTTCACAATAATTGAATGATGAAAGCGTGAGAGAGACACGGAGTATATCGACCTGATCTGAGCTTTGGTTCCGTGCTTTTGGCAACCTTCGAAGGGCTATTCCGTCGGTCATGAAACCAGGTACCCGTAGAAGCACGGAAGATGCTATGCCTTAGCCCTTAGTTTAATGCGACGTGCATTCCTAACAAATAAGATTATTTTTGTACAGGTACAGCTGCCAGATAATACACATCATACACACAGAGAGAGAACATGATACAGTCGGTACATCTGGCACACACCCGACTCCTTATAGAATCCTATCTGACAAGTTCTCTGACCAAGCCTCATCCTTATTATCCGTCTTCTCCTTGACACTCTCCTTCCGCTTCGAAGTGGTGAGGAGCGCTGCTAATGGGGCCCGGGCTCGCTCTGCTGCTGCTGCCTCTCTCTTCCTCAACATCCATTCCGGTCTTCCTTTCCCAATTCCAAGTTCCCTCCACTGCCTTGGTGGCTTCATTCCCATCTCAGCAAATCGTCCCCATGCATTCTCGCCTCTCCTGAACCACCTCTGCTGGCGGTCTGTTTCTTCCTCCGAGTTTGGCCTCCATTTAGATTTCAGGATCCTGCGTATAGCTTCAGGTGACACCTTGAACTCGTTTGCCAAAACCTCGGTTGTGTACGTGTCGGGCATTTGGTTATGCAGAGCTCGAATTCCTGCCATTGCATCTGGTGATAATCGCCTGAGTGGATTCCATCCATCGGGATATTTCTTTACCCTCGCTTCCTTATCGATCTGCCAAGTCTCACGCTTAGGAGGAGTCCATTCTCTCTGGTCTTCTTCTGCAAGCTGTTCACGTAAAGAATTCATCGCGGAGGCAGATTTCAACTGCGGATCTCGTTGCTTCTCACGACCCCCTCTTCTAAACCCCCCTCGTGCTAAATTTGCCACTGACGACGACTGGAGTCGTGGATCTAGCTTCGATTCATGGTCCACCGGTGGTCGGCGATTGCTGTAATGTAAGGAAAATCCAGTGTTTTCGGGTTTAGACCGCCTGATAATTTGTTCCGGAAGCTGATGCTTGTCTCTGGCTCCTCTTTGAGATAAATCTTGCCGCGGTATCTTGAACGGAGCACCGAAGACTTCTGCTTCTCCGTAAGAAGTTTCGGTGGCTTCTGCAGCAATCGCATTTATGGAACTTGGTGATAGTTCGACAACAGCGTCTGCGGCATCCCAATTGCCAGTTGGACTAGGCCCTGCCTCATCACCAGTGTCTTGGGTTCCTTCTGGACATCTTGCCGCCCCCGGTCTAAAGACTGCTGCGGACGAAAATGTTCTGCAAGAGACAGGCTGGGCTCTCACTGCTCGCGTGCTTCGAAAATCCCGAATTGGATTTTGGGGGAATCGAGTTGAAAAAGTCGTCGCTGAAGGGAGATCCACCTGGGCTACACTTCGAATGAAGAGTCTGAGAGTATTCGTAGTGCAGCGGCAAGTCATCATTAATAAATTGTTGGCGGCTGCCTTCGTGTAAGAAGATATATACAAAAAAGTTAGCCGCAATGTCCTACCCAAGGAACTGCCAAGCATATGCTAGAGCCACGCCTTGGTTTGTATCGGGACACCTCAAGTAGCGAGAGCAAGCAACCATGACAATTCTTTGTTATATTGATTAATTTAAAACACTCTATTGACATTATCCGATTGATTCTGAGAATATGAGACGAATAACGGCTGGGTACTATTTTGCTTGCTTGAATCCGAAGCCTATTCAGAGTGGATCCTAATGAAGGGGGAGGCTCTCTGTCCTTCTCCTTGGCCTTGGTCAATTACAAGAGTTATGATTCTCCAATGTGATAGAGGAATTTCATTTGTTTGCTTTGTTCATTTGAATTCAAGAACTGTGCTTTACTCTCTAATGGGACTTGCTCTACCGCTCATTGGAGGAAATACATTTTCCCTGGATTCAATCAAGCCTGGGAGTGCTGGATTCGCCTTCTCCCTTTCACTGTTCGTCGTTGAATGGTAGCTCTAGCTGAACTAAATTTCTATGGGAGAATTTGGTATTTATAACCTCGACTTAGATTCGATTTGTACGATTTCTGCCTTTTCGGCAACATAGATCCGGGTTGGCTCCCCCTAAGCAAGGAGGGTGGATGAGACGGCAGGAAAAAGGATCTATATCATCGCTTCATGACGTCTGGTGATGTATTACATTAGCACCAAAACCGACCATTTCACCGCCCCTGAGAAAAAGCTAAAATGGAATCCTTCCTCGTCTAGAGATAAAGCCATATTTCTTCAAGAATACAGGCAAATATCCTCACCTTGTCAAAAATAGATCCAGCACAGATCATGCCTCTAGGGACTTTTTTACAGCGACAAGGTATCAAGCCTCTGATAGCTAGATATGTGATCTCCAGCTCCTAAAATGAAAACGGGACCTTAGAAACCCATTAGAAACCCGTTAAAAGTGCAAACCCTCAGATAAAATTTTTTTATTCACTGACATCAGGTGTCATAGGTAGGCTAGTTTACCCTGCCCCTAAAAACCAAGCCTTGAATATACCCACTTTCAAGACTCGGACTAAGTGTTTGAGACCTCAAAAGCTTCGTAAGGTTATTTCAGGTGAAAACCGAACATTTTCAAAATAACCTATGACTTCACTTGAACGACGGTGAAATAAGAATGAATGCAAATACTAGGAAGTGCAGGAAGGGTATTGATTACTGTTGAGAAAATATGCTGTAGGATAGCGGTCAACTCCAAACGCCGATACTAATGCCGAACGTGCTCAACACCAACTCACGTATTCCAAATTAAAACGCCAGTCGTACTATGGTATGCTTTCATCCTGCAATCGTAGGTGCTAAACCCTCAAGGTTGCCGTATCAAACATTATCCATCTCCTTAACCCCCCCATGACCTAAGCTTAAAATCCTCTGCAAACTTCTCCGTATCCCAGAGGCGGAGGTAGGGCTCTTCTCTTCAGAACCAGCTTTGCCCTTTTCCTCTTTCGGCGCCTTCTCCAAACCAAAGAGGCTCGCCACACTTAGTTTTCTAGCTTTCCGTTTCGGTGGATCTGGAATGGAAGATTTTGGAGGCCATTCTCCATCTCGCTTCCACCCCTGGACGCAGCTTCTTGTGACATCTCTTAGGTTCATAGGACAGCTCGGTGTTAATGCTTGCACAACGACTTTGTCATATATCGTATTATAGGCAGCCGGTAGGATAGAGGCCCGCATTGCATTTTCAGGAGGGAGTAAGGGCGGCGCTATGGGGACCTCGATGTCGTCCTCCCATTCATCATCATCTTGCTCAACGGCTGTAGAACTACCCCCATCTTCACTAGACATCGATGCGGATTTAGTGGCCCTCAGTGGCGAAAGCCCTACTGAAGATATTCGTGACACCCGTCGAGCACAGGTCCAGGCATCACGTCTAGAAACGAAACATCGCAGTCCATCATTCCATGCCATTTCATCTGCGAGGCGCCTCTTCCGTCGACGCTTTCGTTCGCATAGACTTTTCTTGATGGTTTGCCCTACACCATCCGGGGTTTCAAAGCGAAAGGGGCTCGTTTTACTAAGAGCAGAATCCGGGCTTGCAATACTTGGGCTCAGGCTTGCAGCAGCAGGAATTGAAGGCTCGTCTCCGGTGTCGCTGGCGTTACTCAGCCATTCGTCTCTCTCTTTCCAGCTTGCAGAATTGATTGAGTCATTTGTTGTTGAAAGTTCAAGCTGTGTTGGCGCATCCACCGCTGGATGAGACTCCGGCCTTGGCCATTCCCATATCCAATCCTGCTTCACCCTTTCAATCAAGAACCTCTTCACTGCCTCTTTCTGTTTCGTGCGATCCTTGCTTGTGAGGTCAGCTTCATAGTCGGTCACCGAATTGGTATTGGCATAATTGCGCCGGCGTTGAGCTGCATTCGCATTGGAATGGTGCCCGAATATCATTCTGCCTTCAACGGCTGTCCCCTCGGCCTCGGCTGATGGGCTGTCGCTCGTCTTGTGCAGTGACGGGAAGTGAGGAAACGAGAGGCGATGGTTATGCCTTGCGAATTGAGGATCAGAAACTTCAATTTGTGCAGATGCGATCGTGGTAGATGCAGGTAAGGCTTGTGAAAATGCGGTATCACGAGGAACTCCTGGTCGTACGACGGAGATTGGTGGTGCGACTATGGCAAGGTCAGTCAGCCGTCATGCAGGTGTAAAAGGTTGGGGAGCAAAGCCATCTTTGCATCCTGGAACTGTCAATAGGGGTTTTACCTGGGCCATGAGATTCGCTCGTCTTCTTTATCGCGCTATTTGGGGTCGTTGTGGAATCTGCCTGAGTTACTACACAGCTTCCAGTCTGTCCCTCCGCCCCCAGAACATTGTGAGAATCGCTCCGAGAAATAGGCAAAGAAGAATCGACATTGCTTGGAGACGGAAGTCCATGGGCGGATTCTGGGCTCAAAACAATCGGCGCGATGGCTTCTTCTGTGAGTTCCCGGATAGCGACCTGAACTTGCTCCACAGCATCATGCATCGGCGTCTGCTTGTCGTGTGCTCCGCTTGGGGAAGTTGGTGGAGGCTCTTGGGATTCTTCGGCGTTCTGAAGAACGGCAGGGTTGACTCGAGACATGTCGTCGCATCGCCATGAAGTCCCGGCGATTGCAGAATAAGAGGTATTTTGGAGGACGGGCGGGCTAGAAGGGAGTAGCAAAGCCGCAGTCGACATTCTGGGGTTCAAGTGTGGTTGTGTGGTGGTTTTCTAATCCCGGTGGAGATCGCTTCCGGCGGAAGGCCGTAATCTGGGGAAGGGGCAGACCATTCAGAGAGTCAGAAGCCAGCAAGCCTCATGAAATCAATGAATTGTTCCTGAATGCCATCGTTCGTCTGTCTGTCGATGCTTTTGATATCGAGTCACAACGGCACCAACGTCCTTCCCCACAAGTATATATATTTATTCTTGCAACCACTGGGAATTGCTAGACGCTTGATAGCTCTCATGATGAAAATCGATTCGCTCCATGCCAGTACGCCTTTTACAGGGCTGGAGATGACCCCGTTCAAACACGTGAACTACTATCACCCCATCAGGGCATTGCCGATGGCAACTCTGGTCACATTCAAGAAACAAATCACCGAGGTTAAGGGGATTCCCCGTTTTTGAGGGGGTGGGTGTGAGCACTTCGATATCTCTCTAGCTTATCACTCTTTCAACTGAATAGGCTAATTAGGTGGCGTGGCTGTAGCTGGATTCGTGCGAGAAGATACCCAGTCCGTCCTATGAAGACCAGAGTATCTTAAACCCCGTATGTCGAGGGGCTCTGATAAGAGCAAAGGTTTCAAAGCCCGTAACCTGCATGTACATTTTGAGTTCTAAAACATACTTTTGCAAAAAAACTAGAGAGACAAGCTTCGTCAAAGTTGCAAATTCCAGGATAAATGAATATAGAAAGCTTGCAACTGAATGCCCAGTTGTCTAATTCTGCAGTAACCAATAGCCAAAAATAATTTGAACCTTCCAAGATAAAAATGGCAGAAAAGGCAGAAAAGCAAATGAATCTTAATAAGAGCTTCGGAAATGAACAAAAGTCATATTCTTTCCGGCCCATCAAACCACCCATCCTCTTCTATCATTTAAAAGACAAACAACTGCACTAATGACAGAAAGCGATTTAGCCCCGAGACTCTGACAGCCTGCTTCTTCAACAGAATCATGCTATTTATCAAGGCTCGAAGAATGCGTATGCAAATACACTTAAAATCCATATGCGCTGGTCCCCAAAACACTTGTTCATTGGATGAAGTTACTGAACCTCGATGCCCTCAAGTGTCGTGGAACGGGCTACTGTAGTCTTCTCGGCAAGAACATCGTCATTTGTCGCGGAACAACCACGACAACAGGATGATGCGCCAATGAGCAAACCACGCCCTCGAGGCCCAAAACACTTTTTTCCCACAGTGCTGAAGTTCTAATCAGACCTTTCAGCTCTAGCATGCTTTATGTTGCTGCAGCTGGTACTCTCTCGCCATGCTCTCCGCCTTCACAGCTCGACCAATCGTTGAGCTCAAGCAGAAGAACAAATCCAAGATTGAATCCATCCTAGCATACGGTATCAGACCCCAAGTCCAAGGGGGGGAACTAGCTAATGAGATGCAGGCGATAGGCTACTAGTCGGGCTGAACTCAGGAAGTCTACGAATATATCGCGTCAACGAGCTCCCAGAGGAAACAGGGGAACAAAATGGCAAACCGAAAACACACGACACACCTCACTCCCGATCTAGCTCGTCCGCAAATATTGAGCCTGTCGACCTACTTCGAGAAGTGGAAAAGTTCTCAACCCGAGCTATCGACCAGCTTGCCATAATCAAGGAAGCTAATATACTTATCTCTCTCTCAAATTACTATGTTTCGATACATGACCTCCAATCATACAGTTTGCAAGAGCAGTTAACGAAGACCAAAAATGCCACAACTTTCGCAGTAACCTCGAATATTGTTAATGATTCTGCTACGGGAATCCCGGAGATCATATCAAGGCTAGCTGTAGCTGTTAAGAGGCGACTCATCCTTTGGTTGTGGCATGAATCAGAGCTTGAGCAAGAAAATGTGGAAATTAGCTTGCCAGAGGCCATAAAGACCCTTACGTGGGCTTCTGCAACCAAGATTATCTGTGGAATGAACTCAGGTTATATGATTGTAGATGTCACCAATCAAAATATCGAGGAGATTGTTGGCCCAGGAGCCATCGGTGGAGCTACAAGTGCACAAGGGGGGCGTTTTGGCGGTGTTGGTTCTGCCAGCATGGGATACATGGGCTTGGGAAGTTATATCCCTAAGCCACTGGCAAGCAAATTGGCAGATGGAGAGTTGCTTCTCGCCAAGGATGTCAATTCGCTATTTATCACCTCGGATGGCAAACCTTTAGATAAGAGGCAGATTCCATGGCAACAGAGTCCAGATGCTATAGGGTACTCCTATCCGTATATTTTGGCACTACAGTCTCCAGCTCAAGGGACTCTAGAAGTTCGAAATCCGGATACATTATCCTTACTGCAGTGCATTTCGTTGCCAAGTGCTAAGCAATTGCATTTCCCTCCACCAACTGTTAGCCTAGCACATGCTGGGAAAGGGTTTCATGTTGCTAGCGAACGTTGTATCTGGCGAATGGAAGCTACAGACTACGACTCTCAAATCGATGAGCTTGTAGAGAAAGGAGAGCACGATGAGGCCATCAGTATCCTTGATATGCTGGAAGAGGCACTTGTTCGGAATAAAACAGAACGACTTCGGGAGATCAAGATACAGAAAGCTCAAGTGTTATTTGATCAGCGCAAATATCAGGAAGCCGTTGATATCTTTATGGATAAAAATGTTCAAGCCCCACCTGAAAGGGTTATTCAATTATTCCCCCCAGTAATTGCTGGCGATTTATCGACTATTCCAGATGCCCATGTGGATACGGATAGCGAGGAGCCAAAAGCAGGAGTAAACGGAGTCATTACTACCGATGACGAAGCAAGACAGGATATTGTAGGATCACCAATGCCGGCAGTTATAAGCAAACTCCTTAAAGCACATCAGAAAACAGCGTCGGATACATCCTCTGTCCGGTCACAACTGAAGCTTGATGGAGGGGATTCCAGTGATGATGGCACGAAGTCCCACGAAGATGGGGCTCTTGAGGGCAAGGATCTTATCACTGCTGTTCTGGCTCTTACTTCCTTCCTGGTCCAGGCACGTAATAGAATGAAAAGGTTCCTCGACGCTGAAACGGGTAGTTTGAAACCTTTGGAGAAGGATGATCATAACGATATTCATAAGCAGAATGGCCAAAATGGCTTGTCACAGCCTGCCTTCGAATCTTTGTTGACTGCACCTGCATCTGAGGCAGAGCAAGATCGGGAACGAAAATTGAGGGATACAGCAAAGCTTATTGACACGACTCTCTTCCGGTCGTATATGCTGGCTCGACCACAATTAGCTGGGTCGCTCTTTCGTCTTCCTAACTTTTGCGATCCAGATGTCGTCAATGAGAAATTACTGGAGAATGGGCGATACAATGATTTGGTCGACTTTTTCCATGGAAAAAAGCTCCACCAACCTGCGCTTGAACTTCTGAAACGATTTGGATCCATGGAGAATAAGGATAAAGCCCCCGCAGCGTTGCATGGTCCTCAACGCACAATAGGGTATCTCCAAAATCTTCCACCGGAGATGATAGATCTCATTCTAGAGTATGCGGAATGGCCTTTGAGAGCAGACCCTATTCTTGGGATGGAAATTTTCATTGGTGACACAGAAAATGCAGAAACTCTTCCTAGAGATAGAGTGGCTCGTTTCTTGCATAGCATCGACGTGGGCCTTGAAGTGGAATATCTGGAGCATGTCATCAACGAGCTCAATGATACGACGCCAGATTTTCACAATCGGCTTGTAGAAGCATATCTACAACAACTGAAATCCCGGGAAGATCGAGATTCAGCTAGTTGGAAGGAGCTAATGGAGCGGCTGGTCACATTTTTGAGATCAAGCAAACAGCACTACTCGCTCGGGAGAGCTTTTGGGATGATTCCTAGAGACGGTTCGCCCCCTCTCACCACCCTACACCCCCTAGGTCAAGTTATTGACATCTTAGCAGATCCCAGTTTCTACGAGGCGCAAGCTGTAGTCTTCAGTAATATGGGGCAGCATAAACAAGCATTGGAAATTTACGTTTTTAAAATTAAGGACTATGAGAAGGCAGAGGAGTACGCTTATTTTTCCTCGTTAAGGTCCTTTGTTAACTTGTCTACAGATACTGCAATCGCATCCACTTAGCACAGGAATCCCCTCAACAGCCAGTGAACCCAACTGCAATCACTGGCCCAGAAGATGAGACTCCATCCATATATCATACTCTGCTCTCGCTATATCTTACCCCTCAGCCACCCCATAGTCCAAATTGGCCACCAGCTCTTGACCTCCTTTCTAAACATGGATCCCGTTTACCAGCCTCGTCAACGCTAAATTTGATGCCCTCAACTCTCCCGGTGGCTGAACTGGAATCATATTTCCGTGGTCGTATGCGAGCAGTGAATTCGGTTGTAAACGAAGCTCGAGTTGTAGCAGGACTGCGAAAGAGTGAGGTTGTATCCACCCAAGCTGCTCTTCTTCTCGGTGAAGGAACACCTAGTGGCCATGGTGGTAGAAATAGAAGGGTAGTTGTCTCGGAGGAAAGAGTATGTGGCGTGTGCCACAAGCGCCTTGGAGGTAGTGTTATAGCCGTATTGCCCGACAATGGAGTTGTGCATTATGGGTGTTTAAACCGAAAAAGCAAATTTCCCAGTGGGGGAATGGAAAGTTTGAGAAACGGAACGTGGAGAAGCTGATAGACATTTCGATTTAGAGTGTACGGAACATAGCGCGGAGTTTTTGCGGGTGCCCTTGTATTTGTATATTCATGCGTATGGCCGTGAGGGCAGGCAAAGTCATGTCAGTCAGAGCTGTGGTTAAATTGGAGGCCAAAGCGAGGTTTTGACGCTTGGGAGATCCATAATTCTCTCTATAACAAGGAGAAAGTTGGGCGTGAGGTTTTGAGTAAACAGACAATGGCCAAGACCAGGAAGGCTTAAATGCTCCCAGCATTCAAAGTTGCATTCTAGATCTCAATCCTCCCCAACAACCTCTTCTCCATAATTATCTTCCTCCTTGGAATCGTCCAGATTAGCTTCTGTGCCATTCACGACAATGGCTTCTCGTGCTTTGTCTTCCTCCATTCTTGCAGTGAGGTTCTTATTGATTTCTTCCTGCATAGTAGCTACTGCCTCTCGGAGTGATGTGAGATACTCCACGCGATCTGCTGGCTTAGGGGTCGCAAGAGCTGGGAGTCTCTGAGACTGAATAAAGGGTTTGTTGGTGGGGGAGCTGTAGGTTGCGGAGAGCAGCTGGAATTGCTGAGTTGGCGCTCGCGCTGGGCTACTTGATTCTGCCATTGATTCCGTGTTGTAGATAGTAGAGTTGAAAGCCTTTGGTGGGTGAGGTTAGAATTCCACAAGGCAAAATGAGCGTATTGTCGCGGGGTTGAAGATGGAAAATCACAAGCGTACTTTTTAGGTTGCCCGCTACGCCCGCCTTGGGCATACGTCAGGTCAGCCACTTTTATTTACATGCTGCACCAGCTGGAGTGGCCCAACAGATCCCCGCATTAGATACAATACTAGCTTGACACCCTTTTCTAAACCTTTATATCTCCTTCCATTGTGAACGAGCCGCCCCTTCTCAACCCTCATATTGACTTAAGACTGTGGTCAGAGCCCTCCGGCTCTCCCCTTCCCCACCACCTCAACAGGGCCACAGCAGATCTATGCAAGTTTATGTGAAACATCGATGCATTTCATACACTAACATAGCCTGACAACCATGTCCCAAACGACAGGGACACCCGCACAGTCGAGAGCGCCTGGAAGCTTCTCTCCTATCGTTAACGTTGCGCAATCTTCATCGCGGCCTCCTCTTCGCAGAGTTGAAACCTCTTCTGACGAAGAAGCTCCTCCACCGCTCACCATCAGGAAACCACGCATCACAACTCCTGTGCTGCAGCAGAATACACATGTACCAACACTCCCACCTCCCCTTCGACCAATATACACGAGCTCTCTTGCAGCTTCAAGTACCAGCAGCCTTCAGAACTTCTCCCGTCCTTCAGCAGGAGCTCTTGCGCGAGCTGATCTGCCACTGAGAAATGCTTCCCCATTGAGAACCTCTTCGCCGAAGACACCTTCGAGTGAATTCCACCGCGGGCACGGAAGGAAACACTCACAGACTCAAGGATCTTTCGAACCATATCTACCTACTGCAGCAACTTCAAACCTAGCAAGCATGGCAAATCTAAACCCTAGGCTAAGTGCCAGCCAAATCGCCGCACAAACAGCAATGCAGCATCAAACGCATAATCGCCAAAGATCGCAGACGGTTCCCATGCCACAAGTGGATACCGGGCCGAACACGACAGGTAGGAGGCCATCGAGGGGCCCTCTGAGCCCAACGCCAATGTTAAGTTTGACAGAAGCTTCAGGACCGCGCGAACACAGTTTTGGGGGGCAAGTGTATCAAAACGGATTACTAGGAGGATCCCATGGAAATGCAGCTCAGACTGCCGCTAGCATGGTCTTTCCTAGATCGCCGGTGACGTCCCCAGGTCTTTCTCCTGCAGAATATGAACTTCAGCAAAAGTTACAGCCAGACAAGCCTCTAAAGACGGAGAAGTCCAAAGTGAAGCTATTTTCCAGGCCAGGCAAGATAGGCATAAGTAAAGATAAAGAGGCCAAAGCCGGAGCCCTTCCTAGTCCAAGTAAGATGGCCTCCTATACCCTGGCTTCCCTCCAGAGGAATAATTTCAGTACCAACAGTTTGGCAGATACCCTGTCGAGCGCAGCAAGCATGTACAGCATGGCGAACTCCTCCTCCGCTACCATTCGAGCCCTTGATTCCCAACTACCGGAAAAAGAAAAAGATAAGGAGAAACATAAACACCATTTCTTGTCGAGGCAGAAGCATAAGTTGAGCAGTAAGGATGAGCACCATTTACCGCTTTCCTCCGCAGCGAGCAATTCAAAACCGGTCGATCCGAATGCGCCTAGCAGTTTATACAATTTTAACCTACCTCCAAGTCCTGGTCCTACGAGCACGAGTTTTGCGAAGAGTATGAGCGGTTTGGACCTCAGACATGGTGGGAGAGCTTTAAGGGAAAAGAAGAAGGAGGAGAAATCCGATGCACTAAGGGAAAGTGAGCTATCATATCAGAACAGTAATGATTGGCCAGGTCCATCAAGTCTGGGTTCTGCCGGAGGCGCGTCGTATCTTGGTTCGACCACAAACCTAGGCTACCCTTCCAGTGTTTATGGAGATACACAAGATTTGGCTAAATTTGGGCTCAGTAATATAGGTCCTAATGATGCTTGGCCGTTCTTGAAGGCCAAACTACTAATAATATTTGAGGGCGAAGATTTGAGGTTGCCAGTGGAAGATTTCAATCGCTTGGTAACGTAAGGGTTTCTATTCCCTTTTCGGATTTTTATGTGCTAAGTAAGATAGACTACATCTTCAAGGATGCATCCAAAAGCGTGCGCCAAACCTCATTATTGAGGATCTTCGAGATCTCCTCGCAACAGGCTTTAGCTCACTTGATCAAACACTCAAACGTATCCCCGATGATCGTCTCATCCCTCATCTTGTCGAGATGTGGTTATTTACGTTTACCTCTATCTTGCCTTACATGCAAGCTGTGTTTTTGCCACTAGATCTTGAATTCGCTGGTAATGGTCCACTCATGAATGCCGAACAGGCTCGTGAATTTTGGGGAGCATTGCCGGCGTCTTCTAACCATACCAATGGGAGTCTTCCAGCTAGCAACGCCTTAGAAGTCAGACGGATCGTTTTAACAGCCTACCGAGACACCGTCATTCTTCCACGTTTTGACACCCTCAAGACAATCTTCTCTCGGTTGTCGCTTGACAGCATCTCACTCTCGCTTCCTGCAGCGGACACCCTCTCTACGTCGCCCGATTCCTTCTCTACTGGTCGACCCGGAACCGCCATGTCCCTCGATCCTTCTCATGCGTCCTACAGCTCTCAAAATACCACCCTCCTAGGTGGCGGTTCTTCGGGAGACGGAAGTGGTAACCGATCTCGTGCTATCTCTAACGTTTCCTACGGCTCCGAACCAGCAAGCTCATCTGGTCTGGGTTTCAGCAGCATTCCTCCACCTCCCCAAAGGCCCTTCACACCTTCCTCTACCCATCCATTCCATTCGTTGGATAGAGGGCAGAGAGAGAAGACCGTAGAAGATAGCTCTAAACAATTGACGGAATTGGTTGGGAGGATGCTGCAGTGTATGAGTGTTCTTGCTAGTGTGGGCGTTGGAGGGGCGGGGGACGAGGACAGCCAGAAAAAGATGGAGGAGCTGACCAAGGGATTGAAACTGAATTGGCTGGGGAGGGGTAGGATGGGGAGGGATAGGAGAGGGTTGGTTGGAGCAAGGGTACCTGGGGGAAATACAGGAATGAATATAGGGTTAATGGTTTGAGGTTGTTTGGGATCACAACATAAATATGTTGTATGATCTATGGGTTTGGAATCGGAGTTAGAGTTATGTTAGGGGTTATGGTGGGAGGGGCAGTTCATGGCGTCTGGCGGCTGCATCTTACTCACTGTATACATATTTATTTCGAGTGAGCGGCGAATGGGGACAAAGACTATTATAGACTTATGGGAGATTTTGAATGGCATATCGATGGTCTTCATATGCTATATCTATGGCGATCTAAGCCTAGAGCTTTAAAATCAGCTGGAAGCATGTGAGAACATGCACCATTAACCACAATACAAGCTTTGAAACTGCTTTATCTCGGTTTTGTCGTTGCTAACTTAGCGAGAAGTAGGCGCTATCGCGATTGCTACTGTAATTTAGCGCCGCCTCTTTTTGGCAAGGATCGGCAATCACTACATCAAGTGCTTCCACGCCTGATGGTATTTTATACTTCTAGGTCTACGAAACATCTGCTATTAACAGTTGGGCATCTAAAATGGCACATCTTTCTGCCAGCCCCAGCCGGCTCACCCTTCACCTTTCCGATCGAGCTCTTACCCCAATCCTCTCTTCTCAACAATCGCAAGCCCAGGCGCAAGACCTTTCCACTCTTACAACGACGGCAATTGCAGCCTACGACTCTGCGAGTCGCCTAGGCCTAGGAATTCCACAGAGGATAATGATCGAGACGCACTCTTCAGGTCCAATCATACTGCATTCGTACATAAGCTCCCAATCAGTACAACGACCACAATCGCGGAGAATGCGAGCTTCTGATAGTGGAAGATCTAGAGAAATCGTGGAACATGCGAGAGAGGGTCTTCGTCCTTTGACGGCTAGTACGGATCCCGAGAGCGCGGAGGATGGAGGCATGGCTAATGGGACCATACACGGCGATGACTCTGCAAATTCCGAAGTAGAGAGTACAGCACCGTCAGCCCCATTGTTGATTGCCTCGGTGGTTGCGCCAAGTGCTGGGGATATAGGAGAAGCGAGAAGGGCCGCTGCAAGATTAGAAAGAACCGGACGAGACTTCCAGAGAGAATGGATTAGAGATCAGGAACAGTCACTCGAGGGGCCAACATTGCCAGATGTCGATGGTTGAAGGCTCGGACATATGCGGTTCTAAACGCTATCGGTCACCCACACTCGTCTAATAACCAAGGAAGGTCAAGTCGAGTGGGCAGAGGAGGGAGGGGAGGGGAGGGGTAGAGGAGGAGCAGAGTAGCTATACAAGAGTCTAGGCCGCGGGGTATAGGGCTGCTGATGATCTCCTAGGATGCTTCTGGGGTGCTCCTGGGATGCAACGAAGCGCAATGATGCAAGGAAATACAGGGAAATACAGGAGACCGAGGCAATTAGGATCGCAATCGTAAATAAATATCAAATATTTGGAGATTTTGGATGTGACTTGTAACATCACGATGAGATGATAATAGGCTTATGCAAGGGCAAGACCAAAGAGCACAGCCTCTCTTCGGGACCTCCTTTGTGAACTATTAAGCCACTACAAAGCTTCTCGTGTTGAAGTATGCGATTGGATCTATCGAGAGCCACACTTTCCTCCATCTTTAGCCATGCTGCTGCCCTGGATGTGAAGAGGGAAGAGGGTAGGGGAAAGAGGGGGAGGTAGAGGACGATGTTGGCCTGAGGAACCACAACTTCAACAAGAGTACCTCAGGTATTGAGGCTTCATTTCGAGAAAATAGCAGCCTGGCCTCATAGAGAATGCCTGAGTGATATAACGGGCAAATCTTAAACAAACAAAACCCTTATCATTCCTCCCCCCCATCTCCAACAACCAACAACCACCCTTCATCCTCCAACTGCCATCTTCCACCCTCCGTTCTTCATCCTCGGCCTTTTCCCTACCGCCTTTATCTTGCAGCAATGCCAAATTGACGGTGAGGAAACGCTGGCAGAGGTCTCCATCAAGCACCCAACGAGGCAGTGCAACGCCACAAACCGCATCTATAGGCCTCACAGCGGAACGTTATCCATGTTCCCCACGAGGCTCCGGAACACCCGTCTGCAGCCCTCTCACCGACATATCCTCGACACACCGTGCCTTTTTCGACGATGTTGTGCAGCCGTCCTCTCAGATTCGCTGATCCGGATCCCAGCCTTCAGAAATGGCCCCCAAGTGACCCCACCCGGTGCGGTGAGATGGTCGAGGCGGAGCCTTGCTTTCTGACTGCGGTCGTCATATTGTGATGCGCTCGTCATTGTGGGAGCTTTGAAATTGAGAGACCTCGGGACAGCTTTGAGAGTTCAAAGTGGTTGATACATATATCAATATAAGCAACTATGTCAAGATGCGCGAAAAGGCCATACGAAGAGGCCAGACTGTTTTATCGTGGCAAGATTCGTGTTCATTGCTTCGGGAGCAACGCCAAGCATCCTGGATTAGATATCAAAAGGTTACCCATCGATTAGCAAGCGCAATTCGCCCCCTATTTTGATCTCGTTTATTCCTCCAATTTCATCGGGCGCTCCAATTCTCAGAGGTAATCCTTTAGGAGGCTTAAGGAACTTCAGATTGCTTAGAGAAAAATAGTCTTTCAAGTCGGTAAGTAGTACCGTACCCAGCTCTCTGCCATAATTCTACTTAACCTCCTTCATCCTAAGCCAAAAGGATTTGGTCTCCGGGTAGAGAGGAAAAGAACGACTGGGTGGAGGAAAAGCATTGGCTATGCATATTTCTCCCTTTGGAATACTTACTAAAACTTTCCCAAGTAAACTTTTAGACTCTGTTGGACAGAAATTCCCACTTTAGCCGTCTCCCGGGAAAAGGAACCAAAGGCTTCCACCAACAGAAGGGTTCCTAAAAGAAGAAATACAGTCTTCACAAGATCTATTCATTCGGGGTAACTGCGCGTGGGGGGGATCGGTGCTCGACAGCAGACCATTTTCAAGCCTTGAGCCTCTGACAACCGGTGTGTGTCTTCAAGGCTTTATCATGGCTGCTGGTCAACCATCCTCCAACCCTCTCCAAACGCCAACTTCACTGAACCCGAGATTTTATCATACCAAAAAATCTCGGCGATATGGTACGTAAACTCTCTTTGAAATTGTCACCTCCTGTCACATCTGTTGCATCTCGAACTCTTGGAATTTGGATTTCGACGGCACTATCATCAGACGAGAGGAGATAAAGCTCGAAGAAATCGATTGTCACTAGCTTTTTCCCAACCTCCGGACGGACATCGAACCCGACCAACTCTCATGTCAAGATAGTACCTCGAATTCGCGTTACAATCTCAACTTGAAATTTACTTTCGTACCTAGGAAAGCCTATTCACTTCAACCCCTGGTCGTACGACTTTCCCATCTCAGCTTTATTTTTGTGCACCGAGCTGTTGGACGCGGTACGGCGCATCGGTGAATTCTCGAAGAAACGCATTTCGAGAGGGCAATATACGAGAGTTCAAGTCGCGAGCACGGCCAACACCAAACTCCCTCGGTCTGCATGGGCTATACAACAGCAACTTCGTTTCTCCTCTTGGCACGGCAATCCCGTCTTGATACCAGCCAATCTCATTTGCCCCCGGACTTGATTTTATAGTCAACGTACAGTATGCCCAGTCCGTGTGCACTAGCAGGAGCGATCAATCGTAGACTCAAATCGCATCTGCAATCTCCAAGCCTGGATTTATTACCGGATGTTCTTCCCCTCTCGCTCTGATATCCGCAATCGCACGCTCTTATCCGGAGCTCTCACTATGCCTTTTCACGAAGACGGACGAGCAGCCTCAGACACCGGCTAACTTTTGGGTATAGGATCGGGCGAAACAGAACCAGTCATCAAGCAAGAGAATACCGAGCACTACCCTAACCCATCAAGCCGTGACTGGAAGCGCCGACCAATGGAGGGCTTCTCGATGTATCCAAGTGGGCAACCCGGGCAGCAGCAACAACAGCAACAGCAGCAGCAGCAGGCAGACGCTTCGCCTTGGGATTTGAACGCCTTGTCGTCGGGTGAGTCACAACCGCAGGCAATCGGGGATAAGTTGGCCTTGAGAGAGCATGTGATTGACCATGAGTATATAATAGTCACCCCGATGGAATCGCGGAGCAGTTACCTAGGAGTGCGTGAGCATGGGGTTCAGAGAGGAGCAACAGATACAAATGCACGACCGAATCCCAATTCCGACGGTTTTGGTAAGTGCTATTTCGTACTTTCGTCCTGCGGAACTCTCGCCGAACCCTATCATGCCTATTGCGCTTACCAATTACAGCCACACAAACTGCGCCACCACAATTATCAGGCAATCAGAGTCTGCCTCTAAGGCAACACCATTACCAACAACCTCAGAATTTCACAGCGCACCATCCGCATCCACCTTATTACGAATCTCCTCGCCACAACCAAGATCAGAATCATAGATCTGTTGCGACTGCAGCTGCCTCTCCATTCTACGCCTCAACCTCCAGCTACTATTCGAGTCCGGACAACATGTCACTCTCCTACGAGCCTCGCAACTTTCCCGATTATCCGCAATCGACCATGATGGAACCTCATCAGGAGCAAGATTTCAAGGAGGATCTCAATAATCAGCACCGGTACCCGAGTCCTCCGCCTCCGGGAATGAATGAGAATCCGTACAACCAGCAGAACATAGACAGCGTTGGACTAGATCTTGGCGATATGCCCGAGTTGCCCCACAAAGAGGAAGACGATGCGCCGAGTCCTGGTAGAACAAAGCCAATTCCCAAGCCGAATCGGCAGGAAACGAAGGGCGACGACGGAAAGTACATATGTACGTGGACGAATTGCGAAGAGCCCGTGAGGGTCTTCAGTCGAAAGTGCGAATGGAGTAAAGTAAGTTTCATTGATGTTTTGCCAGCCTCAACCGCGGCAATGCCATAGAGAGCTGACGCTGACTTATTTGTTTCTAGCATATGGACAAGCATGACAGGCCTTATAAGTGTCCGGCTGAGGGCTGCGAAAAGCTCCCTGGCTTCACGTACTCGGGTGGCCTCTTGCGGCACCAGCGCGAAGTTCATAACCTTCATGGCGGGCCACGGAAACAATTAAACTGCCCTCATCCTAATTGTAAAAGATTCTCGGGCAAGGGGTTCTCCCGGCAAGAAAATTTAAATGAACATCTACGTCGTGTTCACACGGATGGGACAGATATTGTGAATGGAGAGGAAACAGAAGAAGACAATCCTGACATGCCAGGGACGAAGAGGAAGCGTGGTCCTTCTTCCAACGATGGTGGTGACCTTCGTAGGGAGGTTGCTAGGCTTAGGCAGGAAAACGAAGAACTGAAGCGGCAGAGCGAAATTCAGCGCATTCAGATGAACGATATGAGGCAAAATCTTCATAATTTGCAGCAAATAGTTGGGGCACGGATGCAGGGTATGCAAGGTGCTGTTCAGAATGCCCCACAGGCATCGATGCTCGGGTAATGAACTCTTTCGTTTTCTACTGCTCTCGGATACTACAGACATTACGCATTAGGGGAGTCGGGGGGTTGCATCTATGAAGGCGTTTTGGCAGGATATATCAATGGCGGCTGGCTGGGATTGCTTAATGATTTTCTGTGAAGCATAGGATTGCTTTTCATAACTCAATGTGGCATAACTGTATACTAGATAATATGAGTAGCCGGTAGACCCCTTGCCGAGCGGTTACCCCCTGAGTCCTAACCGATATTTTGTAAAGCCTGAGGCAATGGGTATTCAACCTGAATCGCAAGTCATCCAGACATTTTGCATGCATCTTCGAAGCTTGGAACTTGGAGCTTGCAGCCACGCGCGTACCTGCATTCTCGGGATTTCAAGGCGCAGAAGCCGCATATTCACGGTATTCTCTTAACATTTTTATCATATCGGTGGTGGTCTTTTATCGTCTTAACCTCCCCTACTCAAATTGATCCGGTCTCTTAGTTTTTTCTGTTTTCGGCAACCACCAACTAAAATCTCATACTAAAGCCAGTTTCTGTCGAAAGAGGTGTTTTAGCCCTTCTTTCCAACTACCTCTGAGGGCTTCTCCTTTCACATATCGAACGCACGATCGGAGTGCAATAATGAATGAATAGAAATACCAAGAAACTACAAAGTATCCCAAATAGCTTTTCAAGTTGCCTCTTGAGCGGGAAATCGAGGGCAGGATTCTGATGCATCCCAACTTAGGTACTTGTTGACACCACCCGACTACCGTCACAATACTAGACTGGTATTCATGGACATTGGTTTAGCGAGCTGCTGCTATCACGTCACGTAATGGTCATGGATCGTTGGGGAACTGCCGGCTATTGGGTGATGAATAATCCCGTCTGATGTCGACTTCATTCTCGCATCGTGGCTTTTAATCTTGTGTAGCTAATATTATATCTTTCCTGCGTGCATTGATTAATCTCTATTCAACTCTCGTCAAGTTCTGTTTCACTCCTTATCATTCGAATTCAAAGTCTCTGTAGGCGGAATCGCAATCCCCGCTCAATTTGCACAGGAAATCATGGATGATAATGTAGCCCCCGAACGCAAGGTGGAGGTTGAAACCCCAAAAGGTACGGATGTGCCATGGTACCGCCAAGAGGTTGGAGAGAAGCTTGGGCCCGTGGCACGGCAGGTTCTAGAGGAGTATAGCAAGATCCCTTCTGAGAAAGTTGAGAAACATATTCTGGTAGTTGTATGTCGTCTCTTGTCTTCTCTCTTCCCCGCTCCCTCTCTTCACCTCCACATTTACCATCTCATCCCCATCACCATACCTATTATATACTAAAAAAACCCCGAAAACCAGCGGGATCGTGCCTGGAAGATCCACCCCTACCATTGCCTCGGCCAATTCCGCTTCCTCGACTTCTCCATCTCGTCGCACCCTCGCTACCCTCTCCTCCTGTCGCGTCTCCGCACCGGCTCGGAAACCCTTCTCGATCTGGGCTGCTGCATCGGGCAGGACATCCGGAAGCTTGTGTGCGATGGTGTACCGTCCGGGAGCCTGTACGGAGCCGATCTAAGGAAGGGGTATTTCGAGTTGGGGTATGAGTTGTTCATGGATAGAGGGAGTCTCGAGAGTGTGTTTTTAGAGGCCGATGTGTTTGACGAGGGCGGGAGTGGGAGTGGGTTGGGGCGGTTAGAAGGGAAGATGGATTTTGTGTGGACGGCGAGCCTTTTGCATTTGTTCGGGTGGGAAAAGCAGGTGGAGGCTTGCAAGAAGATTGTGAGGCTTTTGAAAAATAAGGACTCTGCTGTTTTGGGAAGACAGGTTGGGAATATCAAGGTGAGAAAGTCTCCTTCCGCCCTCGGCATTTCTGAAATTACACTCGTTGAGGTATTCCCGTGTTCTCCTCCCTGACTTTCCTTATATTGTCAAAATCAAACGTTTTCATGTCTCCAGTAAGTGTTTCATCATGGAACCTACTTTGAGAGAAGCTGAATTCTTGAGAAATCCGGGGAGGTGGGACGGAAGTGTATAGACACCGTAATGGTGGCTGTGTGGGCTTTAGATTTGGGTTGTGTGCAGTGTTGACATTGCTAGGCATACGAGCGTTCACGTAGCGAGACTGACAAGAGGTTCGTCCATAATCATGATACCTTTGCCAAGATGTGGAAAGAAGTTGGTGAAATGACAGGGACGAAATGGAGAGTCGAGACCACACTGGTAGAGATCCCAGAGAAGGGGGAATCATCCAGCAAGGAGCACGATCCAGAGCGCTTTATTTTCTTTGCCGTATTTAGAGATGAATAGGGTGTAAAAGAGGCATTGAAGATTATACGGGAGGTGTATCGTATGGCGAAGGACTGAGTACGTACATAAGAACATACTCGGTTTCAATCCGTCTCAACTATTAGGCAGCAGG
This sequence comes from Ascocoryne sarcoides NRRL 50072, assembly GCA_000328965.1. Taxonomy (NCBI): domain Eukaryota; kingdom Fungi; phylum Ascomycota; class Leotiomycetes; order Helotiales; family Gelatinodiscaceae; genus Ascocoryne; species Ascocoryne sarcoides. The sequence goes on along the minus strand of KB205944.1, from coordinate 1,868,332 downwards.
AGGCTTGGTATTATAGGGAACAGAACGCAAATACTATATGGGCTTTGTCACATTTTCAGCAGACGGTTATGTTTTTAGATATAGTATCCAGACCATGTATTGTTCTCTCGCTCACCACAAGAGCCTTTTCCATCTTTCCCTGCCGCCAACCACTCAACAAAACCATACTTCGTAACCAGACGGACAAATGAAAAACTTAAGCCGAGTAAAGCAGGGGTATATTAAGCCAACCAACAAATGGAAATCGCTCCCAAGGGCGCGCGTCGGCCATAGCTTTCCCCCAGACAAAAAATAAAAAAAGAGACATTAACGTAACCAATACGATATTCCCATCCCCCCTCTCACCGATCAATCTCTCCCAGCCCTTAAACCCCCTTCGCTCTTTTCAAATTGCGCTCCATCTTCCCCAGATCCATGAATGACCTCTACTCCTACCCTTTAGGCCACAGGTTCCACGGCCTCCGCCTCACCCTCCTCTATCTTCCTCGCTTTCTCCTCATACGCCAGCCTCTTCTTCTCCGCCTTCTCCCTCTTCTTCTGCTCGGCGACCTCCCTCCTCTGCTCTTGCTTCTCTTTCCACACGGCCGGCATAGCGGTAAGCACATGCCAGCCCGCCTCAAGTCCACCCTTCAGACTGACTCCCACCATCCTAAAATGCTCCTTCGCAGCCGCAGCGTCCTCCCGAGCCATGGTGGCTTGTCGCCGCGCCCGGTACGCTTGCTCGGCTCTCTGTGCGCGTTGCAAAGCCGAGGAGGCCTTTTGGCGGTTGACGCGAAGGTTGAGTTCTGTGCCCGAGGTCCCCGGACGTTTGGGAGAGCTCTCCTTGACTGGTGGGGGAGGAGGAGGGAGTTCAGTGGCCTCTTTGGGCTCCTTGGATCCTTTGGGTGCTTTGGGCGACATTGTGTTATTGGACGAGAACTTGATATGATATGTTTGAACGGTGAATAGAAGAAGTTTCAATTAAAATGTATAAGTATATAAAGGTCAAACAAACAAAAAAGAGTGAAGAACCGTGTTCTGTGCCCGACACGAATGGGAAAAGAGGATATAAAATACACACACAGAAGTGAAAATTCTACCACATACCCCACTACATCGAAGAAATTAACCTTCAATGCCGGCGGCGTTCCCGCGTGATGGACTGTAAACATTGCTAGCAAGCTGGTGGTGATCCAATCGCTTGGCCTAGTTAGGCAACTTTGCATTGATCTCGATATCACGGATCCTTGCTTGTATCAGAGTATCCGATGTCAATAGGGGCAGAAAAGTATTTTTAACAGAGAATACCACAGAGATGGCGTGAAAAGCGATCGGCATAACATGGACCAAAAGATCTAGAAGAAGAACCATGACTGGTGTAATAAAATGTTTCGGGTTCAGGAGGATGCTGACGCTATCGAGAAGGGGAACGGAATGCAACCGAGTACAGCAAGGAAGAGCAGAACCCAGACAGAAATCGCTAAATCCAAAACCTCCGACAACCATGGAATAATGCCCCCGGATTCAGATCTGAAAATAGACTTACTCTGACAATGTTCTAGAAGGCAGGGCAGAAGCCTTCCCTTTCTCACCCCCCGAGTGTTGAGCCCGTCTAAATCATACGGTAACTCAATTCTCTTATAGCTAGTCTCTAGAGGTAAACGTTTCTCGCAATTCGCATACAATGCAGGCAGGCCATTTTATAATAAAGATCTAAATGGCGCATCTCCACTCTCGACTGCCTTCCATCCACCAGCTAATTCGATGCATTTCACAATATTCTGCATGTAAGAGCCACTTCCCTCCCTCAACATCCTCGGTTTTTGCACTAGTCCAGTGCTTCGCATGTGCCACCATTCATATATGCTGTCATATAAGAGTTTCCCCGGCATTCTCACCCTCGAATCCCAATTCTCTCAACTTCCCTACTCGGATCTTCTCCCTCCTGGCATCCTTGGTCTTTCTCTCCTTGGTTAGTTCAACCACGAGCTCTATTTCTGCCTTCTCGTACCCCGGCGGGGGGTCATCGTCCTTGTCTAAATCGATCTCGCCCAAGAGCAGCACATTCTCGCCGCGCACGAGAAAAATACCTCGAGGGACATCTGCGTAGAGACCGGGTTGCGGGGCAGCTGTATCTTTAGTAGGAGTAGAGGAGGATGACGGTGGTGGTACGAAGATGCGCTCGACTGTGGATTGAAGAACCAGGTTTGCTACAAGAAAGTGTCAGTTTGGCTTTCTCTCAAAGAGCAGGCAAGGTCTGCGAGCTCTCAAACTACCGAGAAGATCATACCAAACTGATCCCAACTCCGAAGGACTCCGATCAGCTTCCTCCCGTCGCGAAGAGCAACCATAAGCTTTTCTGGCAGAGGAGGTTAGCAATATGATCAACGTGCTCACGCGGAGATAGCAGGTCGGGAGAATCTTTTAAGGCTACCCAGGAAAGGAAGTGTGGGCATCGAAACCGAGGGACATCTTACTATCTGTCATATCAAGTAACTGAGCCGCAGTAGTGAACATCTGCGGCGGTAATTGCTGCTGTGGTGGGAGGCCCTGTCCTAATGGGGGCATTTGCGGTCCAGATGGCCCTCCCTGCGGAGGCACATCTTCAGGAGTGAGGCTCTCCATCTAGGCGTTCTGTTCTCTGGTCAATGGTCTTAAATCGCTATCGAATTGATAAGCGGTTGTTCCAATCCATTACGCGGTGCCGGTGGATTTGGGGATGCAGTTGTAGCTGTCGCGTTGGGGTTGCGAGGAAGAGCGAGGAAGCCAGGATCGGAATTTGGGTGGATAATATGACGACAGTTTTGATAGTCTCACGTTTATATTGAGGCTGAAAGGCTGGTCGACACGAGCAATTGTGAGCCTGAAATTAATTCGAGATTTTTTTCTTTCTACCTGCGGAGACTTCTTTTTCTCACGAAAGCATTCAATACCTTGCAATGTCTAGTGATTATTCTATACTAAAGCGAGCAGGTTTTGAATAGATGGCTCGCATAGGGCTGCACATTGAGATCTTTTTTTTTTTTTGGCGCACCTCGAGCCCCAGCATTGTACGACCGTAACAGTCAGCGAAAACAAACCTCCGGCCAAACCAATGTACCATATTCCTTTATCCTGGTCCACCAAATGGGATCCAACGCCTTTGAGCATGCAAAGCGGCGAGAAATATTCTTGTGAAATTCAACCGCAGAGACTTCTGGGAGCGACACAAGCTCTGGGAAGCAAATTCCAGGCCAATAGCAAGTAATAACCGTCACATCGCGACTCTGAACCATGACACGATCCACCCACTTGATTTGGTCTATGCAACGTGCGAAAGCAGCAAGATGTCTGAAAAAGCAAATTTCCTCGCCCCCAGTGATCGCCCCGAACCCTAACTGCTGGAAATTCACCGCGATTTTTTGGTTGTTGTTGTCGAGGTCGAACCCGGTATCCTATAGCTCCGGATCAAATAGCTTGCGAGAGAGTCCTGGTTGGGAGTTCTATAGGTAATATTCTCGTGCCGTTTGAATAGATAGAACACCAGGCCCGCAAGGCTACCGGAGGATCGTGGAGCGGTTGAGAGCATCAATCAGCTCTGGACGGCCCGTCATGGCTTCTATGGCCTCGGCATAATTGGCCCATTGTCGATTCCGCTTGTGCTTCTCCGGCCACTCTGCCTCCTCTCTGGTGACAACGACCTCGTAGAACTGATAGAGCGACCGGGGGGCCTCCTTCGAAATGTGCTTGGGAGCCCTCGTTTCGGCGATGGTGCCCAGATCGTAGACCACCTCGCAAACGATTCCGGCCTCTTCCCACGCCTCGCGTTGCGCAGCTTCGGTGCACGTCTCGTCGGACTCCCAACCGCCCTTGGGGAGAACCCAGCCCGATCTTCGAGTGGATTGGATGAGAAGAACATGCGTTTTGGCTTCGTTCAGAGGAACGACACCCGCCACCAGTCGTTCGCCAGCTTCATTGTAGCCTAGCGACCCCCCAAAAAGGTGTAAGCAAAAGCCCAGCTTGGAACGAGAGACCGAGGGGAAAAGTGCAGCGCCCCACGTCCAACTTTTTCTTCTGCCTCCGGAGAGTTGTGCACTTACGTTGTTTACTCCGCCCAGTACGAGACTCCATGGAGCGACTTGCCGCCATGATGAAGGCACGGCTTCACCGGTGATAGTGCGAACTCGCAATAGTGGTGGTGCAGAGGATGCGATCAAGGATCTTCGACAGAAAATTCGGGTGAGGGAGGGCTCTTTTTAAAGCTCGGGAAGCGTCATTCTTGTGGGGTGATCCAGGGCTAGGGAAAATAGTGAGTTTGGTGTCCTAGGGCGGTTTTCGGCCAGTGCCCGGTCTGATCTCGAGGGAAGAGGGAAGAGGGAAGAGATCACACAATAACGAGCGCGGGTTGCAGATATATAAGTGGGAAAGAATCCGAGGCAATCGGCGTGCCGAAGAGAGGCGAGCCAGGGCAAAGTGATATGGAGCACCGACCAAATGCCTGGGTCTCGGTGACAATATCTGTTGGCAGCCCTTGTCTCGTGCTCTTGGGGGAGCTTCCGGCAGATCGGGTTAGTGAGCAGCAGGCCAGGAGCATTCAAATGGTAATTCGTGTGTGTTTTGGGTGGGAAATAAGGCGCGGCTTGGCGATGGGATGGGATGGGATGGATTGGAAGGGTTGGAAGGGCTGGATGGGTGGGTTGGCCTCTGACATCGGACTGATTACTCGGAATAGTTCCGGCTCTAGGGCTTCAAAGGCTCTAGCCAGCTAGGGCTCTGAGGGAAGGGCTGGAGCTGACGGACTCTTGGGCAAAGGGGATCCTCTTGGGATCCTCTCCGAATCCCTCTTTGAAGCGGAGGCGAAAGACTGGAAAGATCTCGTCTCGCTTGACGTGGGCATACATATGAGATTTGTCTTCGGATCAGATGCATATGCAAGCTAAGGGGGAGCTGGGCTGGGCTGGAAGAGAGGCGTGCAACGGGCAAAGCAAGACGTGTGGAAGCGTGGAACCCGTGCAGCAAAGGCAAGGTAACAGACAAGTAGCAGTGGGGGTGTTTTGTTTCTTTTCTGGGCGGCTTGCGTTTCCCGCCAGTTCTTTCACTATCCATCTCATCTCATCTCATCTCATCTCATCCATCTCGTCCATCTCATGCTCCGCCTTTCCCTCTTCCCTTTGACTCGGGACCTCCTTGATCTATCAGCCAACCTCGACTCCTATACAGTACAGTACCTGCGAACCCTCCTCGTTCACACTTGGTACCTCCGTACATCGATCGACACAAGCCCCGAACCACGCTTCGATCCCGCGTTCGAAGTCCGAAATACCATGACCAACCAACCCCCTTTACCACCGTGATCCTCGCTAGCCTCGCCCCGGTGGCCAGCTTCACCAGCCTCACATGCACCTCCTCCTTGCTTGTTGCTTGCTGCTCGTTGCTTGTTACTACTACGACTACATACTATCGTTTCCCTTTCTCTTGTCTTCTCGACTTCTCCGCGCGTCTTACCAGCCCGGCGTTGATCGCTTCTACTCCCTCTCCTCCTCTCGCCCCCCGCTATCGAACTGTCCTCTCCTCCCTCCACCCCTCTTTCGCAAGCTCACCCGCTGCTGTTTTTATTCGCCTCGTTCTTCGTCCGTCTGCGACCAGTCTCACGTCCGGCGAACACGTCCGCCCGCGGGTTCGTGTCACCTTCTACTTCATCTCCGACCTCCCGTTGGACTAGCAGTCAGCACCCTCGCGTCTGCCCCCGTCCGACCTGAACTCCTGCATCCAAGTGCATCGCCGGGGAAATCTGTCTCTGGCCGTTCTGCGCCATGGAAGACTCGCTCTTGACTCCTATTGGTAAGTGCCTGAACCCCCCACAAATGGGGCTTTCCCACGCCACCATGGTGCTCTCCAATTGTTCCTGCTTATCGCTCCCCGTGTTCAACCAATTCGACGAGGTTCGATTAGACCACCTTCTGGAAGGCATCGATGGCGTTGGTGTAGGTGTGGGCATGGCTGTGGTGTTCGCCACTCCCAAATCCCCCCACTCCACCCTCCCTTACCACCTAGTTGGCCGGTCGAAGCCTTTTCCTTCCCCCTTTTAAAAGTCCTCGCCGTCATGCCTCGCTTTTGTCCTACCTACTGGTTGGATTAGGTTACAAAGTCACAACATTTTCAACCCCCAGATATCTTCTGCACGGTGCGGTGGAGAGGCAGCTTCGATGTAGCTCCCATTTGTGACCAAGAATCCTGGCAGTAGCCCAATCGGCTCATTCCCTCGCCTGCCTTCAAAGACGGCCTTTATTGTGACTTCCCCCCTATTGTCCAAGACCGAACGGCAAACATATCATGAAGCAGCAGCATGTTCCCGATTTTTGACTTGTGATAATGGCTTGGCATCACCGCTAACTTGTCATTTTGACTAGGCTACCGAAATTCTAGCTGCGGGTATTGCAAGAACAACTCTGGAAGTAAGTCACCAAAGCATAAAGCTACATTTCTGTTTGTCAACAATTCCCCAAGACTCCCTGCCCCTTTCTCCCGCTTATTGGTGACTCTTTACTCGACACCCTCATCATGGTGACTTGATATTTCTCTGTCAAAATTCGGAAATCCCTATTTACTTTCTCTCGGCTAGGCTTTTCATACGGCGCGTTAACCTCGTCGTTGACCCCGGAGTTTTATCAGACTCTACTGGATCGCGGCTGGAGGCGGTCTGGGACTTATGTCTATAAGCCAGACCTACGAGCATCATGTTGTCCTCAGTACACAATTCGCCTCGATTCGGAGCTATTTCACCCCTCAAAAGACCAACGTCAGGTTCAGAACCGCTTCAATAAGCACATTCTTGGGGATCTCTACATTCGAGCGGCAGCTCGTCTATACCCTAGGTCACGCGACCAAGCCAAAAGACGTAAGACCGAGTTCGATTTGCTAGAACGGGTTCATGAGAGTGAAAAAAAGCAGTTAAAGACCCCACCTGAGCCGGCCAGTACTCTAACGGTGACCTTGGAGCCAGATGATTTTACCGAGGAAAAGTATGGAGTGTTTGAGAACTACCAAAGGCTGGTCCATCACGAGCCACGGAACAAAATAAGTCGGAATGGTTTCAGAAGCTTTCTTTGCTCCTCTCCACTTCCGAGACAGAAGGAATCTGTCGATGGCGATGAGAGGCGGATAGGTTCATATCACCAGTGCTACAGGATCGATGGCAAGCTGGTCGCTGTTGGTGTTCTTGATTTGCTCCCGTCCTGTGTTAGCGGAGTATATTTCATGTACCATGAATCCGTCAGTGAGCACAATTTTGGTAAGTTAGGTGCTTTGAGGGAGATTGCCCTGGCGAAAGAGGGAGGATATAGGTGGTGGTATGCTGGGTACTACATCCATAACTGCGTCAAGATGAGGTACAAAGCGGATTACTCACCCCAGTATATACTCGACCCAGAGTTATACGAATGGAACCTTCTTGATAGTGATGTCAGGAGGAAGCTGGACGTTAACAAATATCTGAGCCTGTCACGCGAGCAAGCTTCGCATTATACCGACGGTACCTCCGAGTCAAAGGAGATGAGCCAGGCATCTGACATTGAGGATGACATGGAAGAGGACGACCCGCCAGTCCCGGGTCCAGATAAAACCCTCTTCAATCGGTCGATGCCTGGTATTCTTACTGAAGAACAGGCCATCGGTACCGTTGACCTCGCCCGTATCAAAATTCGCATAAGAGACATAGACGCAGAAGTTTGCAATTTTGAAACCTGGGATGCAAACGATATCGAAGGTCAACTACGACGTCCGGGCTCAGCAACTGTGGTCTGTGCAGAGCTAGCAGCAGCGGTTGGACCCGAGCTAGCACGGAAGATGATTGTTTATTTTGGCAATTGATCTGGCTTCCAAGGCGGCAATGAGAAGCGAGTAAAATTTAGTAATGGAAATATTAAAACTGCAGGGTGGCTATAATCCATTGCAATAAAGTGGCAACGGATTGGGTACAAGAAATAGGCACGAATTCCTCATCGTTCAACCTGTTTCATAGGCTAATGGCCTGCTCCTCAAATCTAGGTTGAGCTCCCAATCTCCTTCAATTCGGGCACCTTCTCTCCCAAAATTTGCACAATTTCCTTCCAAACCTCCTTCTCTACCTTTCGTCCATCTGAACTCCAAATCGTCTTTTCCGTCTCTCTGTATTGAATATCAAATTTCAGCGTTTGCTTCCATCTTTTCCGTGTATACTCGCTTCGTACTGAAGGGGAAAGGGGGGAAGTAAAAGAACTTACGTCTTATATGTCTCATCTCGAGGGGTAAGATCAAAATACTTCCCGTGGTCCGCTGCCTTCGTTGTGCCAACACGAACTAATGTTCTAGCTCCCCCTTCTGTGGTCTTTGAGAGGCAGGCCATGAATGCCCATACCATAACGCTCATCAGTGGGTTGGATCTGTAGCCGCGGGCGAGATCTGATTTCACCATTCCGGGGCACATGGGGTTGACTATTACTTGGGGCCTGCCGTTCATTCATCAATGGGTGTTTGTAAACTCGCTTGGAAAAGGGGCTTTCATTTCTCAGGGCGACGTCTCTCTCGGAGACCCTTGCTGGTATTGTGAGAGAAGGGAGGGGGAGGGAGAGCTGCGTACCTTCCATCAGGCCCTAGTGCAAGTTCTGCGATCTCGGAAACCACGTACTGTTCCAGTAATTTACTCGTTGGGTACATGCCACCTGGCCAGTTCTCTGGTTTGCTGAAGTAGGCTATGATGTTGGTTTGTGGGAACTTTCCGGGGGAGATGTCGACCTCTGTGTCAGGTTAGCTTTGTTAGGGCCCTTCTTTCAACTTCCTTGGACTTGATGCTCGAATTCGGATCATTTGATCTCCCTCTCGAGCACGCAATATCGAACTTTTGTTTTGCTATTATGGTTGGTATGATGAAAGGGCAAGTCACATACCTTTGTGCAGCCCACTGGTCACAAACCCCAAATGCGCTTTTCCTTTCCCGGCAATCTTCATCCAGGGCAGCAGCAAGATTGCCAGCAGTGCCGTACTCAATACGTTGATTTGAATCGTCTCCTCATAGCCTTCTTCCCCAAGTTTAAAGGCTACTTGTAACGTCCCGGCGTTCAAGCATACATAATCGATCTCCTTCACGTCTTTCTTCACTTGGTCGGCAAATGCTTCGACGCCGGCGAAGGTGGACATGTCGAGAACCATGACTTGGACGACATCTTTTGAGTGGGCGCCTGTCTGAGATAAGATAGATTCTTTGGCGGATTGACCTTTGGAGAGGGTGCGAGCTGTGATGATTACGGTAGAAGCGCCGAGGGTGACGACTGGAGGTATTAGTTGGTGTTAGGCTCATTTTTTGAAAAGAGGATGTGTGAATTAGATACTGTGTCTATCACCCAGATGACAGAGTCGAAGATAAGGAATAAAAGAGATGATGATTACAGTGGACTGCGGCTGCGAGACCTATGCCTCCTGTGGCACCTGTGACTAGGACGGTCTGGCCTTCAAAGAAGTTGAGGGGGGGGAGTGAGGGGAGGTTAAACTTGTTGTTGTAGACGAGCTTAGGAATAGTCAGAATGGAGGGCATGTTGGGTAAGATGCAGGAAGCAGGACGTTTTCCTTAGACCGCGATCTGAAGGTTGGTGGTCTGGTGTTGTGTTTCCAAGGATACGATTCAAGGGAGAGATTATATCAACAAGGAGATCTGATCTCTTGAATCTCTGGGTATCTTTGAAGGCGAAGAGGTATTAAGAAAATCAAAGAGAAAGAACTTGAAAGCAGAGTTGTAACATGAGAAAAGGCTCTTATATGCACTGAACACTGGTACTCAATCTCGGAGACATTTGAGAGTCTGTGGGATAAGATTCTCCCGACCTCGAAAATTAGAAAGCAGGAAAGCATAGTCTCCCCACTTCCACAATCCATTTGTCTATTTCTAGCGCTCATTAGCTGGTAGTTCAAGCCTATGAGCGCCATTCTTTGCAGTCGGCGTTCGAGTTCGGCATTCAGATCAGTGGATCATCCTCTGTTAAAAGCCTTTATCTGTATTTGGAAGTACTGTGCTCATGTAATCAAAAACATAGGTAAGTGAGTATTTAGTTTTCAATGTTAGTTGAGCACTCCTCCTTGTAAGCATAAGTGAGATGTTAAATCTTGAATTCTACCATCAACATGTGTGAAGGTATATTGATATTGACAAGGGGGCGTCTGTTACTGTGGACGAAATCTCAGCCTTGCGACGCTAAAATGTGGACTGCAAATCCCCTTCTGAAAGAACCTCTAAATTTTGTAAGGATATACCAACCCCAGTCATTGCGCTTTACTTCATACGCAATTGTATGAAGGCTTCAGACCTTTTTTCTCCGTTTTATCTGCTCTAAAAGGACTTCGTAATGGCGCCCTCAGCCACCCAACAGGTCCTCCTCTCCCCCGCAGAACTCTCCTACCTTCACACCTCCCTCTCCCTTGCCCCTCCCATCCGCCCCGACGGTCGCGCCCCCAACCAATTCCGACCCCTCATCGCAGAGACCAATATCCTCCCTAGTACCAATGGAAGTGCACGTATCTGTTTCGCGGACGGAACGGAAGCCATCGTTGGCGTCAAGGCCGAAGTCGAGAAATCAAGACCCAGTTACCAAAATGAGGAGGGGTTATATGTAGGAGGGAACAGTGATGATGAGGACGAGGACGCAACAAGGGATGACAGTGATAAGAAGGGGCTGAATGAATGGGTGGAGATGAGTGTTGAGGTTCCGGGCTTTAGGGACGATGATTCCATGCCTGTGTTTTTGGGGGCTATGTTGACGGAAGCTCTGCTCGCTGATGGGGCCTTTACAAAGCGGTTATGGATCAATAGGAGATTTCATTGGAAGCTATATCTGGATGTAAGTCGTCGCATCGAACTTAACACAGGTCACATATTTATTAACGATACATAGATCCTGTTGCTTTCACAACCACTTTCATATCCTCTTCCACTTCTTTCGCTTACGACTCACCTCGCCCTCTTATCTACGAGACTCCCAAAACTGAAATCAGAGCAAGATGAGGATCCTTTATTTGACGATGATTGGGAAGCTTCAGAGTTTCTGTATTCGAGGGCGACAGAGACATCACAAAGTCGGCCACCGGTGACACTTCTGGTTATGGCTGTGAAGGACAACATTATATTCGACCCCAGTAAAGAGGAGCTTGCGGTTGCCGAAGTAGCATTGGCTGTCTCTGTTGGAGAAAGCCCATATCGGGAAGAGAAGACTATGATGGATGTTGATACTGAGAGGGGGAGAAATTTGAAATTACTCGCAGTCAGGACTATTGATCCTCCTTCAAGGCTGACACCACCTGGTGTTCCTAATACATTGAACACCGCTACTGGTGGAACAGCTGTAACCAACGATCAAGCGACCAGCCAACGAGAGACAGCAGAGGAAGAAGGTGTTTGGCAACCACCGCGAGGAGGAGCAAAGAGGAAGTTGATCGCAGCCATGATCCAAAAAGTGCTGGAACGCGGAGGAGTAGCAAAAGAGGTTTTAGACGGCCTCGATGGGGTAGAGTTGGATTAGATATACATTTGGCTACGAAATAAGATACCCAGTACCTCGGTGATCTGCTGCTATCAGATTACCAGATACCCAACCATTTTTTCACCGTTGGTTTCTCTATCTGAGGTTGAGGTTGAGGTTTATGCTTCTCTAGCTCCTCTACAACATCAGGTGGGAGATGGTCCCCAATGGGGATTCCCGGCCCTAACAATGCTTCGTCTGACTTTGCTGTCCAGCCACCGAAACCCTCGTCCTTGTCTAGCCCATGGGCCTTCCTGTATTCCGCTCTCTTCGCCACGTCCTCGACCTTTTTCTTCCTTTTCTCCATAGATATAGCAGTCGTGCGATCTGCATCGAGCTTTATAACTCTGCCCCATGTTTTAAAGAATACAATTGGGTGGAAGAAAAGATTGGGCCATGATGGGAGCTGTTCCGCAAAAGGCGAATTGGCCGTAAAATTTGTATACCAGACAAAACCTGCCAGCGAGAAGAGTGTGCCCTAGAGAGTCTGTCAGAGACGTGCTTTGAAAACTATTGAAAAGAGGAATCCCTTACCAAAGTAATATACATGTGAATGCTCGTGTTCGTAAGAAACCAATGCATAAATGTCCCCTGCGCCGGCATCATATGGGGATACTGGTTCGTCTTCTGCCTGGCTTTCTCCTCTTCGGACAATTGGGGCCCAGGGTATCTAGGAGGGTCTTTGCGAAGCCGGGCGCCATGAGAGGGGGGATTGAACTTGGAGGGCCTTTCGAGAACGAGGGGTTTAGAGCCCTTCGTGGGGAGTCCTTTGCCGGTCGAGGCAGTGCGTACTGTGAGGAAAGTGGAGGAGGGCTTGGGGAGTCGTGTCCGCCATATTGCGCCTCTCTGGGGGAGGAGAAAGCGAGGGATGGACGTTGTGGGAGGCATTGCGAAGTGTGCGGATACTGCTCGACCTGCAATGGTTTGCGGCTTCCGAGACCAACGTTGGATCGTCTTCCTCGTGCCTCTGTAGAGCTCTGGATAATCTTTGAAGATTCACCTGACCGGTTCTACGGCGTAGTGTCGAGCCTCATCCGTGAATCCCGGCTAGAAAATTCTTACGACCCGGTAGCCGAAAACAACCCCTGGGGTTCGGTCACGGGAAAGAGCGGGCTGGCAGGGAGCACCCGTTAGTAGGGAACGTCTTCCGATTTCGACCGATCTGCCAATCAGAAAGGCTCCGTTTCCAAGAGCGCGTGCATTAGCCGGCCGTCATCTGGCTCGGTCGTGACGAGGAGCGACCTCAAAATCTTTTCCTCTCCCTCATACCAACTCCTACTTCACACATCACAACCTTCGCTCTCCATCCAGGAACAACAGTGTATATACTCCAATCCTCAATTACCATTAATCACTCGAAATGCCTTTCAAAGACGGTATGTTCCCACTTTCCTGCTGTTAAATCCCGGGCAACGAGGTTATGTCATAGAAACAGTCGAGTGCCATTGAATCGTTATCTCTGCCTCAAACACTTAGAAATTTTCACTATGGCATTGGGAACAGAAGGCTACGATATTAGCGACCTCCGCGATGCGTCTGGAGTCGGCCGTCGTTGATGGTTCCATGGGCACATGTTCGCCACCGGCTGGACGGAGACATGACTTGTACTCATAATCACAACGTCAACCCATCGTCGGAGGTCGAGGAAATCATGCACAGTGATGGGGTTGCAGTTGAAGAGTCAATCCTCCAAACATTGGAACTTACCAGATCTTGTGGATTGAAGTTGCCAGTTTGCCCCTTGGCTCTTGTCTCGATATGGAACCACGAATTTAAGATCTACTGCTAATACTGCTCTCTTTTTAGGCGACGCAAAGAAGGGTGCCAACCTCTTCAAGACAAGATGTGCTCAATGCCACACTTTGGGCGAGGGCGAAGGAAACAAGATCGGCCCCAACTTGCACGGTCTTTTCGGACGCCACACTGGCTCCGTTGAGGGTTACTCGTATACAGATGCCAACAAGGCAAAGGGTATTGAGTGGAATAACAACACATTGGTATGCATGTTTCTAAAGTATGATTCTGTGCGGAGGCTAACTTATTCATAGTTCGAATACCTCGAGAACCCAAAGAAGTACATCCCAGGTACGAAGATGGCATTCGGTGGACTGAAGAAGGAGAAAGACAGGAACGACCTGATCACGTATGCCTTCTGTTTCCAACTCGTCGAGGATCGAAAACTAACCGTCCTAGTTACCTTGCCCAAGAGACTAAATAGAGGAAGACGACGACGAAGACTGTATCATAGGCGCATAGAACGACTGTACTCTAGGTTAGACAGCATTGGGTTTCGCATGCTTTGTAACCAATACCAGAACTCCACTTTCTAGATTTTTAAGGATATATGGAGCCCTTTTAGACCTTCCATAGTGAATCTGGTCATAATACAATATTCTCGCCTGCTGTGTTGCTCACTATTTCACTGGCTTTCTGCTTGTCGTTTTTGTATTGTTGTGTTGTGTCTTTTTATTGCAAGTAGGGAAATCTATTATTATGTTGCTCTAACAGTCAATTCCTCACTTTTCTCTAATTGTCGTGCAATTCCCCAAATCGCAATAAAATAATGGCGAGTAAGCTGACACTAGGGGACTGGTGGGGCTCTCTGTAGTCGGGGTTTATTTTCCCGTTCTATTCTAGTCTAACATTTTCGACCAAAGGGCTCGAAACTTTAGCTAGGAGGTAATCTAAGTCAAGTATGTCTTCAGTGTCAGCTTTATCAGTTCCAATTGAAGGCTCTATAATCGTCAGTAACCTTTTTCGCGAGCCATTTGTTTGTCACCATACATGTATGGGCAATACCGTAAAAGAGCTTAGGATCGATCCACTATGGTTGATCTTACGAAAGGTTTGCACCTATTATGAGCACTGCAAATCCAAATTTACTATAGCGAATTAGCAGCAGTAACATGAATGCCTCTATCTTTTCAAAAGGGGGCAGGAGCATATCGGCTTCTGGAACCTCTCTCGTCATTTAGCTATTTAAGATAGAAAAGCTTGGTCTGAGATATGTAAAGGAAGGCCATATGCACTGGGGCCCATTGAAGACTATATAGATGGGATTTATCTATTGGCGTACTTTATCATGGCAGCCTCACTTTACTAGACAGAAATCCATACTTCCTCACATCCCTCTTTCCTTTAACCTCCTATACTTCCCAGCATCCTTCACGCTCGCTCTCACCTTCCCTAGCGCAACCTCCCAATCCCCTTTTTGAATCCTGAGCTCTTCCTCTGTAACCTCAACACTGATACTCATTTCCCTCTTCAGCGCCGCCACCGCCGCCGCCTGATGCAAATTCCCCAGATCCGCACCGCTATACCCCGTACACCGCTCATCCCTGGCCACCTCCTCCAGACCTTCTATTTCCGTTGCAGGGGCTGACGGGAGAGCTTTCGTGTATAAGGCTTTCAAGATCTCAACTCTTTCTTCGGGTGTAGGAAGGTCGACGAAGACGGATGTGCCGAGACGGCCTGGGCGCAGCATAGCGGGATCAATCATATCTGGACGATTCGTCGCCGCCACAACGTAAATCCCAGCTCTGTTGCTGAGACCATCGAGCTCGGTTAGCAGCGTATTAACGACCTTGCTACTGGCTTCCGAAAGAGAGTCTTCTCGTTTGGGGACTAGGGCATCTAATTCGTCGAAGAACAAGATACAAGGCACAGAAGATCTTGCACGCTCAAATACTTGTCGAACAGCACGCTCGGATTCTCCGACGTATTTGTTGAGCAGCTCTGGACCTTTGATGGAGATGAAATTTGCTTTGGATTCATTAGCAACCGCTTTTGCGAGCAGGGTCTTGCCGCATCCAGGAGGGCCCCAGAGGAGAACTCCCGTAGGGGCTGTGATGCCGACCCGGGCAAAGGATTCAGGACGCTTAATAGGTTCCACAATCGCCATCTCTAGCTGCTCTCGCACTTCATGTAGAGCTCCAATGTGCGACCATGTAGTATCTGGGATTGTGGCAAATCCTTCGCGCTTCGCTGATGGCTGAACTTTGGGAATTGCGGTGAGAAAGTCTGTATATGTGATCGAGAAGTCTCCAGTGGGAGAAAGCTCGCCTGCATTCGCAACTAGAGATCTTAGTATCAAGAGTGCTGGTGGAATTGTGAGGTCTGTTTCTGATGCGTCGATATCCATAGCTTCAGCACTTTCCTCCTTCAACGCAGCCATCATACGCTTCATAGCTTCTGTGCCTGCGACTGAGACAACATCATTTAGATCAGCCCCCACAAATCCAGGAGTCATTTTTGCAAGGCTTCGATAGTCGAAATCTTCAGGCAATGTCAGCTTTTGCGTTAAAGCTCTCAAGATCTTCTCTCTGGCAAGCTCGTTTGGAACACCGAGATTTATCTCCTTGTTGAATCTGCCTGCTCGCCTGAGGGCGGGATCAAGACTGTCAGGCCGATTTGTTGCTGCAATAATAATGACTGGCTTCCCACCAGTCTTTTCTAAAGCCATATCGTCCATACATGTGAGCATTTGTGCCACTATCCGCTTTTCCATTTCTCTCTGAGCACTCTCACGTTTGCCCATAATAACATCAATCTCATCAATAAAGACTAAACAAGGGGCCATTCGCTTTGCTTCGTCGAAGATATCTCGGATTTTCTTTTCTGATTCTCCTGACATACCAGCTACCAGTGATGGTGCTGATAATGGTATAAAAGAGACCCCTATCTCTGCCGCAAAAGCATTTGCAATCATTGTCTTTCCACACCCAGGAGGTCCATGAAGTAGAACCCCACGCGGTGGTTGAATTCCAGTTCGGATGTATGTTTCGGGGTATAGCATAGGCATTGCAACAAGCTCATTCAACTCTTCGATAACATGGTCCACCCCTCCTAGGTTCTCTAGTGAAATATCTGTAGGTGGTGATCGATCAACATCTTTCTTAGGTTCCCCTTTACGCCGTTTCAGCTTGGGCTCCCCATTTGCTTGCCTATCTGCTTTCGCCGGCGAGTCAGCCGACCCATTTGGAATCGTCTGTATAGGAAGAGCCGGAGTAGATGATCCATTAGTTGGCGGGAAGCCTTCTGTAGGGGTTGCTGTTGCAGATGCTGCTTTAGCCCACATTTTAGTTATGCTCTTATTCATAACATTGTGCTCCTTTAATCGAGGAACAGGCTCTTCTATGCCGTCGAAATCACCATCCATGGAGTCGCTATCATCTAATTCCTCCCGCAGCACAGCAAGTACCCGTTCGATCGAGTCCTCCAGTAATTTCTTGCTTCGACGTTTTAGACTCGAATTTGATCGCTTGATGCTGTCGTAAACGTCCGAGACATTCAAGCGCTGCCTGCTATCTTCGTATTGTGCGCGCTCATCGGCCAATTTGCGTACGACCTGGTAAACCTGCGAGATACTATAAGTCGGATTTTCTTTGAATTTTCTTAGATTGAGAGAACATATTGAAATGCATACTTACATCTCTGTCTAAAGTGGCCGTCAGAGATGGCCGCTGACCTCTAGATGTCATCGTTATCAAGACGAGTGATAATCTCAAAGGTGGCCGAGAAAAAGTACTCTTCGATATATTTATGGTCTTAAAAAGGTTGCATCTCCAGTGTTAAAGAAAAAGTTGTGAATGCGCCGGGATTTGCCGACCCTATTAGGCCCCCCTTCGCCCCTGTCCCTGGCACACGATCAAGTCTCAATGACGCGGAGTTCATGTCCCAAGGCTCCGCGCTCGCTCGCTCGCAACAACATGCACTTACCTATATCTTTTCATGTAGTCCCTCTACGGCCATGGGTAACTCATCTAGTGCTCACAGGATCTCTGATCAGGATAAGTCAGTCTCCAAAACCTCCCATTCTCTCCGACCGCTGTCTTCTACCCCACTAACATATCTGCAGAGCTATCCTAGACATGAAGAATCAACGAGATAAACTACACCAGTACCAGCGGCGAATAACAGTGCTTACCGACCGAGAGAAAGAAATAGCAAAACAGATGTTAGCTAAGGGTGACAAGCCCAGAGCAAAATTGGCACTGCGGAGGAAGAAATACCAAGAATCTTTGCTGGCGAAGACCGATGCGCAGCTAGAGCAACTCGAGAGATTGACGAGTAGTGTAGAATTCGCCTTGGTGCAGAAAGACGTCGTCTTTGGGTTGCAGCAAGGTACCCGTGTTCTACAAGAAATCAACAAGGAAATGGGAGGGTTGGAGCATGTGGAGAAATTGATGGGAGATACTGCCGAAGCTATTGCCTATCAGCAGGTAAAACAGGTTGGTCCCAGATAACAAGAAACGGGTTCTAATATTTTGATAGGAGATTAGTGACATGCTTGGTGGAAGGATATCGAATCATGATGAGGACGAGGTTGAAGATGAATTAGACGCCTTAGAAGCCGAGGTCACAGGTGTACCGCTGCCAGAAGCACCGAAAACAGAATTGCCCAAAGACAGAGCCAAGACGAGGCTACAGGAAAGAGAAAGAGAACGCAGAGGAGAACAACGAGAGGCGATCTTGGCATAATCATATTTGGTGCATTGCATGGCGTTTGTGAGTCGATTGTTGAATACCCTAGAATCACTATAAATCCCATATCTCCATATGGAACGATCTCATATGATTTAAATGCAAGTCACTGGATGTAAAGTATCTTGAGTTGTTACAGTTTGGGTCTTAAGTAGATCGGTGGTCCTACTAATGCACGATAACAACCCGTTCCCGTCCATGCGACAAGCCTAATTGACGTAAAGCTCTCTTATAACTCCTCCATGACAATGCTGTCCTTAGGCGCCAGAAAATGCTCACAAGTCCCCTCTATAACCCGCTAATAATGCTTCATTCCAAAACTCCACGCTTGAGACCCGTCGCAAATTTCAAGTGCTTCCAACATCGACTAACATCAATAGAAAAATAATATAAACTTCGTATAGCGGAACCCAACCTTTTTCTCCCTCTCCTCCCTCTCCTTTATTCATCCATGTTTCCCTATTTGGCTGCCGGCTAGTTAGAAAGAATACATTCCCCGATTCCCTCTCCACCGCTACTGTGTACAAGTCAAGTTACTTTCGTTTTGTTGGCCATTAATGTAGCAGGTTTGACACTCCTCAAAGCTTCAAGTGCCCGAAATCCTAGTCAAACTGAAAATGTTTCAAAATCAGTCTACAGCAATAATCTGACGTCTGGGATCTAACGGCCGGCTCCAAATCGGTCCTCTTGGTGGGGGTAGTTGCTGCTGCTGCACAGCTGGTGCAGGTCTTTCGTGTTGTATTAAGTACTCCACCGGAGGCGGTCGTTGTTCATGATAAGCATCTTGTTGAGGTTCATTCCTATAACGACTATATCGAAATCATACATTAGCAGACTTTCCGGGAAATGAATACGTATTAAAAAACTTACATTGGGTGTTCTGCATATTGAACAGGAGACCTTGCTCGAGCAACGGGAACTGGTGCATATGATGTGGCTGGGAAATGCTCATAGTACGGAGCACTTCTCTGAGCAATATTCTGATGAAATCCTTCCGGAAATTGAGAAAACCCATTTCTTGTGTGCGAAGAGTGCCCATCAAGTCGAGATTGAGAAAAACTATGAATTGGGTCCTGATTTTGAACCACAGAACCGGGACCCATATCACTGGAACGAGATATATTGTGCGCCGGCACAGGAAAGTGCGGCGACCAGCGACGAATATCACTACTTCCATTTCCATAGGCAGGCTCCAAAATAGCGCGATGATCACGCTCAATAATTTCCATATTATCATTCCAGCTTTGCAAATGGTTTGGGCCTGGTTGATGAGATTTATTCTCAGGGAAGTTTTCAGAAGGATACTGTTGACGATTCACAAATCGTATATCATCAGGCCTCTGATGTACCGGGTGCGTGGCAAAGTACCTAACCTCTGGCTCATCATAGATAGGAAGCCGTTCTGATGTGGTAGGATCTGTATATATGGGCTGGCTATCCCGGTACAAACCTTGAGCGGATGGGGGAGATGCTCTTTGTGGTTGGACAAAATAATCTCCCTGTTGAGCAGAGGATGTCGTGATCAAACGAGAATCAGAATGCGTAACAGGAATTTGAACATTTTGATCACGAGGCGGAAGAGGTCTCAAGTGACGAACTTCATCTCCTCGAATCAGCCGCCGCCGCTTCATAGGAGGAGCGTCATCATTGATGACAATCACTTCGCCTTCCGCAGGTGAATGCATTCTGCGCTCCATCGCCCGCCCGTGATATGGAGCCTGGGGGGACAAAAATTTACTGTTGGAACCATTCCGCTCAGCTAAGCGTGGTGAAGAGAAATCGCTTGGGCCATTTTCAATGGAAGGAACAAGCATGTCTTGCAAGCCATGCCCTGTTGGTGACCCTCTCACGACTTGTGGTGGTCCCTGGTCCCATAATGGGTAGGAAGAAGTACCAGCACGATGGGGAAGATCTTGATATAAAACAGGACGTTCATCACTAGGTCTTACGATTACCTCGTTTCTTTGAAGAAAGGGAGTAGAAGGCTCGCTAGGGTGAGTATAAAAAGATGCCTAATATTATTAGCTTGTCCAGCACAGTAAGGAAACCAATTAGCAGAAGACAACAGTACTTACTGGCCTGGTAGGATGCACCGGCTCTGTGGCATACGACGCGTGGTCTTCATAACGGTAGCTAATATCGTTTCGAGTATCAAGTGGTGCGTAATTAGAGGGGATAGGACGCCGTTGAGGGCTATACATCGTCGGTGTAATACCTGAAGAAGTAATTTGAAGCTCGTTTCCGAGAAGCCTACTGGCATGACTAGATGGAAGTGGCTCTTGTTGTCGGATGCGAGCATTGTCCCAGGCGGCGCGGTAGCGTTGAAACCCACGCTGTGCTTTCTTGTTTTTTGATTTACCCGTTACCTTAGAACGAGTACGCGACGATATCGCGTTGGCGGGGGTGTTTTCATTTCTTGGACCGGAGCTTGTGTCGTTCTGGGCATGGACAAGACTGCCTGCCTCAACCAGTCGATGCGGGGTATGGGAGTCTGGCCGTGATGGGGCTTCTGAAGAGTTAATTGAGGTGACTTCGCCTTCTTCCTCGGAGCTTTCGTCTTCCTCGGAGCTGTCGTCCTCGTCTTCAGAGTCGGTGATGATGACAACTTCACGAAGAATCTCATCCAGTTGATCTCGTCCAGTTTCTTCGTCCCCACGCCATTTGACCAGCACATCTAAGCAAACAGGTTCAACGGCCTTCCGAGCATTAATCCAAGAAGTCTCTCTCAAGAGTTTATCGTATCGGGTATGCGTGTGTCTAATATGAGCAAGGACAGCAAGTTGAACTCGACGAGCTAGGGGGATATTGGCCTGCAGTCCGACAGTAGGCTCACCATGAAACATAGTACCCTGCACTGGTTAGTGAGGGGCAGCTTTGAGATAATTTATCAATGCTTACCTTTCTGAAAGCATGTTCAACGATCTGAGATCGATCGGTATGGGGAATTCGGGGGAAAAGGTCCCTGATTGCTGCATTTGCTTGTTTGTTGATCTCCTCCTGGGACTCGGGAATAGGCTCTACCTCACCAGGAGCATGTACAGGATTTGAAATTGGTGCTTCACCCCGAGCTTCGAGCCATTCAGTAGCCTCCTTGATAATGGATTGGCGGAAATGATATCCGACTCGATGAACATGGTCGGATACTTTGTTGTTCTTTTCTTCTCCGGCAGACTATTATATGTTAACGAATTCGCGAGAATTATGTAGATAGGCTCATACTGAGACAGGGAATATCATGGCATCTCGTTCCCTAGAGATCTCTTTACATTTGTTGGTCAATTCCGGGTTTCCAATAGCAACAAATGCACAGCCGGCTGGAGGTGGATCAGATTGCTTCATCACCTTTTCAAATGTTAGTAATAATGAAGTTAGGATATAAAATGCACCCACCTTGGTCTCGAGCTTCTTTTCCATCTTGTCTGGGTTTTCGGCGAATTCAAAATAAGATTGGTATTTGGACTTGACTAAAGGTGCAGCCAACTTCGCCACGAGATGTGAAGGCGCCGGTGCTGCCCACATGTCTGCTGTAATCAGTCTCTTCTCTCTCTTTCGTCGCTCTAATTTCTGAACACGACATTCTTCCTTGGTGCCACGACTAGAGATATTCTTGGAAGTCATGGTCTTTGACTTTGCAGCGACGACCTTCTTCTTTTTACCCGCCATCTTGTAGACAGCACCCCTTACCGTATTGCGAACTTTGCTGAAGCCAAGTTAGTGCGGCATGTAAGCGCCTACTTGCACGATATCAAGTTTCAACAAGGCAGACCAGCAGTTGCTGCGTGGTGGCAAAGGAGCGCAGACTTCTCCTTTGAAGGGTTGTAGTCGGGTTGTCGAGAATGGGAATCAGAAATGAGGTTGCAGCTCGCCACGGCGCGTCATAAACGTCCTAGAAGGGTTTTTGCCTTAGCGCCGGCTACTTCCAGAGGGAAGATTCACGGCACGTGACAGTTAAATTGGGACAACTCGGTATCGAGTCACTTGGGAGGTGTAGAAACTATTTATGAATTCCTTAGATTGTTTCTCGTGTACACCGTCTTTGGCAGCTGAAAAATAAATTGACGTGAAGGTAGTTTGCACGGCCATTTCAGTGAGGCAGTGATTGCTCCCGTCTATGATATTGCAGATCCCACTCCATACAGCCAGTTGCAATTAGAACAAACCACCCATTTGGACTGGCTATTTAAGTCTTCTGTTCATGGCCATCAACTAAGTCTAGGAGGAAATGTTGGATCCAGTCTTATATCACAATTCTCTATTGCTAATACATCTTTGTGTTGAATAGAACACCAGATATGTGCAATCCATCCTGATTCTTGTTGTAAACCGTCACCTATACGGTTTTGCCAACCACGGCAAGTATGTAAACTATACACAAAATCCCCGTCCAACGCCCGAAAATGCAATCCCTCCCTAATCCTCGAGAGCATTGATGTTCTTCTTGATGAACTCGAATACAGAGAAGAAAATAGAATTTACGAGACAAGACCGACCCATGCTGACTCCTAGTCCTCGGTACATCTTTGGATTGAAGAACTGGATTTTTGGCACGTCCTTGACCTTCTCTCCTTTGCGGTATTGGAGGCAGTTTCGCTGGTAGATACTCTTTGCAGAATCTATAGGATAGATCAAAGTCCAACTGGTCACTCCACAGATTCCACCAGCTAGCACAACCGCAAGCGGGTTTGTGGTGGACTTGTCACCACGGTAGGTGGTCAGCAACTGCTTGCTGCTCTCATAGGTCATGAAGTAGATCCCGGTTCCGAGGGTATCCCTAACTAGCATAACATCAGCAGAATTCGGCTCACTCTTCCAAATGCACTCACGTAGATGCAAACTGAAGCCGGAGTAAAGTCCAGCCAGACCGCGATTTTTCACGATGTTTTTGGCAGTTTTGAAAGTGCCCTTATTTTGATAACTGGCAGCAACCTCTTTCCTGTTATTGGGTTCAGAAACACTTGAACTGGCCCGTTCAGCCATGAGGACTGATACTTGAGCACTGAGTTTGGTCAACTCGAAAGGGCCTGCCTATTATTAACCAGGAAACGAAAATAGCACCTAATTATTCAATACTCACAAGCTAATAGTGTGATGAATGACCCAGCCGTTGCCCCCGCTGCTCCAAAACAAGCTAGCGTCGAAAGGTTGGGATAATTGCCAGGAGTATTGACGTGAACCAGGGGATCTGTCCCTAAATTTCTCCTGCACCAAGTTGCATATGTATATTTGGATCTCTGGTATACGGAAAATGAGATTGTTCGGACCAAGGTGACGCTTGCCATGGGTGCTGTTACACCTCGGAAAAAGCCACGATATTTCTCTGTCTTGTATGTATGTCGTACGCAGTCAGCGAAGCTGTCGTATTTGTATGTCTGCATCCTCGTCTTCACAGAGTCTAGGGGAAACTAAAGGGGGTTAGCATCCATCGAGAAGTGGAAGCAGGATCCAAAACTTACTGCGGCAAAGGTCGAGAAGACACTGCTCACAGAAGCAGCCACTTCCGTCCGATAGCGTTTGATCCATCTATTCTGCTGAGGTCTTTCGGAGAGATCTAGCACAGTATCGCGCTGAATTCCATCTTGCCTATCGGGTTTCACGGGCATCATATCAGAACTGCGTCGGGCGCTGCAAGACAATGGCCTCTCAAGACCAGAGTCATTAGCTAGCGTGGTCCCTGAATGATCGAAGCCCAAGGATAGTCCATGAATACCTCTGCCAAGTTAAGCGTCAATGACAGAAGAGATTGAAATCATATTTGGGGTCCCGGAGATAATCGGTAGGTGTAAGACGGAGTGTATTCAAAAGGTTGGGATTCTTTGCGGGGTTGACAGAGGATTTTGGTACTGAGGGACGAAAGTACCGGAGGTGGAGGTGCGGTGATGCAAGAGGTAAGGATCGGTCACAGAAAAGCGGCCCGCTATGCAGCCTGTCCAAAAGGCTCGGATTTCAACCCACTCGACATGGTGATCGCTCGGCACAGCGTCTTCACAGCACCAATCCAGTTCACAAGTTACAAACCACTCCTGGTGCAACCATGGCGACGCTTGACCACTAGCACGTTCGTTATGAAGGATTCAAGGCCGATGGCTTCACCAAAGTAAGTAAATGTTTTTGAGAAATTTTACGCTGCTATAGCTCGGTTTAGAAACTCAGCAAATATGTATGCTTCGATAAAAAGATGTCCCTGGCCAAAGTCGACAAGAACCCAGCTCTACTCTCTACAAGTACAGCATACAGTATTGTACACCCCGGATTTGTTGTTCTCTACAACATTTCACTTCGTTCTTAGATTACCTTGAGTGACCCTTGAAACTAAGCTTACTTTCTACCACATCTTCTTGCCTTAAAGTTATCAAATCCCGAGTGTTCACATAATGTGAATCACCTCGACCCTCGTTGCATGATAGGTCGACAAACTCGGTCGGATCCATTAGCTACACTATTGTATGTGGAATTGCTTCCGTATTTACAAGGGTTCCCCTCTTGATCCCCATGAGCGTGAATAAATACAGATGAAGAGGTCAAAACGGCTTCCTAAAACCGCGGAACTATCTCAGGTATTCTCTACCTCTTATATAGTTTTGTCCACTACCGAAATCGGTAAAAGGTAGATTTATACTAGTGAAAGATTTAGTTTTCTACCATTCTAAACTCTTGTGTGATCAGCGCTATTGGGAAGGGATCTTGGAGCGCTTGTCAATTTCCTCCATATATTATCATGCAGCCAGGCAGTTTATGCGCGTTCTGCACGGACAAAGCCTTTCTCCTGCATTCTGGTATCATGAGCGTTTGGCCTTGCTAGGCAACTGCATTCGTGTGTAGAGTTCTTCTGCTGCCTTGATGGTTTGTGTGTTTGCTTTGGCTTTATTCATCGTCTCCTCGTACTCATCAGTGGGATCCGAGTCAAAAACAATTCCACCTCCTATTCAAATTCAAAATTAGCATAGGCCAAAAAAGCAGGGCGAACCCCGGGTAGTTTCGGGGAATGGTTACCAGCTTGCAAATACGCAATGCCGTCCTTCACTACCATCGTTCTCAAAGCGATGCAAGTGTCCATAGCCCCTTCGGATTCAACCCCATTACAGTCAACGTTGCCGTAGCCAAAGTACCCAACTGCACCGGCATAGACGCCTCGCTTTTCCTTTTCCAGTTCCGCGATCAGCTCCATCGCCTTAACCTTCGGCGCCCCTGAAACAGTCCCGGCTGGGAAGATAGACCTGAAAGCATCAAACCTTGTCATTCCTTTTCTCAAAACCCCAGATACCTGGGACACGAGATGCTGCACATGGCTAAACATTTCTACCACCATCAGCCGGTCCACCTTCGTGGTTAGAGGATCACAGACACGGTTCACATCATTTCGGGCTAGGTCAACAAGCATGACATGTTCAGCCCTGTCCTTGAGTGATTGCCGTAGCTGTTCAGCGAGTATTTCGTCTTCCTCGGGAGTCTTCCCCCGCCCAATTGTTCCAGCTATAGGATGAGTGATGATCCGACCTTCTTCTACCTTGACGAGAAGTTCAGGGGATGCCCCAACAATCTGGAAATCATCACAATTGATATAGAATAGATACGGTGAGGGATTAACTGTCCGTAATTGGCGATATATGTTGAAAGGGTGGAGAGATGTGGGTCGAGCGATACGCTGTGAAGGAACGGCTTGAATGATATCCCCAGCAATGATGTGTTTTTTAAGAGTATCAACATGATCCTCATATCCGGCTTGGCCAATGTTGGAGCTGTATTCCTGATTGGGTACGATGGAAGGCTGAAGTGGGAGCGGTGTCTCTGGTGACTGCAAGACACCAACGATTTCGTTAATTATCTCTCCAGACTTCTCATAGGCTTGCTCGAGGTCGGAAGGATCTTTAGGAACGTGAAGGTAGGTTATGACCTTGATTTTCCCATAGAAACTATCAAACGAAACAATCGTGTCGAAGAGCATGAAAAGTGACTCAGGAACCTTCAACACATCTAGCATAGGCCTGGCTGTTTTAGGCTCGAAATAACGGACACAGTCGTAGCCAACATATCCAATAGCCCCTCCAGCCATAGGTGGCAGCCTCACATCTGGGATCTCTGCAACGCGACATTTTGAAAGCTCTGCCTCTAGCACAGGCAATGGGTCGATAGATTCGCCATGTCCTTCTCCGGTCTTGAGGATTTTCCTAGGGCCCGCGCCAACGAAACTATATCTCCCGACTCTTTCTGTCGCCGCGCTCTCGAAGAGGAACGAGTATTCAGACTTCGAATGGGCAGAAACTTTGAGGTATGCTGCAGATGGGGTGATTAGATCCGAGGATATTTCCGCAAACACAGGAACGAGGTTTGGGGGATTCTCTTTTCCTTCCCAGCTCTTTAGGATGTCTCTAATAGTCTCTAGGGACGGTCGGAGGCTTTCCTAGTAAATGGTTAGTTCTCAATGTCTTGAGTCGTGAAGAGTCACAGCTTGTATTTTGGCTTACTCCCCCACTCATTATGACCGTACTACTGCGAGGGCGTCTCTATCAAGAATTCTCACCAGCGAAGAGGCCGTCTCTTGATAGTCGAGAGCAAAATCTCTGTAAATCGAAGCGTTGCAATTGTGTTTGTAGCCCCGCGAAAGAAGAGGAGGTTGTACATTCGATACGAGCTAAAAGTGTAGTGGGGTGTAAGAATTACTGCTGACAGTATCTCATGCCTACGGCAAGCCATTCGCCGATATTATGCCATTTTGGCTTTTACGTCACTCCCACTTTGAGAACATCAGTAATATTCACACTACCTCTGTTCAATTATAATAGCGTATATAAGAATGTTAGTAAGAGACAAAATAGTATTTTCAACAAGGCTTTGTTAGAAATTAATATGATATAAATTTGTCATTTGGTTATATAAAGGCATTTAAGTGTGCTACTACAGGATTACCTTTAGAATTTGTACAGGTCCGCCTTCAACGAGCATAGCGCTGTAAAACTTGCGAAATGTATATAGGGAAGAGGTATTTGCAAAGATAGAAATTCCAAAATAATAAAACTAATATACCTCTAAAAGGAATCAACTATTCTTCATAATTAGATCTTGGACTGTAAGAAAGCAGGTATGTGAGATTTGCGAAAGTGACGCAATACTAGTAAATGGTCTGCCGTAGTAAAATATATAGAGCGAAAGAGAATCGCGCGGACATCTGAAATATCTAAAATCTCTAAATGATAAGCTTTAAGAATTTCTTTACACTTAAAAGGGCCTCAAAGCGGGAATATGGGAATGTGGGAATTTAGCACAATATCAGTACCGATATTTTGCCCGTCACCCCTACCTCCCATACACCCCGCGGCACATGCAGCTGCCATCCGAGATCTTCCTCATTCACGGGCCAAATCAGCTCACATTCTGCCTCTTGCTTCTTTTCTTCTTTATAGAAGAAGAGATACAAGAGACAATTGCTACCCCCTCTGATTTCCTATATACAACAGACTCGCAGAAATTACGGTCTTGGATAGGTAAGCAATGAGTCTCTACCACCTCGGGCTCCATCGCCAATTCTCCACTCCAATAGTGAAGACTTTCTCGGAAGCTTCGAATTCACCCACACAGGACGTGGCGCAAGACAGCAAGGACGTACTTGTTGAGAGGCTTAATGACTTAGTCTCTCGTCTCTCAAATACTAATTGTCTCGAGGACCATGTTGTTGCCAACATCCATAGAGAGGTGGACAAGATAGAAGCACTCATCCACGGAGCCGAGAAGCACCAAAGAGTGTTGAGCTTGTCAGATGATATCCTAGCCAATGTCCCAGCGGAAGGTGAAGGACTTTGGGGACCACTGACCCCAGCCCAGAACATGAAGATGGGTCTCCCGAACTCTTCACGAAGAACGTCCAACGTTTATCCTAATATCAGCTCCAGAGAGCACGATATTAGCTCTTCTCACGCTATTGAGATTGCAACGGCTGCTGAGCATCTCGTATCTAAATTGTCCACAACTGTCGCTGAACTTGAGCTGAGGAAGGAGGAGGCAGATGTGAGTGAGATGTGTAAATAGATAGCAGCCTCTTCGGTTACTAACCGTTCGAATAGCACATCCACGATCTACTACTTACGCGAGTGGAGAAGGCGACAGAGCGTATTCTGTTGTTAGAGTACCGCGTTGCAGAGATGTGAGTATGCTTTCACACTTCAGGTGACGTCTAAGCATATCATTTATATCATAACGTACTAAATGTTCCCTTCATTGAGAGTCTACAATCCCCCCTTTCTTAATCACTCTACATACTCATCACGATATCGTACAATTCAAATTCTAACAGGCCCAGGGAGGATGATTTTCAGGCAAACCAATCAGAGCTTAAATATCTCAAAATCCAGTTACAAGCTATCGAAGCCCAGTGCTCACAATACATACCGCGTGAAGAGGATCCAGAACTTAGCGAAAGTATCATGAATTGGAAGATTGATTGGGAAGACATCGACCGACGGTCAAAGAAGAGGCAAAACCGATACTCAATCACGCTCAATCACGTCAGTGGCACATCCCATGTTGTGGATACCTCATGAGATTTCCAAGTCGGTGATGTACCTCCGCCAGAAAGCTTTACAAAATAGCTCTCCTCAAGCAACTC
Organism: Ascocoryne sarcoides NRRL 50072; assembly: GCA_000328965.1. Lineage (NCBI taxonomy): Eukaryota > Fungi > Ascomycota > Leotiomycetes > Helotiales > Gelatinodiscaceae > Ascocoryne > Ascocoryne sarcoides. The sequence goes on along the minus strand of KB205944.1, from coordinate 1,839,751 downwards.
CGGTGGTAAGAGATTGGGACGCTATGAATATATGGGTATGACCGAGAATTGTACTTTCAATTTGGACAAAGTTATTCAGGCTCCAGTGACTACCTATTCCATTTTGGGCATACTTGGGTGCCTATTTTTCAGAAGATTAACTTTCGGTCCATCGATTATCACTCTGGGCCAATCAAGCATCAACTAAAATACCAGTACGATGCACTCAAACCGGCACACAACTTTCACTTGATACACGTGGAAACAGAATATCATAAAAGACAACGAATCTCAGGTTCACGACATTGAAAAGGAATTGATACAAACCGACGACTGATTCGTGCATATGGCAAATAGACTCCTGCCCAAGAGGGATAATGAAAAGTTCTCGATGATCTGAAGCATTTCATTGCGAACCATAATATGGGCTAAAATCTTCGCAAGATCAGTATTGAGCTTACATCACCTAAGCCTCTAGCTCTGAGATCCAGAAGCTAGAAAATCGCAAAGTTATGGAAGGGTCGTCGACAAGTTCTAGTCTTTAAGACTTGAAAAGTGGACCAAGTAGCTGACCAGTGTGTATTCATGATAACGGTCGGGGCGTTGTTTTCTCTCAGCTTCGTATCTATAGAGTAGGAGCCGTCGAATAAAGAGGTAGGGCATTAGATAAACGGCGTAGACGAATTGTATATTAAGTCTCTTAATATAGTGGAATAGAACTTGGCTGAGACTGCTGGCTTGTTAGATAAGGGTAAATGAAGTTTTCACTATCCGCATACAATATTGGAAAACGTTATAAAAAACTTATGAAATGTTTATACTATGGCTTGTAGTATTAGCCCCAAAGCGACGACTTAGAACACGCGAGTTAAGCTACTCAAGAAGCCCTAGTTAATACAAATGAATAATATGACTCATATATCTAGATACACTACACCCCAAAGTACGACAATAGCTAAATTTGGAAGGTTTAAAGCATGGTTTGCGATGAGCCTCTTCAAGATTTGAACTTGAATAGAATGGTAACCTCCCAGTTCTGTTACATATTCAGTTCTAGCACATTTTCAGTTGCATCACAAGTAAATACTACTCGATATTAAAATGCTCAAGAATAAATGTGTACAAAAGTTAATATCGAGGAGCTATATCCAATGTATTTCACTTACGAGGAACTATAGTTTACGACATACATACTTGAACATTATTCATTCGAACGACTTATAATTTAAACCCGCTAATACCCCAGAATATTGTAACTCTCCACTGCAAATCAATAAAGAGAACCTTAAAACACCGTCCAAGAGTTTAGTCAGGCTGTCACCTACCCCTAAAGCAAATGCATTCAAAACCCCTATTCCGTATGTTTCAGAGCAGCATGGTTACTCAGACTTTGGCCATAGAAGGTGCATCTATAAAAAGCACTAGTACAGTTAAAGTCATTTGAAAACTCTCAGTTTATAATTCCCTATAATAATGAAGTTTCGGATCTCTCGGTTGGGTCTTTATATCCACGATATTGACCGGAAATAAAACGAAAGATTCGGAACCGTTCTTTCATATCGTCATCTCATTTGAGGTTTTAATATTCTCATGTTGTAACCACGCAAACTAGGAACTATCTCTACACTACATACATTAGAACTTCATTCCTCACGGGACTCCCTTCTACTCACCACATAATGTATACCAGATGTCTCCCAGCTCTAGTCTCATCTTGTTCTAGTCTCTCCTTGTCCGTAGTCAGCTTCCCAACACGCACAGTCCTTTCACAAGTAACACTCACCTGCCCATCCAACCTCCGGTATGTAATCGAGTTCTGAGCCTTCATGGAAGCGCGATATTGGCAAGAACGACAAGGGACATTGAGGCGCTTGACACCGCCATTGTTGATGGGGTAAGGACAGGATGTGTGACCATCACCACGGGCACATGGGGTTTGTATTTGTGGTGTTCCCCAGTGCGAGCATGGGACGTGGTAGACTTCCTCAAGCCAGCACATTTTGAGTTGACCGAAATAAAACTTTTAGAACCTTTAAGTTTCTTGGGATGTTGGTTCGAAGTTTCTTGTTCATGGCTGGATGCCAGGAATCTCCGGTTTGGTGTTTTATTCATTTTTTCTTTAGAGGAGGGGAGGAGACTCTGTATATAAAACAGCATTTTTAAAACACTGCTTCAATTTGTTTTAATCGGGAGAGGCTCCAGCCTTTCCCGAATATGTTTGGATAATGTCTTGAACAGCATGTCTAAATTAAGGTCTCCCCTTAGCGAGTGCTGTATTTAGCTACAAAGATAACGAGGGCATAAAGAACATCGAACAAGTGCATTATGGTAGCATTCTTTATGGGCGGACTAAAGCTCGTTGTTCTTATATATGTAGAAATGCTTATGCTATAAAGAAGTGTCATTCCTGGCTTTGTGTTGTCAAAACAAGCGAAACATTTGGTCTAAGATCTGTTGTTATTATGTGCGCTTCTATTTATTTCCTTTCGGTTGTATAAGATTTGTTTGGGATGGTGACTAATAATTCTCGCTTGAAGAGACATTGCGTCAACTCATGTACAAATATTGAAATGTCTTTGGGCCCTTCCAAATGTGAAGTGTCGCAATGGAAAAAGGTGTATAATCACGTGAGCTATGAGTTCGGCTAGCTAAGGAGAGTTACCCGAGGCGAAACGCTGGAAAATGTTAGTCAAGCTTGAGTTAGGTGAAAACTTTATTTATCACTAACTAGAGCGGTAAACCAGTTTTACTAAAACACTTTCTTGGCTCTTATGGTGACGTAGAACTTTCCCAGTACCTTGGATATTGTCGGCCTAGGCGCTAGGATTTCACAGACGCTTCGAGTCCTTGGCAGTCAACCCGAATATTAGCGAGGTAGTACAAGATCTTGATCATCATTCTGGCAATCAATGAAGATACGTTCACAACCACATAACAGAGATATTTTTTGGTAAGATTTTTCAAGGTCCATTAATTATCTGATGTTTTACTTAAATCACTTTTATCCATCCGCGCAACCATCTCGTCAACTACCACTAACCCAACCCCAAGATCCATGCCCTATCGTTTGCAGATCTAATATTAAGTATTAATTATAACGACTTGTTTAACTTCCCTTCAAATTACCACGCAATCTCATCTTGGCTTTTCTCAAGCCGCCCTTTGTAAATAACAACGTGCTTTTAAACTAACATCTCTTTTCCTTTAGAAAAAGAAGAAAACAATAACTAGACCCGGGATCAAACCAGAAAAGGCCAGCTTTGTAGCGCTACCTGTTACATAGGACTGTGGTGTTACTGTGGGCCCGATCTGAACGCTGGTACTAAGGGTGACCTTCTGAGTTGGCGTTACGGGGGCATTGCTTATTCCTGGTACTGGAATTTCGGCAGATGGAGCGACGGCAACAGATTGCACACCTGGTTGGGGAGCTCCAGTAGGGACTAAGGCTTGAGCGATGGGGCTTGAGGTCTTTCCTGGACCCACTGGAGAGCCGCTGGACGCGCGAAGACCTCCGACGCTGGAGTTGACGATGGGCTTTCCAGAAGGAGGAGAAACAACAGTAGTGCTACGAGGTGGAACTGGCAGAGTGTAGACTGGCGTCTTAGCTGGAGGGGGGAGAATGGTAGTATTCCGGGGTGAAGCTGGCGGAGTATAAACTGGCGTCTTAGCAGGGGGAGGAACCATAGTAGTATTTCGGGGTGAAGCTGGCGGAGTATAAACTGGCGTCTTAGCAGGGGGAGGAACCATAGTAGTATTTCGGGGTGAAGCTGGCGGAGTATAAGCTGGTGTCTTAGCAGGAGGAGGAATTATATTAGTGTTCCGGGGTGGAGGTAGTCGGGTGGTTGGCGCCGAATAAATCGATGTGGTATTACGAGCTTTCGTCAAAGCAATGGCCTGAGTGCTGAATACTGTTAATCACGTGTCTCGTTTAATGGGCACTAGCTAGACTTACACAAAAGGAGATGGCTTAACAGGATTTCCACCACTGGCAGTTGGACATGGCAGCACTTGGACTATAGTAGTGGTGATTGGCACTACATTTCTAGAAAATTGTAAGCTTAACTCAAGTTGTTTCAGAACTCACAACTTACGGCTTTGTCCCGGGAACGCTACTGAATGTGCATGTACCAGGGCATTGCGTAATGGTAACCCACTCGCTTTTTGTAGCTGTATAAGTTACGTTTCCTACAGGAAATGTAGTAGCACTCGGGCAAAACGTCTTGTAGCCAGTGATGGTTTGGGTGACAGTAGTTAGATAGGCCAGATTGCCAATTTGCTTGCCATTTGCTGGAGTAGACGTTGGTTTGCCGGTGGATGTTAGCTTGCCAGTGGAAGTTAGTTTGCCGGTGGACGTTGGCTTTCCAGTGGAAGTAGGCTTTCCAGTGGAAGTAGGCTTGCCGGTGGAAGTAGGTTTGCCAGTAGATGTAGGCTTGCCGGTGGATGTTGGTTTGCCAGTAGATGTTGGCTTTCCAGTGGATGTTGGTTTGCCAGTGGACGTTGGCTTGCCACCGATTGAAGTAGAAGTTGCCTTGTTACCGATGGAAGTGGAAGTCGGCTTGTTGCCGATTGCAGTAGAAGTTGGCTTGTTACCGATGGAAGTGGAAGTACCTCCTTGGGGAGAGATGGCATTGACACTCTGAGAGCTAGCAGCAAGAAGAGCAGCTAGAACTAAAGGGGAAAAATGCATATTGAAGAAATTGCGTTGTCCGATAACTACTAAGTATGGATGGATAAATTCTGCCTAGAAAGGAGACCTGCTTCTGAGGGAAAAGATAAAATAGAGAAAGAGATGTGAGAGAGGAGGAAATGGGTAGGTATCGAGCATAAGTAGCACTTGACAATGTCTCCACTTCACCATGATCATAGATAAACCGGCTGAAGATACCGGCCATGTTCGGTATTTGATGACAGATGACGAACAAATTACGAAGTTTCTAAGATCCAGACTGTGCATGAGCCGCAAAGTGGAGATACTGATGAAGTTGTGGAGATCTGAAGTGCTAGTTCCGAAGCTTTCCCCCCTGTGCCTATCAATAAATCTAGAAGCATAACTTAACGCTTTCTTCCCCTCTTCTCTCCAATGAAAATGCGGCTACTTTCACAACCACACGAGACCATTCTCCAACACCCCGTTGATCGATGTAGCCAAGACCTGAAGACCCGAAAAACTCCCCTTTGATTTTAAATACACTCCTTTCGCATTTTCCCCTAGTCGCTTATTCTTGTTATCACTCGGAATAGACAGTCAGCACCAAATATCGTACAAACGCCATGCAACAATTGCTTATATGCTACCTGTCTTCTGGTGCGACAGAAAATAAGCCCACACGAGTCCTGTGGCTCTGGAATGGTATTAGACTCGAGCTCGGGGTTTAAAGCTTCACGGAGAGGGAGTTGAACGTACCCCTGGTAATTTTGGTATCACAACCGCAAGCACCGCCAGGAAGTTTATTGTGAAATACGTTAGGTCGTAATGGGTATAGTGAGTGCTTAAAAGGAAAAGAACAATCGGCACACTGAGGAGAAACTTTTTGGCTGGGGTGTATTGGGCGCCGTTGTCGATTTGTTCCCACATATTCAAATTATCGTAGGCGCCCGCATTAAACTCAAAAGGTACTCCTCGGACCCAGTGAAACATTAGAAACGAACCGAACATATACGAGATATTGGTTAGCGTCCAAGATGTTTCCTGCGATACACCGGGAACTGTTGCAAAGAGTAACTTCAAGCACGCGATAATAACCAGGTGTATTGTCCATGCACCTTCGCAGTAACAATGTCAGCAAAGCTCACTCCACGTTAGATGTGTGCTCCATGATTATCGACGTCCTCTCCTCGGGAAACGGTGCTGCAGAGGGGGCGAAATTGGGAGGCGGTGTATAACTGACCCTTTGCGTTCACCCAATTCGCATTCAGATTTGGCGTCGAGGCCTGGTCACTCATATGCTCTATCGTCTCCGGCGGCTCCTGGTATAGCAGACTGCTCGAACGTCGCCTTCTCCCAACCTTTTGTTCGCTCATGGTTCGATATGGACTGTGTGGGCGTGGGGGCTTCGAGCTCGCGTCGTAAGAGACGGTGCGAGGGAGTAGGAGCGGAGACGACAGCGTGGCGGTATTTGAGGACGGAATGGTGGTGAAGGGGGACGCCCAAAGAGCGTAATCGTTGGAGGGACAAGCGTCGAGAGGTCGTGAAAGAGCTTGGGGGATGGGGGAGGCTGACAGGAATCTCGGCTGACTCTATGGTTCTGCAGGCGGAGCAAACGACAGTTAGCGATGATTGGACGGGGCGAGAGGCTGAAGCCAACAGGAAGAGGGAGTATATCGGACAGGAAGCTGGAGAGAGCTTTGGCACGTGTGGAAGACGATGAACCCATCGTCTCAGAAAGGAGGCTGCAGCCTACCTTTTAAAGCTGTTCGCGCTGGACCCAGAGGGGTCGTCGTGTCGTGGTATTGGGGCGGTGAAGAGATACAAGAGGGTGGCAGACGGAGAGACGTATGCAATGGTAACGAAGAGGCACCTGGGAATGTTTCGGGAGGAGAGTTGTAAAGGGAAATCTAGCTGGGGTGAGGTTGAATTCTGGCATCAACCTGCTGCCTCGTCTATCACCTCGTCAGGCCGGGGTCGTGCTAGCTTGTCAAGGATATGTAGCATGTCGGCGTCGGGGGTTTTGTACCGACCACTTCTAATTTACTTCGAGAAAAATATATCTGCCGACTGGGACTTTTGAGCTTGCATTGAGAGCAGTTCCCGGATTCCTTTTTAGTCGTGCCCATGAGGTAGAAACCCGCCCTCTCGCGCCGTCGCCTTCGATCTCTATTATATATATCCAACCCCGCGCTTGTGTTCCTCGAGGCTGTGCGGGATAGGCAACTGCGACAACCTGCGACACCTGCAGCATATCCTTCCGGTCACTATTTGGATCACTCGATCTCGAACTCGACAACTCCCCAGCAGCCAACAGGAGCGCCGTTCGCTGTCACTGCGTACTCTGCGTGCTAAGGCTCGTATGATCAGTTTACTAATCGCATAGGCCGTTCGATACCGACCCTACGCACTGCCATACGTCGGGCTGGCACAACCATGGCCGACGCAGTTGAGGAGTTCGACTCCAGGACTTCTATCGCTGGCCGAAAGCGCAATCTGCAGGAGTTGACACAAGATCGTGATGCCGCAGATGTCACCGACGAGTCTGACGACGAGGACGATAGAGGCCCCAAGCGTGTCAAAGAAGCCCACGACCGACTCTCGGACTCCGGTGCTATTGAGGATGGGATGGTGATAAATGTTGATACATCTTTGGGCGAAAGTGGGGGAAATCCTGGCTCTGCACTTCTGAAAGAGCCATCTGGCGATCTTGAAACCCCTCGAGCTGTGGCATCTCCGCCTGCTGTACCTGGCCGTGGCGAGACTGAAGAGGCCACCGAATATCCAGGAGTGCGGACAGCCTCTGCGCCGACAGCACCAGCCGTGGCATGGAATAAAGGGATTCAAGGTGGACTTCGAATATCGTTTGGCCGCAAGGCTCAAGGGCCTAGAAAGCCAAAGAGAGGTCTATTGGGGGGCAGCAGTGATGACGACGGCGCACAATCCAAGGCTGATAATTCGATACGGTCGAAGGAAACGCAATATCGAGAAGCGTTGACCCCCCGTTCTAGGGCCGAGAGCCCTCTTGCTGCCAGTGAAATCACCGAAGAGGCCCAGAAAGCAACGCGAAGTTCATTGGGAAGCAATACCGAGAAGGTCCAACAAGCTAATAGCCAGCCTATCATTCAAAGATCTATTCGCTCAAAAGACCACGCCCATTCAGAAGCATCAGCCGTCCGTTCCCCGGCGGGGAGCTCTTCGCTCAGCGGAACCGCCTTACAGAGGATAGCTTCCTTTAAGCCACTCAGCAAGCAGGAACTCGGATCCCTCAGTCATCAGGAGAAAGAGGCCTACTTCGAAGACTTCGAATTGTATTTTGCAGACCGAGTAGGAAGGACGAAGCAAAATCTAGTCCCTATTCCCAAAGGGTCCATGCTGGAGGAGACAATGACAGAGAAAGTAAACCGTCTCATGGCTGTACGAGGCAAGAGGCGCAGCAAAAGAGAAGTGCAGGAGATGGATCGCATAGCAAGGAATCAGTATCAAGCTAAAGACAAGGCCCTAAAAGAGGCGAAAAGAGCTATGCTAGAGAAAACGAAATTTGTCAAAGCCCGATGCACCTTGGAGCCCGCGACTCAAAAAGCAGCTGCGGCCATTGCAGAGTTTGGGTGGCCTTTGCCCGAAGGACATCGTGATATTCTCAATCAGATTCTGGAAGGCAAGACACTGTACCCAAGCGAGCACCACCTCAGAAACAAGAATGACCCTCTCAAATATCGGCATTTTAAGCGGCTGAACGGCGAAATCAAGATACATGAGCTATTTGATACCCAAGGAAAGCCGGTCTCTGTAGATGATTTCTCATATAATATCTTTGCTCCACTTTTCTACAAGGAGAACCAACTGAAACTGGCTCCTGTTACACCGAAAGTGTTAAAACAAGTCCTTGTGGATTGTTTTGGCATTTATGTTGACCATTTCTATCAGCATACAAGGTCGTCTCTGTGGCTCAAGCCCACAGCAACTGCCTCCGACGCTCTCACGGTCGAGGAAGTAAAAAGCCAAGCAGCACTTAGCACAATGCTAGAGTCTACTTCTGATAATATAGAAACAACTTCAGGGAGTATCGAAAATGGGAAAAGCTTGATTGGCCTGTCTCAACCTGGCGACTCCGGAGACCAGTCAGAGATCGCCACTCCAGCGAGCAATTCTCCAATGAACGAGAGCGATCTCCGAGTCAATTCTGGGGATCAAAATGAAGATTCCGATCCTGATTCCAGTTCCGAGGATTCAAGTGATGAAGGAATGGGCATCGATAGTGGAGAAGCTGAGGCTGCCCTTCGCCAGAAATATTTCCCTTCCAGCACTTCTACAAATCCCCAATGTCTCTCCTGTGCGAAGAAAGGGCATAGTACTATTGATTGTCCTGCGAGATATTGTTCTACATGTGGCAAGACAGGCGAGCACCCGGAGAATGCCTGCCCAAAAAACCAACTATGTGGTAAGTGTCGCGAGCGAGGACATAAAGCTGCTGCTTGTCAGGAAAAGCTTGCTTTGTCCAAGACAGAAGCTGTTCCATGTGACCTCTGTGGATCCAAAGATCACATTGAGGTTGCTTGCCACTATATTTGGCGAAGCTTTGATCCAACGCCAGAGGAGATAGTTACTGTTCGTAACCTCATCATTGATTGCTATTCTTGTGGAGCAAGTGGCCATTATGGCCCCGAGTGTGAACTAAACCGGAATAAGGCTCTCTTTACTGGGGGTCTTACGTGGTCGAAACAGAACTTTCAGAAGTATGTAGACTCCAACAGCCAGAAACGGGCAATCTCCGCTGGTACTGACTACTCAATACCTCCTCGGCCTCCCGGATCAAATGGCAGGGGATTTTCTATCAAAGGTCAAGCGAACGATCCAATTACCCTGGATGACTCCGAGGAAGAGAGTTTCATCCGACCCAGAGTCCAACTTAGCAATAACCAACGTCGTCACATTCAATTTGGCAACTCTAACAGGCAGCCACCTCTAAGGCCCAGGCTCCCTTCTCCTGATCTTCCTTCTCGTCCTCGTCCTTCAAATCCCCCTCGACAAGCTCATCCTGCTTTTGATCGTACTGCCCGGCAAGGCTTCAATCAGCAGTCCAATGGAGGAAACCAATCGTATTTTGTACCACCTTCATATCAACAAGCTAGCCCTCAGCCGGGAGCCAGCCCCTTCCCACGACGCCCAAATCCCAACCAGGGTAACAAAGCAAAAGGGAAAAATGCGAAGAAGCGGGCGCAGGCATCTCAGTCTCGCAATGGTGGTGGCGGTCGTCGATGATGTCTGAGGGTTCAAGATCTTGCTACATCCAAATATCGATCCTCACGAAGTCAATTGATTTTCTGGTGTGGTCACTATCTTGGGATTAAACATCATGTGGACTTTCCTGGTGGAATCCATGGCATAATCAAATATGCGACACGCGCCTTATTCATGAGTATTCTCAGAAGCCTGATCATGCCACTGATTCTCGCCTAACATGATTATACTTTAGCTTTCCGTTGAGGACATCAATGTTGATAGCACGCAGACTGCCTGCATGCGATTTCTATCCTTCTTCGTCACTTATGTGGCGCTAGACAGGTTATTTATTAGTAGATTATTACTACTTTAAAAGGCTTCCTCTGTACGATACCAGCATGCATTTTGAGAGGTAGAATAGAACCATAGTAAATACACAAATCGATTCCTAGTCTCTCGATTGATAGATGCGATTGCCCTTCGACATAATCATTTAATCCCGAATATATGAATCTGTGTATTTCACCTTAGCTCCAAGCTAGCTCGGCTCGCTCGGTCATGTAAGATGTATGTCCCAAGCCCAAGCTACGTATGTTCGGTTGGTGTATGCCCGAAGACCCCGCAGAAGCAAAGCTGCTTTGCCACTCGCTGAGTAAATGGCATTTCCCCTCTGTCTGACCTAAGCATATATTCTTGCGAGTCTGCTTGTGTTTCAATTTGCAATTTAAAGTCTTTTCAACTTGAAACAGTATTTTCGATAATAACTCGTTATTATGGCTGAGTAAGTAGCTCATCTACCCATTCCCTCTCCCCGGGAAGCACCAGGATCCGTTTACTATCGGCGTGTGCCTTTGCATCAATTCATCAAGGCAGATGCTGCAACGATACAAGTATCCCCGCAGAGTCGTGATTCTAACACAAAAATAGTCTCAAAGCGCTAGCTCAGAAGCTCGTGGTTGATGGGCCTCATAAAGTGGAGGGCACGCCGAGGAGAGTGAGAGGGCTTTTGGGCGGGGAGTATGTGTTTGATACGACGAGCGCCGTTTATGTTTGGGAACATGCGTATTGTTCGTCATTCTCCCTCTTTTTCTAGACTTATTGGGATGAATGGCTAAGGGCAGGAGATAGATCCTTACTTTTATATCCCGAAATCGGAGTTCCAAGGGGACGTTTTGAAAATCCATGGCGAGGAGGAGAAGGGGTTCTGGTTTGGCGAACTTACATCAGGGGGCAAGAGCACTGAGAGGGTGGTTGGGTTTGAGAGCGGTGAGCTGGCGGGGTTGGTGAGGATTGAGGTTGAAGCTCTTGGTATGTGGTTACTATCCCCGTTCTATCTATGTTTTATTATCCTGAAGTTGGCTAAAGGTCAATTTGAATTGGCAGATGCGTGGTTTGCCGAAGATGAAAAGCTGTTGGCATCGCACCCGAAAGATCCTTATAAAAGAGTGGATTGCATTCCTTCTTCTCGCGAGGTGAGGATTGAGCTCGAGGGAGAAGTGATTGCGAGGAGTAGCCAGAATGTGTTTCTGTTTGAGACGATGTTGAGACCGAGGTATTATTTGGGGGTTACAGGGTTGGAGTGGGGTGTTTTAAAGGAGAGTGAGACAGTTAGTTATTGCCCATATAAGGGGATGTCCAAGTAAGTTTTTCGTTGCTCTTGTCTGGAAGGTTCTATTTTCAGGCTAATAATCTTGAGCAGTTATTATGATGTTGTGGTGAATGGAAAGGTAATCAAGGATGCGGTCTGGTATTATAAATATCCGACTCCGGAGGCAGAGCTGGTTGCTGGGAGGTTCTGTTTTTATAATGAGAAGGTGGATGTTTTTGTGGATGGCGTGAAGGAAGAGAAGTAGGAAATAAGAGGTGACTGTTGGACTCTATTTTAAGAGGGCTCATAGGCGGGAGGTGCTAGAGGGACATACCTTTGCCAACTTACCTTTCCAGACCTTGGAAAGGATTTCTGAGTTCAAGATAACCTTGGCTATTTTGAAAGGAAATCCATGGAAACAGATCGCAGTGGAGATAGTCATCCTTTAACTATCTCAGACCATCTCTAATGAAATAGTTCTTGTCCTCTTATATACCCTCAGGCTATATCAAAAAAGTAAACCACCCATTGTTTCCTGCTCAAGCACAACCAAGTCGCTAAACTAGCTCAAAACCATTGTCTAACTTCAGTAATGCTAATATTAGCACCATCCTACCATTTGCTCGAAGTTTACAAAGATGAGACTTGAATACTGTAGAACGTGTGTTGGCCACTTCCAATTTCAGTAGCACTCACCAAGACAGCCGCCGTAAGATGATAAGGCTTACACAAAAGGTTCTTACCGGATACTTAAACAGTTGTACAACGTAGCTGCCGATTGTGACCGTCAGGTGATTTCTTTGGGCATGCTCGAGCCCTACCACTGACATATGTCCCCTCCCTGCCGGGTCTACGTTACGCCCGCTACTGTCGTTCTTCCTCTCATGGCAAAGTCGTGCTCGGCGGAAACTATTTTAAGTTTCTGAGTCTGAGCCACAAACCGAGGTTTGTATTCCGCATTTCCTGTGGTATCTTACTCCACCTAACCAAATTTGTGATAAGTTGCACTATGCGATTGATACTGTGAAGTAGGTATATGAGCTTAATAATCAATAAACTCCTATTTATTAGCCAAACATTATTGCGATTTGAAGTTGATATTCGATACAAGGAGACTAATCGAGGCTGCGAGATCCCAGTATTTGCTAATGTATCTCGTACCTACAGCTACTATTGTGTCTTACGGCCTGAGCCCTACATATCCTAATAGTACTAAGCGTATTGATTCTCACAGAATAGTCCCAGGCAATCATCGGTCTTTAATCTGCTCCGAGAAAAATAAACTCACTTCCGACGTTCCCACCGACCGGCACCCCTCCCTACTTCTAAGCGAGCCTACGTCATCCTTAACCAAACGATTGGCTCCTTTTAATAGGCATTAAGCATGACCTATGCATAGCTGGAATAAATCCTTACTTCATCTCGCGTTTCGGCCTCGGAGATTTGGCTTACAACTGATAGTGATGTGCCATCGTTGATCATCATTTGTCCGGGTTACGGCACTTTGGCAATCTATTTTATCTCCGTCATAGCGATTGCGTCTCTTTAGTGGCACTTGAGAGGATGTTGGTCATGCCAATGATAGCTTGCGAAATATATTTATCTATATATTGAGGGTTTGCCAGTTGCTATATTTTCTCCCAGTCCTTTCCAGTCACTATATTATTTGAGTTTTCTCTAAGGTCAAAAGTTTGAAGTCGCCCCATTACAATTTTCAGTATAGTTACGCCCTTCTAATACCCCCCTGCTACGTTCGCTCTGTATCCAGGAATCTGCTACGGCATATCCTTAGCAGTTCAGAATACCTAGCCCATCAGTGTCCTTCCACAATACATTCCCCTTTTGAAACAGTGAAGAATCAGGTGTTACCTCAGCCTACCGACAGCATGCTCTTCGATAAACATATTGAGCACTCGACCAGCGAAGGAGGTAACACAGCACAAGAAACTGCAGAAGGGTCTCATCCTTCCAATAATTTTGATGGCAGGATAATAGAAGGAAATGCTGTATATAATAGTAGCCACAACTCTGGCGCAGACATGGCCGAGAAAGACGTAGAGAAAGGCGAGGTGCCTAGCGATGAGAGGGTAGGAGAGGGATCACCAAACAAGCATGGGAAGCGGAAGGACCAGAACCTAGTGGAGTGGGATGGTCCGAGTGATCCAGAAAACCCGTTGAACTGGTCAGTCAAGAAGAAGTGGATCGTTACAATTATGTTGGGCTTTGTCACCCTCGTCGTTACTTTCGCATCCAGCGTTTTCAGCAGTGCAACTTTGTCTGTTGCAGAGCTCTACCATGTCTCTACCGAAGTCGCGACCCTTGGAACTTCCCTCTTCGTTCTTGGGTTTGGCGCTGGGCCATTGGTAAGGATGCCTTCCAGTTTACCCTTTGGTCAATGACCTTGCTAACTTACCTATAGGTCTGGGGTCCAGGCTCTGAACTCTTCGGCAGAAAAACACCCTTATTCTTCGGCTACTTCTGCTTTGCAATTTTCCAAATACCAGTAGCTGTTTCTCAAAACCTCTACACTATCATGATCTGTCGATTTTTAGGTGGTGTTTTCGCATCTGCACCTTTGGCAATCATTGGAGGAACTCTTGCGGATTTTTGGGGACCTGTAGATAGGGGCATTGCGGTTTGTGTCTTTGCCATGGTTCGTTTTCCCGTCTCTTTTTTCTTCCCCTCTTATTCTTTGGTCCATTGTCCACCTCGACTTATATTCTAGAGGCCTTCCCTGAAATAAGTGTTAACATAACTGTATAGTCTACATTCTTAGGGCCATGTTGTGGGCCGATTGTAGGGTATGTTATTTCAAGCAGCGAAGAAATGTTTAAACCTAACATGATACAGGGGTTTCATTACACAATCCCACCTTGGCTGGCGTTGGACTGCATGGATCACATTGATCATGGGTTCCTTCTTTGGCCTTCTTGGTGTTCTCATCGTCCCAGAAACATCACACTCCAAGATCCTCCAAAATAGAGCAAAGAAACTTCGATTCGAAACCAAAAATTGGGCTCTCCACTCCGAAGCCGACACAATTGAGGTCAACCTACGTGCCATGCTTTCAACGTACCTGTTCCGACCATTCCAAATGCTTATCCAGGAACCAATTCTCTTTCTCCTCACAGTCTATATGTCATTAATTTATGGGCTGTTATACCTCTTCTTCACTTCTTACCCAATTTCTTTCCAACAGGAGCGAGGATGGAACCTAGGCGTCGGTGCCCTTCCCTTCATCGGGATCCTTATCGGGGTCGGTTTCGGCGGTTTAACTATTGTGTAAGTCCTCTTTTATCTTTTCACTCCTATTCTTTGATTCCTTTCATCTGTAACACTCCTACTTAGGTGGACAACCAAAACTCGCTTCGCGCGAAAACTCCAAAAGCATGGGCGAGTTATTCCCGAAGAGCGTCTCCCCCCTATGATTCTCGGCAGCTTTCTTCTTCCCATCGGTCTCTTCTGGTTCGCCTGGACTTCGTCCCCGAATATAACATGGGTGCCACAGGCCCTCGCCGGCATCCCCATCGGTTGGGGAATCCTCATGATTTTCCTCCAGGGCCTAAATTACATTATTGATGTTTACATGTGGTATGCAAACAGCGCTATTGCCGCAAACACCTTTTTGCGGTCATTGGCTGGAGGTGGTTTCCCGTTATTCGCAACGGGCATGTACCACAATCTGGGCGTTCCATGGGCAACGTCCCTGCTTGGCTTTTTGTGCATAGCGATGATTCCCGCTCCCTTGGGATTCTTCTTTTATGGAAGTCGGATTAGAAAGATGAGTAGGTTTAGTCCATCGGCTTAGATGTTGTATGGTTTCGGGGATGGGATATGACAAGTCGTGTGATATGGGATATACCAATAGAGCCTTGATAGCGTGCTCGTTTAACATGGCGTTTGGGTTTATGGGTTTGCTGTTACATAGCATGCGTAAAAGACAGAAAGAACATTACTTAGCAAAATAACCAAGAAGGCTACTTGTACAAAATTTATTAATGACCAGAACGCAATTGAACACGGCGCTTTGCAACGCAAATCGGAAAGAAGAAGGGAGGATGAGTTAACAGTTTGATTACTCGAAAACTCAGAAGAATATGAACTGTGTTTTGTTCTATTCCACATTTTCAAAGTTATGTGAAAAAAAGTTCAGGGCTTACTTTGAATCATGCTCTTAAGACAAGCTGTAAGCAGCCATGCTGCTAAGGGCGTAGTATGAGCTTACTATTTCACAATTGTTTATACCAATTTGGCCTTCCTCTAAAATCTCACATCAAGGAGGAGGGTTCAGAGGCTTGGGTGATAGGATTTCCTAGATTTAGCGCCTTGGAAGGTGGGTGATGATGATTGGAGGTTTGGTTTCGGGCGGCAGCCTTGCTGCCATTTTGTGAGGGGTTAGGATAAGAACTGATGAAGAAGGGAAGAGCGGAGAGGGGCTGGATTGGATTAATATTTGTGAATAAGCACGTGGATTGTAGCTTGTCAAATAGCTTTCCCTGTTTGTACTGGAAAGAATACAAGATAATCCTCGCTCCTTTCCCATTTCCACTCCCTCTCTGTTGAGCTTCGAAAGGAATCGAGGAGAAAGGGGAATAGCGCTTTAGGCATATCTTATGAGAGCCTAGGTACTCTATCTAGACTGGCTTTCGAGTCCCTTAAGTTAGCTGAGTTTGAATCGATTCTGAGGATAAGAGGAACAAGCTTTTGTAAAAGATAATTATCAAAATTTAGACGTGGTGAACATTACCCACCCCCACCTTATGAAATAAGGGCTATAGTAAAAACTCGATATAAACATACGAATATCCTGGGATATAGACATGGGATTGGTGGAACGGATTTATTTTGCAGCGCTTTAAGCATGAACCGGTGAATAAGCATATGCTTAGGTATTCCATAAAGAGGTTATATGTGATGCAATTATTGCATGAGGCTAAGTAAGAAATGACCGGTCTAGTTAACTACCTCTAAAAACGCCAAGGGCTAAAGACTATGCTACCAACGCAACGCGAAATTCAAAAATACCTAAAAGTAGTGGTCACATCCAGCACTCCTTATTAAACCGCCAACTTGTCGGAATTTACAATATGAATTCTTCGTCGAGCCAGTGCTTAAACACTATTCGGCCCTCGTCGAAGTTGGATGTATCTCTCCGAACTATAATCGCAGCATGGCTGTGTCTCACCTTGTGAATATAGACAGGATATTTGCGCCATCCGACTTTATCCAATGCTTGGATCATTCTAAATTGATATGGTGCGAGGGCAAGAGTTGGGCCTTCGAGTTGGGGTGGCTCCGTCTTCTCAAAATCGGCTACTGGCCCCTTTGGGATCAGCAGCTGGTCTAGAGGTGGCGATCTAGACCGAGAAGGAGCAGCCTCTTCCTCAGTTCCTGCTACAAGGTACTCGCTGCTCTGGGCATCTATTGTTGGTTAGTACCGAATACTGCTATAAAAGAAGGGTGGGGATTATCATAATTAAAGTGCTTCTCGAAAGTGGGAGCTCTATAAATGCCCCCTGATCAGATATTACGCATATAGAGTCTAAGCCAACTCTTTTTCAAAAAAGGGGTAGTCTATATAAAGGGCTAAACTTACTGTTCAAGTGTCCATAGGCATCCTCGACTACCTCGCGCATACCGGTAAGTAGAAGCGGTACACGATAGTATCCCGGCTGGATTCCAGCAAGGCCTGACTCATGAAGTCTGATTCTTCTGCTGCTTCTGAGTGACTGATAGCCAGCATTGATTAGGAATATCACAACAGCTAGAGGAATGATAATGGTCATAACCAGAAAGAAAGGTAGCCGTTCAATTGTTGTTTGGAAGCCTCCGGAGACGCTAGTATCTAATCCTTCCGGGCCCATAGGAGCAACTGGAGCCACCGGATCTAGGATTACATCTTCGTAGCCTTTAACATAGTTGATCTTAATCTTGTCCAGATGAATGAATGGGTCATTCTTCGATATGCCCGTAGTATAGTAAACGGCACTTCGATCGTTGATAATATTCGTGTACAGTGTTCGGCGCTCAAACTTGGCTAGTCCCTTAATGAAGATCGACTCCGGATCAGCAAGGACTTCTAGCAAGGGCCTTCCGGTGTCCCTGAAATTGTCTATGGTGAAAAGCTGGCGCCCTGATGCGGACAATGTCCGCGCGCCTAAAACGTTAAAGAGATGATTATGCCAGCCACGAAGAGGTGACCGTACTCCAAGATGAGGCGATGCGAATGTTGTGAAATTCTGGAATTGTTAGCCTCGCCCTTGTTTCTCATTCCATGAGCTTACTATGGGTTTGATCTTCTCGAAGAAGTCTTTGCTATACAAGAGTCCACAGGCATAGCGGGCCACCAATCCTCCCAGAGAATATCCGACGAGCGATATTCTTTTGATTTCCTGTCCAGACTTGGCGAGTTTCTCTATTTCCTCTTCGATTTCTTGACAGAGCCGCTCGCCCCCCAATTCGATTCCATCGTATGTGAAGCTTCCACTGTTACGCTTCGCGACAAGAATGTGTAGATTCTCCTCGGGATGCTTCGCACGCAAACTCGTGGCCATCACCTTGAGATGGTTCGGGTTTCCCCATAGTCTGCCAATGTCCCGTTAGCACCAGTCAACACTTGGCCAGGGTTTAAACTACCCGTGAACAAGGACGCAGAGGTGTTCGGCCTCGTGGCCGCCGGGATACTCCATGACTTGGTTGGAGAAAAAGCCCGGTCGAGGGAAGAGAGCGAGAACGGGAGCAATGCGCCGTTTTGTTGTGAAGAGCGACTGAAGAATGCCACGACCGAGAGTCGAGACAGACCTCAGACGCCGCGAGAGTGATGAGCTCCGCAGGTACCGTGTCGTGGGCAGATGCTAGTGCAAATGTCAGGCTGTACGATGACGAGGAAGGGCCTGCACGGCGTAACTAGGAGTCCGATCGCAAGAACGTGGGGGGGTTTAGTTAACTTTAACTACGAAGCTAAGAAGGGAGGAGACAGGTTGATATGGAAGACTTTGAGAGCGACTCTGGGACAAAGAAGATGTGAATGGATACAGACCGAGAAGGAATTGATGAGATTCACTCGGCGTATAACGGAGAAGGGAACAAGATAAACAGGGCAGAACAGATAAGCTGCGAAACTGATAAAGAAACGACGGGCTCCACCGCCGGCCAGGCAATGCCACGGCTTCGTGGCCATTGCGCTACGGAAACGAAGAATAATTAGGAAAGAAAGGGAGTCTTCAAGCTAGAAATGGGCACCTCCTAAGTGATGCTACGGTGATTAGCGGGTGGCTAATCCGTACATCGAAACGGCATGTTTTTCCTAAAGAGAACTGGGCATGGTTGAAGATATATATTTCACCGACCCTGTGGAACCCCTGACAACGAGATTAAAATCTGACAGGCGGAATGGTCTATTGCGTAAATGAACCCTGCTGGATATCACACCCTGAGCTTACGATAGCCAGGCCAGGGTCGAAGATCACCCAGAGCTACTGCGGTGTAAGATAGCTACTTATAAACCCGGTCGGGCGAGTGAGGCTGAAGATCGCCCACTTTGTTACGGTACAGTACGCTAAACCAACCCAACCTATGAACCTCTACGCAATAACAAAGCACCATCCTCCACCCAGCTGTGCTTCTTAGCAAGACCTGTATGCTCTTTCGCCTCCCAGCACTTGTAGTGAGGGCGTATGACTTTCATACCATACTCAGCTCGCTCTTCACCGTGGGAAGCTAAGTCGGTATCACGGTTCCATCTCAGCTTTCGCCCTCACCTTCACCGTTAGGTTAGGGTGATCTTACGGTGTCTTCTCACATGACTCCTTACAGCCTCTAAGCTCCCAGCTCTGCACTTGTACAACCACCTCTCATTACCGTCCCTACACCCAGGAATCATGTTCTCCACCAGGGGCCTCTTCTCAGAAGTCACCTGTCCGTACCGGGACACTTGCATCCTTCCTCGATGCATATTCAAGCATCCAGATTCGCATGATAGCATCGATCAAAGCCTTCCAACCGAGCACGATAAAGTGAGCTTGAATCATGGCCAGGAGGGGCAACGAAAGCGGTTGAAGACAAGTGAGGGCGATGAGAACAGCAATATACTCACCTCAAGCTTAAACGCTGAAAAATCCGAGTCGAACGGCAAAGGGGAAAACGCATTGCCACTCAACCCGCCAAAACCAAAGTCAGGTTCTGACGAGAAGCCATCAAAGAAGAGTTTAAATTTGGCCGCAACCCGTGAGATTTCCCCGCCTCCTCTTAGACGTACCAGTCAAAGCAAAAGTTCAGCATCCATCAAGCACCCTCAATCTTCAACGCACGCTACCACACATGTCAAGCCTGTTGTTACTACTCCAAAATCTGTGCCCAAGAAGCCGGTCAAAGCACCGATCAAGCAAGAGGACCTCAACCCCCGTCATTTGAAAACGTTGGCCCCAGCATCACATGATATGAGATATAGACTGCTACGAGCTTTGCATGATCAGTTTGTTCGGCTAAACACAGAGTTATCAAAGGATGCGAATGATGACGAGGAAAATCTGGTTCTTTCGGAACAAGAGCTCATCACCCGGGCTTTGGACATCGAGCATGATGCTGCTTTTACGCCTACCATATATTCGAATTTCGTGAAGAACAAGATCCTGTTTTACAAGAGGATGACGGTGAAGCAATGGGTGGAAGAAAGACGGAAAGAAGCAGCCAAAGAAAAAGCGCTCGAAGCAGCTCCATTATTTCCATCCACCAAGTCAAACGAACCTCCCAAGGTCATTGAGACTGGATTAACGCTAAAAGAAGAGCTTACCCTCCTTCATCGGCTCTCAACTCCTATTTCGGGTTTATCAAAGTACGGCTACGTCACCTCTATCCCTACAGAGAAGGAAATCGAGTCTGCAAGGCAAGGCGTGACAGCTTCCGGAAACTGGGAAGTCTGTGATCGGTGCAAAAGTCGATTTCAAGTTTTCCCCGGACGAAGAGAAGAGGATGGTGCTCTGGCTTCGGGAGGAAAATGCAAGTACCACTTCGGCAAACCATACTTCCCGGAACAAAATCCAAGTGAACCTAAAGCCAAGCGCGAGAAGAAATATCGATGCTGTGGCGAGTCTCTGGGTGACTCTACAGGTTGTGTTCATGCCGAAAACCACGTTTTCAAAATTACAGAAGTGAAGAGATTAGCCGCAGTCCTGAACTTTGAAAAGACCCCTGAAAACTTGGATAGGGTATCAGAAAAGCCGGTCTGCATTGATGGAGAGATGGGCTACACAGTCTACGGCCTTGAGCTTATTCGACTCACTGCAACGTCCTGGCCAACCGGAGAAGAACTATTCGACGTCCTTGTCCGGCCCCTCGGTCTTATTCTTGATCTCAACTCCCGCTATTCAGGTGTATGGCCTAAAAACATGGTAGAGGCACAACCATATTCCGCCTCTATTCCAGAGGAGAAAGATTCAACAAAACGCAAGCTCCGGATCGTTGAATCTCCTACAGCAGCTCGCGCTCTCCTCTTCTCGTATCTCTCCCCAGTTACGCCACTCATCGGTCATGGCCTTGAGAATGATCTGAATGCAATTCGCATGATCCATCCAACTATAATCGACACCGCTCTTCTCTTTCCTCATAAAGCCGGGCTTCCCTACCGTAATGGCCTCAAGGCGCTTATGAGTATACATCTCAATCGACAAATCCAAGTTGTCGTGGATGGTAAGATGGAGGGACATGACAGCAAGGAAGATGCAAATGCAGCTGGAGAATTGGTGAGATTTGCGTTGGCAAATGAGTGGGCGAAGATGAAGAGAGAGGGGTGGGTAGTGAAGGATGGCGAGTTCAGACCACCCACACCAAAGGGTGTCCCAGGAGCGCCAGCCGGACCCAAGGCCAGTATGTCTGTGGAGTATTTGGAGAGGGAACAGCCGATTCGGATCTTGAGTAAGATAGGGGCTGGAAGGAAGAGGACTACTGCAGAGTTTGAGGCTGATGCTGAGGATGGGGAGGTGAATGGGTGAGAGTGAAGGATGATTTGCACAGAGCATTTGAGCTACGATTGGCATATAAGATAAAAGGACATATTTCAGGATGGAAGGGGTCTCGACAAATTAGACATGCGAACATAATTGCTGCTCGCGATGAGCCAAATGCATTTTATAGTTGCCAGATGACTATGAATGATGGGTGAGGGCAGCCATGGTTTCATAGAGGTGTAATATAGATAGACCATATCAGCAGCGAGCATAATACCCAGACGTATATATACTTCTACTAGCTCTCTAGCCAAAAATAAAGGTGGCGACGAAGTAACCTCTCTCTCCCTCTCATAATATTCCACTTTGCAAGTTCTCTTTCCAGGCAATTATAAAGGCAATAAATGGGGTTTAGAAATTTTGATATTTACATCAGAGATGAGAAATGAGACATGTACATACGAAAGTATGCAGCCAATCAATCATAATTATGGCCTTGAATCCCTACGTAAATATTTAAACGAGCACAATTGGCACCTGTTGATATACATCCATACATCGATTCTTCCATGATCGTCCCCCGAGTAACCAAATATACTCTATCATTGCCTGTCTATTTTCTGAAGCTATCATGATATATGGTGTATGGTTGAGAGAGTGCCTCAAATGCTTCCGGCTTATGACTAGTTGCCAGGACATTTCTCGTTTTCATTGAGGGACTTCGTACATGCTTCTACGAGCAGAATTCCATAAATTCAAACCATAACTCAGTTCAAATATTGACTATTGCCAAATTAACACCGTGGCTCCCCAACTCCAACAATGCATCTTGTACGCACACCTAAAACTCCATATCCATAGCATGCTCCTCTATTATCCGCATAATCTTCGCAACGAAAGCTTCTAAATGGAAGATAACCTTTGTCCCCATCCTAATCCTGTGCTCGTAAAAAGCCGACCACTTGATGACATCTGCTTTCAATGCATCATCAACCAGTGGTATAAGCTTAAATGTCAAGGTTTTCAGAATCGTGGTTGGTGGTATGCAATGAGTGAGAAGATCGTAAAGCTTTGCGCGGACTTGGAGGATTCGTGCGGGGGAATGCTCTTCTATAATTTCACCTGCGACTTGGCTAATAAGGGCCTCCCAGTCCGGGGGTGGTATGGGGGTATTGTCCGAGACTTTCTCACTACACATTAAGTAGTTAGTAAGGAGGAAATATAGGCTTATAGAGGGAAGAATCATACTTTTGAGCATGAACAGCTTCAAACATCAGCAACGCCCTCCTTAGATTTCTCCCACTTTCCTTCGCAATACTCATGTTCAGTTCCTTTGCAAGAGGCCATCCTTCCTTCTTCCCACTCTTCTCCAGCGCCTCGCATATCTCAACCTCGGTCGGAGCTGGTACCCTAACCAACAACGTCCTAGACCTGATAGGCGCGATGATATTTGCAGTACTATTTGCCAATAATATTAACCTCAGATTCGGACTATATTTCTCCATCGTTCGCCTCAATGCCGCCTGCGCATCTCTCGTTAAATGATCCGCCTCATTAATAACTACAACCTTGAACTTTTGCCTCGCGCTCTGATCCACTTGTTGTGTTTGTGCCACTTCTTTTAGAAGATCTTGAACTACTACACGATCATAGTTCCCGACGTCCGAGGGGGTGATTTCGAGATGGTAGACTGAGGATACAATATTGAATTCTAATTTGCGATTGGAGGTTGTTTGAAAGACTCGCGCGTCAATTTTTATTTTTTCCACCCCAGGGCCGTAGAGCTCTTTCAATGTGGCTACGATGCGTGTTTTTTTGCCTGCGCCCGAGGGACCGTAGACGAGGAGATGTGGAAAATCGCCGCTTTGGGCCTGGAAGACTGATTAGGTGCTGAAGACTTTAGAAGCAGAGCGGTACATACGAGAGATCTTAGACGCTCTGAGAGGTCATGATGGTAGGTTAATTGATCGAGAGACCGTGGGCGATGTTTGTCTACGAGGAGAGCCATTGTGCAGGAGTTGGGAGGGTTGAGATGAGGTGTTGATTATGAAAATCTGGATGTTCGTAGTTGAGGTAGGAGTCGCGGACGCGTCGAAGCCGACGAACGTGGTTCGCGTAAAGAGTCAGCACGTGATTATATACGTATTCTGACCTCGCATGTCTTTCATCACTACATTTCGAGTAAGGAAAAATTTCTACCTCTCTATTAAAGCTTGACGTGCATTGCGCCATATACCGCATTCTTTTATATCTAAGTGATGTACAGAGCCACAATTGCGGTTATATATATGTAGCTTTCTAGTACCCAAAAATATCCATAACCCCCACCAAGAAGGCTAACATCTGGTTGAAGAGAAATATATACACCATAAGGAGGGCTGGAACAGCCTAATTGAGTATAAGCTTAGAGTTTACTTCAGACAAAAATCCTATACAAGAACCCAAGTCTTATGATTTTCTTAAACCAGGTCTAATGGTCAAGCTGGATCTCCGCACCAATCAATGACATTCTCACTAGAGAAAGCTGCTAGTATGAGCTTTAGAACCGTAAAAGTACGAAATTCGGAATGACAAAATCTCGATATAACCCGAACTAAATGGTGAATGGTTTGAGGTATATACACTGCAAAGAGAATTGGCATTAGCTGTAGGGCTTGTTATAGAGGCTATCTTTGATTCTTTTGTTCCTGCAATTCGTTTGAGAGTAGAACTTCGAAATCTTCTGTCTGGTTCAGGGGAGAGGATTACATTTTGCCCACCGTTGCTCTGTCGCTATTGTTACAATTCCGTACCTTCCCTCATTAATCATCTCAACCCTAATAAAAATTTCCCGCCTCCATCCTTACCCTCACCACTACCACCACCAGGCAGATATGTAACATTCGGGTTGCCTGCCAACGTCTGCGCGATTTCCCTACTCGCCTCGATTCTTCGGATCATAATCAACCCATCTCCAGCCTTCGCCACTGCCTTGCTAATAGTATCCGCAGATTCGGCTTCGCCCTCAGCACGGATAACGTTTGCTTGTCTCTCCTGTTCCGCCTTCTCGACGATAAATCGGGCTCGCTCTGCATCTTGCTGTGCAATTTGCTTTTGCTCAACAGCCTTTGTAAACTCCTTGCCGAAAGTCATATGTGTAATTGATACATCTTCGAGAGCAATGTTAAATTCTTGGGCACGCTTGAGAAGATCTGCTCGGATGCGGTTGCTGACTGCCTCTCGTTGAGTAATGAGTTCTGCGGCATCGAATTGGGCCACAATAGCTTTGAGAACTTCATTTCCAATGGATGGGAGGACACGCTCGTCGTAATCTTGACCGAGATTCTATTGCAGCCGTTAGTCGTTATTACTAGAATTCATAGATAGATACATACTTGATAAATCTTAGGCAAGTGTTGAACATCGGGTCGATGCAAGACACGGAGAGTCAAGCTCACCATCTGCATATCCTTGCTACCTGTCGTGGTTGAGATATTTCTCGGCTTTGTCCGGACATCGTAAATAATGCTCTTCTGTAGCCAGGGTATCAGGAAATGTGTGCCCTCGTTCACCACTGTTTCCTTGACTCCACTCAATCGATCAAAGATAACTGCGCGAGTGCCACCCTTAACATCGTACATCGAGGCCTGGACGAATGCTCCTCCAACGGCGAGCGGAACGGCCCATCTATAGACAGCTTGCAATACGTTTGCCATTGCGACGGCGGTGGTTGGTGTGTTGTGAGGACGACGAGCTGTAGCAGCAGTAGATTCCTAGGTCGACACTGGTGGTTGACGCTCTTGACATTTTCGGAACAATCCCACTAGCGCGGAAGAGGCCGGAGTGGGAATCTTGGCGGGAACGAACCCAACATCTAACGACGATCTGCCCGAAATCACTTTTTAGCATTGAACAACAACTCGAATACCCACGAACTCTTCACAATGCGTCCATCTCAAATTCTTCGGTCCGGTGGTGGCGGTACTCCATTAGGCAAATATGAGAAGTAAGTGCGCCTTCAATGGGTGTTGGAAACCCTTGCCGCCTTCCGATGGCCAGCTACCTGTGGTACCTTTGTTGCACGCAAAGCTATGCTATGATCTTGATTAGGCCCAGAAGCTAATTAAGTCTTTTTACAGATATATCGGTGACTATGGAAGCTTTGGTGAGTTTACAATGTCCGCTAGATACGCATGTCTCGGGGTAATCTCTTTGAAAGAGGATAAGAGACCCGGATGTTGAGTCGAGATATCACTATGGAAGGCGTTATCGAGATCGAGGAATTATCGAGATCGAGGAGTTATATTACCGTTGCTTGGAAGGTGGGAATGTTTTGAAGAGGGCTGGGCTAATATGCGACGACCACAGGCACCCAAAAACAAAAGAATATCATATCATATGGTCTCAGTCCCAACAGACAACGCCCTCTCGCCGGTACCATGCATGCAGCTGTATTCAACGTCTGGAGACGGTTTAGCCACCAAGTCCTTTACTTTCTCCCCCCTTTCGCCGCTGCCTATTATGCCGTGCAGTGGACTATCGAGAGGTTGGTTATCGTGGATTGTTTTTGAGCGAGAAATGCTGATACGAACATACAGAAATCACTACTTGAACTCTAAGGCGGGGCGCTTGGAATTTGGTGAGGGCGAACAATAGAGGAGAGGCTCTATATGATCTTCCATGCTAAGTAGTTCTGTGTTGCGCTTTAGCCGATTCCGAATGATACAAACCGAAGAACATTTAGTGGTTAGCAATATGGGGTGGGACAGTGAAGGCTGGATGGGGCTGTACAGTAGGGAGAATTACCAGAATGCGTAGCTACATGATTAAGAAAATATTTCGTACTCAGATTGCACAAGTTGTGATGCTCTCCCATAACCTCTACAGATCTGGCCTCCCTTCCACAGTTCCCTTGAGACTTTTTCTGTTTGGTCTATCTAATTCTTTCTCTACATCTTCAATATGACCATTTTATACAAAGACACATAACTGGCTAACCCAAGTCTGATACCTTGCCTTATCTATATTTTGATGGACTATCCAAAAATCCTCTCAAAGTGACTGACCGCCTTTTTAGCCATTCTACAAAAGAATATTAAAATATATTCGCTTTGTAGCTTTCAGGGATCCTGTAAACAAACTAACATCATGATTATGAGAATACAAAGTCATTGAGGAGTATAGCTAGTGAGCATTTGGAGTCCAATTTGAGTAGTAAATAATTGATTAATCTGTACAAAGGAGTTAATTTCCTGTGAAAATCTACTAGCTAAGTGAATGCGATTTAGACTCTTTTTATGCCTGTAGAAATTGAGCTGAAAGCTGAACTTGTAGGTGTGAAATTTTTACAAATATGCTTTAGAAGGACGCCAATGTTCATTGGTCGAGGCTTGATGCATCAGTGTATGTCAGTACCTAGCAACGTCTCGCCTACCTTTACACCTTAGTATTTGTATGTTTTATTTACTTTCATTTCTGGAGGAAAACACGAAATAAATCCCCTTTACCGTATTTTACGGCAGAAATAGTAGGCCACCAGCCCACGACCTGAGATCACATCTACTTCTCTTACATCTCTCTACAAATCAAGTACTTTTTTGGAAGCTCTCTTTGGTTAACTTAGATCTTGCTGTCGAAACTCCCTTTTTCTAACAAGAACCAAACAGCAAAGTACATGCTAAATTATTTGGGAATGAGAGGAAAAGAAACAACCTATGGTGGCAATATTAAATTATTTCCAGCCTATATCCGACCTGACATCCGACCTCCCAGATGCGGTGGCGCGATCATGACTGTAGTTGTAATTCAGTTCCTCGCATGAAAATCAGCTCAAAAAAGTTCTAGAGAAAAGAGAGAAATATATGCGGAGAGCTCCCGCCTGCCCCTTTCCCCCGCCTCCTCAAATGTTAAGCCATCAACTTACACAACATTGGTACCATTTGACTCTCAAACGTTCATTAACCTCTTTACTTAGACGTTTACAACTTTAATAAATTAAGCATATCTTTCTAACATCAATCGACCCTTAAATATCGACGGTTTCTTAATAGGGACTCTGATCTCGGTATCTCGGTATCCGCTCAAATAAATATCAACTCACCGACTTCGTCGACCACAACTTTGCTGTTCAAATATATATTCATACTACAGAACTCTCTAGGTCGACTTTTATTCGTCACTTATGATGTGAACCCAGGGTTTCTATAGTTTGAGGAGAATGCGAGGTAATGAGAATACGTGAGAACAGGTGCAATAGAAGAGTTGTTAATTTAAGTTAAATTTCGCAAACTTAGTTAAGCGTTATTTGCTTCGCCGTTTTATCTGCACGGTTTTTGCTTAGGGTGAATAGTGCAGTAGCTATCTGCTTCAAGAACGCCCTCTTTCCAGAATATATAATGAGGATACGTATATGATAAAATTTCTTCTCGTTCTCTTATTCTATCACGTATAAAAAAAGAACCTATCAGACTGGTAGAGAAGAGTCTGAGCGAAGTATAAAGTTATCCATGCTTATTTTGCAATATCGGCAAAACAGTACCTGCAATTAAAGCTATTGAGGCCTCCTGCTTGGCCCATTTAAGGTTTACGTCTCTTTTTACCCAGGACTTGCATATCCGGCTGATTTTGCTCCTGTCCGGCTTCTGGCAACGAGTCCTGAATTGGAAAATTCGTGGAAGATCTCCTGGGATTTCGAGGTTACAAAAGTAGGGATCGCATAATTTCCAAAGGGCTGGAACACGCAGACAAACGTGTCAATCGTCTACGCCCGACGCATATGCAGTGATCCCGTCTCTGCACAAGGCACCAGGATTCGGAGTTTGGGTCTTAAATAACAATGGCGGATGGAGGTATTTTTTTAAAGACCCGAGGTTGAAGACGAATCCAGCCTCGTGCAATCTTTGAAATGAAGCTACAGAAACATAGGAATTCTATACAAAAGAAAGCATCAACATCTGTTGATATGCTGTTGATAGGGCGTGCAAGCCCGACAAGTAATAACTATACTTTGGAGCGACCAAGAAAGGTATCAAAACGTGAAAACAAGAGGCGTCTAAAACAGTAGGATATGCTTATCTTACTTCTTAAGCATCGATTTAAAAACATGAGATTAAGAGAGCAAATCTTTTTTAACTTACGACTCAAACATCAGACGATGGTTTCAACTGCAACTGCAACTGCATGTGAAATCTGGATGGTTACTCGGAGTAGCCGGTTCGTCGTGTACCCCGCAGCCTCTCCCAGACCATCGGCGCCAAGATCAAACAGAACCATGAACAAAACAATATAAACGCTAGGGATCGTACCAGCAACACAGAGCCCTGCAGGTGTGACGCCACGCATGATAAGCATATTGATGGCCAAACGTCGACGTCGTCCCATCTGTGCCACCCGGCCTTATTGCCTCGATCGGGTGAGGCTGATTTTGACTCTGCAAAAGCTGTTTGATCCTTGAGATGAAGTTTCCATGGGGTAAGAGAAACATGTCCGGCCCTCTCCCTAACAACCACAGCTTCCTTAGCGTACGGGGTAACCCCATTACCCCATTACTTTCCAAGTGGGATTCCATGTTGCAATGGGGTCTTCATAGCTCACATGACTTTTGCATAGGCAGTTCAATATTGATATCGCTTAATCCTCAGCCAGGTTTTAAATACAGCCAGTACACCTCAGTTGCCGTGTAATTTACCTTCCTTTTCGGGCGACCGGCACGCAAGGCCCACGAAGATTGTCGTGCTTGATTCTTCCGATTGGGACACCCTCAAAGATAAGAAAAGCATGTGGAAATATCAAATCTTGTGGTTTTGACAGCTTGCTCCCAGATAATCGTGAAGTAAATTTGGTCCGATAAGGCAGAAACAGGTTTCTAGAGTGCTTCGCCAAGGGCTGAGCGCAGACCCACCTCCTCCATGTACCTTCGATCCGATAATTAGTCGACAGTGCAGGGAGCGCTTATCAAAAGGGGAGCGGAAAAGTCCCATCAGCCGTTTCAGAAGAATTCTATATGGGACTGAGGTCTTGGAGACAAATCAAAGGTCCTGCTGCTTGTCGTGGGCTGACTAGTAACCAGCTCCGGAAGCTGATACTGCAGCTGCTTTCGGGCCAAGGAAGACGCATGAGCAGGCCAGATTCGCGGGATTGACGCGAGGCAGTGGGATATTGCTATATACAGTATAATAATATGTAATATCACGAGAAGGCGATGGCTGATTTGGACATGTCAAGATGTAGACACTTCGTTGCTTCTTTGGGGTGTAGCCCTATTTCTAGTCTTATTTTGCACAAGACTCTTAGCCTTGAATCAAGCTTTTCGCAATTTTCAGGCCCATCGTTTCGAGGCTGACATTTTTGAGTTCTCACCGGTGGATTCTTCTTCCCCACACCTTACCCGAGAAAGCTACTACCTTCGTAAGGGAGAGTCGAAATTGGATCCGAGATTCTCGACGAATCGGGAGGACGAGTAAAGATCCCTGAGCCGCGGCGGTAGATGACCTGAGAACCCTACGACCTTATCGTTTAGTCCGGGATTTGGTATTGGTTGGAACAGTTTCCCATATCTCAACGTCTCCTGTCAGGCTGTCGCCATCACAAAGGTTGACCAACCCCCAAGTTCTGTTTGGCAGGCGGACTCGCCGAGACTCTTCCAAGAATGGAGCATGATTGGCTTCAATATTGCCTGAGCACTCGTATATTGTTCGTAGCGTATGTGATACAGTATTCAAGCCGAATTTCGTAGTCTTTGAACAGGACTGCAGCAGAGTGCACGGAAGCGATCTGGGAAGAATTGTTGTCCTGGGGCCTGAGAAGAAATGACCATATTACATCCGCGAAGTTGCAGCAGGAACGCATGACTTGTCTCTCGGGCAGAAGAATAGTACAACGCTGTGTTACCTCGGTGAGACGGTCTTGCTTCCAAAATTAGAGTTCCCCAAGCTAGGTGTCGACCAGACCAGAAATGCTTTTTGGGAGATAGCTGCATAGTGGTTTGAATGTGAGATATCGAAGCTGGGCTGAATTGACAAGACCTTCGTTTCCAACGAATTGCTTGTAAATACTCAATGGCTAGCTCTTCTCAGTTGATGCTCGAGGTGAGTCTAGTCGGCGATCGAAATCGAATGGGCAGGGAACGGCATGAAACGGCATACGGCCACGATGCAGTTGATTACCAGGGTCCAAATCAGTGAAGCCTTCCCAAAAATACTTCCACATCCCGTGGCCAATCTAATAAACCCCAAGATCGCCCCCCTTCCCTTCCCCCCATGAGGAGGTGGAGAAGCCTCGTGCAAAAATACTGCTGGTATCCGCACACCCAAGAGAGGTAAGGGTGAGGGATAGTGGCTTGATGAATTGTGATTGAATAGGTCTCCCGTGGTGTAGTATCCTGCACAGCAACGGGGAGCCTTGCTCAGCCCCCCTTGTAAGTGCAACTCCAGTCCAGTTGCTCTTAATATAAAGTAATGTCTTTACCCTCTGGCGCACAGCTTGTTTCCCCTCTTCTATCTCTTCTTTGACCTCCCATCTGAGATCAAATTGCAACCATGGAGAAGGATTCATATGCTGTCAATGAGTCGGCAGACTACAACAATGGACATGCCCATCAGACCTATGTGGGCCCCACAGGTCTTGATGGCAAAACAGGTCGTATGCAAGAGGCTGCGGATCTCTATGGTAATGTTGAGACCGCAGAGGAGTATGGCTATGTGGCTCGAGGGTGCGTTGAATGCGTTGAATCTGGTCGGTGGAATTAAGGCTGACAGAAGTTCTCTTAGACTCAAAGCAAGACACATCCAGTTCATTGCGCTTGGTGGCACCATTGGTACTGGTCTCTTCCTAAATATCGGAAGTGCCTTCACCCGTGCTGGCCCTCTCTCCGTCCTTCTGGGCTACGGCTTTACCGGTCTGGCTGTCTTCGCCATGATGATGAGTCTGGGCGAAATGGCAACTTGGCTTCCCCTCCCAGGCGCCATCCCACAATTCTGCGCCCGCTATGTCGATGATTCTCTTGGATTTGCTGTGGGATGGAACAATTGGTATTCCTGTGCCATCACACTCTGCGCCGAGATTTCAGCTGCCTCGATCGTCATCCAATATTGGCCGGGAGCTGATCACATCAGCGTTGCTGTATGGATCAGCATCATCATTGTCCTTGTGATCTGTCTGAATATCTTTGCCGTTCAAATCTATGGCGAAGCTGAATTCGTCTTCGCCTCGGTCAAGATTATCACAATCGTTGGCTTGCTGATTATGGCATTTATCGTTGATCTTGGTGGCGGACCTAAACATGATCGCTTGGGTTTCCGCTATTGGAAACACCCTGGTGCTATGAAAGAGTATGCATCAACCGGTGATGCTGGGCGATTCCTAGGTCTCTTCTCCGTCTTGGTCAACGCCGCCTTCGCCTACGGTGGCGTGGAGATGGTTGCAGTAGCTGCTGGGGAAGCGGAAAATCCCCGCAAGAATATTCCCAAGGCTGTTAGAAGAGTCTTCTGGCGTATCCTGTTCTTCTACGTTTTTGGTACCCTCGCTATCGGCGTCCTTGTTGCTTCCAATGACCCGAAACTCTTGAATGCCCAAGCTCAAGGTCTTCCCGGCGCTGCTGCTTCTCCATGGGTCATTGGCATTCAAAATGCTGGTATTCCAGTCCTCCCATCCATCATTAACGCCGTCATCTTAACCTCCGCCTCTTCATCTGCCAACGCTTTCTTGTACACCGGATCCCGCTACCTCTTCGCACTGGCCCAGAACAAACAGGCCCCGAGAATTTTTCTTTCATGTACCAAAGCAGGTGTCCCATACTACTGTGTCATCGTTACCGCCTCCATCGCAGGCCTCACGTATCTTTCAGTCAACTCTGGTGGCCCAACTGTTGTCTTTAACTGGTTTCAGAATTTGACCACCATTGCCTCCCTTTTCACATGGGGCTCTATTTGTGTGGCGTACATTCAATTCTATCATGCCCTTGCTGCCCAAGGTGTAGACCGAAACACTCTTGTTTTCAAGGGTCCGTTCCAGCCATATACGGCCTGGGGCGCTTTGTTTTATTTCGTACTAATTATCATCTTCAACGGTTTCTATGTCTTTACCGGCGAGCATCACAGCCACTGGAACGTCACTGGTAGGTTACTTCTTCCTATTTGTTGTCTCGCGTTGTGTGCTAATCGAGACAGATTTCCTCGCTGCCTATATTGGAATACCAATCTTCTTTGGGCTGTATGCTTTCTGGAAGGTCTTGAAGTGGGGTAGGTCACCATGGATCAAGGCAGTGGATGCGGATATCACCACAGGGAAGGCCGCTTTGGATGCAGAGGATGGTCAATGGCCAGAGCAAATACCCAGAAATATTTTCGAGCGGTTCTGGTTCTGGTTGGCGTAGATATGTCGTCCTTAATGCTTGGATGCAGTAGTTTGCATGAGCTTGGAGGAGTCAATGGGCCTCGTTTTCACGCCTGCATTGAGATATCCTGATTATTTGATAAACAATAAATCAAACAATTCCTATTTGAGCCGGTCCAGGTGGAGGCTGTGGTGCTCTTTGATATCCTGCTCTTCCGTCGTTCACCGAACATTATTCCATCTCCAAAAAGGAGGTTGTCCTTATGCGAGCTTTGTCAAGTGCCGATGCAGAGGTGTTTACTTGATTGCTCCTCTGGTGCTTGGTGACATAAATGGTAGCTTCCAGTTGTACCAAGGAGTCCATCTTCTCATGTCAGGGAGGTTGCAGAGGTACTTGAAGTCCGGTACTCTGCGCTGGAGTATGCCTCTATCATGGTAGGACTAATGAGCAGTGCTGAGTTCCTAAAGTCATACCATAACGCGTTGTTGATACTTTGGAGTTGGTTAGTTAGCATATAACTCTTTTCGCGATCAGAAATGAAAGATCTGGGAGGGGACCGTTGCGCCCAATTCAAACAAATCGCCGTTTCATAGAATTACATCATAGCAACTTCAATTATATCTGTCGAAAATCTCGTAGACTATAATGAGATGGTTTGATAGAGAAGACGATGCTTTAGGAGTAATCAATTCACTCTTGAAGTACCTATGATTTTACCTCATCATGAGCTAGCTTAATTCTGAGCACTATTAGTAATCGCTTCATTCTAAGTACGGAGTAAGCACGCCCTTCCGCAACTAGTAGCTCGACCCGCATTTAATAGCAAGGGATAGCGTCAATCGTTTGCG
The DNA here is from genome assembly GCA_000328965.1 of Ascocoryne sarcoides NRRL 50072. Lineage (NCBI taxonomy): Eukaryota > Fungi > Ascomycota > Leotiomycetes > Helotiales > Gelatinodiscaceae > Ascocoryne > Ascocoryne sarcoides. Next base: position 1,806,213 of record KB205944.1, on the reverse strand, counting down.
TTTACGAGATGGAAATGTGGATTTTCGAGCGAAGACTAAGTTGGGCATCGCGATTGATGTATTGTGGCGGCGAAGAATGGGAAGAGACTGCTAGATCATATAATGATAGCTACCTCCGTATGAGCTTGGCGATGCGCGATATTAGGTATAGTAAAATGAAGAGAATGACCCTTTTAAGGTTGAAGATACCTATAGAGACAGTATAAGAAAGACATAGAGAATCTGAAAGGACATGTTATACAATCTTGGTACATTTAAAAATACATTTGCTCTATGATGTGCAAAATAGGCTCTTTCTCATTTACCCAGTCTCCCGTTTGGAACCCTTTAACTCGATAGCAGAACTTGCTATCTCATCAGATGTGCCCTTGTCCTCCTTCGTTAATTCTTCTTTCGGAGGGATTCCAGAGATCTTAACGTCCACCTCTGAATCAGATCCATCATTCACTGGGATATCCTCACTAACCTCCTCGACTTTTACGGTCTCGGTTTTTGCAAGGACATTTCCTTCCTCATCCTTCTTGATCTTTTCTTCTCGTGTCTTCTTTCCGAGAGTAACTTTGCTCCTCTCGGCAGCTTTGCAAAGCCCATTGAGTCCTAATTCGCACTCTCCACACTTGCGACCGACAGGGAGGCAAATAGTTTGCCCCAGCCCTACAAGCAACCAATTGATCTCATGCCATAATTCTTGCGGCAACCATGATTGCAGTGCAATTCGTGTTTCCTCGGGCCCTTTTGTTTTGTGCCAACCCCAAAGGTTTGTAATTCGATGGACATGAACATCAACGCCAATACCCAAAGTTTTTCCCCACGCACTACTCATACATAAATATGCCATCTTTGGGCCGACTCCGGGTAGTGACATTAAACCCTCGACTGTGTCGGGTATATCACCATTCCATTGGTCACGCAGGATCTCAGCCGCCGCTTTGATGTACTTCGTCTTGTTGTTATGAAATCCTACGACCCAAATCAACTCATTTAAGAGTTTCGGATCGACAGCAAGTACATTATCTAGATTGAGGCCAATCGGAGCCCCTTCCATATAAGCTGGAAGCTCGTTGTATAATCGATTCATAGCAACGGCATTTGTCGTATCCTTCGTCTGCGAAGACAACATCAAGGCGGTTAAGGTATGATACCTCTTGGTCTTTGGATCCACATCCGCAGCATGGAGTTTGTCACAACCCATTGTGTCCACAGCCGCATTTCGAGCGGGTCCCGTAGTTCTCATTTCTTTGACTGTTTTGTAAACCTCATCCCAGTCGTTAGGAGGGTGTATTTCGACATCTCCGGTATCTTCGTTCTTAATCTTCCGTGCTGGTTTGCGGACCTTGGGCTTCTTCGCAGGAGAAAACACAATGCTTTCCTCGGTTTCGGTCTTGACCGTTACCGTCTTACGAGGCGATTGCTTGACCGGAATTCGCTGTGCCCCTTCTCTTTTTCGTTTTCGTGACGAAGGGACAGCATCTTCGATATCGATTGAGGATTCCTTCGGCTGAGGCGATATTACGTCTTTGATTGAGGAATTGTTGTGTGCAAATCTCGAGAGACTAGAACGGGTACTTCGACGAGTTGCAGGCGAGAGCGAGGTTGCATTCAAAATCTTAGACGTCTCTTGGGAGATCCTAGATGTCCGCATTGTTACTAAAGAATAAAAGACAAGAGTTGGATCAATGCGTAAGAGGTGTTGTTTTCACATGCTGAGTATCGTAACCCCGTACTCTCGGGAGTGCACGAGCCACTTAACTTTGTTTGAACTTTAGAGCGGCTCGATCCAGTCGGAACCTTAGCTCAAGGCCCACCCAACAACTCAGAAGGTTGGGCTTTGGGAAGCACAACTCTAAAGGCAACCCAGGAGTCTCAGTTATACTAGGAAATGCGGAGCACTAGAAGTACGTATCGATCGATTTCTAAGCTGTACGTTGGGTTTTTCATTGCTGCATATGTTACTCCTCTTGGGCAGATGTTAATCCTAGAGTCTCCATATCCAATATGCTTATCACAGTTATCCTCTGTAAACAGCTTTCTTGGCTTCGGTTTCTTTGAGGTTGAGCAAGGCTCTGCCGCCAAGGGAGCCACCAAATATCCTTCAGACAGCTACGTGTAGCTCATTCTAGACTGAGCTGCAACGAGGTCTCAAACTGTCCCTTGAGAAATCCTAGAAGTTACTCGACAATGCAACTCGAACAATTTAATCTTCGTGTCATCCTGCTTTTCTATCTGATTGAAATGCACATCTAATTCTTATTTTCGTTCCATCTGTTACCACTTCTGGTGCTCTCGAATTCAGATCAAACAAATCAAAAGCACTTTCGGTTTCTAATACGTTTTTCTTTCACAGAAATTCTTTCCAGATTCACAAAGACCCATCGGCTTGCAGTGTGCTATTAAATCGTAGCTACTCAAACATACCTGTTGGAAATATGGGTATAGGCTCTTCGAAGAATGTCAGTACCCTCCTCTACCTTAATCCTCGCCCTACATTGAGTTTCTAAGTTCCAACTTCCCCTTGTCACAATCATATGATAGCATGCAACCATCTCAAGATGTTTGCTGAGATATTTCTCTAGCCACATTTGGACCCATCAAATCCGGCCCGGATATGTGTTGTTGGCGCTGGTGTATCGGGACTCCGTTGTGCAGATATCCTCCTCCGCCATGGATTCAATGTCACTATTCTGGAAGCTCGAGATAGGATTGGCGGACGAATGCATCAAATTACTCTCCCTTCAGGACGTCTCGTCGATCTGGGTCCAAATTGGATTCATGGAACAAAGAACAATCCAATTATAGATATCGTCAAGGAAACCGAAACAGCCATTTACGATTGGGGAAAGCCATCGAATGTTTTCGATGAAAATGGGATGCTTTTGAAGGATGGGGATAACCTCAGCTGCGTTTTCTGGGATATCATTCTTAATGCTTTCGAGTACTCTAAAGAGAAAACAAAGGCCATTGACCCCAATGAGAGCTTGTATAACTTTGTTGTCAAAAAAGTGGAAGAAGTCTTGCCTAGCGATGAAGCTAAACATAAAAGAAAGATTGTTCTCCAGATATCCGAATTATGGGGTACAATCGTTGGAAGGCCTATTCAGAAGCAAAGTTTGAAGTTCTTTTGGCTCGAGGAGTGTATAGATGCTGGTAAGTAGTTGATGACGAAAGAAAATTCTGGCTGGTTTGGAAGCTTACATGAATACATATGTAGAAAATGTTTTCTGTGCAGGGACATATCAAAAGGTTCTAACTCATATCGCAAAGAATGCGGTCACAGGGGCTGACGTTAAACTTCGGACCCAAGTAACTGGTGTCAATACTATAAAAGAAGGCATGGTCACCATCTCAACCAGTAGTGGACCTAACCTTGAATTCGATGAAGTTGTGATGACAACCCCTCTGGGATGGCTCAAAAAACACCAGAATGTATTCAACCCTGCTCTCCCCCAAAGGTTTAACAAAGCCGTCGATGCTATCGAGTATGGGTCACTTGAAAAGGTTTGTCATTACACTCCCGAAAGAAGTCTGGATAATTAATACGCAATATAGGTCTACATAACCTTCCCTCGAGCATTCTGGCTTGGCGAAGAAGGGAAACCAGACAAAGATCTATTCACAGGCTCTATTTCATGGATCTCCCCAACCTATGCCCCCGATACGAACCCCCAAAAGTGGCACCAAGAAATCGTTGATCTTGCGACTCTCCCTAGTCCCTGTGCGCACCCAACCCTTCTTTTTTACCTATATGGTGACCACTCCATCACGCTCGCATCCCAACTCTCCACCTTACCTTCACAATCACAACGAGACGAACACCTCATCAAGTTCTTTAAACCGTACTACTCTCTCCTGCCGCACTATAACAAGGCTTCCAATGACTGCAAGCCGGTTTCATGCCTGGCGACGACATGGGTATTGGATGAGTTTGCGGGGAACGGAAGCTATTGTGCATTTGGGACGGGGTTGAAGGAAGGGGATAAGGATATTGAAGTTTTAAGGGAAGGGTTGCCTGAGAGGAATGTATGGTTTGCAGGGGAGCATACGTCGCCTTTTCTTGCGTTGGGGACCGTGACAGGCGCTTACTTGAGTGGGGAGGCTGTTGGAAACAGACTTGCGGAGAAGTATGGGAAGCTTAAGTTGGAGGGAAGAGCTCTCAATACTGACGATGTTGCGGGAGGTAAGGCTGCGAAGGAGGTGATATGAGAGGGCTTGTAGATATGTCTCTGGAGAAATAGTAGTAGAGGGTTTGGGGGATGAACAAGGGGCATTTTGAGAATCCTGCTAGTTTCTAGTTGTTGCCTAAGTTAGGATTGCCACTCTGAAGATCTCAGTTAGTGCGGAAGCCGTTAAACAATTGTAGCACTGAATTCAACTTGATACACAAAATAGCATTGCCGTCGCTTTAATAATGTTGAGTTTTGAATCTATCGGCCTCGCAGGGAAGCGAAAGAAATGGCCAAGCTAATCTAGAGAGCATAAAACATAACATCCAATCATCTAAAAGAAACTCCCGCAGCTTTATTCCTTCACTAGATCCTCCTCGAATCCTCCTCGAATGACCATCTTAATTTTTGTAAAAAAGAGATCTCGAGAAAGAAAGATCGTGGTCAACATTACTTGAAACTATCCCACGTTGCATGCCCATAACAAGTTAGACGACCCGGAATATACGTTTTCAGTAAAAGGAGACTTGCTGGCCAATTGAAGCCTCGTCGAGATTATTGCTGACTGTGCCTGCGCCTCGGTAGTAACAGGGTATAGATAACCAGCGGTACTCTTAAAGGCTCCAACTTGCCATTATACAACAAAAAAGAAATTCCCATTCCATAATCTTTAGCAAACAAAAGTCAAAAGCAAACCTGCCTCTTCTTTATTTCGAGCGAGGACACTATTCAAGGAGAGAGAGTGCCTCAAACCGCTGTGGCTCTCAAGATGCGACTCCTCAGAGTCCTGGTACATAACTATCGAGGCAGCCATGGCCTGCATCAAACTGTGCCAAGGAAGGAAGACATGGCAACATGCAAAGGAATTCATGGTTTGGGATGTAGAGGTTGATATTGGATATTGGTGTCAGCAAAGCGAGACTGACAAAGCCAAGTGCTCCGAAGAGCCGCATCGGGGACGGGACGGGCCCACATCCTCGATGCCCCGCATAGCTCCGGCCTGGCCAATCACGTAGGCACAATGCGTCACACTACAACGGAGTAACTTGGGCCCCGATTCTAAACACCATTAACACCGCCGAGGGAAACTTCATTTATTCACGATAATAGCCTGTTTTTGAGCTTCGTAATACATCTCGTGTCTGCCTTAACGCCGGGCTCTCCGAAGAAGGTTGAAATAATATGCATCACTAGCTCTTTCACGTCTTGCTTCCCTCAAATCCAATCTTCACATTACTGCATCTTTCCCGCATCCAACGGAATCAACATCCAGTCTCTTCACCACAACCCACCATTATTCCGGCCAAACTCTCTCGGTCCCTCCAGAATGTCCGCAAATGAAACAATTATCAAGACCGAGGCGGATTCCTTGTTAGGGAGAGAGAATATGGATAGTCAGTATTGCCGACTGTGACACAAACATTCGTTCACTGACATCATGTAAGCTTTCACATCCGCCATCCAAAACGGTTTAGGCGGGAGAAAACCCCAAGCTATTGCACATAGAGGCTATAAAGCTGCTTTCCCTGAAAATACAATGGGCGCATTCCGAGGTGCTGTCGAGGTTGGAGCACATGCAATTGAGACAGATATTCATCTCTCGAAGGATGGCGTGGTAGTCATCTCTCATGTAGGTGGCTATGTTTTGGACTTGGTACGAGACTAACCCGTACTAGGACGCTACCCTCGAGAGATGCTTTGGCAAGAAGGACAAGATTATTGATTGTACCTGGGATTATCTGAAGACGATACGTACCCTGAAAGCACCAGCGCAACCAATGCCACGATTGAAGGATTTATTGGAATATATGGCAACCCCCGGTTTGGAACATATATGGCTGATACTTGATATTAAGGTATGTGGTGCTTGCTGTTTCCGGACGAATAACTTACGGATAACAGTTTGACAATGATGCGGATACTGTCATGAAGTTGATTTCTTCCACCATCAAAGAAGTTCAACCATCAAGGCCTTGGAGCCAACGAATTCTGTTAGGTGTTTGGACCGTAAGTAGCTATCTGAAGCCGCTATGTTTCATGTTAATTTTTTTCAGACTGGCTACCTTCCACTGTGCGCAAAGTATTTGCCAGACTTTTCCCCGCTCTATATTGGTTTCGACATCGCATATGCACGAGAATTCCTCCGGGTCCCGGGAGTTAACTTTAGCATGTTTCAAAAGATTATGGTCGGCCCACGGGGCAAAAGTCTCTTGAAAGACATAAAAAAATCAGGTCGTTCCGTCTTCCTTTGGACTGTCAACGACGAAAACTGGATGAAATGGAGCATCCAGAAGCATGTGGATGGGGTGATCACTGATGACCCTAGAAAGTACCTCGAGGTTTGTAAGGAATACGAGGACGGCGATAAGCAGGTTCATATTTCAATATATGATGGGGGGGTATTAGTATTCTTCAACGTCCTAGCCATTTTCTTTGGATGGTTAATGAGGTTTAGATATGGCTCGAAGGTCACCAGAAAGGCTTTGAAGGAGTCTTCTAAACTGCCAGCGCCATGAGAATAAATGCCATGGACAGGTAAAGGATGATGGGTAGAAATTATTCACTTGAAGACCATTAACGCTGGCTTTGGATATCTCTTATTCCAAGATAGTGAACGCACAAGCACAGTGGTTGCCAATTGAGCCTAGAAGTAGGATGAGTCTTAATGGTATGGGGGACTGACTCACAAGATTGGCCCTTTGAATATTTAGATGCTGTCATTCACAACACCGTCCCATTCAGACAACCGCTATTCCTGATGAAGGTTAAAGGCACCGTCCACACCACCAAAAGACAATATGGAGAGTCTTCTGGAGATATGTGCAGAAGAACTATCATTTACCTGTTGTGCGGTCACAATATCCAAGGCAAAGCACACGAGGAGCCCTTTTCGAAAGTTGTACCACAGCCTCCGCTACCTTGCGATTGCGGGAAATATCTAAACTCCATTGATGTTCAAAAAAGTTGCCCGAAGTGCAAGGACCTCATAGACAGAAATTCAGCGCCCGTTCAAGGATCATTTCCTCTACAGACACAATTTGTGGCACGACACTCTATCCCGGAACCTCTAGAGCCAGAGTACAAATCTCACTGGTCAGACAGTAGTGATGAGCTGCCAAAACCGAGTCTGCTCGAGAAGGGGAGTTACAAGGCGAAGCTGAGTATGAAGAAGATTGTGGGGAGTATTCGGCGTGGGACAGGGAAGGATAAACAGAAGTCTGGAGATGAAAAAAAGCCTGGAAAGGGATATATGGGTGAAGAGAGACAGAGAATTGATACCCAGGGAACCAGAAATCGTGACGTTGAAGAGTTCTACGCCACCTCCTACACCAACCCAACAGAGAGGCCGGTAAACCATTTGGCAGGCCACCCGACAAGCGCTATAACGGCAGAGAATGAAGCACTACATCCAGTTGCCATCCCCAGAGACATTGCATTGCCTGCGGGTTACAAGCACCGAAAAGACAGGAATATAGATTTGGAAACGACTCCGATTTGGCCGAACCTTGCGACAAATCCAAGCAGTGCGGCTAATCCAAAGCCCAGACGAGAAACCCGGTGGTTTTCTGATGAAGCTGGAATTCGCCAGGGCAGAAAATTCATTGATAGCCCGCAAGCGATGAAGTCTTCTTGGCTTTCCCGAGAAGATGGCCACGAATCACAATATGTTGACGAACCTTTAATGTATGATGACAGGGCCTCCTTCGCTCACGCTATGAATTTTGTTCCACAAGGGACATTTTCCGACTATGCAAGTATAGTTGATGAGGTTCAGACCGACGTGTTCCAGAATGACAAGCAGCAACCCCAACAGGTGAAGATACAGAGATCTGTGCAAATTCCTACGGCTTCCTCCCGCTCCTTGCCCTACAGGCCTGTCCTTGAATCGAAGTTGCGTTCAGGGGTGAGCAAGGAGGTATTGACTGCCGCAGTGGCTGCTGGAGCGCGAAGGTCTCAGGATCGCGAGAGAAAGGAAGTAACCTTCCCGCATGTTGTGGAAAAGAGACCGAGCATTCCAAAGAAGACAAATACATACCCCCAGCAGGCTATAAGGACGAGAGCAGGTATTCATGGGTGGAAGGAGGCGAACTATTCAAGGGTTTTAGATGAGAGATTAGCCAGTGTTAGGGATGGTAGGGGTGAGTGGGGTTGATACATCTGGGAGGAGTTTATGGTATGAATGAAGGGGTATAGCATATATGTGAAAATCAGTGTCTCGATAGAATAAAAGTGCGAGTGCTTTCCATAACCTTTTTTGCCTTTGCCATTTTTCTTGAGAGTCAACACTTTGAATATTTTCATCAGTGACATCCTACTTGAGCTAGTCTCATATTGACAAAATAGTATATAGAGCATGACTTGTCTTCACAACTCAAACCAGCAAATGCCTTTTACAACATTCTACGATGGTAGACTTCGAATGTCAAAGTCAAAAGTAAGTGGCTTTAATACCTAGATGATGAGTAATGTCGTAGACTACTACACTGTAGAGCTTCTACAAGAGGTGCAACTAGGGACGAAGAAGCTCAAATCGTCTTGTTCAATCCGATCATCACCATTGGATATATGTTCAACCTTACTTCTGAAAGCTCTTAAAACCCCTTCCCAAATCCTCACGCGATATGCCTAGTTCTTTCCTCGCGCGGAGAAAAAGAGTAACTCAAGTAAAAATCTCAACACGTGATCACCCCCGAAATCTAACACCATCGGTTCCAAGCAACTTTCAATCTCAAACCGCATCCACCGCACTTCTCCCTTCCCAAAACTACAACAATAAGAACCAGCATGCATCGAACCGCCCTCCCCATCTCAGCTCTCCCTGCCTGGGCTAGGCTCAACGACGTCACATTCCTCGACGTCAAGGTTTCCGAACTGGGTAGTGATGATGGAGGTAGTTCTACGAAGGGATCTGGGATCCTGGCGGAGAGGAGGTTGAGTAGTCGGGAAGTGTTTGATGTCCCTAGGCTGATGACGGTGCCGCATGAATTGGTGCTAGGTGCTGAGTTCGTGGAGGAGTTTGCGAAGGTCGATGGGGCGTTCCGGGAGTTGGTCGGGCTTGTGGGTGGGAAGGTAGATAATTAGTATTTCATTATTCTGACATTTTAGGGGCTCTGTTTTGATCGTTTTAGCTTTGCTTTTTTCTGTGGAAATGAAACGCTAATTTGTGGTGGGGATGTAGAACACGAGGGGAGACGTCATGTTGTTTCTCCTAATGCAGGTTACGATTGCGTCGGGGGAGAAGCATGGTAAGGGGTTGTGTAATCCGTGGACAGAGTATGTGAAGATGCTGCCTGGCGATGTTCCTGTGCCTAGTTTGTGGATTGAGCCGGAGAGGGTGGCCTTAATTGGGACTTCGTTGGAGGTATGTTTTGTCGAATTACTTGATGCTATACGTTTCGTGGTACATTACAGTTTCTCGTTTCTTGTCTTAAGAATTGTTCCCAAAAAATCTTTGTTTGCTTTCTTTAGTTACAATATTCTCGATCTTTTACTCACCCATCGACTGTCCTAATACCTTTTAGACAGCTGTCAATTCCAAGCTGGCTGCCCTCACTCAGGAGTTCGAAGAGTTCCGTGAAAAAACCAGCTCGATCCCATGGTGTCAGAAGCTTTGGTGGGACAAGGAGACGGCTGATATTGAGGACTGGGCACTCGTAGATGCCTGGTATCGGTCACGTTGTCTCGAGCTACCAAATTCTGGCGAGTGTATGATACCATGTATCGATATGGTTAACCATTCATCAGAACCCACAGCATATTACGAAAAGACCAGTAATGACGGAGTAGCACTTTTGCTTCGGCCAGATATGGATCTCGAGCTGGGTTCCGAGGTCACAATCACTTACGGAACAAGCAAGAGTGAAGCTGAGATGTTGTTCAGTTATGGCTTCATCGATGAAAAGAGCAGTATTCAAAGCCTTGTGCTCACGCTTGAGCCTTTTCCGGACGATCCACTAGGTAAAGCTAAAGTGGCTGCATTTACGAAAATGCCAGCAGTGCAGATAACTATGAAAGATGGTGGAATAGTGTGGGACAGTCCATTTCTCTACCTCATGTGTTTGAATGAGGAAGATGGCTTAACATTCGGGGTCTTGCAAGAGACCGATGGGTCCCACAGCCAACTGAAAGCCTTTTGGCAAGGTTCTGATGTGACAGCAGCCACAGATACATTTGAAGCTCTGATTTATGACCATCCGTTAAAAGATGTATTCAAGCTTCGCGTTGTAGCCCTGCTTCACGATCGAGTCCGCGAGCAGCTAGAAAGTCTATATGAGAGCGAAGCGGTATTGAAGACCCCGCAGATTCAAGAAGTCACAAATCCGGGTCGTCTCAGAAGCGCGCTACAACTGAGACAAAATGAGACTATGATATTAGAGAACGCTTTTGCAGCGATTGATGCACAGGTAAGTTTGAAATGATTTTGTGAGGGTTTTCTCCTGACGCCGAGACAGAAAACGGGTCTATTAGGAAGCGAAGTGGTTCTTCAGTATCTCGGTTCGAAGGTCGACGAGCACGTAATAGAGACAGAAGAGTCCAATAACGAAGAAGACGACTTTAGTTGAAGATTTAGCAGCATGAATTTTAGTTTCGCGGTGACAAATTTTGGGTATAATTATGGTCACCTGCTCCGCACCCACAATGATATGAAGGCTAGGTCTACCTTGCCGGCTTTGGAACGAGGACTAAGGCAAGGAGCCCAAAGCACCGACAAAAGCTAATGTGGTAAGCTTAATTATGACAATGGAAAGAGGGGTACGATGCTTTTGGCTGGTTCGCATCAAGGTCACGACGTAGTTGTGGTCATGCGCGAGACAAAGCCTCCTTGGCAGCTAAAAGTGAATTCAGCACAGTAGTCCAATGTTATGATCATGATGTTTCGACCAAAAGGAAGCCGTTTCATGCAAGGAGATGAGTTGGAATCTGTTGGAATGGTGGCCAGAACTGGCGGAAACCAAGGTGGAGGGGCTTTTACGTCAAATTGATGGAAAGGCGAGAATCGGTTTACTCGGATACGATACGACTTCTTCCGCCTCGACGAATAAGTTCAGCTTTGTTTTTCGTGTTAATCCCAGGGTGTTCGAAATGCGAAGTTCATTTCCAACTCGGACAGACTTTAGAGCGGGACTCGCAGGCAGATTTCCCCGCAATATCCCGCAACGACCCCGGATTTTCGTAAGCTGGACGAGTCAAAGGTGTTCGATGAAGCCGGGTCGCCACTATTACTAGGGGAGGATATACTTTGCACCGAATGAGGCTTGCTATCATCGTTGAGTATGAACTTCGGAGCACCGTTGCTGCAAGCAAGTGGCGCGAGACGATTCAAGGCGTTGAAAGGCGTTGATTGTGGGGAAATCCCAGGCGTGCCGGAGTGGCCTGATGGAGTCTCTTGACCAGTCACGTCGCGCTCTGCCTTCGAAGCTGGAAACTTGCTGGGAATCGGTTGAGGAGAGAAGACAGAAGAAGTGAGAAATGAGTTTGAGGAGGCATCGCGAGCCCGGGCCAGAAAGGGGGTTTCGGCAGAATCTGGACGTCGAGGGATGGAGCCGTGACACAAAGGAGGATATACAAAGCAGGTACCGGACAGGCGATCTGGCGACACAGGATGGAGTTGAGGTGAGACTTCGTCCGAGTGCCGATGAAATCCAGTCGTAAGCTGCGGACCAAGACTCGAAATGCGATGACTGAGCACTGAAGATTTCCATGCGGCTTTTTTTCTTTTTTTCGGGCGTGCCCCCAGGTTTACGACGCATGGAGGATTGGAACTGTTCCGTAAGTAGGACCTCTTCCGGAACCACTTTTCCGTATGGGGTTTGCGGGGTCGGAAGGTGACGGGATCGCGACGATTCCATCTCCTCTCTCCATCTGCACAAGAGAGCGAGAGCGAGAGCGAGAGAAAACAGACAAGACAAAACAAAACAAGACAAGCCGGACCAGACGATCGCAATCCTTTCTTGGCCCGCCACCCTCCTCGTCGGCAAGAGAGATAGCGAAGACACATCGAATGGATCCGTGAGCGCCATCAGAGGAAGAAGAAAATCCCCAACGAAAAGGACATTGGCTCAACTCATCCGAAAAGCTGCTCGAAGACGAATCAAATCAAATCAAGGGAGGGCCATTGGAGAAGAGCCATCGTTGGGGATTGGCTCGAAGGGCTCTTCCAGCAGGCCTGGTCGACCATGCGCCTCCAAGCCCCAGGAATCCTGCCCCCGCATCGTGCTTAGATAACTTACTTTGTACTAGCAAGGTGTCAAAACAATGCCAGGGGATGGGGAAAAGGATGGGGGAGAGGGGATCAGCCCGGACACACACGCCCAATCTCTCCCAATGACCCAATCCACCCCCCTTCCCCCAGACTTTTCTCTCTCGTCGTCCACATGGACAACATCTCACTCCCGCATGATCTCTTCCTTCTTTCATCGATATCTTCTCACCACCCAGCACGAAAGCGTTGCAGCGCATTTACATCGGTGGATCTCCGAAACGTCGAGAAGGGAGTTCGAAGGAGGTTATTCCACGGCGGATATTCGAGACAGTCGTCGGGTTTCATCACTTGATTCGAGCTTGCCAGCATCCTCCTCCCCCGACTTTCCCACTTAGCCGAAGTGGATCGCCTCTGCATCGTCAACTTCGCACCTCGTCTGGACATTCTCTCGTCCTCAAGTCGCCACCATGCCCGGAATACTCCCTATGAAAGTGATCAAGGTCGGGTCCAGCAACCAGAGCAGGATCGCACAAGCCTGCGACAGATGTCGGAGCAAGAAGATACGATGCGATGGCATCCGGCCATGCTGTTCGCAATGCGCCAATGTTGGCTTTGAATGCAAGACGAGCGACAAGCTCAGCCGACGAGCCTTTCCACGAGGCTACACGGAATCGTTGGAAGAGAGGGTTCGCTCGTTGGAGGGCGAAGTCAGAGAATTGAAGGATCTATTAGACGAGAAGGACGAGAAGATAGATATGTTGTCGAAAATGCACTCGAACCGCCGGCCTTCTATGGCTTCGGCATCGCCAACTCCTGATAGCCGGCAAGAGGCGGCTGCAGCCCCTCCGAAGGAGGATGTATTCCGCATCCAGGCGTCGCCGTTGCTGCTAGGAGCGGAGAATTCAGATTCTTATTTTATGGGAGCTTCGAGTGGAAGAGCTTTCGTTGGTATGTTGACGCATGTTATACTCGACATCTACTTGTACTAACATCTATCATAGATGCCTTCAAGTTAAAAGTACAGGAGAGTGGAAAATCCATTGCAGGCTTCAACACCGAAGCCTTCCTCAACGTTCAGGGGGGTTCCTCACCAGTTTCTCTTGCTATTCTCCCGAAAGGCTCGTCTACTCCACCTCGCATGTTCTCGGATAGATGTGTCAATGTTTATTTTCAAGAGTGGGCGCCGTTATTTCCGATTCTGCACAAACCCTCCTTTCTACGATTGTATGAAGACTACGTGTCGAACCCGGAGCAGGTCACGGATCCACACAATTTGGCCCAACTCCATCTTGTATTCGGAATTGCTGGACTTTCCAGTGACAATCCTGATCGTCAGCAAATAGCCGAGTGCGAACAGCAATGGCGCTCATCTCTTGAGCGTGTCATGATGGACAATACTCTAGTGACACTTCAGTGTCTCATTCTTGCGCTTTTGCATTGCATTTCCAAAGCCGACTATAGTCGCCTTCAGCATTACAAGGGGATAGCTGTTGGACTTTCCCATCGTCTCGGTTTACATCAAAGCCAAAAACGCTTTTCGTTTGGTGCTCTTACCATCGAGACTAGGAAGAAGGTCTTTTGGACCCTATACACAGTTGACTGGTAAGTTTTCTTTGTGTATATGACTCGAAATATCAAATCTGACTAAAATAGTTTTTCCGCTGCTCTTCTTGGGTTGCCAAAGTTATTGAAAGAGCAGGATATTCATGCAGAGTACCCCTCGGATACAGATGACGAGTATGTCACCGAGAAGGGATTTTTGCCTACCCTGCCCGGTGAATCTACTAAGATTTCAAGTGCTTTGGCTCTCTTCCGGGTATCACGCATCCTTTCAAAGGTCTTGGAGCAGAATTATCCCGCAGCTGCCAGCCATGACCTCTCTCTTCAATCACTCACTACTCTCGAGACCGAGCTCAACCAGTGGTCCGACGCACTTCCGACTCACTTAAAGCTCACATTCGTTCAAGACAAGCCTTCTACTGATATTACCGGCAGCCGATCTTCATTACTGGCAAGTTTAAAGCCCAAGCGCGTTCTAATGCTCTTCTAATACTCTACCAGTCACTCTCCTATTATTACATTCGATCCTTAATTCACCGGCCAGCTGTTGGCTCCACCTTAGGCGACAAGTCATCACCATCTCTCATCTCACTTGCGGATTCCAGTAAACACATAATTCAGATCGTACAGCTTCTTGAGGAACGCAATATGTCATTCTCCTTCTGCTTGAACAAAAATGAGATGCTGACCCTCTGCGGTTTGAGCCTGCTCTACCAGGGCCTTGACCTTAAACAAGAAGGAAAGCTCATGCAGGATGGTCAACGTCTTTTGGGCGTTGTGGTTCGATTCCTTGAAAAATCCAACGCACCGGGTGCCGCTGACTTCAGAAAACTCGCATTATCAATGAATGACTTAGAGACTCAACCCAAAGCGACCTCTACAAAGAGCCCAACCAACATGAACACACCTACCCCTACCAGTGCGAAATCTATGCCATCACCTCAAGTACCTCGTCAACAACTTCACCCTCAATTGTATGCACGTAAAACACCGTCCATGACCGAGAACGATCTACTCAACCAACAAGAGAAGCTCAGGCGGGCTACTTTGCCAAACATTGCCATACCTCAGCAAGTCCATCCTCACCACGGTCGTACGTCCATGGACTCAACTCGCTCTGAATCGCCAATGGGTCCAATGACAAGACGCGAAGCTCGAAGTTCAAACCCTCAATTGCCAACGATGCTCAAGCCTCGGACGACCTTGATCAAGCATGAAAAGGCTCCCAACTTAGATTATCTCTCCTTGAGCAATACTCCCGCGCCATCTCAACCGACATCGCCCAGCCAAGTTCGAACACAACATCAGCCTCAAACAACCCACACACCGATCTTCCCCCACGTTGGCCCATTCAACACCAAGACCTCAGGAGTGACTCCCACGGAGTGGGAAGTGCTTCTAGGATCCCTCGACGGAGACGGAGGCCAAGCCAATCTTTACGATGCTATATACGGAGGTCCTCCCCTAGCACTCGCTGATACAGCGACATCTAATTATGGTGATTGGTCACCGGAGTCGCATTGGGATATTGCCTTGAACTTGAATGATTTTAGCACCGCAGGACCAGCAAGGAGTGTATTGAGTTTTAGCGATGAGAGCATGACTTCAGGAGACGAGCTTTCGACGAGTGACTTGGGGCTACAACATGATTTCAGGCATAGTATGCTAGCGGGGGCAAATTCGGATAGCTATTTGCTTGAGGGCTTGGATGCGACATTTGGGTTGTAATCTGATCGGAATTATGAGGAGCTTTGGCGCAGGGGTCTTTTGTATTGCGGATTTTGGTATTTTATTTTGGTATCCTGAAGATACAGATTGGGTAACTAGGGGCGTCGGAAAAATTCGGGTAGGAAAACTTGGGCCATTTTTTTGTTGCCTGGGTGGATTTGATGTTCAGAGCCAGAGCCAGAGCCGAGCAATTTGGGGTATTTATTCATGTCAATGATTGTGTCGCTCACGAAGGAAATGCTTTTATTTTTTTGTATGGATATAATGAAGAAATGCAAAAGAAAAATGCTATCACGCATTTCGTTTGCGCCTTGTGAAAATGTATGAATGCAAATGTGGATTCTAACAAGGGAGCTTGTATCTAAGTCGTCACCTACAAGTACCTACCCACCCAAGCCCTTTTTCTTTAGCATTTCTACATTTCCGCGAAGCGTTTACAATAAGCAAGAAGACATTTCAATCTCTTCTTCCTCCCTAGGACACCCTCTCGTTTTCTTCTATTCTACTTTCTTTTTCGGATTTCTCTACTCTTTTTAAATTATAGTTGGCGATGCAATATGGGCGTGATGATGATTGATACGCGATCCACAAGAGACGAGCTGCTAACCAACCCGTCCTCCTCCCCTCCTAGTCGTTTTCCCTTGTTCGTAGATGACGTAGCCCATCGAAATCTGGGCATGATTGTAAGTTTGAGATTTTATTTCGCCATTTTACATACAATTAAAAGGCTAATCTTTTTCTTCTGGTTTTATTTGTTAAGGGTAGGGGGCAGAGAAGGAAATTTGTAAGAGATGGATGGTTGGTAACAATATAGCCGAGTAGAGAGACGGAGTAAAGAGACGAGGGAAGGGGGCAGATGTCAGGAATCTCGATGAGGTTCGATGGGGCATATGTGGATTATATAGAGGAAATGAAAATCGTGAGGGTAATGTGGCTGCGAGGGTGGGTCGGTCATATAGTTATAGTTATTTTTCAGGTAATCTTTATTTAAAGAAGCTCATATCTCAAGTGAGAGACTTTACCGAGTAATCCGAATCATCTATGAACGCCGTTTGCTATGCTGCCGTATCTGCCGAACGCCAGTTTCCCCGAAGAGCATTGGATTTATGAAGAGTATTGGGTTATGCTCGGCCGACTTTGAATGAGAGAATCTATTTGTGTCAGCAATTGCTAGATCAACCGCCCAGGAGGGGGGGGCAAACATCGTTCTTCCCGACTCCAACGATATCATCCTCTGCCACTCTCACTCCACCTACGCCCTCTACATATGCCAAAGGAGCATCACCCATCACTTTCTTCCCCACATCGGCAACAGTGGTTCCCTTCTTCACCAACACGCAATCCCTAAACACCGCAGTCGAGTGGGAAGCTCCCGAGGAGAACGTCGAAACATTTCTCACCGGGAAAACAGGTACAAGGCCGAGTAATTCTGCTGCTCTAGACAAGACCTGAACAACGCCTGTAGAACCAAATCGATACAGCACCATATCTTTGAGGTTTTCGATTCGATTTTTGAGTTTCTCATCGAGTTCCTTTAAACCACCGCCAGTAGGGTCCCCATCTGCTATCAGGTCCTCCCGGGTATCGACAAATTCACTACCTTCCGTGTACCTGATGAACCCCTGTTTTGCCAACTTCCGCAGGAAAACTTCCGATATTGCCGAGCAAAGGACTATCGATTTCGGGTCCTGCATTTTAGCGATTTTGCTAATATTCTTGTCTGCGTCTGCATGGTCGATTTTGTTCAGCGCAATAACCGTTGGGAATTTCTCATCCGTAAATGCATTTACCACTTTATCAACCGTCTCGTCGCTCCAGTGTTCCAACGGCTCTTTCAGGTTCAGTCTATCCAGCGTCCTTGCCACGACCGCAGCAGTAGACCCATATCCGGAGAATTGGCCTTGGAGTGTTTCTACCGCAGTAGCCTTTACAGCCGTATGGCGCCGTTTGATCGAGCCCCATTTTTGCATCAGGTTCCCCTTGATCCATTGTACGATCTCGGAACGTAGCCAGACGATATCTTGCGAAGGGTCATAACCGCGGGTTGACTTGCCCTCCGCATCGGTTGTGCCACTCACATCCACGACGTGTACCAGCGCATCTGCGTGTCGCAAATCGTCCAAGAACTTGTTCCCCAGTCCTCTCCCCTCGTGGGCGCCAGGCACGAGACCGGCGACATCTAGAAGTTCGATGGGTACGGACCGTCGTCCATCTATACAAGCGCCGTAGTTTGGTTTGCAGCGGTCCGAGAGATCGAATCGCTTGCAGGCGCAATCGATCTGGAGGTAGCCAATGGCGCGCTGAGGATCTATCGTTGTGAAGCTTTTTCTTTCAGCAGCGATCGAGCAGAGAGTTCAGTGGGGGTTCTCACGGGAAGTTGCCTGTCTCCGGGTGAGCTCGAGTACAGAAATGGAGGGGTAAATTTGCATCTTTCACGTACCAACCTTGGCTGACGAATCAGTGAGGCTGTTGAGCGTCGTGCTCTTGCCAGAGCTGGGCTTGCCAACAAGGCCTATCAACGGATCTCGAGGCATCTCTTGAGCCTTCAGTGGGTGATGGGGGTCTGGCGGAATTTTTTCTCCATCGGAAGTGTGATAAGATGGGGGTGCTGTTTGTTTAGTGCTCAGATATACCGATGCTAGGCTAGCTAGGTTTATCTGGGCACGCCTGCGGATGAGGCTGGCTGCATCAGTCAATCATCATCATCATCATCATCATGAGGCTGTCTCCCCCTCCACTACGGAATGTGAAGAAAATAACCACTTTGAAATTCAAGTCCGGCTTTTTCACCCCGATGTCTGATCTTAAAAGACCTCTAACCCGCATCACTGATACCTCGTTCAAGAGCCTTTCTTTTCAAGCTTAGGTAGTCCATATCTTTGGCCGGGGCTTCTGACGGGCGGACCTCCTAGCCTCGCAAATACTTCTTTCTATATGGCTCTACCTCGCGACACTCGTGCTTACAGTAATACTTCGTATATCAGACTCATTGCCCTCCTTTCCTACGCCAAGCCTCTTGTCGACTCGCTCCCATATCAGCAATCAGTGTCACGTTCAACAGGGACATCTCGGAGGCCATCTCCTCCCCTCTCAAGCGCTCTTCTCCGATCATGCTCTCTCGGGATCTCGGCGGGACAAGGACTCCCATTGTACAACCGAGCAGCGATATCAAAGTATGATTAGAGAGGGGTTCGGTCTGGGCAATGCTGGTCCCTTCGCGTATCCTGGCTGTCCCAGCGAAAGTTGGTTACTTGGTGAATTTGCCGCCTCGGGGCTTGCTGTTGTGAACTTTGAAACCCATCCTTGGAGATGAAGTGTTGTTTGTTGCTCGGCCTGCTGATGACCGGGACAGCTGCGCCACACTCCTCGCATGTCCCTTTCCGGCACAGGCCCCATTTATGTGGCAAATTGCACCAATCAGGGACTCTCGATACACTAGATACACTAGCTCTCGTCGTCCAGATTGCAGTGACGCAGTGGTGTGGCTGAACACCAAAGGTACCTGATTTTCCACTGCCAAAGGGCTCATTTGCGCACGCAGGTAAGACACGTGACAGCCGGACCTGGCCATACAAGGACGTGAACCTGGCGCTTACCGCCGATTACTACTGCACACGTCATTTGTATTTCCAACTGCTCGACCGCATTTAAGAAGCTGCATTCCACAGTCCCGACTCGCTTCCTTTCTTTCTCTCTTCTCACCCCCCATCATACCTCTACTAACACCGATATACTCTGCTCGATCCAAACCACACTTTCAAAACAATCAACACCGGTCCGCCAGAATGCCTTTCACTACAAGGTCAGAAGCCCTCGCTCCGAATCGCTGCGGCCGGGCAACTGCTGCTCGGCTTCGGCAGCCTTGGCTCCAGCTGTCGCAAATCATAAGCTGACTTCTCTTCTAGCGATATCTGCAAGATCATTCTTGCCGTGCTCCTCCCTCCTCTTGGTGTTTTCCTCGAGGTGAGAACCCCCGTGTTCCGAGAGCTCTGATCGTGCGCAATGCTAACTGGTCCTTTCAGCGTGGCTGTGGTGCCGACCTTCTCATCAACATCCTATTGACAATTCTGGGTTATATCCCCGGAATCATCCACGCTCTGTACGTACTCCCTTAGAAACAAACTCTGCAAGACAAACTTTGCAGACCAGCCTCCCCAACCCCATGATTTTGACGCGGATTCGACGTCATACCATCGATGATCCCTGGAGCGATCAATTTGCTAACGCCTTTCCAGATACATCATTTTGAAGTATTAGTTAGGGATGGCCGACGATAGTTCACGAGTCCACGATGTCTTCTCTTTCTTCCGCATCCTCGAATTCCGGCGAAGTCCGACCCACCTTCGTCACATAATCACACCGGTCCCATTCACGATTGGCGTTTAGCGCAGCGTCATCTCAAACATGCAATTCTTGGCATCCTGCCTCTGTTCCCGACAATGCCGCCATGCCGACCTACACGGCTTGTTTGTAACGCGAGGCTGCGTGACGGTATAAGGGCGGAGGGTGGTCAGGGTTGCATGGAGAAGGGGGGCTGGATATCGCATTTTTCGTTGTTTTTCGCCTGGGTTTTCTGCTTACCTGCATGTCTACGGACAGCGGCGGTCTGGGGGTTGTGATACGGGTCCGGGATAATTAATTGAATCAGAGCTTCGAGATACCCTTCACGCATGGATTTGCTTCCAAAGGCGATATTCCATCGTGACTGATGTGACAGATATTTTATCATTCACACAGTGATATATGCATTTGATTCTCCTATTGACTCTTTGTTGTCAAGCAACCTTTACCTCCTACTCAATGATCTTTTTGCCGTGGGCGCACCCCATCTACCAGGAGAATTGCACTATGCGATGTACTATTGTAAGGTTCTTCTACTAACGATATTCATTGATGCCTACAAATAAAAGGGAGGCTTAATGTTAAATAAATGCCTCACCGTCTTTACCAGCTCATATCATATATAGAATCGAGCTATGTTACCCTAGCGTTACAACTACTCGCTGCTTCTAATAACAAGGTTTAGCAATATCACAAGGATAGTTTTCTCACTTCCCTGCTACGTACGGTTCAACCCCCCTTCCAAGCTCTCGAAAGTATATCTTCACGTGAAATCTGGCCCGTGCAGAAAGGTCACCTGATTGCACAAATGCGCACTAATAATTTTAGCGAGTCCGAAGTCTTGGCACCCACAACCAAACTTTTTCCCAGTCCACGAACTTCAATCTAGATCAACAACCAACAACTTTTCACGACCATCATCTCAATTAATACCGGCGCAGGATCCCACCTCTTTGCGACCAATCATATTAAAAATGGCACCAGCAACAGTACGTCCCTGAAAAAACAACGGCTTTGCTGTTGGCCCGCCTTGAAAAAGGTTGCGGCGTGATGCAGTAGGCTAAGTTTTTATGTATAGAAGTCAGCCAAGGGCAAGCAAGCCAAGGTTACGAACAAGGTATGCTATTACTCGGTCCCCTCCCTCGTTGCGCCGTCCCTCGATGGGAGGTGTTAGAGGGCAGAAAGCTCGTATCGGCGATTTAGAGCTAACCATCGAAAAGTTCATTATCAACGCTTCGCAACCCGCTTCCGACAAGATCTTCGATGTCTCCGCATTCGAGAAGTTCCTTCAAGACAAGATAAAGGTTAACGGCCGTGTCGGAAACCTCGGTGATACCGTCACGATCTCCCAGGTTGGCGATGGAAAGATCGAGGTCGTCGCACACACTGCTTTCTCTGGAAGATACCTCAAGTACCTGTATGTCCACA
Organism: Ascocoryne sarcoides NRRL 50072; assembly: GCA_000328965.1. Classification (NCBI taxonomy): domain Eukaryota; kingdom Fungi; phylum Ascomycota; class Leotiomycetes; order Helotiales; family Gelatinodiscaceae; genus Ascocoryne; species Ascocoryne sarcoides. The sequence goes on along the minus strand of KB205944.1, from coordinate 1,784,793 downwards.
ACATCTGAGCGGGGGTTTGCCGAAAGAGTAAATGCTAACATTGATATTTCAGGACAAAAAAGTTCCTCAAGAAACAACAATTGCGCGACTGGCTCCGAGTTGTCTCCACCTCCAAGGGTGTCTATGAACTCAGATTCTTCAACGTTGTCAACGATAACGAAGAGGAGGATGACGAGTAGAGAGTGAACGGTCGCAATGGGAAAAACGATCATGATAAATTTTCGAGGATATAGAGCACATAGATAGATGTTAATTCTAGGCTGCATCTGTCCCCGATACAAATTTCCATGAAGTCCTCTGATGTGACTAGCCAAGAAGTCCTGAATTTGCAAAATTGCCCTTCCTATTTGCCAACCCCCCAAAGGAAAATTGGGAAGAAACCCTAAGGATAAGAATTGAGATGGTCTATTCTAATCTACATATACTGCATGTCTCGTGACGCTATCGTCTCTTCTGAATCGCTTGATCCAGTCAACTCGATCCGACCTAAACGCCATCTATATAGCTATCTATCATGGTAGAGTCCTCATAACACCTTCAAATGCAAGCAAAGCCATGGCATTGGCCGGAAACGCTCTCAAGAAGCAAGGCAAAAAACCTCTCCAGTATCCCTTTACTCCGTTCTCTCTATATATAGTCCTCGCGGCATCTTTCCACTTGGCAAATTTCCTTTCTCCGTCATTCAGGCCCCCAGCCAAAGGATCAGTCATAATCCTCTGCTTCACAACATCACTAGGGTAACTCGTCAACCAAAAGATCTGTGCACTCAACCCTCCCGCCCAGAAATTCACCGCCGGCACACTAAGCTGCGTCTTCTGGCTCAGAATCCTCGTGAATATATCATAGCTCCCCCACCAGAAGAAGAAGAAGCTTCGAAAGAGCAGCGTGGCGGAGAGGCCGTGGTAGAGGCCGCGCACACCGTGGAAGTGGTAGATCTTGCGGACGCAGTCTATAGGACCGGAGTAGAGGCGATCGGACCGCTTGGCGGCGTATTGGATTTGGAGGCGGGCCTTAACATGTTCTACAGGCGCGGCCACGAAGGAGACGGTGGCTCCCGCCATGACTCCTGCGAGGGCATGGCCTAGGGTGGGGAGTTTGTGGGGGGTTGAGGGGGTGAGGTCGTGGGGGGAGAAGAGGGTCTGGATGGATGGTGATGTTGAGTTAGTAATTGTACGTCTGGGGGGTTAAGTGGTGAAGTGAAGAGGAAAACGGACCTGGTGTAATACACGTCGGTAGAAGGTTAGGGAGCCGAGCATGAGGCTATCCATGAACATCCACCCTATTAGAGGAGGGGTTGCACCTTTGTACAGGGCCAGGATGCCTTCATTGTGAACGGTTTGGAGGAGACATTGGAGGGGTCCAGAGAATTGCGTAGGCGGAGATGTTTGGAGTCTGACTTTTAGTGTATCCATGGGGTGCCCCTTTTGGGGTGTTAGCTGAGTGTTTGAAGATGTGTCGGGTTCTGGTCCTGCGAAGCTTCAGGTCTCGATATATATCTTCAAAGCTCCGTGATCGGAAAGTATATGAAAATGAAAACTCACCACACTCAATTTAGCGATTCCAGAGAACACCCCAGCTACAAACCCCTTGTAGTTCTTATGGCTCTCCTTCTCCGGCATCCTTCATCTATGTCACTCCTGTCGTGAGCTGCAATCGTATTCTTGAAGCTTATGTACTTTTTTGGGGCGATTGGAAATGATGTTTTCGGCGGCCAATGAGAGGGTCGGAGATATAATATGTACCAGGGGTAGATTATACAAACGTAAATCTGACAGCCTTATCGGGGATTAGCTATATCCGGCGCCAGGGGGAAGTGGACGTAGATTTATTAAAATTCTTTGGGCCCTTTCTTTTGTATGACGCTGATGTTTTCACCACTACACTATACAACACACCAACACATAGTTTTCTGCAGATAAGGCTTCTTGATTTGCCGATCTCTCCATTTTGCCCTTCATATGTCCAAGGGGTCAACCTCTTCATGCCTCACTAGCTGTTTATTTGACCTTTCCCGTAGTTCTGAACTGTTTACATATAGAGAGCATTGCCTCAGGCTCTCTCTCACGTTGCTTCTTGATATTACACCTATAATAGGATTTATAGTCAAAACCAACTACAAGAATACTAAATATGATAACACTTCCTTGTAAGCGCACGCTTCAGGACCTGAGACATAAAGATATTTACTCTATACAGGTATTTTTACATGAAGGTTTAGCTGTCCAAGATATCTAGGCCTAGGTAATACCTTCAGCAGTTATAATCTTCCAACGGTCGGGCAAGTCGTCAAATAATAGATCCATCAGTAGTCACCCTTCTACTGATCATAAGCCCTCTTCTAATGCTAAGCAAGCAGCCGTAACGATATCACATACAAATTTAGGGGCGGCCCTGGAATCTTGTAGGGATAGCCTGAGTCCCGAAAGATAATGCTCGGCTCCCCTCCCACTATGCTTCGCTAAGACAAATCCTCCTATCAACAAAAGAAATTCTGCACATCCCCCTCTAAAACATACTATAAAAAAGAGAAAACAAGAGGAGACGACAAAAGTTTAGTCCGAGGTCGAGTGCTTACATCTACCGCCTCAAGTCGCAGCTTTACTACATGATTCCACCAGAGTATATACCCCTGTGCTTGCGGAAGAGCCACATTTATTTAAAATTATATTCTTTTGTTACGAACACACTCCTATTTGAAATCGTAGGACTAAGTATAAGGTCTCTAGTTAGTGAGGCTGACCTTGTATTCAGTGTCCTTATAGCCAGCTTTCATTGTGGATAACGATATAGGCCTTACGATATTTAACTGTTTTTGTTAAACTACCCAGGATTCTCTGTCATATGGGGATTAGTAGCAAGCTTTATAGGCAAAGCCATAAGGTTCAAAAGAGGCCTATAATACAAGTCACCATATAAGTAAAGAATGAACGAATTCTCAGTTGTCTATTCTGTTCTCATACTGGCGTTAAAATAATGAGTCTGCTTGGTTTTATTGTGCGTATTGTTACCAACTTTTACAACGATGTTTAAAATCGGTTAGGGAGAGTTGGAGTTGTGTTATTGGACTCTCCACAACACGAACTCACTTTACTAGGCACCTTATCATGCTCATCTTTCAAAGACTTTAACTCACCCTCTCAGTGGTTGGTTGGCTTGATTATTTCTGCAAAACACACAAATTCTGTTCAACACCATCTCACCTTCATTTCCTTTACGATAATCTCTCAACTTCTCAGCCTCCCTCAAGCACTTTCTCAGCCCCAATATCATAATTTGATAGTCAACTCTTATTATTGTTAGAGAACGCAAACTATCGTAGGTTTCCATACTATACTTCTCTTAACTTCCAATTTATCTTGCCCGCCGTCAACCGCGACTTGAGGCTACAATTCGAGGCTAGGCTCTTTAACGCAACTCAACCCAGTCCAACTCGACTCTCATCTTCCTTGCTTTGATCGATTTCACTACACTCCTTCAACGCTCTCGAGATTATTTTATGAAACCCTTGTTTGTCGAAAATTACTTGCAGAGCTGCAGACATCAATCTACTTATCGATACTCAGCTTTCCCCCTTACATGCACTTTCCTCCGACAAAGCTGAGCATCAGTCCTTAAGGTGAGCATAGATCTCTAACTTTTTTTCAACGTTCACGATGGAATATAACTAATGCCAACAGCCTTCGGGTTGACCCCTCCTGTATTCGCTGTTTACACTATGGACAGGCCACTCTTCGATAGTTCCGGCCCGAACGAGGTCAAAGATGAACTTTTTGTGGAACCAGAAATTAAACCAGAGAGAAGCACGCAATCACTGCCCTTATTTAATAACTTGACTACCGATTCTGGAACTCAAATGCCTAAGCAAAAAATCACGGAACCTGAACTTCTCATAAAGGAGCATGCGGCCCTACTCAACTTAAAATTTCTGAAATGGCTAATTCCAACTTTGAAGCCGCATATAGGCCTTTCCTCCAATTTTAGATTATGGCTAGAAGATGCTGGTAAGTATAGTGCATAGAACTTTCGCTGGAATAAATTTGCTGATTATGTGAAGAGGCTATCATCAAGTGTGCCGCGGTTCATCGGACACTGGTTGGAGTCCTAGGATACACAGGAAGCGGGAAGAGCTCTCTCATAAATGCTTTAATCGAGCATGAAATGATAGTACCGACCAATGGTATGAGGGCGAGTACTTCGGTTGCCGTCGAAATCTGCTATAACCCATCAGAGGATCCAGAAGAAGCGTACACCGCCGAAATAGAGTTTGTCACTGGGCAGGAGTGGCAAGCTGAATTCGAGGTCCTTGCCAATGACATCAGAAACCGGCCGCCAAGTGAACAGCTAAACACCAGTGGCAACACCGATGCAAGTATCGCTTGCGCAAGACTCTCGGCCATCTATCCTGGCCTACCAATCAGCCGGCTTTTAGATATGGATCAAGCAGAGCTCACGAAGCAGCGTGATATCTCCCGCATTCTAGGCAATACTGAGGTTATACACGCAGCAAGCCGAAAACTCTTCAGTAAGTCCATCAACAAATATATCGACTCCAGCAACAAGGGAGGAAGTTCCAATGGAGACCAGCAGGCCGGCGCTTACTGGCCGCTTGTTCGTGTAGTCAGAGTAAAGGTCAAGGCAGACTTACTCAAAACTGGACTTGTACTTGTGGATCTACCCGGATTAGGTGATGCCAATGCTGGAAGAGCCCACGTTGCGGAGAACTACATCAAAAATTTGCACCATATGTGGGTTGTGGCCGACATTGTTCGTGCCATTGATGACCATGTCGCTCAGGATCTCATGGGTCGATCATTCAAGCGACAGCTCCTGATGGACGGCAAGTATGACGATAATTTCGTGACCTTCAACATGACTAAAACCGATCAAATTACGACAGATGAGGTTATCACATGCCTGAGCCTTCATAAAGAAGGGCTAAAGAACGAATGCGAAGAGGAAAGGGATTTGAATGCTAAACTGCAAAGTCTCATTAAAGAACAAGACGAGCAGAAGCATTTGAAAATTGATACTAGGAAAGCGTTGAAGAAGTTGAGCACCAGCGATAATATGGAATCGAGTATCTCTAAGCGAAAGCGGAAGCATGTTGAGGTTGACGAATCTACTCAGCTGCCAGATATTACGCCCTCGGAAGAAGAGCAGAGACTCAATGCTATGATCAGCAAAGCTGCTGCAGCCGAAAAGCAGCTTGGATTGGACATTTCCGCAGTAAAGAAGAAACTTCGGAGACTGAATATCGTTATGAAACAAATCTGCATTCAGGCCCGCAACACCTACACACAGAATCATTTGAGAATTGATTTCAAGAATGGTTTGGGCGAGCTCGAGGATGAATTGTCTAATGACGAAGAACCTAGGAAAGGCCCACCCAGAGCTCACCAAGGTATGTCGTTTCTCACTTACTTGTTACGTTAATAACATTGCCAAATCTTCAGGAGCTTCTACGGCCAATCTAAATACTTTCTGCATTTCCTCAAAGGTCTACCAAACACTCCAGGGCAGATTAAAGCGAGAGGGGGTTGGTGCTGTTCAAGGTTTCCCAACTCAAGAGTATACAAATATGCCAAAACTGATAGAGTTTGCAAAAAGTTGTACCTTCAAGGACCGAGAAACTACAGCCGATAACACCAACACGCAAGTGGAGCTGTTACTGGTTTCAATTAGAGAATGGGCTAGAAATAACAAACCTAAACTGTCAGCCTCAGAAAAGGAGAAGCTTTCCAATGCACTCAAGGAGCAAACGGGTATTCTTAAGAAGGTGAGTAATGAGTTTCAATCAACTTCAAAAACAATGCTAACCTTCCTTAGTCAGCTCTCAAGGCCCATCGAAACTCAATGCAAAGTATCCGCAATGCTATTTCGAAGAACGTAGAAAAGAAATTAAGCTTAGCGGCGACTACGGGGTCCGTCGGTGCAAAAACTTTTGCCAAAAAACTTTCCTCCGCGGGAATAGCCTTCGGGACATGGAAAGCTATCTGCCGCCGAAATGGAGCCCAATATTCGACAGGGAAAAGAGTCGTCCATCAATGGAACGAGGAATTTCTGGAATCGTTCCTCGAGACTCTTGCTACACCTTGCAATCAGGTCTTCCAATACAAGATTCCGGCACTCCACAGCAGCTAAGATTCAAGAATGCATGCTATCGTACTACGACCAAGCAAAAGCCCAATCAGGTAGATAAACCAAGACTCCTACTTGTATTCTAGTTAGCTAATGTTCTGATATAGGTAAAGGATCTCTATTACGTATGCAACAATTGTTGTGTGAGCATATTGAGTCTAATGGCGGGGCCATGTACAAAGCTGCCTCAGATGCCGTAGTCAGAGAGCTCGCTGCTATGGCTAGAATTCTCTCTCGAGAGATCTCCCGAGCCACGAGAGGTACAAGAGAGAAAATCTTGAAGGACTTCTAGGTTCTGCTCAAAGAAGAGGCAAAATCGAGTGATAAGACTGTCAATGCCGAGGAAGCAGCTAGAACAGCCTGGCTACAGGTTACAGTTACGAAGGAAATCAACGCTTTAGAGAAAGCCATGAAGGAGGAGGCGCAGACTGAACTTCGATCACGAAACCCCTTTGGAGAGCTAGCGAGTGCTAGCGATGATGGAGAGGATGAGCAAACTGACGATGAAGGACTTGAAGACGAGTTCGATTCCGACAGTTCTGATAGCTCTGACGAAGAATCAAATGTGGATGGGAGTGACGAGGAGGATGCGTAAGGATTCTTGACTCTGTCAGCCTCATTGTTGTTGTCAGCTTCATTGATTTTATCCGATATCTCAATGGCATGGCCTGATATCAGGTAGCGACTTCAACGGGTCCCTTGATGGTTTCTAGGAGAGGAATATCGACCATGGGTCTTGCCCAGAGAAATGAGTATCATTGCTGAGGCATCATTTTTCGGGGTTTCAAGTTTTCATACATACTGATAGTTTTGCCTTTGCATCTTTCGGGGTGACTAGTGGTACAGGGAAAGCAGTAACGCAATGCCACAAGGGACAGCCTTTGATATCCATAAATAATTAGTTACGCCAATCTAAATTCATTGTATTTGCGATAATAAGATGCAGTAAACTTTTTCAAACAGGTAAAAGGATTGGAATTATAAAGTAACTTTTATCTTATGTGATATGTTGGATGGAATCCGACACCTGTCATATGACTTTGATCATGTGACCGGTTGACTCACACTAAGTGATTCACTAGGGGGTTGAGGGCTAGCCTCAACACCCCTCTTCTTTTCCCTTAGCTTTTACCACTCTTATATACTCAATCAATCAAGCTACCACCTTAGATTCCGCACCTTCGACCGTCCCGTCTGACATGATATAATAAGAGGTTGCGATATTCACCATTACGAAGGTCAGGAGACTAGTTATTTTTAACTTTGATAGTATTAGAGTATGCAGGGAGCTCAAAGAATCTTATTTTATCTTGATAATATGCCGCATTTTGTAAATACGTGTGTTCTGTTTCGCAGTGTTTATTTTGGGCTGCGTTTGTATCTAGGAAAGAGTCTGTAACATTAACCCCTTTGTTAGTAAGGAGGCCACATTTATTTTAGTAACGGTGTTTGTATATACGGACTTACTTACTGTTTCTTAAAAGCGAAACTACACGCATTTGTGTCTGTTGAATGCACCTAATGGAATATTTCTATTACTATACGTGCCTAAATTTTAAATTCTGACATACTTGCAAATGCAGTGAGTAAACCTACGATGTTGATGAAGTGTGTCTCAAGTTTCGTAAACAACCAAGACTGCCGAAGAGACCGACAATATTGTTCCCCCTTTTCTTTCCCTATTATTAGCGAGATTTAGCAATTCGGGGGAAATTTCCGGCATAGAAACACACTCGATTATTTAGCGGATAGGAAAGCTTCGTGGATATTCTTGTAGATCATACGGTTTTAAAACAGCTCTCGCTAGGATGTCTTGCATGCCCCATCGCTCGGAATACATTTATCCTAGGGGAGATCTTAGATTGGTTGGAAAGCTATCGTCATCACCGAGAGCTAGGTCTTTTGCGCTAATAGCGAGAAGAAAAAGAGCTACAACACCATTTGGAAGAGGGAGAACATTCAAGTTAGCGTCTTGCAGTTTAGTGAATTAGTATAGAATCATTATTCTTTTCCGAACGCTTAATGATGGTTCAGAGGGACTTCTCTTCCCTTCCACGGAAGATGGAGGCCTGAGCTTTGCTACCGCTCTCTTGGACCTTCAGGGTTCCCCTGCAGGTCTTCTTCCGAAACCTCCTCAACAAGAGGGACAGTGGAGATGTTTCCGTCTCAGAAACCACAACTCCATAATCCTCTTGCAAACATCGAACAGAATCGTGGGTCATTAGAGGCGTTGCAGTCGCGTCAAATGTCTGGGCACTACTATTAGACTGCAACATGAAAATGCGATAAGTTAAGTTTGTGACCACATTACTAAACACATCCCGAATCTCTCTTACCCCTCCAAGTGTTTCCTTCTGATCAGAACTTTGCACAATTTTCCTCAACCTCTTTTCCTAGTTCGTGCAGATATATCCACAGATTTGGCAATTATGGCGACTAAAGAACGAGCCACTGAGAGCAAGAAAGGTGTGTAGCTTCAGACAAGAGATGAAAACGGGAGAGAAATTCTAATGCATTCTAGTCTGGACGACTCTCATAACCAACACCGCCTACCTCTCTGGCCTTCTCACCCTCGACTACTCTCTCAAAAAGAATGGATCCAAATACCCTCTTGTTGCCCTATACACCGATGCCTTCCCCGCCAAGGGCCATGCTGCCCTTGAGGCTCGCGGAATCCCAAAACAGCGCATTGAATACCTGCTTCCCAAAGCCGGGAAAGACTACTCCGCCGACCCAAGATTTTACGACTGTTGGAGCAAGTTGGCCCCATTCAGCTTGGTAGAGTATGATCGGGTCGTGCAGTTAGATAGCGACATGTTGGTTAGAAGGAATATGGACGAATTGATGGAATTGGAGCTCGACGGGCCAGAGTTGGCGGGCAAGGGAAAGAGAGTTTTTGCAGCGGGGCATGCTTGCGTTTGCAATCCATTAAAAAAACTTCACTATCCTAAGGATTGGTACGGACTCCCAGACTCCCTTCTCTGAGAAGATGTTGAATTAAGAATCCGAGCTAATCTAATAAACAAATAGGGTCCCTAAAAATTGCGCTTTCACCTCACAACACTCAACCCCTGACATCGCTCAACACACCGGCCCCGACCCTAGTGTTGGCCCCTTAGGTTTCATGAACGGTGGTCTACAAGTCGTAAACCCCTCTAAAGGAGTGTATGACCTCATCCTGGCACACTTGGAATCAGATGCTGTGATCGATATGGACTTCGCGGACCAGTCCCTCCTTTCTGAGCTTTTCGTTGGCAGATGGGTACCACTGCCTTATGTGTATAATGCGCTCAAGACTCTGAGGTGGGAGGGAGTGCACAATGAGATCTGGAAGGACGATGAAGTGAAGAACATTCATTATATTTTGGCGCCGAAGCCATGGGACCAGATGGACAAGGACGGGAACAATATAGGCACTGATCCGACCCATGCGTGGTGGGTTCAAGCAAACCAAGAAAGGCTGGCTTTGGAGAAGGAGCAGGGAATTCCAATTGATGGATTTTAAACATATTCTGTAAAACTTCAACTTCTGGGAGGTTGGTTGCATAGTTTGATGCAACAGAGATAACGGGCTATTATTGTACTGGGTGAAGATGGATGTGGCGTATAGTGGTAGATGAGCCAATGGCGTCTTTTAGATAGAAGAAAAAGCTTCAAAGCATGGGGAAAACATGGTTTACAGCGACAAGAGTGAGGGTATCATGACCTATATTCCATAAAGAAGCCAACCTTCTAACTACCGCTATGCTTCCCACATACTCACACAGAGCAGCCCATTTTGGAAACGCCATCAGATGTGTCGATAACTATCAACCCGCGACGTAAATATATATTACATGACATTATCCGCCTCCATTAGCCACGCCTTAGCCAAACTCTTTGCCAAGCCCAGTCTCAATATCTTGAGTACATCTTCTTCGGAATTTTCTGCTGTGATCCCATTCCGCCAGTCCCATCCACGCTTAACGTTGCCTTTAACAAGAACTCCACTACTGCTCATCGATTGCTTCAGTTGGGAAGCAAACATCGAACTCCCAACCATGGAGAAACTGCTTGTGCCACTAGTGTTCGAGGTTGATTTTCTCAGCATATTGGCTGGTGAAGAGCCTTTTACTTGGCCTGATGCTATCACTGTTTGTAGAAACTCTTTGCAGGCAGTCTGGACACGATCGTCCACAGTTTGGTAATCTTCAATGGCTTTGAGCAGAACTTCGATTTGCCAAACTGGCATTGCGTAGTCTGCTTGGTTGACGAAAACCATAGCCTCTCCTAGTAGTGCCAGAAGAAAATCGATATTCACAACAGCTCCTCGACCTTCGTCATAAAGTCCTCCTCGAATATTGTCGTCCGAGCTCGTGATCACTGTCATGAGAGCTGAAGCAGCCTCGACCTTTCTCGTAATTGCCCCTTTTTGGTGACTGCTATCTTTATTTAATAAAACTCCTTGGTCTCTGAGATCATAGAATTTGCGTAATGTGGCATAACCACTCAGCATCTTCTGAAGGAGCTCAGCAGCCTGGACATCCATCTCGGACATTTCAGTCAAAGCATCCTTAGGCGATGTAATAAGGTACCGTAAGTGATCATCAAGTTCGGATTCAGGAGGATAGGCAGTTGATTGCACAAGGGAAAAAGAAATGAGAAGATCGAGCACATCCTTCACTTTCTCGTTCTTGTGGGCTAAAGCATAGTACCACAAAGCTTCCCCATATTTGTGCGAGGCTTCTGCAAGAATATTGGCGTATGCCTATCACATATTAACATAATTAACAAAAAAGAGTAGTTGTAGTTACTTACCTCCGCAGTGTTATCGGCATGCCGGTCCAGGTTGAGACGGTTTAACAATCTCCAAAGCTTATTGACAGTAGAGGACGTTTCTAATGGCAGATCTTCTAAAAATTGACCGATCACTTCTTCGCTCCGGGGCAATGAATCCAACCTCCCGAGTACTGAAATGGCCAATTCCCATCCATCTTTGGTGATTTGCGATTCACGATATTTCGTAGAAGACTTTAATTGCCCCCGCCTTGCTAATAGACGAGCGTATGCAATTAGGGTCTGGTCTTTCACGCCATCGGCTTTCGACGGAGAAGAATTTATTCCCAACAAGTCCAAGTCCTCTTGATCCAAGCTGCCCATGGTTATAAGAGCTTTCTCTTCAGGTCTTGGGAGCCAACCACCTAGTGTTGCAACTTCAGCAACAGCAGAGGACAACGGGCCCGACCATCCTCGTAAGAATCCAACGACAGCTTCGTTATCCCCTTCAAAGAGCGAAGCCAGCCCTACTTCTACTTCATCTACAGTATTGACAGTGAAATCAGATGATTCCCCAATTGCAGACTGAAATGATTCCCTCAGCTTGCGCATATAAGCTTCGCTATCAGGCATATCACGGAATTTTCTTCCAGACCGACTTAGAGCTAGCCGCCTATCGTCTTTACCCTCATCCCACCAAACAAGTAGGCCAATTGTTGCTTCGCACCAGTCCTGTGCATTCCCAACAATAGCATCGACATCTCCTAAAACCATGTTGTAGAGGATGATCAGGTTTTGATATATTGCCCAGGGTACCTTGCTTTCCGCTTTTTTGGCAGTCTGGCTGTAGGTGGGTTGGTTACTACTTCCCGACTCAAATAACGACTCTGTGGGCTCTCTGTTTCTCCCTTCTGCAAATGTCCTCAAATCCTCGAGTGCTTTAGACGCCCGCAATCGAAACATGGTCCAGTGATCATCTCGAATATGCCAATCGCCATTCTTAGCAGGACACTCGGAAAGGACATGGATTGCTGCACCGACGACTTTGTTGACGTTTTCCAGAGCAACGCCGGTAAACCCACCATGAATCGATTGATCCATGAGGTCTTCTGTCCCAGTTCTTGCGTATTTCCATCCTGCATTTCTCATAATGTTGACAACAGTGACCACTTTGCCTCGCAAGAGAGTATTAAATATGCTATCCCAAAAGCGAGGGGAAGCTGCTGGACTTGGGTTGAATGCCTGGACTTGCTCGGATTGTGGTTTAGATAGATTATGGTAGTCGTCCATCCATTCAAGAAGTATTTCAGGAAGGGGCTTTACCCTCACTCCAAAAATGCCACTAGTTGCTTTTGGTGGATGATGCATTTGGAGTGCAAGACCTGCCAAAAAATTGGCTTTGGCAAAATTAGAGGGGTTTCGCCCTGGTGGACCGATATTTACTGTGTACGCTTGGTCCTCATATCTGAGGGTATTTCGATAGTGGCCTTCCCAAAGTATAGCAAGTTCCTTGGGAATAGTTTGCAACGCCTCCTCGAGAAACTGATCACCTGTGCATTCATCATAAAGTCGTTGAACTAAAGTTTCTGTTTCGAGTATTATATCGTCTGGTTCAGTTATTTCTGGCGCTACCATGCGCGCAGACATATCCTTTGCGATTTTTCCAAACGTTGAAGGCTTTAGCCTCTGCGAAAGTGATTGTGAGAGCGGGTTTCCAATTTCCAAATTCGCTCCATTTCTATTTTTTCTGGGAAGTCCGTGTGCAGCAAGTAGCAAATCCGGGTCGCTATACCGATGACCACTTGTTCTAGATCCTGGAAGTCCGGACTGGATATCGTCCATCTCCTCGTCCTCTTGATATGATGGCTCATCATCTGCCATGGCATCGGGGTCTTCATCGGCGTAGTCATGACGATTGTCATATTGTGAGTCGTCTTCCTCATCAAGGTATTCGGGTTCATCCTCCTCCTGGAGATCATTTTCTGATGCGCCGAAAGATCTTTGCGGAGAAGGTTGTGACACGCTGCTTAGTCCAGAGCGCTGTGGCGCAAATGACGATCGCATATAGCTTCCAGCTAGAGAAGATTTGCCAAAGGCACTCTGCTGCGAGAATGATAATGGTTTTAAAGGACTCTGGGGGTCCAGCATTGAGCTTCCTAAATAGCTTGAAGGAGGTAGACCAGCGGGGGTGAAAGATCCACCGGACGAAGGCGGAGGACCAGCTGGGGTGGTAGATGGCCCGCCGAACGAAAGGCCATGATTGCCATTGCTTGATCTTCTATCGGGTGTAGAAGGAGGAGGGCTCGATGAGTAGTCCGGAACCTGGAAACTCATTGCGGCTCGAATGCTCCGCAGAGCACTATTTTAAGGCAACCGAGTAGCAGTAGTGATGGAAGATCTTTCCTAAAAAAGTGAGCCGTTACAAGATGCTCGCTGGTGGTGTTAGAAGGTGGAGTATTCGTTGCTGTCATGCAAAATGTAGTGGTAAATATTTACTGGTTCGAAGCTTGAATCGCAAAGACTAGCGTAAAATTATTAGACGCGTCTCCCATCAACCTCACCGACAACGCGACGCATGTGCGAAGTATCTATCTGCGATTCGGGAAGCTTCAAGTTACGTTGTCATTTATCTCAAAGCGCACTTATTGGATGGTTTAGTGTTAGGAAATGCCTAGGTATGACTTTTCGGATGCTACCCTAATATTCTACTGACAACCTTTAGAGAAATCATCACGGTGCAGGCTGGCCAGTGCGGCAATAGCAGTTAGTTTTCTACCAGTCTACGGAACCCTGAATGATATCTAATACCAATATTCCAGTTGGCAGTCAATTCTGGCAACAGCTATGCCAGGAACATGGCATTAGCCAAGATGGAAATCTGGAGGAGTTTGCGACCGAGGGGGGGGATAGGAAAGATGTGTTTTTCTACCAATCTGATGATACACGATATATTCCTCGGGCTATTTTGATTGATTTGGAGCCTCGTGTATGCGCTTTGGGAATATATGGAGTTGGGGAGCGGTTGAACTAAATGTGTGCAGGTCATTAATGGCATTCAAACAGGCCCCTACAAGAATATTTACAACCCTGAGAATTTCTTCGTTGGAAAGAATGGAGTTGGGGCTGCGAACAATTGGGGAGATGGCTATCAGACAGGAGAATTGGTTCACGAGGATATAATGGAAATGATAGACCGGGAAGCAGATGGCAGCGATTCTCTAGAGGTATGTCTAGTTCATGGATTTAACTCTTACAGATACTAACCTCTCAAAGGGGTTCATGATGCTGCATTCGATCGCAGGAGGCACTGGTTCTGGACTTGGTTCATTTCTGTTAGAACGACTAAACGACCGGTTCCCAAAAAAGATCATCCAAACATATTCAGTATTTCCAGATACTACGAATTCTGGGGATGTAGTGGTGCATCCATATAACAGCCTCTTGTCTATGCGGAGGTTGACACAAAATGCGGACTCAGTCGTGGTATTGGATAATGGTGCGCTATCTCGAATTGCTGCTGACCGCCTACACGTCCAAGAGCCTTCATTTCAGCAGACAAATCAGCTGGTATGTCCTATCTAAGTGCCGTGATAAATCCCTACTAAGTTTCCAAAGGTATCTACAGTCATGTCGGCTAGTACTACTACTCTTCGATATCCAGGCTATATGCACAATGACTTGGTTAGCATCGTTGCATCGCTAATACCTACACCTCGATGTCATTTCCTCATGACTTCCTATACCCCATTTACAGGTGATAGCGTTGAGCAAGCTAAAACTGTCAGGAAGACTACAGTACTAGATGTCATGCGCCGACTTCTTCAACCAAAGAACCGGATGGTATCGACAATTCCTGGCAAGAAGAGTTGCTATATTTCAATTTTGAATGTTATCCAAGGAGACGTAGATCCTACAGACGTCCACAAGTCGTTACTACGGATCAGAGAGCGGAGACTAGCGACTTTTATCCCATGGGGACCAGCGAGTATCCAAGTGGCCCTAACCAAGAAGAGCCCTTATATTCCGATGAATCACAGAGTCAGTGGTCTTATGCTAGCTAACCACACTAGCATTGCTACAGTAAGCTGTTTCCTCGCCCATAAACAATATTCGACTAACTTTATTTGTAGCTTTTCAAGCGTATTGTGAGGCAATATGATGGCATGCGAAAACGCAATGCTTTCATGGAAGGTTACAAGAAGACAGCTCCTTTCGCAGACAACTTGAATGAATTTGACGAAGCACGTGAAGTAGTCACAGATCTCATAGCTGAATATGAAGCTGCGGAAGATGCAGACTATCTGAATCCTGATGCAGGAAACACAACAACGGGAGAGGCTGGGGACAAGAGAGTTTCGTAGCTCTAGGGTGATGTGATCAGTCAAATGGGTTCTGGAATTGTGTGCGGAGGTGTATATGGGAAGGGCCTTAAGAGGCTTTGGCGGCGTTTATGTCCGTAAATGATTAATGATACCAATATAAAGACTTATTTTGTAATCTGGTGATCTGTAAGAAGGTTGATTGCTAGGTTCATAAAACATAAACCTGAGATATTAATGTCGTTATTAGTCTCTTTGGGATCCTTGTCCTCACCGAGCAAAGACCTAGAGTCCTTACGGTACGTAGGCCTCGCACGGAAATTCCTCCCACCTCATGGGAGTGCTCACCGGCTCTCAGATAGAAATTATGTCATAGGATGTCTTAGACAATTCCTTTTCGGCGTCGACATTTAAAAACAAGTCTCGAAAGCATTAGTGAGATTCTCGTCGCCCTAGCCCTCTAGGCCGGAGCTACCTAGTTCACTGCTGAAGTCGGAAAGACAGAGTCTCAGTAATTGTTCAAGTAATGTCGCAAACTCTTGTTACAGAGATGCCAAAATGTTATTGCCTTGTTGCCTATGCTCTCTTTAGAAACTAGGCCGGGCATATGTTGATGACGCTAGAATTACACTACAATTGTTATGTGCTTTTCTTTTCAATATCCTACATGGGGGATCCTAAACCAAGACACAGCTGCCATTTTGTATCCGAGAGTGCCCAACCAACGCCTTGGCTATACCAAACCAGATATTAACAAGCTTCCAACCTCAAGGCCAAGCCTTCGGATCTATCTCCGTCCCTAGATCTCTGTCTTCTAAGAATTTCCTCCCCTTGAGTTGCTCTGGCAGGTACTCCTGCGCTACCCTCCCATTCAAGTAATTAGGGTTATATTTATACTCACAGCCGTATCCTAGCTCTTTCATAAGCTTAGTTGGTGCATTCCTTAAATGGATAGGAATTGGAAGGCCTGCGACTCCCGGCTCTTGCAGAGCGGAAAACGCATTATTCAGACCTCTGTACGCTCTTGTGCTTTTTGGGGCCAAGCACAGTGCTACTGTTGCATGAGCTAGAGATATCCGGCATTCTGGCATGCCAATCTTCTCTGCTGCTGTGTATGCGCTGGTGGCTAGACTGAGTAGGCTATTATCTGCTAAGCCAACATCCTCAGAAGCAATCACCACCATTCTT
The DNA here is from genome assembly GCA_000328965.1 of Ascocoryne sarcoides NRRL 50072. Taxonomy (NCBI): domain Eukaryota; kingdom Fungi; phylum Ascomycota; class Leotiomycetes; order Helotiales; family Gelatinodiscaceae; genus Ascocoryne; species Ascocoryne sarcoides. Next base: position 1,768,393 of record KB205944.1, on the reverse strand, counting down.
CGAGCAATGAAAAGGGGATCTTCTCCGGATTGTAGCATGCGTGCTAGGTAATAAAGAGCCGCATCCGGGTCACTTCCTCGAACTGATTTGTGAAACGCTGATATGGTATCATAATGTTGATCCCCAGCTCGGTCATACACAAGAGTCTTCGTCAAGGCAGACTTGATCTCGTCCTTCGTTATGGAAGGACGGCTTGACAAGCCCATGGCTAACTCGAGAAGATTTAGGGCTGTTCGAGCATCACCATCCGAAAATGCCGAGAGGTATTTAAGAAGTTCCGAGTCCACCAGTTCACTTGCACCATAATTTTGGCCCTCTTTAGCCAGCGCCCGTTCCAAAATCTGCAGTACATCCTCGTCCGTCAATTTCGAAAGCGTGAAAGTCCGGCAACGTGATAGCAAAGCATTTTGTACCTTGAAAGAAGGGTTCTCTGTCGTCGCCGCGATCAAGGTCACTTGTCCGGATTCGACTGGCCCAAGGAACACATCCTGCTGAGATTTCGAGAACCGATGTATCTCGTCACAAAATATGATTGTCTTTCGGCCTGTTAAACCTAATTCTGACTTTGCTTCCCCGAAAAGCTTTTTGACTTCTGCTACACCACTACTTGTGCTGCTGATCTCTATAAACCGGCTACCCACCATCGATGCTACACAACGAGCAATTGTAGTCTTCCCAGTCCCTGCCCCTCCCCATAATATCATAGATGGCAATCTGTCTTGTTCGATCAAGCCTCGCAGTATGCCGTGTGGCCCAACAAGCTCTTGTCCGAATACATCGTCCAGAGATGTTGGCCGCATCCGTTCAGCAAGTGGTGCTGCCTTTTGGAAAGCATTGGTCTTGGTTCTTTTCACTGGGGCATCTTCTGCTGGTCTCTCTGCAACTCTATCCTTGCTTTCGGCTGTAGATTGTGTCTGGATATCCTCAAAAGATCTCTTCCGCGAATGGTTGGACGTAGCTTGTGCGCTCTTGAAATGTGATTGGGACAAGGTAGGACTTTGGTCTGGCTTAGGTGTCAAAAACCCGGCAGCCTTCTTCGCTGCAGGTGTCTGGAAAAAGCTTGAGGTGGAGGGCTTTTGGGTGCCTGACGGTTTTTGGGACGAAGTTAGATTTGCTTGAGTGAGAGGTGGTGAGCTTTCTTCCAGGTACTTTTCGCATCCTGACTCGATATGTGGATCGATATCTTTCAGTTTTACTGCCTTCAGACATAATGGGCAAGCAACCATTTCGGGCACAAGTAGTCTAGCAAGGCTGTCGAGTGAGAAACTTGAGGACTGTTTTTGAGGATGGCTCTGAGAACGCGATAGGCCTTTGGGGGACGCGTTGTGGCGTTTAAGCTTTGGGCCATCCTAGAAAGGCATCACGCGATCAAAGCTCACTCTCACACCTAAATCTAACGTCGAAGTTGGAAGATGGTATCTGAGAGTGGGTGTGTCCTTGGAATAATAGCACAATTCGAAAAAGGGGTTGAAAGGCTAAAAGAGGATTATCATTTTAGCAGTATTATAGTAGTTTACGACATGAGTTAATACAAAGGTTATCGCTGTTATCCTTTCAGCCGCCTAGCCATCCATCATACTAAGTACGCAGGTTCATTAGCGGCGGCCCCGAGGGCCGAGCCACACTTGCTTAAATATCGAAGTTGAAAAGAAGTAGTTTAAGGAACAGTTTAATGAATAATATCGAACAAAGTCTTTTTATTAAGGTTGCTTTTGAAGGTAAGCTTTATACTTGCAAATTTCCTCTACAACTCAATCGAGTAGGCACTTGAAATAAGAGGCTATCCATCTTCAAGCACCATTAATCCGCACTGGAATGCCAAAAACATCTCCGAAAACAAGGAACAGCATGCACAAATCAATTATTATCATAGTTTTGATTTCTCTGGCTGTCACTATCGATGATATCATAAATGGGAAACTCTACTAGCGAAGATAGCATCTCCACCTCAGGGAGGTACCATCTCATTTGTCGCCTTTCCTCCTGCTCTACCCCGAACCTGAGGGAGCCCATTTGCAGTCATATATCCAACGCCAGAAGATTATGAGACTAGTATACACAACTGATCATCTAATGTGCAGTCCCGAGTCGCACATAAAAGGAAAATTTGCTTCATGCTGATGCCATGCTTCTCAATTTAGAATTATCCCATGCAGCTCCAATAACATCGTTTCGAGAAGCTATGAGGTATTACTTCTCCCGCGCATACTCATAAGTGTTATCATCCCTAAATGGATCTGAAAGACGACGATTACCCTCCACATGCAAGATGGCTGTCGATGCAGGCGATACATCCCGACTCCCCCTTCTCCCCGAATATTTGCCCTCCATAAAACCACCACCGTCCTCTCCCACCGCCTCAGAATAGCTCGGAGATTGTTCTTGCGGATGGCTTTGCTGCTCTTGGACATAATCAGGAGAACGATCTGGCCTTCCTTCCCCGCGTGTCTTGTCCTTTTTGGAATCGAAATAAATCGCACTAGCCAGGGCAGCCAGAACAGCCAAGACCCAAACCAGAACTACACAAGTATAGATGATAGCTTCTTCCCTAATACCGCTTGCGAGTTTGTTCGAGACCTTGACTACGGCGCTTGTGATGCTATCGGAGGCAATATCTCCTGGTGCACTGAGGAATGATTCTCCAGACGAGGAGTTGGACAGGCTGGCCGATGCGCCGAGGGAAAATACATCGGTTCGGAATTCGGGGAAGGTAACGTAGGCATTGTCCGAGACCCATGTGAGGCCTGTTTCGATGCCAGCAATCTTGAGTCCGATTAGGTAATTGAGAGCTTGTGAGATGGGGTCGTAGAGGATGGTGCCACCGAACGTGTCGTTCAGTGCAGTTGACATTTGGTCCGAGAAGGCGTTGAGAGTATCGTTCAGTGCATGCGTTGTTGTGTTGACCCAACCGAATACCTCCTTGTTGATTAGTGTATTGGTGCTATTGATGACACCGTTTGCATCAACAGCCCAAGCTGTTGATGCCTCGTCAAGTGCGGAGACGACTTGTTGACTAAAATTTCCTACTTCTGCAGCAAGTTTTGGGGCTTCTTTGTCAATCACCTGGAGAACAATGTATTGACAGAGACAGCCGAAAAGGCCTGCTATACCCAGAGCCAAGACAAATAATACAGGAAGAGAGGTGATGTAAGCTACAAACCAGCGAGCGAGAATCTTGCGCTTAGAACTCTTGAACTTCTTGGCAATCGTTAGACCAGCTGTTGCAGTGTATGGCCGTGAGGCAATATAAATTGCATCCATCTTATCAATGGCGTTTTCCTTGATCAAAGTAGCGCGTTCTTGCATTTGATGCCACCGTCTAATCTCTAGGAATCCCATTGGTATGCAAACAGCCACAGCGAGAATAGTGAGAACGGCAATAAAAACTGTCCGTGCTGTGTAAATTGCCTTCACAAGGGCATCGAAGAAGTTATCAAGGGCTGGATTGTCACTGCAGAACGTCAAAGCTTTCTTCTGCGCTACTGGGAACACTGATTTATCAAATGTATATGCGGCCACAGATGAGTTGATGAGCGTCTTAACTTCTTCGAAAGGGAGACGTAGGACGTTATTGGTGAAGTTTTGGACTTGAGCAAAAGTCGGGATATTGGCGTTGAGTTTATTGAGATCGGAGTCCATGGTTGTGGGATCAACCTGGATGCTGGTGAGTGCTGTGATCGACGAGTTTAAATTAATCGTAGGTTGTGATTGACCACCTCCGATTATTCCTCCAATATTGATATCCGAGAGAAATGAGTTGAGATCGTTTTCGAAATTGCCAATATCTGAAGCCATAGTTCCAGTTATACTCGCGATAGACTTGTTCATAAAGGCACCGACATCTTCGATCATCTGGATAGCCACCTGCAAACTACCTGAAATGACCAAAGTGATCAGGCAGACATATGTCGAGGTCAACATATTGACGTAGAACACGACCAGTTCCTCAACGCCCGTAACGGTGAGTTGCAAACCACTCATGAGTCCATTGACGGCTTTAGTGACTCCATCGGCAGCCATGGCGTTGACACCCTCCGAAAGATAATGAGGCATCGAAGCCATGGTACTGCCGGCATTCTCGACACTCGTGCATGCTGATAAGGCTTCGGCTTTAGCGTTGGCGATGTCGTAATTGATATCTTTGATGGAGAGAAGAAGTCGACAGATGACTAGAATCAACAACACAGTCCATCGATTGAAAACTATTTGTGATAGTCGTGCTTGAAGCCCGAGATATGGCGTGTGATAAGGTAGGGTATTAGCTGTCGGAGGAAGCTTGGCGCCGGGCCATTCGCGCATCTCATGATCGCCAGCAGTCAGAGATAAGGGTATGGCTGGGAACTCGTGGGTTTGTTGCTTTTTAGTGAAAGACATATCTGTATGTGATGATACGAAATCTTTAACTCCATCCAGTGGAGACATGTTGGTATGTGTATGCTCGAATGAAATGTTGCGTGAGTGTAGAAATTCTATGTGGTGTAGGAAATATGATGGTTATTTATTATAACAAAACATTTGGAATAACTTGACAGGACGATGCGAATGAAATGTGAATGGTATTGTGGTTATTGTTTTCAAAAGGCACAAAGGGACAATTAGTATTGACAGGGAAACAATAGGAAGGATATCCCGCGAGCTAGCGTGAATATGAGGAAAACGGATGTGGCTTGTCTTTGAAACTACGCCGGCCTTTAAGATGGCCAAGAAACTCGACGAAAGGAAGATTTTCTAAAACAATGAATCCTCTGTTTCCGTCTAAATTGACGGGGGCCATGCGTCAATGCTCGCGGCTTTGTGTTGACTCGATATCCTTTGCTGTGGTCGCCGCCGTTCCAAAAATAAGCGCTTTGAAGTTGAGGCCTCACAGCCAACCGAATATTTAGCCGTTGACGACCCTGAAATGCGCCTTTGAATCCTAGGAGGGAAGGGACCTGGCGTACACGCGATATGATGTAACTTTTTCGTATTCATCTTGAAGGTATCTCATGTTTGTCGCCGGAGGATGTCTGACCGGGCGTAATATTCTGGGTGAGTATGTTTGACCTGGGACTGGTCGACATAGTGATCTATTGCAATATCAGCTACGCTACGGCTGCGCTTTTGAGTGCTCGTCCCAGGGGAGGCAGGCACCTATCAAAGTATCAAGCGTCTTTGTTTGCTTGAATTGCTGGAATGAACCACTTGGTTCCAGATTGACGCAGGCTTTAAGCTCGCCTTGGAGACAGCTGCGCTCGCAGCGATTGGAGCCAGAAACCGAGTGGCCAGCAGTGTAAGCTGTCCTTTGTGGACTTTGTGGGGAGATACACGATCATAATACAACATAGGCCACCAAAGTGATCTGATCGAGAACGTTCAACATAGGTAAATGGACGGCGTAGTATCTTTCATGTTGAAGGAGGTCAAACAATGCTGGCACCTGCGTTGGCTTGGTGGATGTCATCCAAGCAAATTCGGATCGGAGTATTTAAATCCCCGGCCTTCGCCTGCATGACATAGGAATGTTCATAGTACAAGACTAAAGCACCTAGTCACTATTCTCAGACGCTCCTCGCTAGTGAACCTCTCTGATTCCGGCGTGCTCCACGATAATGCTGATTGCGCGTTTAGAAAGAAGGGCCCCAATTGAGCCTAAGGTTTTATTTTGCCCAGTTCTACCTAAGCGCTATGTAGGCGCCTTCCACACATACGATAGTAATTTGCCGCCAGACCGGGTTGTTGGTCGTCATAGGTGGGTATAAATGCAACGTACTAAAGTCACGGGTATATTCTTATGCACTTAATTTGGAAGTAACTTTATCCAAATCTAACAATACAACAGGCAGCTCTGTGAGAACGCCCTCACGATTCATTGACGAGCACCTTAACATCGGCTACAACAGCTCTAGCCATCTTCTTCAAGAATGTTCTCTGATCAGCTTCACGGTATTTCTCCCAACTGTCTAGCCCCTCCTTAGCTTGAATGCTCAATGTCTCATATCCTTGTTTGATAACCCCGGATACTTGAACACTTGTCAAGTGCTTCCCCCTCCGTCTAGAAGAGCCCTCCTCGAGGAGTTGATTGTAGTGTGTGCTGACACTAATCAACGTTTCGATCGAGCTCGTTGGCCGTTTCCCTAATTCATAATTGTCACGGAATTTGACAAGAATTTCCCCCGTCTCGACGAGTTTGTAGAAAAGGTCGTCGTATGCCGTTGGGCTAGGGAGGAAAGCTTCACCAGCTGCCAGCGAGAGCGCGATAAGATTCACAAGGTCGTCAAGGAGAATCTCGATGTGTGGTACGTTCTTCAAATCAGTGGTATAGGTGGTAAGAAAGCGAACAACGGCAAGTAGTGATCGAAAAAGCTCCGCCCAGTGATATGTGAGGCGTGTCCTCGACCGTGACAGGTGCGATATAACTCTCATAATAGTTCCAACGCACAGTATATAAAGCTCTACATCTAGACGACGTCGCAAGTTATGGTTAATGCCATCAATCATGATGTCAAGGATGCTAGCTGCTAGTATTCGGTCCGCACGAACTAAGGGCAGGTATGGTTGTCTTTGGCGACATAGCCGGACGGTCATCTTGCTCTCATCGCTGCAAATCCTTTTGCAGAGTACTTGGTCTTCTACTAAAAGCCGTATAATCAAGATACTGGTTCGGGCATATAGTGTTCCCCGTAAAGACGAGTAGGCATGTTCTAAGATATAAGAGGTGAGTGAGAGGAAGCTGCTGATGGGCGTTTCTGTCCCCTTTTCGGCTGGTAGGGAGATAAAATTGAAGCAGAATAGCTTATTCGCATGAGTGAAATCATAAGTTGCAAGTAGTACAGCGGCTTCACTACTTGGGCTAGAGAAGAATTAGCAACCAGAACCAAGCAGCACTCGCTTTTCCACGTACAGGTTTGCAAACATCTCCTTTGCAACCTCAGGATCTATTGCTGGAGCCGGTGCCTTGACACCGGGGGCTAACCCCCCCAGTCCAATCATGTTCAACGTATTGCCGATAGACCATCCTTCTGGAAGATCTTCTTGAATTGCAATATATTTTGCACGAGACTCTGTACAAGTCTGCCCCACAGATCTGATTATTGCCTGTATCGTTCCTTCGTTGACAAAGTCATCTAGTCGTAATCGATATGGGTTTTGAAATTCAAATTTGTTGTAATTTGCTAAAAGACCAAGGAGAGTAAATGGCTCAAACGCTCGAGAACTGGTATCTGAATCTTGGATAAACTGCGGGTGTAAGTTGACATTTCATGGGGGGAAACGGAGCTCCTACTTTCATGAGAGAAGGAAATAAGTCGCGGTGTGTAAAGTATGATAAGAGGCTGGTTTGGTACGCGCCGGAGACCACGGAGAGTGCGGCCTGTATAGCTTTCTGGCGAACATCCACTGAACCCGCTTTAGCATATGCTCGTGCGTATAGAATGAGAAGTGATTACAAGTTCTTCCCGTTCTGATTGTAACATCCAGCGCAGCCACAAAATCCGTGAATACGGCATCCACTTGGTCCAATCCTGCAAGAACATTTATGATATCAGAGCTGGGATTCGTATATTTTTTCGGGAGTACCGAAGCGAGAAAAGCAGTGATAGTCTGTCCAGTTAGCTTCGTCTCGATGAAGAGGCTCTTCGCACTTACATCGAGGGCATGCGCGTCAGCCGGAGCACTTCCTGCTTTGATGCATGCTATGGCCCTGGAGAACAACTGCCTCGTCTGCGCCTAAACCCAAATCAGATCCATATCGTCTCCATCAGCCTACAGCCTCGTACCTGAAGATGCAGCAGATCGTCGGGACTCAAATCCTCGATGAGCCTCTGCAATGTAGCCTTGTCGGGCTTCAAGAGGAAGAACTCCTTCCAGTATCCCTCGGATTTCTCTTGGTCGTCTTCATCCTGCCCAGAGGTTAATAACGGACGGCGCAAGAGGATGTCTATATGTGTAGGCGCCCACCTTGAACAATTCCTCGTACAAAGAGACAACTTTCTGCTGGAATACTTCTGGGCGCGCCTGCTGAGTCAGAGGAGATGGCTCCATGCTTTACTTCATAGTAGCAGCCGCGAGAAATAGCCAGGACCGGGAAGGAGAAAGAAGTGCGCAACAGGATTCGTGTCTTTGCGAACGAAATGGACGTCGCACTCTACTCGCTTTCCCACAGACTCGTCAGCCCCAACCCAACTGTGTGGCTCAGTCCTGACGCAAGGATCCTCTGCCGATCAAGCACGGGCAGGTTAGTGCCGAGGCGCCGCTAGAGTTACATCACCGCTCTGCAGCTGACCCGGACTTTGGCTTCAAGAGAAATCATCTGAACCGCTAAGCAAGGTCTTGGGGATTTCCCCGTCTTCTGCATTCATCGTCGGCCTCCTGCTTGTCCTAGATATGGCCATTCACACCCTCGTCTTCCTATGACAACTGGTCGCCTTCCGCGGGGTTTTTCCGTGTGCTTATAAACAAACACACTGTGATTGGCTCCTGTCCTCGGAAACCGTTTGCTCGTCCTCAAAGTGGCGAGATTATCAATAGAGTCAACAGCCGGATTCTTAACCGTCGGCCCAGCACTCACTCTCTCAACATTCTCACGCAAGCGCAAACCGCATCGACGACCTCAGATACGCCTATAAATATACCGGAGCGATGATTAAAATATCTGCGCAGAAAGGCTTCGGCCCATTGGCCTCCTCCAGACCTTCTTTATTCCGATTATCCTCGACCTTAGCAACTTGCTCACAACCGCCACATCGGCAGGCTGTCCGCAATTTCTCTTCTCACCACTCCCCGCTACTATCTTCGAAGAGGAAGATGCAAACTATTGCTGCGTATCAGCCTTATCCTCTAGAGACGCCGCCCCCGCTACCTCAAAATTCCCGCTTCCCCGACACAGCTATGGCAGGAGGAACCCCTCAGCTCAACGATACGAGGCCGCCAGAGCAGATGGGGCACTACGAGATCGGCATACCGCCGTCAGCAGAGGGGAATGCATCATTCGGTCTTTCCAGGCAGGAGGCGCAGAAGACGTCTCCAGCATCGACAGTTTCCCAACAACCTCGGCAGAAGACCAGACCAAAATTGCGAGCAAGAAAGGCTGCTATGAAGCTCACGCCAGGGGCGGTCAAACAATTGCAAGCGATTCTCTGCCAACCCGAACCAAAGTTCATCAAGATTGGCGTAAAGAACAGAGGCTGCAGCGGGCTGGCATATCATCTGGAATACGTCGAGAAGCCGGGCATGTTCGACGAAGAAGTAGAGCAAGATGGAGTCAAGGTTCTGATCGATAGCAAGGCATTATTTAGCATTATTGGGAGCGAGATGGATTGGGTAGAAGACAAACTCAACCAGAGATTCGTGTTTAAGAATCCGAACATAAGTAAGACTCATATCTCTTTATATCGCGGATAAGTGCTAACCACGGACACAGAGGGAGAGTGCGGATGCGGGGAATCCTTTATGGTGTAACAATATGGGACTGGGAATTGCAAGATCGGTTTTTACAAGCGTAGCATTGGGATGGCATTGACATGAATGGCGTTCGGGGTCAGGATACCGGCATCAAGACCAGATGAGTAGATGCACAAATAGCACCAGAATGGAATATCCTGCGACACAGAGGACCGTACAAGGAGAGCTATTTCGGCATTCGGTACGGTAGTAGATGAAGCGTTAGATATATATATATATATATGAATATATATCTGTATGGTATATCTATCAAAAAACTCCACCACATGCTCATTACAATGCCCATATTTAAACTCTAACTCCTTTCCGGCCATCTAAAACGCCCCGGGCTCGTAATCAATAACCCTCACATTCTGTAGAATGCCATCCAAACTCCTCACAAACTCCTGTTGCGCCGGATCCTTTTGCAGATAATAATTCCTGTCCTCTTTATTGGCGAAGTGCGAAACGAAAGCATGAGAGAAACCCCCCTGTCGCATTAATCAGTATCTTTCCCAGCGTGCGTAAGAAGAGAGGGGATCTCAACTACTTGGTGACCCTCGGGCGAATTATCTCTTCCGCCTGAGATCTCGAGGATATATGGTTTTCTGGTGCTTGGGTGTATGCATTTTTCTTGCAGGGCTAGCATTCGTTGGCAAACCTGTAGGCAAACACCATGATTAGCACGAAGTCCATCGTTATTCTGGACATTCGGATGGGCAAGATTTGGCGCGAAAGAGAGCCCTTCAGATATCTAGAGGAATAGAACAGAAAAGAGCCGGTTTCAAGACACCACGATACCCCTTCCCCATCGCCAGATTAGATTACGAGGAGACAAGAGGACAACATGCATCTTCAATGGTTTTCTTATGGATAATGGGTGAGAATTCGTAGAGGACGATGTGTACGACAGTCATATTGCTTGCTTCGCGCAATAGAAAATCGAAGGTGAGAGCTTGTAGATTCCAAGTGGAAAACTTCCGGGGTGGCTAGGCAAAAGATTTCGAATTATCATATGATTTTGGAACGCTGCACGGTGGTCGTACGACTTTGAAATATGTCTTTTTGGATGGCCTTGAAGGACGGATGATGTCACCATCAGCAAAGGATGAAGAGGAGCTGCGTATTAAGGACTGTGCATATTATGCGATTTCGAAGGGGCTAGATGCAGCATCTCGGGGTCCCCATCAACAAGGTACTCGAACTCTTCCCTAGATCATCACGTTTGGCCTGCATTGCATCTAGCAGTCCACAAACTCTACGGCACATGGTGGGAAGGCGACTCTTGATTGAACAGAGATAAGGTAGGTGAATCGTTTCCCCTGCCCAAGAATGTGTTTGTCGTTATAGCCGGAGATCTCTCTGACTCACCACCGATATGTTCCTTCGGTTGTGAAATAACTTATCGTGAACTACTTCGTATACATATAGCCATCACAGAAAACAAGCTCGTCGCAGAAACAACATCCTCTATCCAACACATCCCGACCTCCGGCAGATGTCTACCATGTCTAAACCACGAGCAAAGTAAGCCATCCCCAACTACAGCTTTCTCGCCAAAACTAAATAATCTCTAGCTTCCCTCCAGTTCGGGCCTGTCTATTTGATATGGATGGGTTGCTCCTCGATACGGAGGACCGATACACCTCCTGTCATAACCAGATCCTCGCTCGTTTCCATGCCGGCCCTCTGACATGGGACATAAAGTCCACTCTGCAGGGCCGGCCGGCGCTTCAATCCATCGAGCGAATTCTTACGCATTTCAAACTCCTTTCCATCGTCTCCGCTGCCGAATATGTCTCCGCTCTCTCCGTCATTCAAGCTCAAGAGTTTCCAAAGGCTGCGCCATTGCCTGGGGTGGAGAAGCTATTAGGAGAATTAAAGGAATTAGAGACCAAGGGGAAGATACATATCGCACTCGCAACCAGCAGTAATACGGCACACTACAAAATCAAGACTACGCATTTGCAACCGCTATTCTCAAACTTCCCTCCAGGAAGATTGATAATGGGCGATGATCCTCGGATCCCGCAGGGGAGAGGAAAACCATGTCCAGATATCTATCTCCTGGCTTTAAAATGCATAAACGACAGCTTAGCGGAAGGAGTGGAGAAGATAAAACCAGAAGAATGCTTGGTGTTTGAAGATGGTATTCCAGGTGTGGTGGCTGGGAGGAGAGCGGGTATGAGAGTCGTTTGGTGTCCCCATCCTGCCCTGAAAGAAATGTATATCGGGAGAGAAGGTGAGGTTTTAGCTATCTTAGCCGGAAAGCCACCTGGGGAGAAGGATGGGTATGTAGAGGGGAGAGTCGGTGATGGGTGGGCAGAGGTGGTGGGAAGTTTGGTAGATTTCCCCTTGGAGCGCTACGGCGTCGATAACAGAGGCTAGACGGGTATAGAGAGGCGAATCGTGAGCGATACTTTTGAAATGTGAGTTCAGCGAGATATCCTAGAAGTTTTCCTTGCAAAGACTAGAGTAGATAAAAGTCAATAGAGCATTGCGCTTCCCATGTCGTTTCAATGTTTCGGTGACCCAATTGTGTCTACTTGAACTCAATAAGTCCAAATGCCATCTCCATTATTCATGAATTCTACTTTATTAACTTTAGTAAGGGTTGCTTCAATCTTTAAATTTCATACCTCGGGCTATCCCATCAGCTTCGGTGTAAGCGGTGTTCGATAAAGTCAATAAAAGCTTGCTAGCCCCGGTATTGAGACCCAAGCTTGCAACATCCTCTTATGTCTCCTCTTCTAGTTGAGAATGGTTATTTCGTTGAATTTAGAAGTCGACGGGGAACGTACTTAGTGCCTAAATGGTCAGACTTCCTAAACGAAGTCTTCCAAAGTTACAATGATACACTCGAGGGCTAGAAGGGGTAAGAGGTAGCTGGGTAGAAACATGTAGCGGCAATGTTCAAACTGCAAGTGCTCTATAGAATATTAAGCATGAACAACATAATCAGCAGAGAGAGATAGAGGAAGTGATCAGCTAAGTAACGGGAAAGCAGCAAAATACCAATGCCGCTTGGCCCAAATGGAAACTTCTCTATGAATTATGGCTTATATGGAATTTCTTATGGTCGACCAGAGAGGACTAGGTTCAGAAACGAAAGACGCACATTGTACCATCAACGTCTTCACAATTTCATACCGCTACTCGAAAGGAAGAGGCCCTGGGCTGGAGGCTGTGGCACTACTAAAATAGACTACTAGTTTCCTAATTCTCGTGAAAGGTACATCAGCGTGGTGGACATGGAGTTAGCCAATCACTAATGCCTATACAACTATTCAAGGGTTGCCTAATTTAATGCCACATAATTTGCTGTAGGCGACTGACTAGCCGATGAAAGTCACATCAGGAGGAATGAAGTTAGAAGAGGGTCTTGAATCAAAGATATAGGAAGCTAATCTGCTATTACATTTACTATCTTATACATTAGCATAACTGGTTTGCAAGTAGTTATTCAACTTTAGTATAGCTACATCGAACACTTTCTCTAAAGTATACTCTAGTTTGAGCCTTCCTAACACTTCAAAGATTTAGCTAGATATCTTGAAGAGTGGAGTCCTTATCTCAAAAACAGGATTGAGATTCTTATTCGCTAAAGCCGCCGTTAATTTCATGGGCAGAGGATATAATTCCAGCATATACTAGCATACTCTTAAGACAGGCGTCTATAATTTCCATCCCTTGAGGCTGACCTTATGTATGTATATTGATGTATGAGGCTTTACGTGCTGGGCCTCAACCGTTAATAATGGCCCATTCATATCCAGGCAGAGTGGCAAGACGCTTTTCCGACTATCGTACGTAATTTTCTTCCCAATCTTATAGAACTCTACAGAACGTATACAATAGTTTTTGATTTCGCGCGATTTTCTAACGGGAGTTTTGAGCATCTAAGGATAAATCGAAATTTCAAAAAAAAAAAGTTACTTGAGTAGGGTCCCTTTTGTCTTCGACAGGTCATGGCAAGCTGACTAGACTAGCAGCTAAACCAGTTTCTAAGCCAATCGGATCACTTGGTTTGTTCGGCTTGTACTCGCTCTAGTGTGACGCGTTACTTTGGTACACTATACGATTTAGCTCTGAACCATTTCCCTACCGAGGGAGGCAAGTCTTGCTTGCGAATGACCACCTCTGACTCCTGACCTACTTATAGATAGCAAAATTGGCTACAAGATGGGTAGAACGCGTTTTATAATATAAAAACAACGGGGAGTTCAATATATCTTTGCAGCCATGCCAAATAGTTGTAAAGCCAAGTTGGCCAGATACGTCTAGTAGAGTCAAAGGCGATGGCCATGTCAGCTATCCCTCGTTGCTTTCACAGTACGCCACAGTGTATTCATATAAGCCTTCCAAATCTAGGACAATGGAATCTATTATGTTCATGAAAATTGGCCAGCAAAGGCGAAAGAGATACTGGAGCAACCACTCAAAGCGTTGAGAATGGATGACCGGAAAAAGAAGAAGGTAGTGAATAATCGGAAAGTAACTAGTGAGTCTATCGAGGCACTATGGATAGCCCACTAACACTAGGACTCACACATATCAATCTCCCCACATCATAATTATTTTAGAAAATCTCATCCGCGAACATGACATTAAGTCTCTTTTATGATCTACATGGCAAAACGCTAAGGATTCTTCCAATCGTCACCCTTCGCAGAGTGGAATCTAATGCGCCTCTATAAAACAACTATGACCTACATAACCTCGCTGAATCCTTGATATGGCAGTCAAGCTTGACCAAGCTTGAACTCCATACCACAGCTACTCCTATACGCCAATATACGCCACCGGTCTAGCTATGGAAAACAGAACAAATATCGGGCTCGACATGCAGGGGATGGCAGAGAGTGCCTCCTCAAAGAACTCACAAAGCGACGTACCTTGTTTCATTGTTCCCACCCCCTTTTACCACCATTTTCATACGGTAAACCTTTGGCATGGTGGGAACAAGAGCCTTCTTCTCCTCATCCCCAATATAGGCCTTATACCTATCTTCCACGCACCCCTTCGCTTCTCTGAGCTGATCATACCAGTGCCTCTCAGGCGTTCCAGCTTTACACTTCTCCGCGCCCAAAAACTTGATATCGAACTCCCCTCTCGAGCTCGACAACCGCAACTGCTCCAACCCCCTCTTCCCCAACTCCAGCCCGGGATCCTGACGATAGAGCACCACCTCCTTCAACGGCATCTTCGCCAAATCGTGAAAGAGCAAGCCCTCGCCCACATCCCCAATCGCCACCGCGACCCTCTGAATCCTCTCATTCTCCAAAAACAGAGACTCCAGCATCTCGCCCGTCCACTTCCTCTCCTCCATCGGCACGATCCAGTCCACCGCCCAGTTCACCCAGATCCGCGCCTCGGTCGACACGAAGAAACCATGCTGCATCTCATGGACCGTCCCAAACGCACACTCATAATATTTCGACGCCACGCTCCGCGACTCCTCGTTCGCCTGGAGCACCCCCGGGCAAGGGGTAGCGCTCTCGTACCGGCAACATTGATAGCTGTTCCGGCCGATGGAGTAGTTGCGTTGGTACATGGACCAGAGGTCAACATATCTCGGGATAAAGCATGCCTCCCTCCAGATCTGGAGACGGAGCTCCGGGGGCAGGGAGGAGAAGCAGGTAAAGGCTCTTTGTGTCGACGTGCTCGCTCTCGTTTCTATCCTCGATTTTGAAAGCACCAACTTGTCTATTATTTCTGAAGACATAATGTTTTTTGCTTTTCGGAGTTAAGGCCTCGCTGGCTGTGATAGGGCTGCGCTATATGAAAAAAGGGGCCAGTGCACAAGGGTCCTATGCGCAGCATTAGACTTCCGCCTCAGTCCACCAAGAAGAAGGGAATCACATACAAACATTCGAGTACTCAATCACAAAGTTGTGTCTATCGCATTCCAAATGATGTTACAATGGAAGGAAATGGCGAGTCTTCGAGAGAAGAGAATCTTTTTATATCTTATTTGTTTCCGGCAGAGTATTTACACATTTAGGCGGTGAATGTTCCCGAATCGCCGCATACATACCGTGATGTTTAGGGTGGCATCATCACCAAGTGAGGCCACTGTGGACATTCGGGCCTTTGGGCACAATTTCACAATTTTTATTGAGGGTACGGCCCCGTCAAGAGTGGCCTGACGCATTGGGTCGAGCGAACTTCACTCAGGATGCCGAGCAAGCTTGTTTATTATTATTGACTTTATTGTATCGCTTTTGGCAATGGCAGCAGTCTCATAGTTGAGAGCTCCCTAGTCATAAACTATTTTACACGTGTAATTTTGTCTCCTTGCCCTCTCTCCAAGATTGCGACGCAAAATCAGCCATCACGGAAGACGTGCGGAAGCATGTAGCTCTTCTCCCACTTCAATTTGCTTTCTCATCTCAAAAGAAGAAGTGCCGCATCACATCCTCGGTGATCCAGAGGATGACTTCATCAAAGCCATCAAGTGTCTAGTTACGCACCGGGATGATTCGGGAAGCAGCGCGGAAAGAAGACGAGATAGCGGCAGTACGACTGCTTCGGTAAGTAATCTACAAGGTCACAGCTGTGAGATATATCGTACAATCATAAAAGGTGTCGGATGTCGGATGCTGGGGTGGAAGTGGGAGAGGGAGTTGGATTTCAGTGGTCCGCAGACTTCACATCGATTTATTCTTCCTCGGAATCAGAATCCTCGTCTCCACTGGACTCCTCCTCCTGTTGTTCAACGGCTAAGAAAAATTAGCATCCGAGCGAGCAGATGTACAAGTGGGCCACAGAAAACTTACTGGGGATGACAGGCTCTTGGGAACCAGATTTCTGTCTTTCGTATTCTGTCAACTTCCCTTGTAGAGCTTGAATCTTCCGTTCTTGCTCGGTCTTGCTCATCGGCTTGTTTTTCTTCTTTGGAGGCGGCTTGGCTACAGGTTGCGGAGCCGCAGTCTGTGCCATTTTTGCCCGAACTTCAGCCTCGATGTGAGGTAAGTGGATAGAGACGATGTCATAGATTTTCCAAAGAAGTCCAACACTAATAGAATCAATGTCAAGTTCAATTGTGCCATCCTCATCCTATAAACTTGTCAGCGGGTTATTATCAGCAAGATGATTGTGCACCCACCTCGAGGTCGTCTTGTTCCGCCTTGATCATCAGCAAAACTTCACCTTGGATATCGTCAGGGAGACACTGGATGCCTTGGGAGATGGTTTCTTTTTCAACAGTAGATAAGTTCGCCTCATTCCGCTCCCTCTTTCTGGATTTTTGATGATTGTTCTTTTGCTTCGTACCAGCTTGAGTTCTCTTTGCTGGAGCAAGTTTCTTCGATTTGAGCGCCCTCGACTTCGGAGTCTTCTTTCTCTTTGCCTCATTCGCCTCCTCCTCGGCAACCTTGGCTTTTACCACATCAACCAAGTTTTGCTGGAGATCTATTTCAAATTGTGTAACTCTACTGTTCATCATGTCGAGTAGCTTTGACTGTTCCGCAAGAAGACGATCTTTTGCCATGCTAAGTGTGCTTTGCGCTGATGAGGCTTCAGGCGCAGCATCTTCATACTCTTCTTCATCGTCATCCTCGTCTGCGCTCTCTGGGCTAGCAACCGGAGGTGCATGGTTAGCCATCCACTGGTCCTTTCTATCCCATTCGGATTTAAACACGTCCTCAAGCTGATGGCCAAGTGTTGCTATGTAGTTTGGCTCCGGATTGAATTTGAAGCAGTTTTGGAACATCAGTCTCATGTCCTTCTCAAATTCAAGAGCGTTGGCATATTCGCCACGGCTCAGCTTCTTGTCTATCGTGGAAAGATCCATTGGTTTCTTAATAATGGTGAAATATGACGGAATATTGAGAGCAACTGGGTCGACTGGCTTTAAGAAATGCTCCGTAATAGGGAAGTGTTTAGTCTTCAACAGCTCATTAATAACTTCTCTACAAAATTTGAGCTCGGCAGCATGCTTTGTGTTCTTCTTAGGTCTTGATGTGGAATACGGAAGGTCCTTATTCTTGGGTGGATGGATCTCTCGTTTCGGTCGCCCACCATCTGTCTTCGTAGAATCACGACGGATCATAGGGAGATTTGTATTGGGGTCTAAAGCAAATGTTTGTGTGGGGGCGGCAGCAGGTGGTGCGACAGGGCGTACATTTCTTGGTTGTCGGGAAGCGGCTGGAGCTGGCGAAGCTTGAGGGGTTGAATTGCGGACAGGAGTTGATCTTTTTGCCTTCTTATCCTTCTTCTTAGTAGGTTCTCGAGGAAGAAATTCCAATCGATCAAAAATGGCCTTTTGAACTGCTCTTGCAGCAGCAGTGACGACATGAACTTCGCCGTTGTAAGCAATAGTATTCCGGACAAGGAGATTAATGTCACGTTTGAAGTCCTCTATGCTAGAATATGTATTGGATGAAAGTTTCCGCTCCATGGTCTCGAAATCGATAGGATTGGCAGTAACTGCTGCATAGGAAGCAGCAAGATCTGGCCAAAGAACAGCAACTGGCTTGAGGAAGTTCTTACCGCTGTTGTTTCGACCTTGTGCCTTGAGGATCTTGATAATTTCCTTGGCCTGAAATTCCGGGATACCCGTCTCAGCTTTGTGACCATTTGCCACCGATGCTCCATTTGCAATTGGCGAATCTGTAGTGAAAGTGTCCTCGGTCCTAGATCGCTTAGCAGACGGCTGATTTATATCATCGTCGTCTTCGCGTTCTCGTGCAATCTTCGTGGGGGGAAGAGGCTGAGAAGCGTCACCCATCTCAATATCGACGGATTCCATAGTCTTCACCACAGCCGAATCTTGTTCCAGTGTTCTTTTCACTTCTGTGTTTGCGTCGAGGCTTGTTTCGGGCCCAAGTGCCGGCTTACTGTGCAGAGGAGCAACGGAGCTCTCCTGAGTTGAGGTCGGAGATGGCACGGAAGGGAGCACGTCGTGTTGGACGGAAGCGTCTAGATTCTCAAGTTTAGGAGCAGATGTTATATTGATATCGGATGCCACTTCGAGGGCAGGGTGGAGCTTTTCCGGTTGACCTAGGATAGCTTCGCTTCCTACGAGAGGTGAACTCGTATTTCTGAGATCAGACTCATGCGCCGCGACAATAGGTGGTACTGCAGACGAGGTGAGAGTGTCGTCAACAGCCGCATTAATGGTAGATTCAATTGATGTTGGTAAAAACGAGGTGTGCTGCGTCTCGGGAGACGTCGACAGCTGCACCTCGGAGGTCGTAGTGTTTGTCTCGGGGAATTGGGAAGAGGGATCGGTCGCAGGGGTATTTGTTGGTTGCGAGGCGCCTGGAGATGCAGTGACGGGTTCAATTGTTTGGTTCGAGGCGAACGCGTCAGAATTGTTTGCGCCATTCACTTTGATGCTAGTTTGTGAGATAGAAGTTGAATCTGTGATATCTTCTTTCAAGGGTGTGGCATCGGCAGCGGCATCAAGGCTAGTCTCATTTCGATTTGCGACTCTGCAAAAAAATATATTGATAAATAAGTGTACATGAAGGACGTGGAAAAAAAGAAATTCGAGGTAGACTCACCCGTTGATGTCTATATCCAAAGCCATCTTGTCTGATGATGGAACGGGCGGTATCTTCTGCTCGAATGCGACACCTTCTGGATGTTGAGAGGTCATGACGGCCATCAACAAACAGGACGTCTATTGCGCGAGGCAATAGCCCACGATACGAGTGAACCCAGTCAACGAGCAGCAATTTGCATGCAGCAAATGCCAAAGAAAAGGGAAGAATTACGCGACTGTTAATACCGACTCACAGACCAAGTCGACGAGGTGGATGGGAGCGATGCTTCTTGTCGCAAACCAAGCGGCAGCCTCGCGCTCAATTTATAGCCTCGCCTCTATGCCGAGATTTGCCACCGGTCGCAAAGTCACCAAGGGCACCGAGGACGATTCCTTTGTCTCTTCGACACGACGCGCCACTGCCACAGGCAACGAGCAGAATCCTTGGGCACGAAGGTTGTGGTGGATAGCGACGACGACACCTCGCGATCGAAGTTGGTTGTGGATGAACCAAGTCGCGTCGTGAAGTGCAGGTGCGCCTAACAAAAGAGAGCGGGAGCCTCGAAGCGCAAATGCGGAATCAACAAATAGCAGACCTGGACCCAGACCGACACGCCGTCGCTCAGGACAGATAGACAGGAGAATGCGTGGGCTCCGAAAGGTGAATTCAAGTCTCGGTGCGGTAGATGGAGACTGGAAGTCGATGTCGATGGGGATGCGCGATGGGTGGTGGGTATGGTATGGTGGGTGTGGATGTGTAAAAAGTCCGGGTCATGTGGTTCGGGCGTCGCGACGAATGAGGTGTGGCATCACCAAAAAGATCAAGAATTCAGCTATGCGAAAAAGATGGACGAGGGAGACTCTTTAAATCGCGACGGAAGATGGAGCAATGGCGGGGACGCTAAAATTCGCATGAGTCAGCACCCTTCTCGCGCGTGATTGGTCCCTGCTTTTTCGCTACTTTAGCGTGTCTACATGAGCGCCCGATTGCAAAAAAAAATATGCTCCAGTGCCTCTGCAGCAAACTCCGGTTCACCAATAGCTTCGTGAAGATTTGGTTTCGGGTTTCTTCGGCGACCAAGGCATTCCTCCTAGCTCATAGATTTCGCGGTCTCTTGCGCAGATTCACACAACGGACAGGAAAATGTCGGCGAAGCGGAAACTCCCTCAGAAGCTTGGCCAGCCCGTGGTCAAGCAGAGTGTCAAGGTGCTAGGGAAGGGCAATCTGGACGAGTCGAGGACGCTTGTCAGTGGGGGGGGCAATGCCACCAAAATCAGCGTCAACGGAATGGAGGATGTGGTGGACATATCCAGCGACTCGGAGCCGGACAAAGACGAGATCTCGGACGCAGAGAGCGTGGTCGAGGAGGCATCGGTAGCTGGGGAAGATGTGGTGATGGATGGCATCGAGACATCCGTAGAGCCAGCCGTGCTGGAAGACGCCGAGGAGGCAGGCGAGCCATCCTTTGGCGATCTTGTCAAGGCGAATGCTGCCGAGATGATCGATGTCGCCGGCGCACTCGAGGACCCCTCCCCGCAAACCGTCACCTATCCCAAGGGGGCCCCCAAACAACCGCCCTCCGGTGCGTCACTCGGCACCGTCTTAACGCAGGCTCTCAAGACAAATGATATCTCCCTCCTCGAATCCTGCCTGCATACCACAGATATCAATACGATCCGCGCCACTATTCAACGTCTAGACTCTTCCCTCGCGGGGAAATTACTACAGAAGCTGGCCGAGCGGATACACAAGAGGCCTGGTAGAGCAGGAAGTCTTATGGTGTGGGTTCAATGGACATTGGTCACAAATGGAGGATACTTGGCAACACAACCCAACCTGATTAGGAGTTTGGCAGAATTAAACAAGGTCATTGATGAACGTGCAAAGGGATTGCCGAGCCTATTATCGTTGAAGGGCAAGTTAGATATGCTGGAAGCGCAAATCGAGCTACGCAGAAGCATGCAAACACAGCGCCGATTGGACGAGGACGAGGACGACGAGGGCGTTATATATGTGGAGGGGCAGGAGAGCGAAGAAGAGGGTGCAGTCAAGGCAAAACTTAGCAACGGAGATCTGAGAGGTATCTCAGATGTCGATAGCGATGTATCGGAAGATATGCCATTGACGAATGGGGCGATTGCAGACTCGGAGGATGAGGAAGGGGACAGCAGCGATGGGGAAGATATGATAGACATGGAGGCAGAGGAGACAGATGCGGACTCGGGCGACGAAGAGGTTGATCATGACGATGAAGACTCGCAAGATGAAGATGATGACAGCGACGATGGAATCAAAGCGGCTCCTCCCACTAAGATGCCCCGGACCGGCCTCTTCTCGAAAAAAATATAAGATAATTGGATTGCACCACAGTAGTTGTTGCACGGGGCGTTCAATGGCTAAGGCGTTTACTTTATTTTGGTTTTGTTGGCCAGCTAAATGCATTGTCAGGAGTAAGTGTTAGACAAGATCTTGAGGAATTAACAATACCTTAGGGGGCAAAAATGCTCCTCGTTAATGACCATTTCTTTCCCAGTCTTCCACGGGTGCTCTAGGGGACCAGGTCCTGCATCTACTGTATTAGTTCCGGCCCCGACCATGGCGGGATTACATCCTACAAACCGCCCTCCGGGTGTTGCGGCTCCTGATTTTCCCCAATGATCTTTTCCTCCGACGCTGTAGCATCTGAACGAAGCAATTCCCAAGTAGAAACGTAGAGATAGGGCTGGAGGCTTCCTCCATAGGTTTGCCCTTCGTGAGAAGACATCCCGCAGCTCCAGTGGGAATGGCGACTTCGACCAGGGAAAGATAGCCTGGTGTTTCTCGACACTCGAACCCAGGAGTGACAAAAGAAGCGTCGGCCACATTTGGATCGAGAGTTGAAAGGGCATTGCGTGCCATGAACGATGCAGCTCTCTTAGCCCCAAGCCCACTCGCTGTTCAAGTGAGCGACGTCTGACCCTGCGTACGGTATGAGCCTCATGTGACGACGCAATTCGTCATCCATAAGGATTGGGACAAGAGCCATGGTGCAGTGTCGTCGACAACGTCTCGCATACACAACCAAATGAACAAGTTGAAGCCGGTCGTTGCCTCTCTATCTTCTCCTTTGTCTTCGTACGGCAGAACATGAATTATATTTCTCATTCCGAGTCGGAGTTCCTCTGCACTGGTAGGAGAGGACAGGACACCTCTCCATCCAACACGGCCACCCGATGTCAATCTCCCACTCAGCCACCCTTGTTCGAAGAGCCAGTCCCATTTAATATTTCGCGCTGCTGACGAGGCCTGCGAAGAGGCTCAATTCCACCCGCGTGCTTGGTTTCAGATGTCGCCCATATCTTCTTCATCAATTCCTCCAGCCGCTCCTCTCGTTGATGTTCTTCCTGCTGCTCACCACTGCCATCGCCATCTCTCACGGCCGCATCATCATCCGCCGTCACCACCTTTCCACGAGGCTGTGACACGCTCGCTCTTCATTTGTCCCAGCAGCATTGACGTCCCGGCGTGGCGCCTCTTGGCACTCTATCGGTGGTCTGCCAAGTCTTTACGCCCTCGTGGGAATGCGAGGCTGCCACATGCACAGCCTGATAACGATATACTAAAGCAAGGTTAAGGAGAGGGACCAAAGACTTGTTTATCTCTTACTGGGCGGGGAGGCATTTTCCGGGGCGATGCCCGCTTTGAAGAAGCGCCTTGGGGCCTCGATCTGTTTAACCGCATTTTCGCTGATCACCATTATACTTCTCCTCCCATCTTCACGGGTCAGTACCCAGCTGCAGAAGATCGGACTTCCGTCCTCGATCGACCAGTACTGGAATTGGGGAGAGGAGGAGGAGGAGGATGTTGGGGGCGTACGGCTCGTGGTCTTCGGTGATTCATGGGTCGATCATACCGTAGAAGATGGCCAGACGGGAAAAGGCAAAAGTTATGCGGAGGTCTTGTGTGATGAGGTACAGCTGGTCCTTTCGGGAGTCACCGAGAACTCGGCATCATTTGCGCGTCGAGGCTAATACTTTCTCAAGATTAATTGCACTTCCTGTCTCAACTATGCCGCCTCTCAGCCGTCTGCAGAGTACCCTGAACGCCCTCCAAGAGGAGCGATGACATCAAATTTAAACCACGACGCGGCTATGAATATCAGCAGTAGACCATCGATCGCGACCCAAGTTGTACCTGAAGTTCTCTTGCCTGATCTGGTTGCTCAGGTCGACTCCTTCATAAACTTGCCAGCACCGAAGACCATGCCCCCGGCAACCATATTTCTTCTCTCTTTTGGATTCTGGGATATTTATGATTTTGCAGATGTCGACTTTCAGACTGCCAAGTCGATCATAGATTCGTCTGTCACTCTGCTATTCTCCGAACTAAATATACTGTACGATCATTTCGTCGATATGTACAATACCATCGTGGATGAGGAAGCCCTGCTAGGTGGGAGCAACTCGACGGTTATACAGAAGCAACCGTCTTTTAAAGTAATCATTCCAAAGCTGTTCGATCCAACTCTCCTCCCCGGTTGGAGTTCCGAGAGGCCCTTGCCCGTATTACCGGACACTGTTGCCGAACAACAGAAAAACGCCGTCTATTTGACGACTCGCTGGAATACTCAGATGGAATTCCAAATGACTTCGTGGATCAACAATGACCTTCCAAAGGAAGATACTGAAAACCAGAGCGCTGCCAACAAGAGCATCAGCAGAGACGTCATCTACTACGACCTACCTAGCCTCCTTCTAGATCTCTTAGTTGAACACCAACTCGAAGACGAAGGTTTGCACGATGCTTCTGGGCTCGGAAAAGGCGAAAGCCCATTTCAGAGTGTATACCTGCCCTGTATGCAAGAGGGGGAAAGTGACGACACGAAGGGGTTTGTAGAGGTAAACGGGCTACTCGTTTGTCAACAGCCTGAAGAGTATCTTTGGTGGGACGGCTGGAATCTCGGAAAGTTGGCAAAGGAAATGATTGGGAAAGAGATAGCGATTATGGTTAAAGAAGGGAAGACGCTGAAGGCAGCTTGGGAGCAGGCAAAACATGTGCATGGACATTGATTTCAGGGTTAGCAGTCACCTTTCGGTTTTGTTTGAACAGAGTTTGGATGCATATCGAGTTGCTAAGCATTTCTCTTGTGGCATGAAAAAAAATACTAGTATATAGGTATGGCGTATGGCTTGGGGGCGGGCAAAGGCGCTTGTACATAACCTTGGGCTGGATATTTGTTGAGAAAATATATACAAGGTGTATATATATACCATATTAGAATTTCAACCAGTCATGACACCGTGGCTAGGGAGAACAATGTGAGGGTAGACGATACGCCGAGTAGAATATAATAGAATGCATTCATTGTGAACGAAGATTGAAGCAAGGGGGCGGCTGAAGTTGTCAATCTATCTCGGGACTAGCGCAGATCCCCCCTGCATACTGCATCGGAAGCGAGATGATGAGTCGCAAGGGCGAAATCCGAGCCCAGGGGCAGGGCACAGACACAGACCGGCCCACCAAGTTCTGGCCGGAGTGGAAACGTGTCGACTTCACGTGTTTTCTGACGAGATCTGACATAAGGAATGGGGCACTCCGACGGACTCGTCCATTGGCTTGGCACTTCGTGGCTCTCGCTCGCCACCAGAATATTTTTTTTTTCCTTTTTTTCATCGCGAGATGCTCAAACTGGGAACCCGGTGGCGGCCGACAAAAAAATTTAGTCAGGCATGATTTAATGGGGCAGGGAAGGCCTTCATGGGAGAGGAGTGTTTGTTGGGCCTAAATATGTTTGGGTAAGTGAGGAATAAATGAATAGCGGGTTCAAACTTGACTTTCTTGATGGTCATGGTGATAGGTAGGCGAAGGAGCACGGAGCAGGATGAGATGAGATGGTGAGCTGGATGCCGGCCTGTGGGTGGGGGATTTAGATATCTGATCAATCCACTGATCTAGGTCGGTCGAACTTCTCATCTGAGGAGAATATGAGGTTATATACAGACTACATGGACGAGTCTCTGGCTTATATATGCCTAGTCAACGGTCGCACTCTCAACTTCGAGGTACGGTTCAAATATCTTGGTTGCTGCTGCTACTCCTCTTTAGCCAAGCCTGGTCAAGTGAGTGTCTCACCATTAAGAGAATATGTTTAAGCTAAAGTAAATGATAACTTATATCTTCAAGTGTTTTTTTCATTCTGTCTCGATTTGCGTCGTTAATATTTAAAACTTGCCAGCTTGAAGTGAGTCTAATGCATTTTGCAACCCTTCTTTATCCCGACCGCTTCTAATTTATATTTGAACAAAACATGTATATATTTGTAACTTGTAAAACTATTGTTTTGTGTTTATGCTAGATTTAAAGGAACCTGCGACGTGTATTTTAAAAATAATACTATTCTACCTAATTCGTCGTAGACGTCCTGTCGATTAGACTCGTACACTGTTAGTTAGCGCACTTTTACAATTAATAAAATAATAGCATTAGGCTTATAGATCAAGTACGTAAGTTCTAGTATAGTAAGAGCTGATCTATACCTTTATAAAAGCATTTTAGCTGAGCGCTTTCGCTGCTTCACCTGGATCCCTACGAGCTGCACACGAGCTGCGCTTATAGTATAAATGTTTTATTCTTAATAATCTCGAGATATACCTATTATAAAAGTTAGTTTAATAAAAGAGAGAAGCGAGGTTGATGTGAAGACAACCTGCTGAGCATTCTTACATTTCTCATTTATTTAACCATCTGGCAAAAACTCTCTATCGAGAGGACATATACCTCTAAAAACCCCTTGTGCCTTTCGAAGTCGATTGGGAAGTCTAATTTTAATCTCAATACTATTCGAAATTATACCCGTTGGCAACTTCTTAGTAATAGGTGTAAATGTTTTAATAGCCGCTTGTCTCTATAGTAGATTATTAACTTCAAGCGAGGGTCGAGTTTCTTCTCTCCTTTAGCTATTTGATTAATCGGCTTAAATAATATAACAAACAAGATCACCTTTAACAGAGATAAATGCTATTAAAAACTAAAAGATAAAAGCATAAGACTTAAAAATATGATAAAAGAGCGAGTTTGCGAAGATAATCTTGATTTAAAATAGAAACGTAAATGAAAATATATTATATTAATAGTAAATTACCTCTGTAAGATAAACCAGCAAAATATTATAGTGCAAGATTCAATATCACTACTATATAAGTTTGGTTCAAGTATACCAACTCCCCAATAGTATTATGCCAACATGGCACAATTTAACAATAACATTTAAGCAATTACAATCTCATTTCTCCTCTTTGCTGCTACTATAGTAAGCGCATACAATACACCCTCCTATACCAAACCTACCAAACATAAAATCTCGAGCAGACGAACAAACACTTCAAGCCTACAGGTACTCTCCACAATTACTTTCTTCCGTCTCACCAAATACTGGCGTCTCCTGCATCTTACCTCCCTTCGGCTACTATTAAGTCTTCGGCATTCCAACCACGGCGCTCCCCCTCCTTCTATAATACCTCTAGTAGTACTTACTCTAAGAAACTGGACCCAACTTAGAAACCGCCCAAAAAGCCAACTACAAAAAGCGAAGACACTTCTCCCTCAAGAAAAAGATGACGTTAAAATCTGCCTCGACTCTATACCGCTAGGCGCAAAGCCCAGTGTAGCCACACGCGATAAATGGAAACTAGAAAAGGAAAGCAGGATGTTGTAAACAATATAAAACAAAATTTAGAGGAAGATAAACCTCTCTCCCCCACCTTCCCAAAGTTTAGCAGGCCTACACGCAGACATCTGTTGTTCTACAGACACCGAATTAGCAAGTTCATCTTAGTTGCTAAGAAATTTATAGTACTTTGTAACAATACTCATCCCAAAATAAGCCCACTACCCCTTTTGAGCTTAGCTATTCTGTTATATGTAGAGATAAGGATATAATAAGAGTATATTTGTAAACGTGGACTTCAAGATCGTGACTACATAAACTTTATAGTATACGTATTATACCGGATGTCGAATGCGAGAAGCATAGGCTCAGGTATTTCAAAGCTAGCAATGCCGCAATACCGCAATACCCAAGGAGCCATTTCTTTTAGCTCAAATTCCCCTACGACTTTATAGATGAAAAGGGGCTCATACTTTACTGCCTACATGCTTATCAAAAACCCGAACGAGATATCATAACAGACGAAACGCAGAAATGCTTGAATAAAGCCAGGGATTATTCAATGATTCGTTTTTAATGAAGCTACTTGAATACTCCACTAACCGATGTCTATTTTTACACTGTCCATATCCACCACTCTTCAAGCCAGAGTCTAGTGTCTATACCCGAGGCGAGATCCTCCAGGCGGATCGATATGATAGACAGAACTCCAGATACGCCCCTTTTCTTAATACCACTAAAGGGTATGACTAAACCATAACTCCTTGCTAATGCATGCGCTGTAAAAGCCAATAAAAGAAATCCGCACACAATGCCAAATCATACAATAAAAATACAACTTACTTCGGTGTTCACACCGGGTCCTCAATTTATCAACTCCTCAGACCTAGTTGTCCACCAGGGCCATACCCAGCACTCATCCCTTTATCACCCTCATGCATTCTCTTTGCCAACTGTCTCTCTGCCCATTCTCGACTAGCTTGGCGACCCCTCTCCGCTGCCTCTTCTCTCGCACGTTTAGCAGCAGTCTCGCGCTCACGCCTCTCCCGCTCCATCTCCTCGGTCATCTTTGCATCGCGATTATAGATTTCTTTCGCACGCTGGCGTTGATGCTGCGCATCGGCGGCAGAAACAGTACGCAACATAGCGCGCCCACTCATAGAAGGACCATGAGTAGTTGGAGATTGCTTTCGAATAGGAGGGGGCACTGCAACCCGGGGGACTGATGAGTTTGCTTTATTGAGTTGCATCAAGGAGGGGCGGTGAGCACCAACGTTAAGACTGGAACCACGCTTAGGAATGGATATTTTACCTTCCTCGATATTCTCAATATCAGGTTTATGTTGTCGGGCACGACTTGCTATTGTTTCCCGGGGCATAAAACTGGGCACAACATTCTTTCGTAGTGGAGTAGCTTTGAATTCACGCCGTCTACGTTCCTCCTCCTCCTGGGCTCTCAAGCGTGCTTCGTGAGCTTCTTTCTTGCGCCTCGAGAGAGCTTCTCCTGGAAGCTCGAATGATGGTTTAGTTAAAGGCTTAGTGGATTTGACTGTGGGGCCCATGAATGGTCTTGATGTTGATGTATGGTGGCTATCCTCGCTAGATTCGCGTTGAGTAATACGGGCCTCACGTTGCTCTTTAAGTCTGCGGGCGACTGCATCTCCTGGGAGCTCAAAAGTGGAATGTGTTGTTGGTCTTGTGGACTTTGTGGGCTCCTTAGTTGGATTTAGATTAGTATGGCGTTTGATAGGTGTTCTGACAGGATATCGAGATCCGCCTCGCTCTTCAGATCCGAAATTCATGGAGGCAGCTTTCTTTATCACAGAAGTGTGCTTAGGGGTGGATTTAGTGCGCATCGATGCAGAACTGGCTTTGGAAGATAGTCCTCTGCCTGGTGTCCGTGCTGTAGAGATTTTCGTTTCTGTATCCGCTCGTTGTTTCTCTATCAACTCAGAAGACCCTCGACGTACTTTGGAGTGGTGCTTCTTGGGTGAGATCATCTTCTCTGCCATTTTTTCCGCCAGCGTGGCCTCATTCAAAGCCTCCAGGGCTTCTTCAAGCTCATCAAGAGCCTCCACGGAATCTTCAATTCGAGAGACGGGTTTTGCTGGGGATCGACTTATTATTTGTTCGACAAAAGAATCCTCGCCGGAATCCACGTGTTTAGGAGAGGCCTCTATAGCCTCGCATTCTTTTTCAACCTCCTCAAAAGTCTTCACAAGCGATTTTGCAGGTGTACGACCTTCGGTATAGGTAATTGCTTCATCCGGCTCCACAATGGGCACACAATTATCTGAAACCTCCGAAGCAGTACTAGGGACTAGACGGAATTCTCTTCCATTATTTGACTTCAACAATGCTTCCTCCGCTAAATATGATTTTGCGTTAGTCAGGGACCATCCGGGGACTGAGCATACTATCGACTCCGACTGTAGGGAAGTGAGTCTGCTTAGGTTACCGCAGAAATGTTGGACATTAACGTCCCGCGCTTCTTGGACCTGGGCAGAAGGGGTTTGGATATCCTGTGAATGTGGTATATTATACTGACCTGCCTGCGCAACCGCAGCTTGGTGACGTGTGGTACGCCCAGTGTAAAGGGGTTCTCGAGCCAGCTCAGTAACAATTACTTTAGTATTTTCTGAGATTTGAGTTAGTGCTTGTGGATTCTCTCCTTCTGGTACCGGACCAACTCACCCTTCTCGATTTGGTCCAATTGGCTGGGTTCTTCGGCAACATAAGCAGCCATCATTGCATCCACGTTCCCACGAGGAGCCTCAGTACTCCCGGAAACATTTGCAGATCCTTCCTGGACTTCCGATGTGTTGTTTTTCTTGCTCCTCGACTTTCTGCCCCTCTTCGCAACACCAATGGCAGTTCGATAGGCAGCCTTCAGGCTTTTGAGCTCCGAGGCAATAATGCCGTCCTCGTTGGGTAGGCTGTTTCTCCCCATGATGGTGTCGATCTCAGCGAGAGCTTGGGTATGTTGGATAGGAATCGACGCCGACGGTGTTTGTATTGCGAGAGCAGTATTATCCTCCACGAATGCGATGGTTCTCGATCGGGTCACGCGTGCCATGTTCGAGAACAGGAATGTGGCCCTTCCCTTCGCGGACTGGAGGGACGTTGCACTCCAATCCACAAGCTATCCAACAAACGTGTGCAGGTGCGAGGCAGCTCGAGTTTACCTCGTATGAATGCTTCATGGAATGTGGTCGATCGGTTGGCCAATGCCCTTATCGATTGTTGTATGCGAGGTTGATATCTTGCGGCGCAACTCGTCGGGTCCAGAGTAGATAGAGTGTGCAGCAAAACATTGGACGCTCTGGGGGATTGCCGTGGCAACGTGGGTGTGGGACGAGATGGGATGCAACTGCCGACGCGTCGGTTCCGTAAGACGCGTCGGAGATGAGAAGTTGGGACGAAAGCTGTCATTTCTGCTCTGCTCAGTCACAGAATAAATGCCCGGAATGATGATGTGCCACCGATGTAACGGTTCTCGAGATTATATCTGCCCTTGGGCATGTACGGTAGGTAATATGTGTTCCGAAGCCTCAATGTCACACAAAGCTATCTATCAGACCCTCCTTTCTTTCCGGGTATCAAATGCAAACTCCCGGATACCAATCTCCCAGAGATCTCGATCAGATCTTGCCCAACGCCGCCCAATGCTCATCATCTTGTCGAAATCTTATCATGTCTCTCCGGAACTGCCGTGAAATGCAGCCTCTACTCGGCGCTACTTGCCCCGCCGGTACTGGCTTGCTGAAGCAATGGCGCATGTTCTGTAGGTATCCTGACAAGAGTCTGTGGAAGAGGATGCTCTGAACCGTCCTTTTTCTGCGAATTGTCTTCCTCTGGACCCTCTGAGTCCTTCGGTTTGGGGAGTTTCACTGCATCCTGATTAGCCTCTAACTCGGTTAGAATGGGAGTACATTGCCAACTCACGAGAAGCCATTCTGATAGCTTGAAGAACATTGTTCCAGTTCCCTAACACCATTGCGACAGCTAATTCCATTAGCATGGACCCGCCGATTCTAACGTGCCCACGGAATGTATAATACCTTCCGTTCCGTCTGATAGTGTTGCCAACTTCTCCTCCAGCATCTGCATTTGCCCCGCCAGGCCCGCGCTAAGATCCCTCAGCTGCTTCAAATTCTCCAGCTCGGCCTTCTTCTCGTTGATGCGCGCAAGAAGGACGGGACTTTGCCCATTCAAGCTTGAAGAACCAGAAATTGACGCTTGGCGTAAATGTGAAGGGAGGGGTCGACCGTAGGACATCGTGGTGTGTTGTGGGTTATTGGAAAGCAAAGTTGCACTCGGTCTGCCCGCGACTGCTTTGCCTTTGTGCAAACCAATGCCCGGTGTGTGAGATATATCAAATGGGGGATCTTGACTCCAGATTCTCGTTGGGTGTAGGTTGATCTTCTCGCGTTGTCGGTCGTCCCGTATCAAACATTATCCGTGACTTGACAGGACAGGGGAGGGGGCCCCTGGGCAACCGTAATTTACCTGCTCGGCTTGTCAAGAGTCAAAGTAAACAAAGAATTTCCTAGCCACAAATGTGTTGATGTTCAAATTTTGCCCACGCTTGGATTCATTTGACTTCTCCTGCTTGAATCTTGTACTGTCTGCAATATACGAAGGAAGACTAGGCATTGTTACTAGGAATATTAACAACCTCATCTCTATGTTATCTAATGAGCATCATGGCACGCCTCAATGAGCCTGCACCCTCGACAGAGACCATCGATACTTGTATGTGCAACTCCTTGTGTACCCGTCTACAAACTTAGTTTCTAATAAATCCTCTAGTGAAGCGCAAGTTTATGCGCCAAAACCGTGATATCGCAAAAGCCAACTCTGCTCAGGGCCTTCGAATCCGCACCCTCGAGAATGAGACCTCGAGACTCCTGACCGAAAACCTCGGCCTGAAAGAGCATATCATCCGATTGCAGACTGAGATAGAGAACAGCAAAGCCCAGATGATAGCAGATCATGCCGGAGCATTGAGGGCGCAACTCGAGGAGAAGCTGGCAGAAATCGGCACACTGATAAATGGTCTGGGATGTGAACCTACGCCTAAGAAGAAGTCACCACGAAACGGAAAGAGTAGCAGAAATAGCTTGACACAAAGCCCCGATCAGAGAAATTGGAAGAATCTGTGCACGCTGAGTGAAGCTGTCAATGGGCAAGATGGGCGCCTTCCACCAATATTGGAGAATAAGTCTTATCCAAGAAGAACCCTTGAGTAAGTCTTGTACTATGCTCAATGAATTTGAAGCTAACAAACCTAGACGTCAAGAGATATTAGACCTAGTTGCCGATGCCGAGGCTGATACAACAGATTCGCCTGACATTGGCCCTCCTCCGATGTCTCAATTCGTAGACCAGGACCCTGTTAAGATTGACCTCCCTAGGAAAACAAAGAAGTATGACTCTAAAGAAGTAGCAGCACCGGATCCAGTTCTATCAATCAACTTGGAGCAGAGGAGAAAGCGGAAAGATAGCATCGCGCCTATGGACACTACACAAGCTAGCAAGATAGATGGAATTCGAGAAGCCGCAGGATCGCTAAAAGCAGGGGCAAAGCGCAAGCTCAGCGTACGGGAAGATGAAGAGACTCAAGGGCCAGTTGCAGTGGGCTCCACCTCGCCTGATGACTTCAAATACAGTAAAGTTGCTGTTGAAGACCGAACTAGGAGCAAACCGGCCTGTCAATCCAATAGCATGGTCGAGAAGGAGAGCGGTCCTGCAAAGGGGCTTTCCCGAGAGAAGCCATCTATTGTTGATGTGGCCACGAATAGAAAGGTGCTGGCCCCGAAAACTGTTAATAACTCTCCCAGAAAGAGTGCGAAACTTCGGGTCACGGATGAAATTAAAGCAGCAAAGGCAGAACCAAAGAAGTCGAGCCTAGGGAAGGAGTCCCGCAGAGGGAGAGACCAACATGAAGATCCAGTTCAGATACAACTCCCCGCTCCTGTCATCGAAACCGCGGTAATTCTACCGGAACCTGAAACCCCTGCATGTCTAGATATCTTCTCTCCGCCGGATTCACATCCATCTACCACCCGTGTACAGTCTCGAGATACTCCTCCGCCGCCCGACATTGGAATCGGAGGTGAAGGACATCGGCCAAGTCGACGTTCCAGAGCCGCTATTAGCTACGCGGAACCTAACCTTCGAGATAAGATGCGAAGGCCAACGAAAGAACTTGTTGATGCAGTTTCAAAAGATGACAAACCTCTTCGAGGGAGTATAGTCAAGCTTGAGGATGAGGATGGGTTAGATACTATCAAGATCAAAGCAGAGCCGGAAGCAGAAGATACATGGAAACAGATGCCCGTTGCATCAGCAGCCACAGTAGAGGACAGCCCACTAAGTAGCAAAGCACCTGCGCCAGATAGTCTACCAAGTAGTGTTTCAACCCATCGAAAGCGGCGCGAGTCTATCCTGAACTCAATTGAGGTGGAGGGTCCTAAATCTGCATCCGGAAGTGCAATTGCTGCAATGTTAGCGGAGAACCGGAGAGCGAAAGCCGCTGCAAGGGAAAAGAGCTTGTCAGGACAAGCTGGGTTATCAGACGCAATGTCAAAACTTGATATATACGAGTTCCGCGGCTCTTCGCCGCTTTCGGACGAAAAGGCAAAGATTGATAAGAAGGTGGAGAAAGCGGAGAGGATATTAAAGGTTCCATCGAGGATTTCCAGGAGAAATACTTCTGCTCCTCGAGATATCGCTCGCCAGGAGGAGAGCGAGGCCTCGGATGCGGAAGCGTCGAAGAAGTCTGAAGCCTCAACAAGACGGAGACAGTCTACTCTGGGGCACAGGGCCAAAACTACGACTTCGGAGTTAGCCAAGGCGCATGCAGCGGAGAGAGCTCTGAAGAGATCAGCTAGCACGTCGATTGTGGCGGATAGTGGTGGAACGGGAGATTCTAGAAGTGAAAGGATATCAGCACGAAGGCGTAGCATGATGTTATGATTAATAGGATGACGGGGGTTTCTTGGTTTCTTGCGTTCTTGGTTAAGCGGGTTGGATGAGCGTTTTCTTTTTCTTTCCATGTACGAAGCATGATAAGCGTCTAGCGCCGCAGTTGGTGTGTCTGATTATGGAAACGATAATGATATCAAGAATTTATCCTCTATCCGAGGTGGTTTATTATGATGCCTTCCCAGTGATCATACTAGCATTATAGGAAGATCTTATATGTCTTCCCGTGATCTGGGCCATATTGGCATCCTCTACTTCGTGCCTTCAGGCGTTCGATGCTTCTACTATGGGATGGCCAGCCTCTCTTTCGGTATCCTCTCCCCGCTCTGGAGTCTAGCAACTCGTGTTTCAAGACCCGCCTACAACCTTGGTATATGTAATCTTTTCTACATTCACGCTCTCCACACCATTAGCATCCTTCCGCAATTGGTACACATACAACGTCAGACCAAGCCCCTGCACCTAATTCACGTATAATCAGTATTATCCTGCCACATTTTACATAAGAATAAGACTCACATCCATCAAGCAAAAGCTTGGCACCATCTCCTCTCCCTCGCCAACCCACCCCGTGGTGAAAGCCCCCGTCGCACTCCCCGGATTCACAAAAAACTTATTCTCATACTCGTATGCATCGAACCTATGGGTTCCACCCCAGCACAAAACGTCCACATCCAACTTATTGGCCTCTGCTAACATGAGATCCGTCTCCACAGGCGCTACCATCGTGAACCCCTCCAGGAAACCGATCCGTAGGGACCCATGTGTTACAACCTGAGAGAGAGGGAGAGAGGTAGCTTCGGAATCAAACTTGCCCTTGACGATTTTGAGGTCGGGGGCGATGCTGCGGAGGTAGTCGTACGTGGGTTTGTCTGTAAGGTTTCCGAGGCAGAGGGTCTGGCCTATCTTGCCGGGGGTGAGGAGTTTTTTGAACTAGGAGCATAGGTTAGAGAGGGAATGGGGAGAAGGATTGCGATCAGGATTGGGGTTACCTTTGCGGGGATGTCAATAGCTCGGTCTGGGATATGGAGGTCCCCAATTACGAGGACGAGGCGGGATGTCATGATGGACTCGAGACTTTTTTGTCGAGGGTTTGGGAGGTTTATGGCGCGGTCATGGATTAGATTGAACTTTGATGCATTCAGAAAATTGATCTGTGGCTTCCCAGCTTTCAATGCGGCGTTGGTAGAGCGTTAGGCGCAAAGGGTTACTGAGCTTAGGCAGTCGAGGTTGTTGATAATGGAGGTCACTTCGGCAAGCCCGGCCGGAGTTTCTTTACTCCGCTAAAGTAGACATCACGTGAAGTGTGGCCTTTATTAACTTTACAATTTTCTCTATTGGTTCACTTATTATGGTTGGTTTCACTACTTTCGGTTTTGCCTTTGGTTAATTGAATTCTCTGAAATCCGCATATAACGTCAGGCTTTCATTTGTAGCTAAAATTATATCTTCTTCTGTAAGCGAGCTCTACATGACCAAAAGGTTTTTGAACACCTCGAATCCCAAGACTATTGAATGTTCTTCCCAATGAATATCTTGTCAAGGCCTTATAACCTAGCTCTGGAGTTTTTGGCAGCGAGCCTTAAAATCTTGCCTAAGAGGTACACTTGAGGTAATCCCAAAGCAAAATAGTTGCCCTAGTTCTTTAAGTCAACACAAAGCTCTTAAAGTTTTTCTTGATCATTAAACCCGAACCTGACTCCGTATTCTGAAATAGTGGAGAAAAGTCCTTCTCATAAGGAAAAAAGCCAATGTCATGTTCAAAAATAAGATTTCGTAAGCCTCATCCAATTTCACAATTTGCAAGAGGAAATCAAGTTAAGATTTAAAGTAAAACACCACTACCTAAACTTGAATCGTATACGATTTAGCATTTAATGCTGGTGGCAAGAGTGAACATACGTTCGCTTTAGCGTGGTAACTTGTGCTCTTGTAGCACCTAATACCTCAAAGGCTGAAAAGTATTTAGGAATGTTATGAGTTACAAATACTAAGACTGACCTCTTTAAGGATGTAATGTAAGTAAGGCTTTACATTACCCGTTTCATATGAGATACAAAATCATATTTTAAGTTTCTGAAGGAAACCTCCAAGAAACACTCGAAGATCTCACCTCCGAGCTTTGAAATTCCTCATAATTCCCACTTTTATATTCAGATTATGTATAATAGGTACAAATAAACCTGCAAACTAAATGATTGATACTCCACACAAAGTGTTCAATCATGATGGCTAGATCGCTCTATATGCAGTACTCCGGCGGATTCCTCTAGTAGGATTGGGGTACACAACAACTTTGAAGTTGTACAACCTCTAGATGGCAATCATTCCTTAAGTACCTCAACCGTGCAGAGATTTCTGACGGTCCGGGAAGTTTGCAGCAGCGACGAGACCGATTGCCCCTGATTTAGTGTTGCTACCCAGAGCGTCCACGT
Organism: Ascocoryne sarcoides NRRL 50072; assembly: GCA_000328965.1. NCBI lineage: Eukaryota > Fungi > Ascomycota > Leotiomycetes > Helotiales > Gelatinodiscaceae > Ascocoryne > Ascocoryne sarcoides. Next base: position 1,732,415 of record KB205944.1, on the reverse strand, counting down.
ACACCTCTGGAACATCATTTCAAGCCCAATGACCGAGTAGCAGTACCCCCACACTTGTACCGCTTTGCTAGCAGAAACGAATCCTAAGAGCAGCACTCGACGTCCTTCAGTGCATCAAAGATCGCACGACGTCCTCGCGTCGGCCATTAACGGCCACGGCTTCTAGCATGATCTGGAAACCGCTGGCCGAGACCGAGACCGAGAACTAGGCCATGGTTGCTGCAAGTTCCCGGCCGCTGCAAAATCTTCCTGCAATCAAGCCCAGCAGTTCAATGCAGGAGAAAGCTAAAGCAGGCTGACACGTGAGGCGAGTCCCTACTTGCGTGGCATGTGTATGTGTAACTGAAGCTTAGCCCACATCGAAAATCTCTCCATTCGATATCTACCAGTTACAGGAACCTGCCGTCCCTCACTCCCGCCCATGGGCCGGGTAGCCGAAACCCCCTTGAGATTGGCTTGCATGAGAGGTTACTCCGTACAGCCTTGAAACTTCTTGAGGGATTTCCCCACGTTTCCAATCTTCGCCTGCCCTCAAATCGCGCACAGCTGTGATACCGTCTAGGAAACAACTCACCAACGGTAGGTGCCGGCCACCACCTTCCAGGCCCCAAATACATGTTTGCTCGGGTCGAGGCGCCACAGCTGGAGGCGCACGTGTTTCTCGTCGGAGGCCATGATCTTCATTCTTGAAAATGTATTTTCTGCACGTGAGACTAGGAATGCACTCCTGCTGTGGTTTGTCCTACTCCCGAAGAGAAGCCCGGTTTGCGTCGGAGAGATACGCGTCGCCGGAGGTGTTACCACATGATGGACCCAGATGAGACAATATGAATATGTAACATTGTGGAGTAGCTATCACACGTGGACGAGAAGAGAGAAGTTTGGATTTTGGTAGGTCGAGATAGCTCAAAGAGAAACATTGGCTGGAGTGTCTAGGGAAAGGGGCGTTCGAATTGGCGAGAAAAGGAATCGCTCTTGTGACTAAGTGGGGGGAAAGGGATCTCAATTTAGCAAGGAGAGGGCTTGAATTTTGGTCATGAGCTGCTGGAACGATTGGAAGCTCAAACCGCACTTCCATGACCTGCAAAGAGCAAGAATGTGCTAAAACTCGGGTTCCCTGCTAACGCCGCCAAAAGTCTCAATTGTTCCAAAGCCTTGAATAATACGTGAATTCAGAGTCAGTCGCAGCTGTAAGACTCAATGAAGCGGAGGCGTTTCCGGATTGAAAACAAAAACAAAACAAAAAGCAAGGTGCCTCCGCCAAAATGGCTACATACAGCAACTGTCATGGATCGCTCTCTCCGAATCCAGGCTCGAAACAGAAAGTATCTTCGTCGAGGAACGCATTGCCAGATCCAAACTGCAGCCACCGTGATACAAGCCAACCAGAAGTGCTCGACAGAGGAAACCTCGCGATTGGGTCTGGTAAAAACATATGTGAAGCAAGGGTAAGGATCTCGGAGATGGCCCCGTTCAAAGACCAAAAGGAAGGTATAAGGAAATAAATAACCTATCCGAGGTAGACGGTGGGTGGCATCGTCGACACCCAAAGCTGGAGCATCAGAGAGAACGTCTTTGGCATGAAGCGAGCCATGCAGCAGTTTATTCTCCTAGCTGAGGCCGATGTTCCAGGACAGACACAACAGATCATTGTGGCCAAACAAACAAACAATCAAACACCACGCCTGACCAAGGCTTGAAGAACGTAGACGTAGATGCTTGCACTTGCTTGCACTTTGCTGCACTTCCACATAAACATCCACATCCACATAACAGACACACAGACAAAGGAATTCAACGAACGGTAAAAGAAAGCGAGGAAAGTTTTTCCCTCCCCATCCCATCCTGGGCTAGCTAGCGTAACGAGCCGCCGTGAAACCTGACGGTCGTCATGATCAGACAACCAGCCATGGGAAACTGATGTTTCCGGTGCTCGCTCCATACAGGAATCGCATTATGGATTCGCGCACCATCATCGAACCACTCGGTCGCGCGGGGCCATCAAATGAGAAAATTTTTCATCATGCTCGCGCCTGCGACGTCGACCCTATCCTATCTTATCCTACCTCGCCTCGCGGGGGCGAAAAGCCAGCCCAAAGCGCATCGTTCTTTGTTGACAATCCAATCTTCGATGCTTGATGCGCATATTTTCCCCTTCACACCTTCCATCCTCTCATCCCAAGCCGAAACCGCCAGACGTTTTTTTACCCCCTCCCCTCCCCATATTTAATAAAAATCTTGTACGAAAAGCACTTAATTTGTACAGCGCAGTACAGTCAGACAGGGCGGCGCCTCAGCTCAGGGGGGAAACTTGATCAGATTTAGCGAAACAAAACAAAGCAGAGTGTTTAAAAAAATAACAGTAAGTATCCATGAATAATTAATAATGTCAATAAAAAATCATGGATACTTTCCCATATGAAGTAAGGCCCTAGGATCCGCAAAGGCAGGCTACGTGTTATCCTCCGCATCCAATGCCCATCCCCAACGCCCCGACTCCCATGCCTCTTCCTCCTTTCACTCCTCCGTTCTCCAGTCTGTCTCCCTTCTTCTATTCTCCGGCTTCCATGGATCTGGATGGGGACTCGTCGTCGGCCCCCATCTTCCCATCCCATTCCCACCTCATCCGGGTACTGTACCTGCTTCCTTCCTTCGAACCAGCATTTCTTCAGGGCCAGGCCCCATAATCCGAGAGCCCGCCCCTCTCTCCCTCTCTCTGTCATCATAAACATGCTCCAATCTCTTCATCTTTCGTACGTTTTTCTTCTCCATCTCTACCTATCCAAGCCAGGGAGTTAATTGCCCAGGGAAGAGTTTTTTTCTCTTCATGGTTGCTTCAGCCTTACCTTGTCTGGCCTTGCCTCCTCGCCTCGGGCTTGCTTGCTGGGCTTCCGCCGTACGTGCGGAGGAGTGAGTTACTGTAGTTAGTTACAGCACCTAGTTTAGTTAGTTACACTCGGTTCGTACTGGCTGGTTGACTGACTGGACTGGTATGTATGTCCCTACGGTACAGTCATTATGCGGAGTCAACAGTCAACAACCAAGCTGGGGCATTGACGCATGAAATCCACTCTCCGTCACGATCCAATTATCTCTCGCATGCAGACCGGAGGAACGACAACGAAGCCCATCTGAAACGCTGTGGTGTTCGTTCCACGCAAGAATTTTCCATTTCTCCTTGCTGGGCTGGACCACTCATTCATGGTACATTCCTGGGCGAGAAAAAAACTTTCACCAAGTCTTGGTCTGATTGATTGATCGATCGATCAATATGAAAATTTTCCCTTTCTTTCTTTTTTGCATAGTTCGGTCAATGGAATTGACACCCAACGTGTTTTTCCCCCTTCCCTCCTTTCCCACAATTAAACCACAAAAAACAAAAAAAGAGGGGAGCTCTCTCAGCTCGAAACCGGACTTCTGGACTGTTCGGCCGCGAACTCCATTCTTCGGTCGGTACTCGAACGGCACTCCCGCGTCGATCGATCGCCTCCATCCCCACCTCTCTATCTATAGTAGCTGATTATCATCGCGAGAATCAACTATGCCGCCTCGTATTTTCTTCTTCTCCCCGATCCTTCTTTCTGGCGCCTTGGGAACCCGACGAAAAAGTTCGACGGCGTGATCCTAGAGCGCCAACGGCTTTTGTGGCACCTCCACGACGCCTTTCTTCTTCTCTTTTCCCTTTGCGCAGATTGCAGTCCGCTGGTTGTGGGGAGCGTTAAGTGATGGGATCATGCCTGGAGCGCTGGAGCTACTGTGGGACTGGGGAATGCAGACGCAAAAGAGGCCTTCCCTTGCCTTAGGACACGTGCTGCGACCTCGCTCCAGGTACGAGATGCGTCCTTTGGTAAGTGTTCGGCATTGATGATGATGATGTACAGTACGGTAGTTGCTCCGGAACTGGTCAACATTTGTCATAAAAATATACATCATTTTACCCGTGCAAGTCGGAGAAGGCATGATCGGCGGCTGTGATTCTCCAAGAGGAGATGTTCTGTAAGAGAAAAGACGTCCGGTGCAAAAGAAATCAAGGTTCATCCAGAACTCCTGAGAGCTACCCGAGGTGATCTCATCACGTCCTCCCTTTTTCCATCGCAATGCCGTCCCGAGAGACTTTCCCATCGAGCGCTCCAAGGAGCGTGGTGCCGTGAACCACCTCTTCCAATAGTCCAACCGGCACTCGAATGGCTCGAGAGGCGTGTGTGTCTATCGACCTAACCCGCTCTCACTTGACCTCAACGAGACACGCCAGTGGTCCCGATGCGCTAAAATGAGGAGGTTTCCCAGGAACATCCATCCGGAGGAGAGCCCACGACTCCGATCGAGCCTGGAGCGTACTAAAGATAAACTATCGAGTTCACCTAAAACAAATGAGGTTAATTGCTGAGATGAGAGGTCACATGAAGAGCGCGAGATGAGTAAGTGAGTGTGAAACCCCAAAGCCCGTCGGTGATGACAAGATTGGGGTGGGGGTTGAATTGCTATACTAAGCTCGTTCTGCCAATTTCCTTCCCCCTCGCGGAGGCCTCGACTGGCCCATGACCATGTGAAACGACATCTTCCATATGCCGACTTTGCAACTGCAAGTCCCTTATCGACACCAAGACAAAACAAATGACATAATTATCGCTAACAACACCGAAGCTCCATGGAGCCGGTACACGTGTGAGAAATGTGTCATCCCAAGCGCCATCCATCCTGCAAGCAAGTGCTCCTCCGCCTTGCTCGCCCAATGTCCCGAATACTAATCCATCCGTGCCCTGCCATGCCCAAACCCAATTAAACAAATGTGTCCCCGATGCGTCGGGGCGGCAGCTGCCCCCGCCCACCCCACGCTTCAAATATGCTGCGACCTTAAAGAAACTTTTGGATGCTCGAGGCGAGGATGAGAGATACTCCGTAATAATGCTTTTTTGTACAATGACCCATGATCGTAGAGGGGAAACGCCGATCCTTCTAAAGGATATGAGAAGGAGGAAAGGGTATTTATCGGTGCCATAGTCTGTAATTCGAATCTTGAAACGCCGCTGAAATGCAAATCGATGGGTATAGAGAGATGTAACGAAATTAATGTGTGGATTGACGCCTCGAATACCGAGACTGGTCGAAAGAGCTTGCATATGCCCTCAGAGCCTTCCGTGACTCATCCGAGAGATGAACGGGCTCCGAAGCGGTGGCAGAGCGTGAGCTCTGCATGGAGAAGAGACTCAATTGTGAACTCGAGGGGGTCAAGACCGGCTTGGAGCTCAGTGTGACGGGCGAAGATTGTGACCTCGACGGCTGGTAGAAGTGTGAAGAGGGCGAGGGAGTCGTGCCGTAGGGCTGTGCGTTGCTGAAGTTGTAGGCAGGCTCCATGTGGAAGCCTCTGTTCGATTGCCTCGCAGGCCACGAGATGGGCCCGCGAAGGGACGTTGGTGAAGATGCGGTAGAGCTGGCATTGGATGCCACTTCGTACTCTGCCAGACGGCAGGCTTCCGAGCAGTAGACATTGCCGTCTGTCTGTCGGTCACAGGCAAGGCAGAAAGCGGGAGACCATTCCATCTCGAAAGCCATCTGCACGGGGGAGTTTGCTCGGGAGAGGAGGTCTGCGGATGATGTTGGAGAGGCTGACGATGGATTCCAGACGGAGGACGAGGACGTGGACGGAGCGTTCCTTAAGAAGAGCTTCGATCCAGACACACGAGTTTACTTTTCCCGGCTTCGTAGAATGCTGTCGTACCAGAGCTCGGTGAAGGAAGGGATCGTGCGACTCAAGGAAGTGGAGCCTTCGTTGTGTAAAGCGAGGGATCGAGAATTCCCAGAAAATTGTGTCGAGGCGGTGGTGACTAGGACCAGGCAGACGAGATGATTTATACAGGACAGGACAGCGGGAATGGGAATGGGAGGTGGGATTGGGCGAGACGATGATGTGATCAAGAATGCGATGAAGTGTTGCGATGATGCCAGAGATGTGAGCGATGATGTTTCTCGAAGACGGCGTGAGGGAGGAGGGGAGGTTTGGACGAGCGGTGCAGAATGGTGAAATGGGAGGGAAAAAGCTTCAACCATATACGGAGTCATTTTGGGGATGGGTGGAGGTGGAGGACAGGGATTGGGGGGGGATGCCTGTCGGGTTCACAGATGGCTTGATGGCTTTGATGGCTTGATGGCTTGATGGCTTGATGTGCTCGATGTGCTCGATGGCTGCCACAGCTTTTTTTCCCTCGGTCGGCGCCATCCTCTTTGCGGACAAGCGCGCTTTCCGTTGGAGTGTCGGAGGGAAGCTGCCCAGGATGGCCGGCGCCCCACTTTGTTGGTCATCCTTGGACGGGACCGAGACAGGCAGGGGCGGGGTGAGAGGGGCCCAGGCAGGGGAGGGGCAGGGGGGGTAGGGGAGGGCAGGCAAGGACGACCGACAAGTCAGCAGGGAAGGGGCGAACGGGCTGCCGTAGGGCAGGCTCGGATCGGCTTAGCTCGGTCTCGGTTGTGGGTGGGTGTATGTGAGTGTGAGTGTGAGTGTGAGTGAGTTCTGAGTGTGAGTGAGAGTGTGGCATGGCGTAGCATGGCATGGCATCGAGTGAGTGGTATGTATGGGGATGCGTGATTGGGCGGCATGAGTGGGGCCCGGGTGGCGATGGTGGTTTGCTGCAGTTTCCAGTGCTTTCGGCTTGCTGGCGGTTGCTGCGCGTCTTTTGCGCCTGAGAATGGGGATATAGTACGGAAGTACATATACGGTATAAGGGTATATATAAATATATAAATATATAAATATAGTACGGTATATCTTTCCTTGAGCGCGTATTTACATGTAGGTTTACAGGAATCTTCATCGAATCGATCGGCATCGCTATACCAAGTACCACTGACTCTATCGCACTATAGCACCCTACGTACCAAGTACCACTCCCTCTACCGCACCCCATCTCCTTCAATGATCTCTGCGATCCGCTTCCTTCTCCACGCGCCTCCGGCATCCTCGAATCCTCCCTCCTCTTTCATATCGCTGTCGCGGCCATCGTCTTACGGCGGCGACGTGGGATGTTCGGGATGAGGCCGCATCTCCGTCCTGCACCGACCGACTCTACTGACTCCGCCCTTCACCCGGCCTCTGCAGCAGAGAAAGGCATGCTGAGAGCGGAGAAACAGTGCCACTGTCGCAGGAACCCCATGCAGCCTGCGCACGCCTTCATCGCGAACCCGGAGTCGGTCATTCGGTGGGAGCCAGGACTGGTCGGGCCTGGTCTGGGAGATGCCACGAGCCCCGAGATCTTTCCAATGGCGTGCACGAGGCGCTTCACGGGTTCAGCGACGAAGGAGTCGAGCGAAACAATAATTCCAGACGGCATCGGGCTCCAATACATCTCATACCGCATGGAAAGGCTCACTCATCGTCCGCCATCGTCCGGAAACCCCCGAGAGACGGACGATTCGCTTTTGCCGTACCAACAGGTACTATCTGACTGGAGGTATCCGATGTCTGTAATGTACGTAGAACGAAGTAGCGTAAAACCTGCACTGAAAACCATATCATAAATAGCAATAAAGAGCAACAGATCATCATCACACACCCTGTCTATCGATACAGGATGCTACTACTGCTACTACTGCTCCTACGGCTCCTACTGCTCCTACTGCTACTACTTACTACTCACTACGATACCAGTCTCCTTCGTATCCGTCCCTGCTGACACGGCAACGCGAGGTTCCAAGTAATAATATCCCACCAGATCGTCGCCGGTGTCTCGCTCATGACTGGTTACGAGAAAGCCGTCGAACCAGATCAGCCTCGGAGCGCGGTTGTAGTGGCGGAGCCTGGTATTGGACCCCGACGCTCCAATCTCTACTGCTTTGGGAGATTCTTGCATCGACGACACTTCATGTTTTCCCTCCCCCGAGACCCTTTTCACGAACCCAGACGCCCTTTATCGTCCTCGAAAGGGAAGACATCGCATTACCACAGTAGCTCAGCTCTGCCGGGTGGCCCAAGAGGTGTGTTGGTGGCCGCTTTCTTGTTCGATTCTCATTCCCTTCTCAACCTCGCCCTTCCCCCCATACCCCCTCCGAGGAGGTTGTGATTCTTGCATCCCAATACTTCGAACTCTTCACCCGGGTACGTCGTCGTAGGCTCCCCGGCCACTGGGACGATCCATCATCCAGCCTCCACCACCGCATCCACAGCACGGTACACACCCATTCATCCGCGCCTAGGTGGGGACGGGCATCTGCAAAGGAATGGGTACTGCGATGGGGATGCAGGCACCGGCCCATTGCACTTGTGACCGTCGATGTACAAAGTACGTCCTTGCATTCCGTGTCATATCATATCTCCGGTTCGGTATTTCACCATAGACACACGTTTTCCACCATCAAACGGCTCTCATGTTTCATTCCCTGGCAGAGAAGGCCTCGGTCATGATCGTGTCGTCAACTCCACAAAGCGAGGACGACGGTGGAAAGCCATTCGACCGATGCCTTCCTGGCGAGTTGGCTTGTGCGCGTGTGGCCGTCCAACTAGATTGGATCTCCCCATTTGTATCGTCCAACTGCGACGAGACGCAACCTACCTTGATGGCGACAAACGACGTCGACGGGCCCGGGCAATCAGGTCACTAAAACATGCAATACGCTCGGTTGCCGCCAGACATCGAGCATGCGCGTTTAGCAGAAGCGATCAGACCCTTTACGTCCCGAGAAGCCACATTGGCGCCGTGCAACCACGTAGATGCTGAAGCGGCACGGCTAGCTAGCCGTTCTGCAGCACTATTCAGATTTGGATCAGGACACGATATGCTGTGCACACTAAAGTCTTTTTTTGAAGTATATACTGGCGGCAGGGTCAAGACTGTCGAGGGTGATCATCGTTTTAGGGAAGGATTTGCCTCCAATGCTCAAATTCCTCCTGCTTGCCGAAGAAGTTGGCTTTACGCTTGTGACAGGCCTTGACGTCCAAAGAACTATCAACTTCCACATCAGGCGAGCTGCCTGCCTCCCAGACAATTAGCCGCGGGAGCATCTGAAGGCATTCATTGGTTCCTCTGAAGCAGACAACTCGATATTCATTTAGCACCCATCCCAGGTGCGGGGAAGTTTCGTCTCGATTCCACCAAAGGACGACCTGTTTTCAGGTCTGCGAGTTGAAACCGACGCAACAGGCTGAACAGGACCCCTACTGATACGCTGCCCGATACGAAGTCTATGCTATATCTAGGAGTGAGCATTCACAGCAGCATGGCACCGAGAGAACGAAACTAACCCCCATCTTCCTCCAAGTAGAGGACTGCAGGTAAGAGTACTTTAATCTTGACTTCTGTATATATATTAGTCCTCGGAGAAGAAGGGTATTTACAAGGCCGGGGGCAGTAAGGCTCTCCTTGCCCACCTCTTGCATCCAATATCAAGATTTAAAGCGCTGTCCACGACCCGCGAGGCAATTAATGTCGCAGCTTTACTAGTTCGTGGTGGAATTAATTGTTTTTGATTTAAATTGGGCACGCCGCGTATTAACTGTAAGCTTCGCCATGTTGCTACTCGGTACCTGCACGCTTATCTATCTCTTCATAACTTGAACTATGGTTAAATTACAGCGCTTCCCGGCAGCGGCCGTTTTTCCTATGGGTAGGCTAAGCGCAAGGTCAATTGCTATTCCCAGATGGCGATCTCGAGTATACTTTGTAACCTCCCCGGAGCAGAGTCCATTTGAAGTGGCTGGCCCGGCATAGCCTATCAGGATTCCAATCTCGCTCCTGGGATAAAATCCTCGAGAAATTACGTGGGGGTTCAGCGCCAAGATCAAGATAAATTGTTGCTGCATCTCCAAGTATATAGCGCGATGCTTAGATACGAATGGCTCACCTCGTTTGAAGCTATATCCAAAATGACCCGCAAGTACTTCGATCGGGAGGGCAAAGCGGTGCACTTGTTATCGTAGATCCACGCTTGTGATATTAGTACTGTATGAGTGAGGTCTCAGTCCTGTTCGGCGATACCGTGCCAGTGATCCTGTCCAGACTCCCAATAAAACTGCAACATCTTGACTCAGCTTACCTCGAAGTTTCGGGGCGTTGGAGTCTTTCTATCTTGGGAGAGCCACTCGACCGGAAAAGGAACTGCAGTCATCTCAGCTGGCTAGTTTCGTCAGTATCGTTGATTCCGCGGGAATATAAACCCTGAGCTTTTCTGACCCTTCGGTATGGTACCTGCTGACGGCGCGCCGAACCCTCAGCCACGACTCGGGATTTCCAGCTGAATCGGCAACGATGCGGATATACAGAGCGGAAGGTAATATACGAGCATTCAAAGACACAGGAGGCTCAGAATGGCATCATCGCTCCATCCGCAGCCTCAATTTCAAACCCCTCTTCCGTTATCAGAGGGAGATGGAGCCGATGTCGCTCCTCCGGACGGTTCACTCGAAGATAAGTGCTTTAGGTGCGGTCCGTACACTTTGAAGAATCTCATCCTAATCTCTACCCCCACGACGGTCTCCACGATGATGCACGAGATATCACGCCGAGGCAGATCTCCAGCCCTGACTGGACGGACCGCCGTCTTACAGAGCAAACGAGTGTATTATATGTCGCGCTAGGGGGGGGCAGCTCTAAAAGGGGCCTCGGTTAGCGAGGGATATTTCGAATCCGCTCGAGTGGTTTTGCGCGGTATGCGCTTCGCATCAAGTATCCCCCACAAACATGCACGCACCGAACGCACTTGGGAATGACATGGCATGGCATGGCATGGCATAGCATACCACACGTGGTCAAAGAACATGACCAGCTTCGTTTTTAAAATCAGTCTGAGACCGATAGCGAAATACAGAAATGGGTTTGATATCATTCCAAATCTATCTCCCGTATCTATCTATCTCTCCGTCTCTCCAACTCTCCACATGGGATGGCGTCTTCACCCGTTCGATGCCCACAATTACTATCTTTCATCACTTCTTAAAATATACCTTCTCACTCGTCTAATAACCGTTCTCGTTAATCCCAGCGTCTCTCCCGAGGTGGCCTCACACTACACTTCTCTTCACGAACCCTTTTCTGCCTGGCTGCCTCTAGCAAGGGCTTTCTTTTCTCAATAGCATGGGATAGCTGCAAGAGCACAGACGCCAAAATGACGGACATTGTCCTCGCTAATCTAACCCGGGCTCAGATGGGTTGACGACTGTATTGGTTCAACAGCCCATCTTCCCCAGGCTAGGCTGTCTCTCTTGCAGGTCGAGTATCTCGCAGTCATTGGATAATGCTGGGCTGGGGTGACAGCTTCGTCCGTGGTTGCAGAAAACCAGGTGCTGCTCCGCCCTTCCCTTCATCGCAGCGAACCGGGATGGGATGCGTATTCGAATCAAAGCACGTCAAGCCCCCACGTACTTCGTGGCCTTGGAGGTGGTCTAATATTGGTTCGGTGATGGCTGGAAAGAGGTGGCCGGCGACACATCGCGTTGTCGCCTACCTCGTGATCGATGTGGGAATGGCTTCATCAGTCGTCTTTTCGGCATGATGCTTCCCCGCACCCTCCCCTATTCCCCACGATTCGGGAGACGCGGAGAGAGTTCTGAAGAGCGTGGTGAAGGATCGTCCTGTGTCCACGGCCCAGATGAACCTCCAATGAAACCCATCTCGGTCGAGGCCCGTTTGAGCTAGGGAGCTTCAACCGTCAGCGCCAGCTCTGGACGGATATAATTGGCAGTTTGAAATATGTCTCCAAATAACGATCTACCGTACATCGACGAAAAGCTTGCCGTCCTTCTGAGATCCCCTCCCACACCCTTTCCATGGTCTGAATGCGTTTCAAAAGAAAATTTCCCCACGCAAAACACGGAACCTGGCGGGCCCTGCAGCGGCATTCGAAACTCCCTTCGCTTGCCGATACTAATAATTAAAAAGTATTGGTGTCGTCACATCCTTGGATTTTGATGCAATCCCGGTTGGAGTAAATGACGGGTCGACAATATCAAATTTGACCTGTGAGCGGCACACGGTTGCCATTGCGACTCGAGAGAGACGTGAGATGTGGGGTATAACGTCGGCGCAGAGAACAATGCAATTTTTGTGCCACAGATATGGCCGTGGTCTGCAGGGTCTTCAGGAACCAGCGGCGGGTTTGATGAGCCCTGAGGGAATATCCAAGGCACCGATGATCGAACTCGCGTCGAACTCACACCATGGCCTTTTCCCAACGACGAAGACTTCAAGACATACCAATAGCCATCGAGATAGGGGAAGCCTCAGCCAGTGGGCAGCCGCTCGCTTTCGATGCGAGGTCAATTTCCCCACCACCAGATATTTCCCCAATCTTCTCTCGACATCGCCAACCGACCTCCAACCCCCAACCTCCAACCACGAGATTTCCTCAGAGAACCGGCCCATTCCTGGCTCTCTGCAGACAAGGTTGCAAACAAGCTCAGCGAGTAGCGGGCGTTACCTTGATTTAAACGCCTGTTTTCCCCGCATCTGGGACCCCTCCTCCAATGATCACAGCGCCTGCCTGCCCGCTATCCGTTTTGCTTCTCCCAATGCCACGAGAACCCATGAGATGGTGGCTGCTTGCGTGTTTTTGCTCTCCTGCACGAAGTATTTGCTATGTGGTGGTGTATGCATCTGCTAGGGGTTACTGATTTGCTGCACAGCGCCTTGCTATTGTTGTTGATGCTCCCGGTAGAAGAGGCAAAATTCCCAATGGTAAAAGTTTATCATGATGCCGCTTTGTGTTGAGACCGTGTGATCGGTTGGATGAACACGTACATCAAGTTGGTGTTCGTTGCTTGCTACAGTAGGCCCCGAGCTGTATGTATTCTTGCGAAGGTCAGCCTTGGGTCAATAGGCACTACCACATATTTCACACACTTCAATCCTGTCAGATACAGATTCAAGTTTTTTCAACGGCATTCAGTACTCCGGTATTTAACTCTTCTTATCTTTGGTATCATCTTCTTGGGTAGGAGGTATATACAACATCTTTTATGCGTCGTACTAAAAAATGACAACTATAACAAAGTCAAATACCATCCAACCAAACCTTGATGGTCATGCTCTGGACAAGAGCCTGCCAGCCCCTCCCCCACCAAATCAGTCCTATTCTCTTCCAAGCACGCCTTTCTTGAAAACACTTCACGGTCCTTTGATCATCCGCTCAGCAATCAATAATTCTCGTCGCGACATCCATCGATCCTATGACGACGAATCATGACACGAGCCAACACTGAAATCGCCAACTCTTCTCTCCACGTCTCATCCTCATGGTTCTGACTAACACCCAAAAATTCACATCGTGTCACAAGAACCTCTGAATTGCTAAAAGGCGTCGTGCACCACGCTCTCAGCCACCCACTCCCGCACACACACCTTTTCCCCAATGCCTGGTCACGATCGACAAGTACGGTACAGCAATCAAGGCACTGCAGCCAAACCAGCGATTCCTCTCCCACCCACTCGCTGCAAAGTGTCGTCGTTAGCCCCTCGCTGCCCCTATCAATCAATCCTCCCCTTCTTTCCTGCTTGCTCTCTTTTTTTTACCCCTTTCTTCATGCTGGTACTATGACATCCTCCACCCCTCCTTCTTCCTCTCCAATTCCTGCTTAGCCACCGTCATACTCTAGCGAATTCGCTCCCCTCCCATTATTCCTCTCCTCTTGACACAAAAGAAATATTTGATTCTAGCTAAAGCCCTAGCTCGTTTGGTTTCAGGAAAACCCCACGTCCAATTCCCTGCGCAGAATCCAGATAGACCACCCGCAAATCAGAGCTTCGGCATCTGTCGTTATCTGTCACTTCTCACCTTTATCGTTTTCTTTTTCTTTTTGCATGTCGCAACTACTCCACCCACCCCTCCTTCACTTAGCGTGTTGGATTTTTATTTTCTCCGAGTGGGTGGCCAAATGCCTTGGCTGTGGAGGTGCGTTGACCAAGGTTTGGTCTGTGGATAAGTTCGAGGTGCCTTGAGGAGGATCTTGGAGCCTTTTCGGCCCTGGCAGCTTTGAAGCTTCGAGGGATTTCAGTCTGTCAAATACCTTGTCGAAACCCTTGTAGAATCATGGCGCTAGAGTTTATTTGTTTAGGGGGGGCGGGGGGCGAGGTCGAGGGAGACTACACTAAGAATCAACCTTGATGGCATTACGGTACTCCTTGAGGGCTCATCCTGATCTAGAGTCAATGGCATCGAGATCTGCTACGGTACAGTAGTATCAGCATCGTGTCGCGTCAGTCACAAGACACGTGCTCGTGGCTTGTGTAACCCGAGGTGGATGTTGCAATCTTTATATCAGCTCTCACTTCCTCCCTCCGTGTGTCAGCCTTTTAACCTTTTCAGCCTTGTCTTGGATATGAGACCTTGCCATAAGGTCGGGATAGGGCATGGGATCGGGATCTCATTGTATCATAAATCAGCATTGTCCGGTCTCACAAACGAGGGCGCGGGTGTTCCCATTTCCAATGTCTGTGTGTATGTGTGGAAAGGGTGGAAAGATAAGGAAATGTGAGGTATCGGCTGTACGAATCGAAAAGTGGTAGAAGGAGAGCTGAGGATCAGGATGCCTATGTGAGACTAAAAGCGGTTGTTGGGGTTCCGAAGCATTTATTCGATGGTATATACGGAGGAAGGGGGGGTGTTTGTTGGTGGCACGCGGTCGGGGTCAGAATCGGGAGCCCTTCACTCGTAAGCACAGAGTCACATTCGAGCCGAAGAGCGAACGGCACGGATAGATCCTAGACCGAGACACTCGGCTTGGATAATCTTCAAGGAGGGGGTGGCGCCAAGAGGCTACATGTGTTCGCACAGCCGGTTCTTCAGCTCCGTGACAGCAAGTCGTTTCTGCTGCCCGAAACCTCTCTTTGCCAAATTACCCGAGAGGGTTTTGGTTCCAGTTGCAGATTCTAGAAGCATCGGTGTGCAGGCAAGGGGAGAGAAGACAGCATGTTCCTGCAGTATGCTTATTCTGCACTTCGCACACCAGGCATTCTTGGGAACAGTAGTCGTTTAGAACTGTATTGGTTATCGTATGGCAAGAGATCAAAAACTGGAGTCTGCTCCATATCCCAAAGCCATCGTGGTGGACCTTGTTGATGTCTTGCTCGAGAAGCTTAGTAATGTATCCTTGGTTTTACCATTGAAATATTTCATCCTAATCAAAAGCTAGTCTGTATTTTCTCGGCTATGGTTATATTACTTCTGACGTAAGATGCCAAGAGTCACATTGTCAATAATTTCCTGTAGTCAAATACTTCTTTACATAATTCTATTACCATACCTTTCTCAGATGACCTTGTGACCTAATTGCTTGACAAGCCTTCCGAGTGACGCTCGTCTACTTATCAAAATAGGGTGTTCTGTTTCGGAAGGCTCTTAGATGTCAAGGCAAGTGCTTACGGTCTGCAAAAGCACCTTTGTCTCTTTAGACTCAGCCATTCTTGAGCTTAGAGTATGTTTATGTATTCTTACTTTTTAAAATCAACAGAAAGGCAAAGCTATTTTTAAAACATCAGTCGTTTCGCCTAACTTTGTCAATTGCTCTCGTCAGGCAAATTCAATTGAAGACTAGAATGCTTCCTTGGTCGTAGACCCCAGTGAGTAGGAGAGAATACCTCCTTGATATTTTATCCTAGACGATTATAGATCACATTGAAAGCTCAGCTAAGCACAATGCATCCCTCTACTTGCTATCTTGCGCTAGTGACTTAATCACATTAGAAATGCTTGAGTAGCTTCATATGGTTGGACTCTTACAACACTTTGCCGCTGATGTTCGCTCTTTGACATAGGTAGATGTCTGAATGTATAAAAAGTCTATATCATACATAATGTAACATCTATTCATTAAAATTGCAACGTCCTAGGGTTAATCAAGAAGAAGATCTACCATGATTACACTTCGTTGAGATCAGTTTTCCAACACAGTTCAAGATATATATCTGGTTTTCAAGATTTTGACCAAAAACTAGCTAATCCGTCTCATCCCGTCCATCCTTCTTCATCTCTTCCCTCGCTTTCTCAATAACATCAACCCAAATCGGGGGTCTACTTCTCCTCTCCAAAACCTGCCCCGCTTCCTCCGCATCGATACTCCACTGCAACAAAGCCTCCTCAGTTGCCCATTCTCCATATGCCATCAGTCCCACCGGGACCCTCCCTTCGACCTCGGGACCCGCCTCTTCGCCCTCTCCCTTCTGTCCCTCGGGGACAATAAACCCAGATGGAACAGTCACACTCGGTAGGCCCAAGAAATTTCCCATCCACACATACTCCATGGTCTTCAACGTCGTCGGCCCATCGCTAATCCCATAATTCATCTCGGCCTTTCCGTGGCGGATAGGCCATCCGGCACAGGCTGTCGTAGGAGTCATGAGTAACATCCCGGGATGTTGTTTCCAGAGGTAGGCGAGGTGTTGCATGAGCAGCGCGCGGAGCTTTTGAGCGAGAAGGTAATCAGTAGCTGGTGTGACCGTTCCGAGAGCCAGCATGATTCTGTTGGCTGGCGTCAATGGGATCTCGCCTATAGTTTCGGGTAGGAGGACAGCGGCGTCCGAGAGGACGGTCATGGCATGTGCGATTTGGCCTTCTGGGAGGTAAGGGATGCTGATGGGGACTACGGTGTAGTCGTACTTGGAAACCAGCTTATCGATCACGGAGCGGCAGAGACTTTGGATTGCGGGAGTGGCTTGTGAGAACCACTCTTCCGAGATTCCCATAAGCTTTGTACGGGATGATGGGGTGAGGTTGAAGGGCGGGAGAAGGGGGAAACGTGAAGTTGGATCCGGAGTGCTCAGGACTTGGAAAACGGTTGCTAGAGAACGGGTATCACATGCGAGAGGACCGTTGACTGCACATGAGGTTGAATGGTTCATCATAGGTCTGAAAGACACTCGGCCGTGCGTGGGTTTGATGCCAAAGACTGAACAGAACGAGGCCGGAATTCGAATGCTACCACCCCCATCACCACCAATAGCAATTGGGATGAGGCCAGCACTGACCGAATAAGCGGCGCCCGAACTTGATCCACCAGTATAGTAGTTGTCGTTGTAAGGATTTCTTGGTGTCCCCCTGAAAGGGTTATTACCGGAAGTATCTATTGAATGTTGTGAGTAAAAACATAACTATGAATGAACGAAATGTAGGAAATGTATCCATTGTCAAAAGGCATCGTTCAAAGCTTACCTAAACCAAATTCATGCATATGCAGTTTTCCAAGATTGATACAGCCGGCTTCTTCTAGCTTCTTCACACACCAGCTTGTAATTGATTGGCCTTCAACACTTGGTGGCGTGTAGTCACGCAAGGCGCCATTCGTTGTTTTATATCCCTCTACATCGTAGTCATCCTTGATACCTGTTAAGTATCAGTGACCCGTTCACGTGGTTGACAAAGAGATGGGGAATTCAAAGGGCACCAAAGTATTGTAAAGGGATTACATGCCAGTTGGAATACCGTCTAGGGGCCCAAGAGGTTTTCCCTGCTTCCATCTGAGTGTTGAGGCTTTGGCGGCTGCGTAAATCAAGTCAATTCTATGTTCAAACCAGGCGTCGGAATAGGCCCCTGGTGGAGTTGTGTCACGGCGAATCAAGGGGAGGATAGCCTTTGCTACACCTAGAGGCGTCAACTCCCCAGAACGGTAGAAAGCTTGGTAATCAGCTACAGAGTAATACAAGCCCGGTTCTATCTTTGTCGGCGGTTTGGAGCTTGGGGTTTCCTCAGCAGCTTGCTTCTTATCCGTAGAGAACTTCTCGCTTGGGATGATCAATGGCTCATAACATGTTTCGTATTGCTCAAGCTTATCACGGATGGAGCGTAGGCCTGAAAACCCAGTGTTCTTCCAAATGTATCGCCTGAGAAATGGCAACCATTCGAGTCTAAACATGTGAGTATAAGATCTTCATAGCAAGCACTTCATGATAGGGGACGACTAACAAGTAGGCCGAAACTAGTAGTATAAATCCCGTGACGGCTGGTGGATCTTTCCGACCCTTCTTGCTATATGGAACATCTTCCCTAAAAAGTTGTGAGTGCCTCGTCCAAATCGTGTGATGTCAATACTGCGTACGCTTTTTTCGCTTCTGGATAGTCCAGATATTTAGGGTTCCCCATGGCAGCTCCAGAGGTTGAACCTTAAATGCCCAAAGAAATACAGGAAAATGCCAGTTTGAAGCCCCAAATTTGGAGATGAAGTTTGCAGATATTTCTAGCTGGAAGGGAAGCTTAATCTAGAACGCGTGTGTTGCCATGATACCCAGTTTTTGGTGATTCAGGGCCGTGCACGGTGCACAAAAAGGAGACGATACATTTAGCGAAGGCTTTGGAGGTGCCGAGCGGTCAATAACTGTACACAATTGAGGTTGATGGTGGGGTTAGGCACGTGCTTGCGTGACATTTCCAAATACTGGCCTCAGAAATCACGTACCAAGAGGGTGAAAGACACTATTAATCCTTGAGGCGCTGTGCCGGTGTACAGGCATTTGAGATTTAGATGCTAATGTTATCGAAAAAGACCATGATCCGCTGTTTGAAAGCATATTTCTCGAGTCCTCTGCAGAGAGGTTGCATTACTGCCGAAGACTAGCAAGTTAATCTCGTCCAATATTGATGAGGCCATCAGTGAAATTGGAATTGCGTAACTTGGGGTTTCTGTTGCACTTCATTTCTCGGAACTGCCGGAGATGATACAACATTCCACACTGGAACCGACTTCCAGGAAATCTCCTACAGATACTCCGTTTGAGGAAGATGCAGCTTACATAACAACTTGAGGGCCGTTTGTCCTCGTTTGTGATCGGTGAGGTAGACGGTGTCTGATGATCTAGGATTTCGATGAAAAGTGCGGTATCTAGTAGTACCAAAATATCTTATAGCGAAGGAGAGTGTTAATAACATTTCTCTGAGATGCAGACACCGAAGTCTAGAAACAGCTAATGACGAAGTCACTCACAATGAGGCTAAAAACTGTTTTGAAACTTGAAGTCTGAGGTGAAACAGTTAATAGCCTATGGTTTAACAGGCTAACGAATAGTTTGAAACTACGTAATGATGCTAAGCACCACCCTAGCTTGTTAATACACTACATTATTCTCTAATAATGCTAGATATTTCCAGACTGGTAGCGTGTTACTTGTATGTTACTCGTCTCCTTTAATATTAACTCTGATATCCTAATTTCTAGCCGCAACCTTCACAAATTCATACCCCACTAGCTCCTCGCAAACATTACTCCTCCCACCTACCGTCGTCTGGCTACACAACCACGCGGCCAAGCCGGCCAACGAAATTGCTCGAGGAACCCACAATATTTTATGAGTGAGCTAAATAGGGGCCTAGTGTCTGAGCATGAACGTGTAGGATAAGGAAAACGAGAGAAGAGCAAGAGACTATTTGCTTGTAAAACCACACTGGAGTACGAAGCAAATATCACATCAAGGATTAATCGTACTAAATGCTTACGGCGAGGAACAAATTTCAAATACTTAAAGGCATCCGTTGCAGCTCAAATACCTGGTGATCACCTAGAAACATCGTCAAAATCATTCGTCTCGAGGTGAGGATTCCACTTTATACCTACCCAGCTGAATCATCTAAGTACGTACTCATACCAAGAGTTTAGTTGGTGATAATAATGGCTACTAAATAACAAGCCCAAAAGTAGCACGGAAAGCGCTGGTCGAAATCAACTGTTTTATTTTCTACGAGCACGTTGTGATGTAATGCAGTTAATTCGCTACATATAGACGAAAGGAAAGATGGTTTATAAAATCTTACCAATGAAGTGTCGAGGTATGCAGCTTGATTTGCGAGCTCTACTTAGAACATAGCACGAGAAGGCTCGTTCACTCATGTGGTTGTTTTCAATTTTATAGTTGGACGAACTGTGCTGAATGCTACTGCATCTACATACAACAGCGACCATGATTTTTGTCTCGTGTACCCCCGGCCTTCATCCATCATCCATCATCATGCGTGTCTCTCAAAAGAGAGAGAAGAGGTATCATAACAATTCATATTTCGCGAAAGCAAGTCTATCGGCTTGCGATGACAGAGATGACAGAGACGAAACAAATCTAAGTAGGAGAACAACTTTTTGGACAGACAGCATAACTCTTATTTTCCGTAACCCAACTCCGCCCAGGTGGTATAGAATCCCGAGTTGGTTGTAATCAGAGAAAACTCGAGTCAAAGGGAAAATATTATCCAGAGATAGCAGGGTGCTGAGAGCATGTAAGTCCATCATAGATCGTACATCTCCCATCCATCTAGTTTGTTGGTCATGCTGTGGCGACTAGTGTGAGTCCTGGTATGGTTGAGATTTTGATAATGTGACCCGATTTCCGCGTACTCGGTTCTCAATTCTTCCTCGAGTCACAGCTCGTCGTCCTCAAGCTCAGCTGGCTTTAGCAAACCGCCGACCTTGGAAAGCCGCTCACGTTCGGCGGCTTTAGCATCGCGCTCTTGCTGCTCCTTCTCGTCTGCGTAGAGGTCTGCATTATCACCAGAAAATTCCTTTAATTGAATGAGGAAGTCGCGAAGATTGAGCTTGAATCGATCGAAAACATTATTCAAAGTGAATAGACCCTCAACGAATAATTTGATTTGCCCTCTGTTTAAGAATAACTTTAGTGCGAATTTTCAGGTGTGAATGGGAAGGGGGGCTAGCTTACGTTTGGAGATTTGGGAAAGCAGTTTGCAGTAAATTGGCAACGAAGGTTGCCAAAAATTCCTTGTTGCTTGTCCCTGCAGGGGCCTGGTCTGGTGGATAGATTGGTCCTTGGATCTTTGGTTGCGTTCCATCTGCAGGATGGACGAAATAGAACATTCTGGATAGCAGCATCGCTTGTGATTTGAAGCCAGCTTTGTGGTCTGTGTCTGTCAGGACAAAGAAGACATCCTGTAAAATAGGAATGAAAAATTGCTGAAAGAAAGCATTTGAGGTTCCTGCATCAGTATCTGCAATATTTGTGATTAACTCAAGACACATGTTGAGGCCAGCATATTCGACTTCGCGATTGTCATGTTTGCTTGCCCACATGCATGAATCGATAACAAA
Organism: Ascocoryne sarcoides NRRL 50072; assembly: GCA_000328965.1. NCBI lineage: Eukaryota > Fungi > Ascomycota > Leotiomycetes > Helotiales > Gelatinodiscaceae > Ascocoryne > Ascocoryne sarcoides. Next base: position 1,711,417 of record KB205944.1, on the reverse strand, counting down.
CTTAAATTGTCTATTGTCGAGCTTAAGAAGAGCTGCAACGTTATTTAGCTACGTAAGAACAAGGGGATTGAAAGGAGCAAGGACATACCTGGGAAGCAATGCAAGTTAATAGCGCGGAGAAGAGTGAAAAATTCCACTCGGTGTTCTGGAAACTCGGAGAAGTCTTTGTTAATCATCTCAAGAGTGCATTCAAACACATTTTCCATGATTGTAGGCACTTGATCTTCCATAAGAGACTGGATAACAAAGTTAGTGGATTTTACACGAGAAGAGAGGATAGCCATGTTGTAAAAAACGGAAGGGGAACCACCGAGAATTTTGAACGATGAGGGGTCCAACGTACGGATAACTTGGTGATGATGACCGACATAACTTTCAACACCTCAGCATCTCTAGCATTTGGGACATTTCGGTTGTAGTCGACGAGAACCGCATCAAGGAGAGCTGGCACGATGTTTGTTCTAACCATCTCAAGATCATCAGCCTTTTCGACATATGTCTCAATCAGCTTCAAAATCTCCTTCTTGATAGTTCTCAAGCCTCGAACTCGTGGCATTTTTGTAGCAATCTCGCCTGTATGGTGTTAGCTAACGATATAGATAGAACAAAAGAGAACCTACCATCCCTAGCTACAGCCTCCGAGATCATTTGACTGGTAGCATTATACATTGATAACATGTCTAGATAAATCTTGCCAATTTGAGGATAGAAATAGCTACCAATCGAGCTGCATGCTGAGACATTGGTTTTCATAACGTTGCCAATGACTTTAATAGTATCTGCGTCCTGCAAAATCGAGGGGTTCGCAGTGGCTTGAGAAATGATTGAATCCCAAGCGGCATTCGGGTACGACATAAGTTCAGCAATCAAGCGCTCTTGAGCATTCTTTTGAGGCTGAGCAGCAATCATGTATCCGCAAGCCTCATAAAAGGTGTGAACTTGCTGAGGTGAAAGATCGCAAGTAATCTTACGCATTGTTCTGACGATTTCTTCAATGAAAGGCTCTGACTCGCCTGGTTGCATGGCAACAAAGTGTCGCTTGCACTGTCTGGCAATTTTGATGAAGGTATCACAAGCCATGTCTTGAACACCCTCATGAGACTCATGCATGAACTCGAACAACTTATTAACAACAGTCTTCAGGAATTTCCAGTGAGCCTTGAGGAATCTTGGATATTGTCCGACGATATACATGATGTTACTAGCAACGACAGCTTTGTTGTCTTTGCCGCGCTTCATCTCAGTCAGGCCAAGAAGATCCTTGATGACAGTGACCAAGAATCGCTTCTCTGTTTCTTCGTTCATAGCGAGTGAAATAGATCCGATGGCCCAACATAAGGTATTGCAATTTGCCCACGACCATTCACTACCATCAACTTGCCGAGCTAATTTATCGGTCATAATTTGTTCTGTATCGACCACATCCAAGTGGGTGAGGTAGACCAAACATTCTCGGGTAGTTTTATAGAGCTGGATTGTGTCGCTCTCTTTGACAAATTCTCTAACAATTTCTCCTTCGTCATTCTCAACAATGAGTACCTCTTCAGGTCGAACCATTTTCTCGATCATGACTACACGAAGATTTGAGAGCACCTCGTTGTACTTGTGTTTACGAAGGGGGTAATTTTGGAGGATTTGTGGATTTGGCGCTCCAGCATTTCCAAGTCCACTAACGCCCATGTTGACCAGTGGGTTGACATCAGTGATAGGAAGCGATTGCATCTCTTCGTACAGCTCCTGGACAAGTTTAGTCCAATACTCCAAGCAGATCTTGAAGATCTCTCTATCTTCAATTTGTGAGATTCGAATTAGGTAGAAATGAGCATGTGTGAGAAAGTCCCTATTTGGTAGGTTCTCAATAAGCTAAAGGAGGCGTTAGCATTTGTTGCCATTGAATGAAGAAAAAAACTTACGTTTAGATGGACACTAAAGAAGTTTGTGAGGAAGAGAGCTAAATTTTGAATGAATTCCTGGTCCCTGGAATTGCTTGAGTTGTACGTCGATTTCAGATCCAAAGAAAGAGGAATGATTTTCGATATAGCGGTCAAAACTTCTGTGAACATTGACACTAACTTCTCATCGTATGCATTGTTTTGGCCCCCCGTCTGCAAACCACCAATCTCGGTCAAACACTTGAGCGTGACATTTCTGAACTCGGGCATCTCCAAGAATCTTGTACGCAATACATCGATAATGGGTGTCTCAAATATATAGCCCAGAGGAATCCAATTGAAGAATCGGAGCAGAGTCTCGAGGGTAGCTTTAATCAAGCTTGCCTGGGTAGCACTATTCAAAACCTCGTTGCAAAGCTGAAAAATGGATGAGAACTCTGAGCACATTGTCGTTTTCAAATTCTTGGTCTTTGTGGAGGTCATTTGGTCGGCCGAGTAATCAAAAACTTCCTCGGAAAGCAATCGTAGAATTGCCATGTTATTCTCGCATATCGACAGGCTCGTGTGGCAGGATGAGATGATTTCGTTGATGAACGTAGGCCAGTTGTGAGGCCACTCTTGCTTAAGGATCGATACAAGAACGAGGTTGAGTTTGTTAAGTAGGGTACGTTGGGCTTTCAAGGATTCCTCGGAGCTGGAGCACTGTATAATGAAGTTGACCACAAAGTTGCGAATTCCTATAACGGGTCAGTCTATTCAACATACATCTTACATCTATCTTATTGATCCTCCAAGCTCACCTAGACATTGCTCCTTCGGAAGGACCTTCCATCTTGTCATAATAACACTATCGAGGACCTGCAAGCCCAAGTCTGTAATTTGTCAGCGGTGGGAAGATGTGCAAAGGCAAAGGAAGAGTATGAACATTTGGTCTGCGGATAGGTAGCATCTTGTAGGATCTTGTCGGCTAGCAGCCAGGCATCTGGATCTTCTTTGAACTATCGCGTATTGTCAGTAGGTGGCAATAGTGGTGTTAATGGTCGTAGTGGTGGTTTGTGATATGTACGGCGCAATAGCGGGACAGGCCATACCTGGTTCAGCGCTGCTTGCGCAACTTTTTGCTGCAGGTTAAACGCGTTAGCAAATGACTACCTTTGAGGAGGAGAAGGCCAAAGGCCCAAGGAATACTCACCGGTTCTCCCCGGCCTTCATAGAAGGCACGAACAGTCGCGTCGAGCTCCTCAATGGTTGGAGCCATCTTCGCTGCGGGGTTATTGAGGAATGGCTTGTGATCAGGAGTGATGGAAGGTTCCTGTCAAATAGATGCTTTTGTGCAGCTCGCGCTGATGGGGAAAGTCTTCCTGGAAGAAGTTGAGATGCGTTGGAGGTAGTTAGAGGAGTTGAGGTATAGAACAGAGATCAGAGATGATCGGGTTGCCAGCCTCATTTAATTGCCCCACTATGATCATGTGATGCACAAGTCAGTGCGGGTGAATCAGCGGTTAAGTATCGGCTGTGCTAATTTTCCTTTCACAGCTGTCAGTCCAGGCGGCAATGGAAAGGGCCAGCTTCATTAGGTCGGCAAGTGTTCTATCCGAATTATGCACCTTGAAAATCATTCAAAACTAGGCCCTTCAGTATTCAAAGCAGTTCTACTGAGCTAATTTAGCTACGTCTAAGTAAAGCCTAAAAGAAAGGAAGCAGAGAAAAGCAACCAAAATTTGTTCGGTAAAAGTATTTGATAGGAAACTCATCTGAGGCTTTTCATGAACAAGCTTCCCCCGTTTTCCGCCTCGTTCTCGTTCACTCTACAGCCACCAACTCACCAGGGTCACATCTTTGAAATCAATAGCCTTCCTATCTAGCTCAAGCTAATAGCTATTTAAGAGCTAAGTTGTGCCCATCCTAACTACGCTCACAAGCCCACTATGTATCCTCCGGCCTGCGCGCCTGAAACAGCACTAGAAGCTTGCTTAGTTGGTGTCGCAGAAGCCAAAGTTGCCGCAGTGTAGTATACCTTGGAAGTCGAGTTAGCCACGCTTGTAGAGGATGAAGTCGCCTTTTTGAAAAATGCAGAAATTGAGATAAAAAGGGTACTATTTGAAGGGTTGATGGCGGACGATGATGAGGTATGAATTAAAGAGTGTTGCTGCTGCTTTGGGCGATGGCGCTGAGGATGAAATTGTAGTGACTGATGAGGACCTAGCCGTTGAAATAGCTTTAGGGGTCTAAATAAGGTCAACATGAAGATCTAGTCGATGAGGCTTACCTCATGTCATGGATGCCAAAAAATTGCACGAACATCGCAAAAGGAAACCAAAGAGCGTGGAGAAGTTGATTCACAATTCGCCAACTTTTAGTTATCTAGAAAACGTGCAGGTTTCGCTTTTATGCAACACTATATTTTTTCTCCTCCCGATATTTCATAAGTTAGCGAGCTGAAATATTTATGCCTTTTGGTAGCCAGCGTCTGACAGTCCGGTTTCCAGAGCCTTTATGGCTCGATCAATATCATCGCGTTTAGGGTCAGTCTATTATCGGTTAGCCGGACGTGTCTCCTGGGAGACTTGGCACTACAAACCACACTAACGCCCATATGTCCAAAACGGATATACTTAGTAGCTATCCCTTTATGAAGACCACCAGCGAAGATGACTCCCTTTGACAATAAATTTGGCAATAATTCTGAGACCTTGATATTCTCTGGAAGGTAAATGGCGGTCATCCCGTTTGCTTGATTTGCTGGGTCCGAAGCCAGTTGTTTTAAGCCTAGATCGGCAACAGCTTTCTTAATTTTCTGCGAGGTTGCCTTATGGGTTGCAAAACGTTCCGACAGAGGCTTAGAGAGTATCTGGGTCAGAGAGGTGTGCAGTGCGCGAATCAATTGTGGGGAAGGAGTGGCAAAGTAAGAAGCTTTCTTAGCTTCATAGTTTTGCATGACTGGTTTTCCTAATTAGCTCTGTACACTTATCGACGCAAATTATATATCGCTTACTCGGCAGCCAATTCTTGAAAGATGCAAAATAAGATCCTGGAGGGGTCTTCCTGCTCTGGAAAGTTCTGACGGCTCGGCCGCTGAACATGGAGATAGACAATCCCGCAGGGCATCCTACGGCCTTTTGGGAGGCCGTGATAACGCCATCGAGCTTCCATTTGTCAAAATCGATCTCCTCGCATCCAACGCTACAGACACCGTCCACAATGATCAATGTGTCGGGAGAAACGCGGTGGACCAGCTCAGAAAGGGCCGCCAGCTCACTCAATACACCAGTGGAGGTATCGACATGAGTGACTGTCAAGAGCTTGTACTTCTTCTCCTTCAACGCTTTCTCGATTTCTGGAAGCTGTGGTCTCGATCCAATGGGTGCCATCAATTGTGTGGCCTTAGCACCGTACGTCTCGAAACAGTCCGCGAAAGAGTCTGCAAAGTATCCAGCGTGCAGAACCAAAACATCCTCACCAGGCTCTACCAAGTTCGCTGCTACTAAATCCCACCCAAGCGTACCGGATCCCGACAGCACAAACGGCTGGGAGGAAGGATCTGTCGTCTGGAAGAGCCTTCTAAGCATCGACAGTGTCTCGCCGAATGTAGCGACGAAAGGTGCGCCAACATGGCTCTCACTACCAATTGGCCATGATCAGCGTCCATTCAACCTTCAAGGGGGGTGGAAAGGGTAGCGTACCTGTAATGGCTCATGGACTGCAGCACGGCATCATCGAATTCAATTGGGCCTGGAATAAGTAATGCGGGGTGGTTGGGTTGGCTCGACATACTGGGCGTTTCTGGATTCTGCGAACTCGAACTGGAACTCCTTGTTTGACTTATGGGAAATGGTTCATTCGGTAGACTGGCATCTGATGAAGCCGATAATCGCTGGAGGAGGTGTCCAGCGATCACCGACAACCTCTCGTAGGGAGCCACTTTGTTGATGGCGGGGTAGGAGACTAGGTCCCGGACAGGCAGAGTGCCAGATGTGACGTCGAAGGGTCCGCCGATTCGTGATTGGCTGGCAGGGCTTGTTACCTCGGCAGAGAAGTGCACTTGAGGGATGGGGAAGTGTATGGGAACAGGAGAGGGTTTTGTGCTTGTCCCGTGAAGTTGTATATACAAGTGAGAGGGTTGAGAGGAGCACTAGATGTTTCTTTTGTGAGTCGGAACCCAAGTCCTCAATGGCTCCATTTTACCCACGACAAAGCAACTGTACCCACTCTGAAAACTGCACGACATTTCCCCGAAGTCGGCAAGTCACATGTTCGCGTGGAGGTGAATTACACACCGTGAGAACTTGTCAACATCATGGTAGGCTTAGCGAGGTGTATATCCCTTCTATCCCAGATGGACCGGTAAGTGATACTCTCTTGGCTCTTCGGGAGTCATTGCCCTGAAGGCCGTCTGTTAGCCTGTTTGATTTCAAGTGCAGTCCAGGACATCATATGGTAGCGAGGCCGAGTGTTTAGCGATTTGCCCCTATTAGAAGAGCCCATAATGGTGGTTGATGTAGGTGTTGAAGTGGTCCATGTAATGTTGGCTCTCCCTTCCCAAAGTGCGGCCCCTTCCTTCCTCTTGCATTGCAATAGACTACGCTGATCACTTCCCAACTCCTCCGCCGCAGGGCCCTCCTAAGTTTTCCATTTTATTATCCTCTCCCTCTCTTCCTCATGTCTCCATTCTTCGAATCCGCGATACGAAGTATCATTCTGATAACTTTTGCATTCCTATTCCCATTCTTGACTAGAGTCCAGTATTGATGTGTTCATTCTCTCCCATCTGCTGTCGGAACTACTGCCTCCCTAGGATACCCGGCATGTGTCTTTCGACTCGAAAAGGTATTGCGACTTATGTCAATGCTGTGGCAATCAATCAAGCATCCCTCTTTGTCGTTATAGGACTTACGGTTGGCATATTGTTTGCCCCGATGTACCAGTTCGCAGAGCGCAAGTTCCCCGTATGGTCAACGAGCATGAACAACACGATGCTTATATCGATATGGGACGTACGACCCCCTTCTGACTATGGGTATCCTCTACAGAAAGAGCCCCTGGATTCCTGGGCTTGTGCGCTAATTGTTGTGCTTGTCCCCTGGATTGTAATTGGGCTTTTCCAAATCAAGCTGAGGAGCCTATGGGACTTTCATGCTGGTTGCGTAGGCATAGCAAAGGCAGTTATCTCAACGTTTGTCTTGCCCGCTTTTTAGCCAAGTATCGATGGATATTTAGCTCACAAAATCCACCAGGACTTTTGTTACGACAATTCTGAAGACCTTCGTCGGCGGTTTTCGCCCACATTTTATGGAAGCATGCAATCCAAATGCTACAATGGTTCAAGAAAGCCTTCAGCAGCAAGTATTCTGGTTCAATGTAACAGTGTGCACGGGTACCCGAGGTGAAGTCTTGAAGTCGTATGTCAATTTTAGTCCTTAAGAGCTACATACTCGTATTCTTGCAGAAAACCTAACCATTCTATTTAGGCTTGAAGGCTTCCCGAGTGGTCATACGTCAAACTCCTTCGCGGCTGCTATTTTCCTTGCGCTCTATCTGAATGCAAAACTAAAGGCCTTCTCAGACCATGCCTCGGATTTCTGGACGTTTACAGTGACAATTGCTCCACTAATTGGTGCTTCTCTTGTTTCTGGATGCATGTACACCTCACATGTAAGCCTTCTCGCTCTCTCTGTCTCTTTCAATCTCAAACTCACAATGTTTGCAGCAACATCATGCCCACGAAATCATATTTGGTATGATCATCGGCCTCATTTTGGGCGTCCTCGCCTATCGCTCTGTCTATGCGGCAGCCTTTGACTTTCGCTATAATCATATCCCGCTTCCCCCATTTTCTCTCCGAAGCCGATTCTCGTATTCACTGAAGGACCCCTATATCGCCTCTGGGACATTGCAAGAAGGCGGCGTTGCGGAGCACGATCGTTTGGTAGTATGGACCTGGTGGAAACAAATTGGTGCACCCGAGGATCAGGAAAGGGAGCTGGCATGGTTGCGAAGTCTCAGAAGTTTGAAGATAACAGGACAAGAGTTACGGCCGATTTTCAGAGGCGATGACCAGAAATGCAGGCTCAGGAGAGAAGCATCCGAAGCTGTCGAGATTTCTATCGAAGTTCAAGGATCCGGATATTGAGAATTAGCTGTCGCGGATACCGAGCATTTCGGAATGGATAAATTGAAGCCTCTTCTTGTTTACTCATGGTTAAAAGTCACTGGAGGCGAGTAGACATATCCATGAATTCAACACAAAATCTTCCACTCCGAGTCAAGTTCGGTCTTTTGGTGCTAGTGAATTATTCACGAATTTTGAAGTTGATATAAAGCTCATCTCCCTGCACTTGTTTGGGCAACTGAGTGTAATTTTTAGCAGCAAGTTTTTGAAGTAGGAAAAAAAAACGTCCCCGATGCAGGAACTGAGCCAACGAACTTCAGGCAAATAAAATTGAACAATTACATCCCGACATCATACAAAACACTACCAACCTAGCTACTGCAATTTCTGTATAACTTAAGGTAAGGGTGTTGCTGTTAAACATGTGAAATAAGATGTGTATAGAGGGGAGTGAGTCAAACGGTATGAGTAGTAGTATCCAATGCACTATAATACACTTCAAAGCTGGTGTTTAGAAAAAAATAAGTACAATATAGCGCCTGAAATGCCACAAGCTATACCTGAGGTTCTCGGCACTACCCTTCTCTCAGATCTAACTAATCACTTAGCAAACATGTCTGTGGCAGCGTATCTTAGAAGGGGAGGCGTAGGAGTAGCAATTTATGAAGGTAGCAGAAATAAATTTATTAATACAGAGGACGAGATGCAAGATTGTTTACATGGGGTGACACTAAGTGTTCCCCCAAAGGTCTAATCTTTGGAACGAGCCCCTCCTCTCCCTGTTTGGTTAAATGCCTTACCAAAAATCTCCAGAAGCGTAAGCACCTGGATCGCTCCCTGGATAGCCTCCTGGACAGCTCCGGGAACAGACTTTGGATTAGACTCCAGATTGAACTCTGGAGCGGATTCGGGGAAAAAAGCGGGTGTAAGGATCTCCATCTTCATCAAACCACTCCACCCAATACCTAGCTGGTCCGCCACTCAAATTCTCCCATCCGTCCCTGAAGTCGTAATCAAACCATATACCATTTACGAACCATCCACCCTCTACTACTTCTTGCTCCCCTCGTGCACGAAGCATTGCTAGCCATTCAGGACATCGCCTCAAAACCTCCTCTTCGTACTCTTCGTACTCTTTCCGGGTACCTGGTTTTCAAATTTTTGTTTAACTCGGCAGGAGAGAGAACTGTTCGGCTTTCTAAAAGTCGATTATGGAAATACTGCGTTAGCAATCTTTTTTCGGTGATGGGATCTGATGTTCTTAAGAGCTCGCGCTGCTCATATCGCATTCTGTCGATTGCGACGAACTTCTATGAAAACATGCTGAAGACTAGGTTGGAACCCTTCCGTTGATTGAGGAGTTCATAGAGGTGTTTCCCACTGTGACGGTCCGGAGGAAGGATGCACCAGGAAATAAGAGACGGGTGGACGGAGAGATTGGTGAATGGAGAGTAGTTTGTGGTCAGTCAAACTGAGGCAGGCAGGGGATGTAGGGTCGAGAAATCTATTGATACTGGTAAGGATTTCGGTAGGCAGGGTCATTAGGTGGTTGGCGGTTGTAGTAGAAGTGTTGGAGATGGCGTGCACTGCTTGCACTGAACTTAAGTCGAGGGTTTTGGCGACATGCCCTGCAAAAGAAGCAATATCTTCCTCATTTAAGTCCGACCTTGAGTTTGTTTCATTGGTCAAGGATGTGATAGAATCCATCTTGTTGTTGTGGGTTTTCAGCTGTACGCCTCTATCTCACACTACAACCAGGATTGAATGAAGACTCTTTGAAGCAAGAAGCATTTTCCTGTGGTGTTTTGGGGCCTGAAGTAGACTTTGACATATATTAAACCCAGGTTTTGGGTATCTCTCGTTCGAAGTGTACCGTGAGTCGTCGAATAGTTAGTTCCTGATTTAGTTGGGTTGCGAGTACCTGTGATATGAATGTGAAGAGATTATTCTGCTTTCTGAAAGTGGTATGTGTTTCCACCCAGTCGAAAAGTCCTAGATATTTGTATTTTTTTTGTCACTGGCGCTTTGCGGATGAAAGTTCAGACGCAAGTGAATTGAACTTATTTAAGGCAGACAGACGAGCTGTTTAGACGAGCTGTTTAGACGAGCTGTTAGTTTACAGTACTATGTACATTGCCGGATTTAAATAGGTCAAAATCTAATTTAATTCCACAAATACCGAATGAGGGTATCAAGATTGACCTTATTGCCGTATGTTACCGATCAATAAAGACCACGCAAATTCCCCCTTGCAATATCAAACAACAGGCCTATGTAAAATGCGGTTGTCACATCACGTGCTCTCCCGTCACTAAACTCGCGATCAACCTCGTCGCGTCCCCAACTTCCGGACAACCCTATGACCAGCAAAATGACAACCCAAGCCCCCACCATAATTGACCTGAAAACTTCCTTTCTTCGATCCCAAATCATCCTCTTATCTCAACCCTTCCAACCATCTTCCTCCTTCCTCACCTCCAACACCTCCAACGAGGAAAACTCTCTTAGGCAAAAGGCCATAGACGACGCCTTGCACAAATTAAACGGGAGATTGAAGCAGCATAATAATTTGGTGTATGGCCCGCAGGCGAAGAGGCATGTCGCGGAGCAGGTAGATAGATTATATTTCAATGCTGCTGAGAGAGGAGTTGAGATTCTAGGGGTGGGGGAGGAATGGGGAGATAGAGGGGTTGATTATCGTCAGTTCTCACCAGCTACTTATCTTCATTATATAAATGTTATGCTGATGAAATGGTTCAATCGAACAGGCGAGGATAGTAGAATTGAACAGTTGCCCGAAGAATGGAGTGAGGAAGCGAAGGAGAAGGTCCCCGAACAAGCACAACAATACAAAGACCTGCAGCAGAAGCTAGTGGGGTTGAATGAAAGGCGTAGGGTTGCGAGGGAAAGGCTAGAAAGTTCGAAGAGAGTAATGGGGTTATTGATACCGTTTGATAAAGAAGGGGGTCTACAGGGGAACTTAGTGGTTAAGAATGGAGAGATGGAGGAGGAGTTAGAGAGGATGAGACGGTTAATGTTGAGGTATGAGAGAGCAAGGGATGGCGCGGGCGAGGGTAGTAGGAGTGAGGAGGATGGAGACACAGATGTCGATATGGAAGGAGCGGAAGAAAAAAAGATTCTGACACTGTTAAGTGCTACTTGAATGTTTATATTATGGACATTCGGGCAGGCTTCATTCTGAATTCTTCTCCGTCGAGCAGTACGTGTATGGTCATGAGAGACTGACTTAATTATATAGCTTGTAGAAAATGTTTCTGATAATTAGTCTTCGATGGATAGGCTGAGATCCAGCCACAACCAACCCAGACCAATTTCCATCCGGATTCAATTGTTTAACAAAAAAAAATCAGCTGTTAAGATCATAATACCATAGGCCAATGTACTACAGAAGAAATCTATCAGGGAAAATATTAAAAGCAAAAGCATATTCTCCCATCCCAGTCTCTTCGGAACATACGCGATTCGAGTCCCCCGACAGAGAAAAATCTTTCCTTGATATAGCGATTTAGTTGTACAATAAACTATTATCTTTATCACTTGTACCACTCTTGTCGCTTCCTTATTAGAAGTATGTCGGAAGGTTCGTTAATCTTGCAAGAGCTGCTCAAATTTCAAATTTCAAACACCAATCTTGTAATATACTAAAAAGCAAAGACTAAGACTGCAAAGTGCCCAATCATTTTCATCCCAGTGTCATAACTACACCTCCATCCTTTACACCAGCTGCCCCCCTCCTCTTACACTCACCGAAAATTCCTAAGTGAACGAGATCCTATCACTTAAAAATCACTCTGACGCCGTTGCTCTGCATACTCGGCTGTGGTAAAAAGAAGTCATGCTTAAGCTGTACATCTCGTTCAAAAACTGTGTCATGCAAGTCCATCTCAAACCTCCTGAAAACCGTCGCTAGAGTGAGGAAAAGCTCGACTTTTGCCAGGCTATATATATTGAATCAGCTCCATTCAATTATTTCATTTGTGAGACTAGACATACTTGATCCCAATGCATTGTCGACTCCCTTTCGAGAAAGAAACAAGGTATCTATCAAGTGAACGTCCTCCATCTGGTGCGTCGGTCCAGCGCTCCGGGAGGAAGGTATGCGAGTTGGGGAAGATTTTCTCGTTGTGGTGCATGTAGAGGGCGGTCATGCTTATAGGCGTCTGGAGAGCAGTTAACTCGGTTTGAAGGGGAGGCGCGACGAGAGAAGAATGGCAGAAGACTTACTCCCTTTTGAATAAACCAGCCATCGAAGTTCAAATCCTCTTCGGGAGCTACGCGAGTAAGGCGGGAGGAAGCTCCATATGCGAGTCTTATTTTCTGTTAATAAATGACGGTAGCTTTCTATGTAAAGCATTCAACATACCTCAGTCCCTCTTGGATAACGCCACCCTACATTTGTCAGCCCGAGCCCATACGTTAAATCAAAAAGAGAACATACTAGGTAGGGTAAACCTTCAGCAACCTTTAAATCCCACGCTCCATATCTATCCGGCATTGCCCTCTCCAACTCTTCCTTCAATTTTCCCAGCACCCTCGGATTACTCAATAAATGATATGTTATAACTGTCAATGCATTTGATGTGGTATCCGCACCAGCGCCAATAATGTTCTGGCCTTCCTGCCCCAAATGATGAATCGTTTTGTCATAATCCGGTAGATCGCTTTTGAGAAGTTCGTGAAAGATGGTGCGGTTTGGGATGGGAGACTTGGAAAGCCCGTCCGTAGCACTGTCTTCAACTTCCTGTTTCCCGTTTAGGATGTCTAGGATTTGGTGGTGAATTTTCTATATTAATTCATCAGTAACTAAGCGAGATGGTTAATATGTCCAAGGGAGACTCACATTCATCACGTCAAATACTAGCAGCATACCCGGATCAAAAAAGCCCACAAGAGCTTGTGGCATCTTCTTCATAGTCTCAAGCATCCAAGGGAACTGCTTTGTCCACCTTGTCATCTTCGATCCATTAACCAGAGTTTTGCACCAAACGGGCGAAAAATCGGGTTTATCCAAATGGTTCCAGCAGCGATTGAAAGCGTACGATGTAATCACATCAGTAGTGAGGCAAGTATACGCCAATCTTACATTTACCGGCTGATCCGTCCCTCTCAACTCATCGAACCTGGAACATAGTTTCTCGATCTTGGACCAAATGACAGGCGTGAGACGCACGATTGAAGCTTTAGAGAAAGAGGGATTCAGGGCTCTTCGCCGGTGACGGTGAAGGTGATGGTTTATGGTACCGAGACCACTTTCTGGTGTTCCAAATTGGGATGCATACCAGAAATGTTTGTCTCGAACGCCGGTGCCTGAAAAGACGGTATGATAGAAGTCGCCCTCTGGGTCATCGATGTGAATCTCGTAAGGGTTGATTCTGATAATAGGACCTAACTTGTTAGTATCTATAGCAATGATTGAAAGAGAGTGGAGTACCATATTGCTTATGCCATTCGCCAATTTTGAATGTGAATTGCCCTTTCTTAATGACATCGTAGTAGAACTCGTACCAAAATGTAGCAGCTGACAGCTTAGGTCCAGGAAATTTGGAGAGGGGATCAAACACTAGGCGGTAGATGACGAGACCGGAACAATACAGCAGTAATGTTCCTCCGAGGAGAGCTAGAACTGTGAGAGGAGAATAATGCATGATGCCAATACCAATTGCAAAACGAGCAACGCAATTTCTTCGAACTTGTCTCCCCAGGAGTAGACAACCACAGTCTAATGTCCATCTCATATGTAACACAACGGAGCAAGATTGATGCCCGTACCCCTAGAACCGTTACACCAGCCAAGACTTTTAGGCCGTGTCAAACTTGCAATATAAGGAAGCCGTTCGCTTTAAAAAGGCAATGGCAATGTTTATCGACCGAAACTCCGAGTATCACATTTTGGGATATGCGGCAAATTAGATTTTCGATCTTCGGCGAGGGACATACTTATGCCTGACATGAGGCAGAATACGGGTTATTGCATGAACCCTTTTGGGGTTCTCAAGATTGGAGAGAACATGGAGGGGCCTCGATCTCCAGGTAGCAAATTATCCCAGAGAACTTACATTTCTCTCATGTAGCTTTACTAACTTCTCGGCCCTTCGCTCATTTTGTACGACAAGCTTCTCGGACGAAAACATTGACTTCAAGCCCGACAGCCCGAGCCGCTTCGTCTATGTTGTGAAACCAAAATCACTTGACTAGATCGCCGAATCTTACGCTCCGTGTGATCTTAGACGATGAGGATTATCCAATCTTCGCTGACGCTGAGATGCGCTTATGGAATAGAGATAATATCATAATTATGAAAATGGTCCAGCTGAAGTCATCTGCACTTCTCGATGTTAAAATAAACGCAACTTTTAACGCCGAGCACGACAATGGAGATCGAGTAGAAAAGCTGTCTTTGAAGCCTCCGGCCATTATAATCGTACTTAATTTGCAGCGTTTTGTACTAGGCAAGTCAGACTCTTGATAGATACTCAAGTGCTATAGTACCTCGAGCTATTTATAAGGAACATCTTATAACAAAACATTGGACGCTTGCGGTTTAAAAAATCAAAAGACGAATAGGGCAAAGATAATTGGACATTGGAATTTCGCTTTCAGTAAACTGTCGAGATATTTGAACTTCCGCCATCAAGGTCTATTGTTGTGTAGTTCAAGGAAAACTAACCCTCTGGGAAATTTTAGCTAATGCTCCTAAAATCTCATGCTCGAATGAAAGATCGAGAGCGATAAAACAATGCGCATGAGTATCAAACGAAAGGCTAAGAGCAGACCAGGGCTTTTCTGTCTTTTACCTATTATATCTGAAGATCGGCCAAAACCCCATTTCGAGCTAGTATGGTTACATTCCAATCGCAGTCACTCCCGTTCCAGCACGCTTTCATGACTATTACTCCTACTGAACAAAAATGAATATCTACAAACCCCCAAACGCCTAGCTAGCCTTAGTCTACCTGAACTTGCTGACAATAACGGCAAGAATTAAGAGAACCAGAACCGTGATGATCGAGATGGTTATAATCCGATTCGTAGCCATCCTATATGATCATTAGCACACCTCACACTCTATTATTATAAAATGAGGTTCAAGGGACGATTTACCTACGAGCCATTCCCCGCAGCGTCTTCACGCTCCTATCGACATAACCCTCACTCTCCAACAGGATATCCCCTGTATGTTGAATGGTTTCCCTCTGCCTGTGGAGATCGGCAAGCGTGCTTGCGCCGATAGCCTCTGTCTCATTGGCAAGTGCCTGACTGGCCTTCAGTCTCTGAGAGCTACGATCCAACCTGTCCGTGCCCGACAGAAGCTGTTGACGCTGCTCGAGTTGTACATCGTTGGGATTGTCAGAGTACCGGTCCCCAAACAGAGCAGAGCGATCATCCGCGAGGGTTTTCAGCTTCCGCGTTGCGCTATCGACATCGGATTCGTAGTTGCGGAAGCGTTGGTTGACTTTAGTTCGAGTCGCCGAGGGGATATTCTGCTTCTCCAGGCGCATCTGATCGAGCTACAGCGTTCGGTCAGTCCTGCCCTCTATTGCAATGGCCACCGGTGCAGCTTACCAACTCGTTTGCCTCCTCGACAGCCCGCTCTGCTTGGCTGATGGCGGCCTTGCGGGGTTCGCCAGACAGGTCGGGAATGGAGTCCAACTTCTGGCTCAGATCCGCCTGGACCAGCCTCAGCTCGGCCTCGTAGCTGCTGAAGAGCTCCGAGCCGGCATCGGTATCAAGAGGATTCGACATGTTGGAGCTAGGTTGTATCGGGGGCACTTGAGATGTGCTGGCCTTTGTTGAGTGTCAACTAAATGGTGTTATCGTTGATGCCTTCAATGGCGTCGCAAGTTCTCGGCTCGGCGATTAGGGGTCTGACGCCAGCTGACAGGGCGATCTGCGATAGCCTCAAACGGATTGGCGGACGTGAAGAGTGACTCTCGCTGTCGTGGTGAGTGTAGGGACGAGATGCTGTTGTCGATGAGGTGTCGATGGAGAGTGCGAGGTGTTCATGTCGAGACGTTGACGTTGTCGTCGGAAGGCTGAGCTGACTGGGTTGATGTTCCATTGCTTCCACGATCCGGCAGCTCACCAGGTTCGCCGCAACCAGCCCGCCAACCTTACATCATTCACCATCCAGCCATCCCTTGGGCTCAGTTGGGGTTGGATGCATCGTCAAATCAACAAATACCTTCAACTGCCTAATGGCTTTCCTTGTGACGCTCCGCTGGCTCTCCGAGGGCCATTACCGTGGAGGCCGTCTGGTGGTCTTTGGTCTGATATCATTTCACTAACAGCCTGCGACTGTACGAACCACCCCTACTGGACTACTGGACTGGCCCCTCGAAGGCCCTTGGCCGCAGAGAAGCTTTGACAGCTGCAACTGGCTGAGACCTGCAAAGCCACAGCCCTGGCGATACTTCTTGGGCTCAATTGTCCTAGATCTGTTTAAACTTTCGCTGCTGGTCCATTTCCACGCCTTACGAGATCGCCCACGAATTCCTCGTCTCACATGAAAGGCTGCAAGCCCCTCACATCATACACTCACTAGTTATCCCGTTGCACGGCTGCCACATCAGGTCGAGGATGTCATCACCACCACTAGATCGAGCAAATATGTTGAGCTCTAAAGACCGAGAGAATGGCCTGTGAATATCCTATTTTCTCCAGATCCATATTCCTAACTTTCAACATGTCGAGCAGACCTAATCTTGTCCCTAGGAAGAAGGTTGCCATCATCGGCAGTGGTTGTGCGGGAATCGGTGCACTATGGGCGTTGAACCGAACCCACCACGATGTGTATATCTACGAAGCGGCCGATAGACTGGGCGGACACACCAATACCGCTGAATTCAGGAATGGGAAGTCCAAAACCATGGTGGACACTGGCTTTATCGTGTTGAATTCCGCCACATATCGTAAGTATCCCACCTCGATGCACCCACCGCCATTCGGGACGCTAAGAAAATACAGCAAACTTTCTCTCTTTCCTCAAGGCCATCGGGGTCGAGACTACACCGACAGATATGACCTTTGGAGTTTCTCGAGACCAGGGGTTGTTTGAGTGGGCTGGGACTTCCCTCTCGGCAGTCTTTGCCCAACGATGGAACCTCCTCTCTCCGCGAATGTGGAGGATGATCTTTGATATAGTCCGCTTCAACCAATTTGCCCTAGATCTACTGAAGGCGGAGGAAGTCAATGACGAGTATCACAACGGATATGCGAATGGTAATGGCCATGCAAATGGGAATGGTCATGCAAATGGGCACGCCAGGACGAACGGGACGAACGTGCGCCATTTGGAGGCACAAGAAACTATTGGTGAATATCTAACGCGAGAGGGATACTCGGATGCCTTTCGGGATGATTACTTAATTCCCATGACCGCTGCAGTTTGGAGTACAAGCCCGGACAAATGCACATTGGAGTTTCCGGCTGTAACATTGGTCCGGTTCATGTAAGTTTTCAGATATTTACGTCCCGGCGCTGTACTAAGAAAATCTAGGTGGAATCACCATCTTCTGAGCACCGTTGCTGCTCGACCGACTTGGCTCACACTTAAGGATTGCTCCAAGAGTTACATCGATAAAGTCATGAACGGTTTTCCCCCAAACCACTTGTTCCTTAATACCCCTGTTGTATCTGTCACTAGCACAGACGATGGGCATGTGTGCGTACGACGACGAGATGGAAGAGAAGACATCTATGACCATGTTATCATCGCTACTCATGGCGATGAAGCATTAGATTTAATCATCTCAGACGCCGATGCCGAAGAAAAGGACATTTTGTCGGGGTTTCAGACAAGCAAAAATACAGCGATTCTCCACTCGGACTTATCATTCATGCCTACGAACCGGAAAGCTTGGTCAGCATGGAATTATATTACGGAATCTTCTGCGACGTCTGCGAATATTGACCAAGTCTGCCTTACATACAACATGAACATCTTGCAACATCTTCCCGAGGAAACTTTCGGCCATGTCCTTGTAACTCTAAATCCACTTCACCTCCCAGACCCCAAATGTGTTCAAGGCCGCTACGTTTACAGGCATCCCGTGTATAACGCCGCTTCTATTCGTTCACAAAACCTCCTTCCGCGAATACAGAACATACGGGGTATCAGCTACTGCGGCGCTTGGACGAAATATGGATTTCATGAAGATGGCTTCTCAAGTGGTTTGAAAGTTGCCCAAGAACATCTTGGCGCAAAACTCCCGTTTGAGTTCATAGATAGCACCTTCAGCAGAGGCAAGAAACCAGTTCTTGGAATTTCAGACCTCATTTTGAGGATTTGGATCGTGAATGTCCAAGTCTTCATCTCTGTCATCGAAAAAATATTCTGTGTTCGCCGTGGACGAAGGCTTCGATCCGAGTCACAACAGGAGTTACTCAAAAAAGTGGTATAGATCCAGCGTAAGCCGGATAGTAGTGACAGAATGAATGGCAGGTAGACCGGAGTCAGGAACTTATCTGGGGTTTGTACAGGCATGGGGTACATGGCGTTTGGAGAAAGAGCATAGCACAAATCATCTTGAAACAGTGCATGGGTTGGTTAGCTTGGGAAACAGAACATAACTTGGAGTTTTATTATTAGGAGAAAGTAGTTAGGCAGCTCTATTCTTATCACAATCGGATGAACATAGATACGCAAACCCTTATATTGGCAAAACAAAGAAACAATCCCCAGCACAAAGGAAGCTTCATGACGAGGTTGAAATGAAATGGTGTCGCGAGAGAGAACAATAAAGAAATCGATGGATAGTAAGTAGCCTTGCGTTTAGAAGATAATTTTTGCCAAATGTTGAAAAGTCTGAGCGAAATTCGACTGTGGCAAATTTGGACAGTAGTGCTCAATGCAAAAGTAGTGTGGACTATAGCGAATTCGGATGAGGCAAAGCTGTTATAGTACTCATACGGTTATTAAAATCTTTTATTTCGCAGTCCTAGCCTTAGTCTCCGCGCTTGGGCGGCCCCCAACTAGCCTCTCGTTTCCAGAAGCGAGTCCCTGCTAATACGCCGAAATGTCACTTCCTCTCGTTTCCCCTAGCCTTAGGAGAATAGGTAGTGAGTGTATTAATGTTTCTAGTCATAGAGTAGGATTTAAGCCAATTCCATGGTTACACTGCTAAAACTTAAACACAAGTACTAATGAAGAACTACGAGAAAAATGAAAATACTACCCTTTTACTAACAGACTAGTTTGTTTTACTATTCCTAGCTCGATTTGCTAGTTCTTTTGAACTTCTATAAGATCTTTCGGTTTCCTGATTGTAATCTTCAATACTTCCTTCAAACCAAATCCGCAGCTTCACGCGATCCGCAAATACTTCAACTTATTAAATCAACTTGTGATTACATCCTTCCTATTCCTATCTACTCAGCCAAGCTGACTGCTACTTACAGCTTTACACCACACTTTCAATCATTCCACTCTTCATCATGCGTTACGCATTCCTTCTCGCCGGCCTCCTGGTCATAGGTGCCCCCGCCATTACTGCCCTACCCCTCGATAACCAAACTACGATTCAGACCATTGCCACGTCCGAAATTGCACCTCAGCAACCCCCTCCCTCGGCTCTAATTTGGGGTCTCGGAAGCGACAGTCTCGAACCCACCAAGACCCAGCTCATCGCCAGAAATGCGCCCAAGGAAATAAGCCAAGAAAAGGCCTTCCAAAAGCAACAGGCAGAACACTACAAGAAGGAGATGGCCCGGATACGTGGGCTAGCAAAGCAGATGCAGAAAGATCTCAAGGAGATCGACAAAAGAACGCGCAAGGAGAGGGCGCAGCGACTCAAGGACAAAGAGGCACGACGGGGTGATCGCCGCGCCCAGAGGAGCCAGAGGAAGAAAGTTAGGGATGCCATGGAGGCGCTGCTAGGGAAGCAGAGGAAGGAGAGAGAGAAGCTGGAGAAGCAGAGGCAGAAGCACATGGAGAAAGGCCGGAAGAGGGAGAAGGATCTCTTGGCGGCGCAGAGAAAGAATAAGCCAAAGGAGTCCAAACCCATTCAGGGATAGGTCTAAGAGAGGAATAGAGGGGGTTGATGTAGCTTTAGGGTCATAGACCAGAGGCCGGCATCCGCATCTTCTCCTTTTCAGTAAACCAAGTTAGTGTTGTACTTAAGTTCATTTAAATTCTTTAAACCGAACTTCCTCAACGAGACAGCAAAGTGATCTCCCTCAGACCTCACGATCCTTTCCCGTTCCCCCAGGCTTCCTCCCATAAACCACGAATAAATTTGAATAAAGCTGTAGTCTCAAGTCCTTCAACTCATTTCTGACACCAGCACTCAGGATCTCGTATTCTTGTGGCGACCAACCGAGGACACGGGTAAAGTGTGCCTGCCCATAGGCGCTACTGGCATCTAGCATGTTTTGCTGCTGGTAGAGTCCGATTTCTTTCTGTCGGCGGTTGCGGGCCCAGGGTGCGGCTGGGACCTGGATATTCAAACATAAATTAATAAGTATATCTAAATTATCGTCTTGGTCTTGTTCATGGGTGGTGGGAAAAGAAAAGGAAGGGAAGAAGGAATAAGGAAATAGAAAAGTACCCTTGTAACTCTCTCAACCACCTCCACAAATCCAGCGCCGATCATCCAATCTCTCAAATGCACAGCAACATCAAACGATCTCCCAATTCTCCTCCCAGCTTCACTGAGCCCCTCTTGCCATTTCCTGATCATATGCATCTCTGCATCCGTTTCCTTTCTTTCGCGCCATTGTCCCATGACATCCATCTGCATACCGGGTTGCTGAGGGGGACGAGTAAGCATATCCCAATTGTAATAATCGTCCCGCTGGTCATGGACCCAGACTTCAAACTCGGTAACTTCGAGGTAGCCGCCAGGGGTGAGATTGTCATACGCTTGGGAGAAGAGTCGGGACCAGGATCTTATGGAGCCGGCGAGGGAGCGTATGTGAATATAAGCAAAGGGCTTATGGGTCCAGGTGTCTTCTATGTCGTCAACCTGGGAAGCGACCAGAATTAGTATCTGTTGCGGAAGGGAAACAGAGGGTATGAGAGAATCGTACCTCGAATTCTAGGTTAGGTGGGATCCTAGTGGGCATTTAGTTTTATCTAAGAAAGAAGGAAAGGTTAAAAAATAGACAAACATACCAGCCTGGCTGTATAGGTGACAGATCGCAGCCAATTACATGGGCTGAGGGAAACTGGCTATCACACTTCACTCAGTAAAAACTCTCAATTTGGCAGTGAAACCAGAATATACTCCGCAAAATCAATAGCCCATATCCCAGTACCTGCTCTTGGTCAGTCGGGATCTATTCTAAGCTAGTAGAAAGCTAAAACGAACCCGTGCCCACGTCGAGTACTTTGCTTGGGTTTTCGATTGGTGCTTGGAAGAGTTTCCCTTCGGAGACAAGGTTAAACACATGGTTGTGCTGAAAATGGTTTGTCAATAAGTCGGTTCGTGAAAGAGCAGCACCATGTCTCATACCAAGTCAAGACGGTCTTGCTCTGCTTCATCGTTTGGCTGTGAACCTAAGTCAGTATTATATTTCAATAGGAAGTAAAACGTCTGACGAGGAGGTATTTGCCATCACGATAGGCATGGTATCGTCGTCCATTCTAGCTATGTTTAGCGGACTTAGAGAACCAAACAACAAGGAAGCATAGGAAGACTTCACTTCGATACTATCGAAAATTTTCAGAAAGTGAAACTATTCGGGAAGGGACCTGGGAGCGTACCGGTATTTAGCTACTCCGGAGATCAGAGAAGTCTTCGAGCTTGCAATTCTACGCCAAATAGTTAGCGAAGGTGAGGATACAGGGAGTCTTAGGTAAATCTTACGAAGCGCGATCATCTCCAATTGCCGAATCTGTTTCGTGCGCTTCCAGATCCTGCATTCATGAGAGGTCTGGTCCATTCGAAGTCCGCATAGAGTGCTCACGTCAGCCTCAATCTGATTTACAGTTTCATCTTCAATATCGCCAACGCCAACACTGGACACTGAGACCTCTATTGGGGCAGTGGTCGGAGCAATTGGGGGGGAAGTTCGTGGCGAATTTATTGGAGCGGGATGAATCTGTTCAGGTGCTTCGGTAGCGTTGGTTGCCATATGGAAACAAATACAGTAAGAAAGGAGAAAGGCTGGATGTCTTCATAGAACAAGACAAGATCCCTACGGCCACTTATAATGTATCCGAGACACACAGTACTAAAGTAGGTCTGCATTATTCACCTGAGCCCGCCGTACTATGGCCTATCAAGCAGCACACATACTGTTCTTTGTGTTCCACTTGTTCTTTGCAACCGTCAAATGCCCTAGTCTGCTATGTTATTGGATAATTGATCGGTGCAAAGAGTTTGACAGCAGAGCAGTGTGGTACAACGCGGGATTCATTTTCGCGCCTTGCGGGGACTTGTACTTGGGAGAAACGGGTCGGAGCATCCTATTGCTAAAAGTTGCAATGATCTGCTATGTTAAGCGAGGGAAGGGCTTAGAAAAGCGGGTTGGCCTTTCTAAAATAGGGCAATGGCCAAGGACTTACTTGGATTGACATTATGGTGATTGATTTGAGTACTAATTGATGTTGTGTGACCCAGTGGAACTTTTGTACAAGCTACTGACTTGTGGACGTCAGACGGTATTGGGCCCCGCTCCTGAGCGACTTGTTGCCTCGCTGGAAATGTAGTTTATTGATTATGGAGGCTGACCACGATGGAACAGTGGATACCAATGAAAGTAAAAGAAGAGACAAGCGCTTCAGCTGTGAGAGTCGATATTTTCGCCGCAAGACATATATTACTTTGTCTTAATAGTTTGGTAAAGACCAGGCAACACAATTACGAGGACTTCTGATGGTTAAAGACATTGAGAAAAAGTACACATGATAGAAAGTGTAGACAAGGGCAAAAACACTTGCACGCGTAAAACATGAGCGACGGCTATTTCTATACTTACTTAAGCACCGATAACTTAGAAGAGCGGAAAATATCAACGAAAAATCTGCCATTTTATTACACACCATACGAAAAAAAGACGATGTGTATAGAACAGAAAGCAATCCAGTAATGTGGCTGATGTCAGAATTGTCATTTTCGAAATCGGGTGTCAATTGAGCCCCTGAGGGCATGCAACCATATAGGCATCCTTCTCTCAGCGCCGACCGCTGGAGGATACAAGAGCATTATGACACAACCCTAAGCATCCCAAAGGTGAGGCTGAGCACAAATCCTGTGAATACAGCGATCTGCCTGCGCCTCGACCATACTCCTCCTTCTCTTATCGCCCAACCTATGCACCCAAGAGGCCATAGAAATCCGATGATATTCCCCCATAATAAGTCATCCAGGGCTCCCCCCCAAGACCATCGTCGCCGAAATCAAACCCTCCACCTCCTGGTACGCCCGCATTTCCTGCATTATCGTCAATCCATGCATCTTCCATCCGCCGTAACGTATCGGGAGAGGGCATGGTATCCGGCGTGTGGATATTTGACTGGATCGAGAGGAATTGCAAGCGGAGCTGATTGACCTCCGCAGGAGTGAAACCACCTGATAGGAGTCTATCAAAGCCTCGGGGAACAGGTGTGGTTGTAGCTGATTGTGCTTGGCAACTATTTCTTCCTTCATTTCTCCCATCCTTCTTGATTTTGCTCAAGGAGCTTATTGCCGCTGCTGCTTCCGCACTGAGTTCCTCGGGAGTGAGCACATCGCCGATTGAACAGTTTATATATACGCGCGGCGCTGGGACGCCGACGCCCTTGCCTTTATCCTTCGGATCTGGATTTTGAGGCGGCTGGCTGGGAATGTGAAGTACAGCAGATAATGCGTCACCATCTTTGAGTAGTTTTCCGCTGTGTATCAAACGAAATCGATAATTTGAGGTGGGAGGATCAAGCTTCGTTCGAATGAGGTGCTTGAGAGCAACAACCGTGGTTTCGTCTGGAGCAGGAACATCTAGTAATAAATCCGGAATAGAAGTCGTGAATCGCACAGTGATATCCAGAGGAGTAGCAGATAGGGGCTCCTTGGATGAGCCAGGAAATGAAGCCATCGTGAATAGATTTCGATGTGTTGTATTGGGGGCGGTCGGCTCCCAGAATTCGATACAACTCTCTCGAGATGGTTTCAAGCTCACATTCTGAAGCTATTCATGAGCTTCCGCTATCTCATCATAAATTTCGAGCACATGATATAAGAGGACTGCGTGAATGGTCTGTTGAGTCGCTGGTTCGTGGGGGACATCCTGCGATGTTGCAACAGTTGAGTTCAGGTGAGAGCAGCGCCTGAGAAGACGCGGCCGCCACTAGCTTCTCGCGTTGACTGATAGGACAGGGATTCTGGATGGGATAGGCATTACAGCAAGAGAACAAAGACACCGAAGAGGCTTTTGACAAAAATCTGCATTGATACTTATTTCTCTCACATAAAAGAGAGTTATGGGATATTCTCAAATCGTCAGTCGGCTCGGGGATGACAAAGTTCACATACATTAAGTCGAGGGAGAGACAAGGAATATAAAGCTCTAAAGTACATCCTGCTAGGATTTGCTAGCCACAAGTTTTTATAGAGCCCATTGCAGCAACAGAAGAATTGAGTCTCACCGACAGGGAACTTCTGCATAGGCTTTTGTATCCTCTTTACGTTTTGAAGTAGCCCTGAAGGTCTCGGGCTACAAAACCTGGCCCGGGGAGCCCGGGAGCGTCTCGGGTAACCCTTACAGCACGGGTATGGGGCCTCTACCCGAACGGGCCAAAGTTACACGGCACAAGCTCACCCGACGGGTTTCTCTCCCTAACGAACAGTCTTCCCAGACAAATACACGATAAGATATTTTACATAACAAGTTGATTCGATTCAACCTGCCAATGGCAAATGATTGGTTGTTGCCGCCATCTTCATCTATCACTAGTGGCCTTTGCCGCATTCCATGGAACCCCTCCAGTGCGACCAAAGATGGAAGCTATCGGAGCCCCCCATCAAATCACACAGGCAAGATAAGAACGCAGCCGGCCGTGAGGCTTTGCGACAAAGCTAAGTTAAACTTCAGTTGAAAATCAGAGATTTCGTTTCTATCCGCCTTCTTTCCTTTGGATCTCGTCCTTTGCGATTCCTGCTGACGGCGGGGCGCTGAGTCAAGTCTCACTCTCATTCCCTACACTCTCGAACTCTCAAAGACCCTGGACCAAGCAACGAGGCCCTTTTACGCCACCTGAGATAGTCAGCTATCTGCCACTATGGCACCCGCTGCGCTGTCTTCGAGGCCAGGGGTCTCAGAATCTGCCACCCACTCCCTCTTGTCGGTTACTTCGACCTACGATGATACCCTCCGCTTCTATCTTAATGGCACCCGTGTAGTCCTGGACAATATCGATCCTGAAGCGACCCTCCTTGAATATCTCCGCGGCATAGGACTTACAGGAACAAAGCTTGGTTGTGCGGAGGGAGGATGCGGGGCTTGCACAGTAGTTGTGTCACAATACAATCCTACCACAAAGAAGATATACCATGCAAGCGTAAATGCCTGTTTGGCGCCGCTTGCTAGTGTCGATGGGAAGCATGTCATCACAATTGAGGGGATAGGGAATGTGAAAAGACCCCATCCGGTCCAGGAGAGAATTGCCAAAGGAAATGGGAGCCAGTGCGGATTCTGTACCCCAGGGATAGTGATGAGTTTATATGCTCTACTCAGGAATAATTCGAGCCCATCGGAGCACGCTGTAGAAGAAGCTTTCGATGGCAATCTGTGCAGGTGTACTGGATACCGACCTATTCTTGATGCTGCCCAGTCTTTCAGTGCAGAGAAGTCCTGCGGGAAGGCTAGAGCTAATGGAGGGCGCGGATGCTGCATGGAGGATAGAAACGAAGGTGATTCAGGAGAGTGTTGTAAAGGGAATGGTTTCAAGGATGACCAGCCTATCAAGCGGTTCACGCCCCCGGGATTTATTGAGTATAATCCAGACACGGAGCTCATCTTTCCACCGCCTCTCACCAAGCATGAGTTTAAACCTCTCGCCTTTGGGAATAAGAGAAAGAGATGGTATCGTCCAGTAACAATGCAGCAGTTGCTTGAAATCAAGAGTGCTTATCCTTCAGCCAAGATCATTGGAGGAAGTACAGAAACTCAGATCGAGATCAAATTCAAGGCTATGCACTATGCTGCTTCAGTATATGTAGGGGATATCGCAGAGCTGCGGCAGTTCAAGTTTAAGGATGATCACCTTGAAATTGGTGGTAACGTTATTCTTACTGACTTGGAGTCAATTTGTCTCCAAGCTATTAAACACTATGGTCCTATTCGTGGCCAAGTATTCTCCGCAATTCACAAGCAACTCAAATACTTTGCAGGACGGCAGATCAGAAATGTCGGCACGCCTGCTGGTAATCTTGCCACTGCTTCTCCTATTTCCGATCTTAATCCAGTACTTGTTGCATCGAATGCCATACTAGTGGCTAGATCGTTGGACAAAGAGACTGAAATTCCAATGTTCCAGTTTTTCAAGGGCTACCGCCGGACGGCTCTCCCACCAGATGCAATAATAGCAAGTCTTCGTATTCCCGTGAGCAAAGAGAAAGGCGAGTTCATCCAAGCATACAAACAATCAAAACGAAAGGATGATGATATTGCCATTGTCAATG
Organism: Ascocoryne sarcoides NRRL 50072; assembly: GCA_000328965.1. Taxonomy (NCBI): domain Eukaryota; kingdom Fungi; phylum Ascomycota; class Leotiomycetes; order Helotiales; family Gelatinodiscaceae; genus Ascocoryne; species Ascocoryne sarcoides. Next base: position 1,684,796 of record KB205944.1, on the reverse strand, counting down.
CGGCTCTGAGGCTTTCGCTCGATAGTTCAAACGTGATTGAGAGTGCTGATTTAATCTATGGTGGAATGGCGCCGACAACCGTTGCGGCTAAGACAGCTGGGTCTTACCTTGTGGGCAAGAAGTTTACAGATCCGGCGACTCTTGAGGGTACTATGAATGCTTTAGAGCAGGACTTTGATCTTAGATTTGGAGTACCAGGTGGTATGGCCACATATAGGAAGTCTTTGGCCCTAGGTTTCTTTTACCGCTTCTACCACTATGTACTTTCAAAGCTTGAGGTCACGAAGGCAGAGGTCGATGACGAAGTTATCGCAGAGATTTCGAGAATGATTTCTACTGGCAAAGAGGACCGGGAGTCCACAGTAGCATATCAGCAGAAAATCCTTGGGAAGGCTAACCCTCATGTGGCAGCCCTTAAACAGACCTGTGGCGAAGCTCAGTATACTGATGATATTCCGGTACTGAAAAACGAGCTCTTTGGATGTCTAGTGCTCTCTACTAAGGCGAGGGCCAAGATAACTTCGGTCGACTATTCGCCCGCAATGGAATGTCCAGGTGTTGTTGATTTCGTGGATCATACGGATATGCCTTCACCAGAGGCAAATATGTGGGGAGCACCTGTTTGCGATGAAGTCTTCTTTGCTGTGAAGGAAGTCTTCACAACTGGACAGCCCATTGGTATGATTTTAGCCGATAGTGCAGCTCATGCCACAGCGGGTGCTAGAGCAGTTAAGGTTGACTACGAAGAACTACCTGCCATATTTACAATTGAGGAAGCAATTGAAAAAGAGAGCTTTTTCCAGCACTATCGGTACATCAAAAAAGGAGATATGGACAAAGCGTTCAAGAATTCGGATCACATTTTTACGGGTGTTACTAGGATGGGTGGCCAAGAGCACTTCTATCTTGAGACTCAAGCATGTGTTGCTATTCCTAAACTAGAAGATGGAGAGATGGAAATTTGGGCTGGTACGCAAAATCCTACTGAGACGTAAGTAATTCAGACTCCACATAAGACATGTGTGCTAAATTCTATAGTCAAACCTACGTCGCCCAAGTCTGCGATGTGGCAGCTAATAAGGTTGTATCAAAGGTCAAACGACTTGGCGGAGGCTTTGGAGGCAAGGAAACTCGATCAATCCAACTGACAGGCATCGTGGCTCTGGCTGCTAAGAAGTCTAATCGGCCTGTACGTTGCATGCTGAATCGCGATGAAGACATGATTACTTCTGGGCAAAGACACCCTTTCCTAGCACGATGGAAAGTTGGTGTCAACAAAAATGGAAAAATTCAAGCTCTCGATGCCGACATTTTTTCTAACGCAGGTTGGTCACAAGATCTCAGCGCAGCTGTTTGTGATCGCGCACTATCTCATATTGATGGATGCTACCTCATCCCAAATGTTCACGTTCGTGGGAGACTTTGCAAGACTAATACGATGTCTAACACGGCATTCCGTGGCTTTGGTGGACCCCAGGGAATTTTCATCTCTGAATCTTACATGTCAGAGATTGCAGATCGCCTTGATATTCCAGTGGAGAGGCTGCGAGAAATTAACTTCTACAAAACCGACGAGGAGACACACTTCAATCAAAGCTTGAAGGATTGGCATGTACCAGTTATGTACAAGCAAGTACAAGAAGAGTGTTCGTACGCGGAGCGCCGAGAAGCGGTTACAAAGTTCAATGCTACTCATAAATGGAGGAAGCGAGGTCTCGCTATTATTCCTACGAAATTCGGAATCTCTTTTACAGCTCTCTTTCTCAATCAAGCGGGGGCCCTTGTACACATTTACCATGACGGATCGGTCCTTGTAGCTCATGGTGGTACGGAAATGGGTCAAGGTCTTCATACCAAAATGTCTATGATAGCCGCTGAAGCTTTAGGGGTCCCCCTTCAGGATGTCTTCATCTCGGAGACTGCTACTAACACAGTTGCCAACACTTCCTCGACTGCTGCCTCAGCATCTTCCGATTTAAATGGGTATGCCATCTTCAATGCCTGCGCTCAAATCAATGAACGGTTAGCTCCTTATCGGGAGAAGTTTGGGAAAGATGCTCCAATGAGCAAGCTTGCAAGCGCAGCATACTTTGATCGGGTCAATCTCTCTGCAAACGGATTTTACAAGACACCAGACATTGGTTACACGTGGGGTCCTAACACAGGACAAATGTTCTTTTATTTCACGCAAGGTGTCTCAGCGGCAGAGGTTGAGGTTGACACTCTAACCGGAGACTGGACTTGCCTTCGAGCCGACATCAAAATGGACGTTGGTCGCTCAATCAACCCATCTATCGACTATGGCCAAATCGAAGGTGCCTTCATCCAAGGGATGGGTCTCTTCACCACCGAAGAAAGCCTTTGGTTCCGTGGCGGTCCTATGGCTGGTCAGCTTGCTACTCGCGGACCAGGTGCCTACAAAATCCCTGGCTTCCGCGATGTCCCGCAGGAATTCAATGTATCCATGCTGAAAGGCGTAGAATGGGAGAATCTGCGGACTATCCAACGGAGCAGGGGTGTGGGGGAGCCACCACTCTTTATGGGAAGCGTGGTTTTCTTTGCTATTAGGGATGCGCTGAAGGCGGCGAGGGCACAGTATGGTGTGAAAGCTGAGATTGGCGAGAATGATGGGGAGGGCCTTTTGAGGTTGGAGAGTCCAGCGACGGGGGAGAGGATTAGGATGGCGTGTGTGGATCCAATTGTTAAAAGGGCCTTTGTGAAACCCCAAGATGGGGAAAAGAGCTTTTTCATAGCGATTTAATAAGGACGAATCAGACACTGTTTATGAATATTGCTAACATATCGTTTGGTAGTCAATCTCAAAATGCCATATGCTCTTTGCTTGAGGACTCATTATAATAGTATAGTACATACATATTAATTAGCAGCCTCTTTTCATTAGAACCTCTTGGATTGGAGTCACTACGTCTTAGAAGGGCAGCAAAGTGGCAGGGCATCTGCCTCTGATAGAAGCTGTGAAAATTGAATTACTCGTAATCTCTAATAATAATATTTACTAACCGCTATTTTCCATTTTCTAAGACCGATTGTCGCTTGTTGTACTGTACTGGACTTACCGGCGCTAGCTATCAAGCCGACTCAAGTATCCTTCCTGCCCAGGTCTTAGACATATAGTACTGTCACGTTTCCTCGGTGTTTAAAGAGTCTGTGTCCCTTCCGCGCAATAACAGACTCCGCGTGTCTCATTTTCCGGCAGTTCTTGGAGTAGCACAAGTTTCGAGATTTTATGAAGCCAAATTAGAAACAAAGTTACAGCAAGTCAGACCGCCGCTGGTAATCATGCCTACATCAAGGACAACCTTATCTCTTTCAACTAATTATTCAGAGTATGCAGTTGCTTGGGCAAATATCAAAAATTTTCTTGCCGTCAATCCCTTCCAAATGTATACTCCATAGCACCCCAAAAGAGAAGCGCTACAACATGTTAAACAAATTAACTCGTGTTTTTTTTATCTTCCAGGACGCCGACCCCTTCCACGGGGCGATTTCATGACCCTACCACCTCCACCGCGGTACCCTCCCTCTCCACGTCTCTTTTCTTCCCCTAGGCCCCTTCGACCATTGGCGATCCCCCCTCTACCACTCCCTCCCCTAGGGCTGCCTCGCCCTCTAACCCCTCTAAAACCACCTCGCGAATCGCCTCCAATCTTCTTCTTAACAGTTTGGATCTCGTCATCGTCAACGTCCATCTCCTCATCATCGTCATCCTTATTCCTCTTATTCGAGAACTTCAATTTCCCACCTCTACCTCTCTGCACAGCATCTCTTCCTTTGATAGCCTTGACATAGGCACCTACACCGCCCTCATCTTCTCCTTTATTATCTGCAGGGGTATCAAGCATCATGACATCGTCATTATCACTGTCGCTACCTAGTAACAGTTTTCCATCCAAATCAACCTTTGCCTTTGTCCTACCAGGCACCTTTCGTTGCTTGAGTGGTTTTGTGGTCGAGATGTTTGCCAGAGCCTTTCGGCCAAGGAGATCAAGAGGTTCGTCCTCGTCTTCAACAATGTAGGTCCTTCCACCTTTCTTCGCGCCCTTTTTATTTCTGCCAAGCACTTCGTCATCAGAGATGTCCGATCCATCTGAATCGTCACTTCCATAGACAGCTTCGTCATATTCATTTTCGAAGTGCCCTTTTCTCTTGCCACCGCCTTCCTCCCCACCGCTTTCTTCAGTACCAGCAGCTTTAGCTGCATCCTTATTTCGTTTATTCCGCTCCTTGGTCTTTCGGATGTTTGAAATTAGTTTGCGGTCCTCCTCCGGGCAGTGCTGATTGACAATCTCTACTCCAAATCTTCTAATCATCCGTTCGATGATATGCTTGACTTTTGCCTTGAAATGTGCCTTGTGCTCATGACTCCAGACCATTAAGTTTGGGATCAAGGTCTTCAACCTTGGAAGAACGAGGTCATTCGGCAAGCTGATAATGCAGACTTTGATGAAACCGAGGACACTGCGGACGATTTCGCGGTTATTAGAAGTGAGGAAGATATCCATGGTTTCTACGAGCTCGCTGACCGTTTCAGGTTTGAGGGATTGGCGGAAGTTGTAAAGGATCCGAGTCAATGCAGTGATACAAGCAGATTGCATGTGTGGTGTGCTGCCTGCTAACCCTGCACTGACCATGGTGAAGTATTCCTCCAAAGTTGCGGTAACGGCGGGTGCATCGTCTGACATATGCGCGACCTTGCTGTTTTGGATCATCGCCCCGTCTGCAGAAGCAATCTTTTCACCCATCAGAACTAACAGATCGAAAGCAGCCGTACGTGCTCGTTCATTGACTTCTTTGCAAGATATCACAACTTCAGAAAGGATTCCAGGGATAAAGTGTAAAGAATCGTTGGGAAGGAACGGTATGAGGGTAGAGATGGCAGCAAGTCTATCTCTTTTGGCTGGTACTGACACTGTATCGGAACTGCTCAAGAGTAATTGTTGAAGCTCGGCACTTCGTTCCTGTAAAGCTTGTTTTCCCATCGGGGATTCCGAAAGCCTTGGAATGAGCTTGTATGCTTTCTTCTGTAGTTGTGGATCATCGTCTTTGACGATGATAAGAGTTGCCATGTTGAACAATGTGCTGAAGCTGTCCCGAGGTAGATATATCGAAATAGTAATAACTAAATCCATAAGAGTATGGCTAGTTGGAGGCATCTTATCCGCTGCATTTTGCTGTTTTTGTTTCTGTTTTTCAGCCTGGGTTTGCGCTCCACTCTCTGCAAGTGATGCTGCAAGCATATTGGTGACACGCTCAAAAGTCTCCATGAGCTCTTTCGAGCTTGCAATGCTCAAATATGAGTTGATGCACTGCAAGATGTAACCTCTAAATTGGGGCAGCGTCTGGCTATAGACATTAAATAAAACGGCAAGTAAGTTACTTGCGAAGCCCGATAGATGATCCAAATTTTTCTGAGCCGCAGATTTTGAGACTCGGCTTTGTAGAACAAGGTCATCGTCACCCTCAATGGCTGCAATCGCCTTGTTGGATTCTACTAATGTTTGGAGACCTCGGCAAAGATCAGAACGTAGTTCAACTTGACTGTAGAGCAACTTTGCTAGATACTCTGCAAATTCTCGATCAAAGGAAACTGTAAGATCTAGTGGCAAGTCGCAATATCCTGGCAGCAATGCCCAAATTTGCTGGACCACGGTTTCAAAGAGTTTGATCTCGATTGTCTTCTCTGCTTCTCCATGGTCGACAACTTTCTGGTACATGATCTCACTGAGTGGCTTGAACTCAGTCTTAAAGTGCTGTAAGTTGGTATTGCTAACGTAGTCTCTCAATATGGGGAGCATCCAAGCTCGCCCTGGTTGTCCAGCTTGAGGCTTGGCGAGATTCAGGGGAAGGATAGCGAGAACGCTTTCGGGGCCCATGGCTCGGATTACCTTTCCAATAATTTCATCCGCCTCCTTTTTGCCGGTAAATGACGAGTTGCTACGGAGTTCGCCAATGGTTTTGACCACGTCGTTGAGTATTGGGTCAGCTCGCCAACGTAAGCCATCGAACATTGCACCAATCACATTGAAAGATTCCATCCACGCAGCCTGGTACTTGACACTCAAAAGGTCTATAGCTGCCTTGCCTAATTTTGCGAAAACTTTCTCATCGTATATCGAAGGCTCCATTAGAACAGAGTCGGGAATGCAGTTGGCCATGAACGATATCAAACATTCAGATGCAGAGACTCGGATATTGTGAGAAGGGGACGCCATAAACGTTGATATAGAGCTGAATAGCTCGGGGAGCTCTTGGAAAGTTTCATCTGGCTTGATTTGTGCGGAGACATCATAGCCTCTAGACAGAACCGCAATCCATGGTGGGAGGAGCTGGGAATCATTCTGAGACGGCCTTAACTCTGTGATAACCTCGAGCATCCGGGGGAGCTTAGACGAGTATTCCTCATCAGCCATACCCTCAAAGATAATATCAAAAACCTCGAATGCAGCCATTGTCATATACTCGTTGCTCGACCTAGAGATATTAAGTAGAACCTCGCACAGCTCTTCAATTTTCTTGCTCGGCCATCCACCCGAAGCAGCTGCAACTGTTTTGACCAATTGCAAAGAATGTATTAATGCTGGTTCATGCTCCGAGGTCTCGCCTTTCTTCTGCTTCTTTGCTTGAGTCGACCTCGCTGCGAGATCGACTAAACTCTTCAGTGCGGTGTCTGCGCACATGTCGGCGGCGGGGTGGTCAACAGAGGGGCTCGGGGGAGGGTTTTTTAAAATTTTGGTAATGGTTTCTTGTGCCCGCTTCCGGATTTTAGGCCTATGGTCCATTGCCAGTTTTAACAAGCCAGCCAAGGCAAACCGAGGGCCAATTTGTGTTTGTGACAACTTCCAGGACGCGCCATCTTGCGCCACCAGTAACGATTCCAGACATCCTATGGAGGGTCTGAGGAGGGGCGCATCAGCGTCTGGGGCAGTCAATGCCGGGACAAGATTCGTGAGTATGCGTGAGAATTCGGATCGAAGGAGGCTCTGCGGGGCATATGGGGTAACGACATCGAGGAGGTATAAGACTTTAGTCGCCAAATCCTTGTCGAGGCCCGAACTGGAATTTGCCTTTTGGAGAAGGGAGAGGAGTGCTGAGAAATAACCCGCAGGAGAGAAGCTGGTTTTTTGGTCTCGTAGAATATCCTCCACAGCAGCTAATATAGGCTGTGTCTGGTGGTTCCAGTTAGCAGGGAGGAAGCAATTGAGACTAGAAGGGAAGATGGGGAGTATATATATACCTGGAGCTGACTTTGGAGCTTCGGCGACCGAATCTTGTCCAGCTTCTCATCAAGAGACATCGACATCGACATGGGCATCTTGGGGCTCGAGGATAGGCTTTTTGCATGGACGTTGTTCGAAGTCCCTCCTCGAAAATGCTGCACACAAAAAAAAAAGTTGACCGATAATCGATAAGGGTAGCGAGGCGCGAGAAACCAGCTGTGCAGATGGCCGCCGTAACGGAGGTAGCGGAGGCCAAGACCGAAGTGGCTGGCGCTAACGTCATTTAAGGCTTAGCGCGCTCTGTATAACCGAGATGAGACCAATAATGCTGAATATTACACGGGGCGGGATGAGAGATGCTGCGAGTGGCTGGGCCAGCTCCCCCAGCGCTAGCCAGTTGTTGACTTGACAGGCATCCGCACCCTCCACAATTTTATGCTGACCATCACCCACTACCCACCCCCAAGCAATCCGGGTGAACCCTGGGTTTCTGCGTAGGTCCAAAGCTTCTCTCGAGGCCCAACATCTTCCAACATCTGGCCTCATTTGTTGTGCCTCTTTTCTCTCTAAAATTATTAGTTACTTTGTTGTAATTTCCAGTTTTTGCTCTCCAACCAGGCCGTTCCTTCTTGTGTTGTTGCACTCTCTGGGCGTTGTATACACAATCTTCTTTATATCCAAGTCTTTAAGGCCTCACATCCTCCGTTCTGCACCCCTCAAAAGGTTCTGCGCCCATTATAGCAGACTGCCTCATATCGACATCTGCTTTAGAGCCTTCTTCGACGTACAACCTTCACCATGCGTATCTCAACCGCTACCCTCCTTGCCCTCCCTCTCCTGGCTGCGGCTGCGCAAGACGGCCCAATCGAGCAAGCTCAACAATTCATCGGGAAGGTCTTGGACTGGATCCCACTCCCTCAGAGGGCATACACCCCTGAGCCTACTCCTCCAGAGGGAAGCAGAGGTCTCAACATCTTGACACTCGGCAATTGGAAGGACGTGATCCTTTCGGGCATTCCTGCAGGGAGCCCGAAGACGGAAGAGTGGTGGATTCTTGTCACTGGGAAGAACAGGACTTGCTGGGGCAGATGTGGCGAGGTAGAGAAGGCATTCAATGAGACGGCAAAGCTCTGGGCGACTAACCCGGATACTCCCCACCTCGGCTACGTCGACTGCGACAACGAGCCCGTTCTCTGCAATACCTGGGGTGCCGGAGCTCCATGTATTTGGTGGTTGGATGTCCCAGCACCGCCGGGACATGTCGACGTTCGTAGCAAGGGCTTGAATATAACAACGACAACTTCCCAAACCTTCGTGGACCACTGGGAAAGCCAAGACTACAAGAAGCTGGAACCGTATGAGGGCTATTTCCACCCATTCGATGGACAACTTGCTAAACTGGGCCTCGCGGTACCTTTGGGATATGTCTTCTGGTTCCTTGCAGTTGTTCCTAGCTGGTTGTTTATGATTGGCATTTCTTTCGTTAGCAGAGGCGTTATGTAAGTTTGCAATGTGTGGTAATACAGTCACCATGGTGTGCTAACTTTGAAATAGGAACAGGCGAGCAGCAGCACCTCAGGGTGCGCGTAGACGTGCAGCCCCTGCAGCCGCGCCTGCAGCCAGAGCTAGAGTAGGTTTTCCAATAGGAGATGAAAGCACTTAATGACAGCTATACTAATATTTCGGCAGAAGAACAAATAAACGACTAGTTAAGATCGGGTGTTGGGAGAATTACTAGGCATCTAGGACAATAAGGAAGGGGGGCGGGAATAGTTTAAAGATCGAAAGATACACTCTATAGTAGTCAAATCATAATTCCATCGAGTACCATGCCGCTAAACTTGATAGAGACGCTCGATCCCATTTTCCAGAGGTGCCCAGAAAAGACTCGTCTTTTTGATGTGCGTGGATAGAGAGTGCAAATCCGTAAGAGGGTAACCCAGCCGCTAAACTTACGGAATCGCTCACCGTTCGTGCTCTTTGACTATAGTTTATCTTAGACAGTGGGTGGACTGGAAAGATCTTAATAGGCCCGGTCTCGATATCCCAGACCGAGAATGTCCCCATATTCCTACTCTTACAGCTACTTTTGAATGACGAGGTCAAAACACCCTTCAGTAGCTCGAGTGAATAGCCGTGGCCGAATCATAATTTCGTTGGGTATCAAAACTCCGCAAAACACCCCTAATTTCGTGATTCATCGTGTCTTCCCCCTACTGGCTCCCGCTGGACTTTTCTAGTCTCTTTAGACCTTCTAAAATCTGATCTCGAAGCTGTGCGTTAGCAAAACGCCCATATCTGAGATCACTCAGTCCTCCAACAATGCCTCTCATCTCCTCGAGCAGCATTTCTGATTCTTCGTCCATTCTCCGTATCTCGTCCTCGACGTCCTCAACCGCGCTCTCCATCTCCGGTAGAATTGATTTTAAGGAATGCGCATGAGAGACTGGCAAATTTGATGTAGGTCCAAACAACTGTGCACAGAATCTTAGCAGGTATCTTCTGGCGCTTGGTGAATACTGCTTGACTTACAGCTACTTCGATATCTACTTCGTCGTCTTGGTCTTCTTTCTCGGCTTCTCTTCGTGCCCGCACCACTACACGTCGCTGGACGTCTCCCCTCTTGGTCTCCGCGGCGATGTTGTGCCCAACCGCATCAACAAGTCGAGATCGCTGGCGTTGTAGGTCGCGATATAATACTTTGATCTCTGGAGAAGCCTGCTGAGCCCGGGGGAACAGCTCCTTAAACGATGCCAAAGAGATGATGGCTGGAAGAGGTGCTGGTGGAAGGAGGAAATTGGAGAGTATTGTCGTTTCCGTGGGTGCCATGGTCAAGGGATGTGATGTCTATGAATTGGCCGGTCAGGGATTTGCTGAGGCTGGACTTCTTGTATAATAACCCAATTGCTCTCAGAGGGCACACCAATGACGCTTTTCCGGCGGTAGTAGTTCAGCGATTACCTTTGTCCAGCAGAGAAATCATGAAGAAAGTGAAAAGTTGAACCTGTGCGGGGGACAAGGTCGATGGAGGTGAGACAAAGTTGAAGCTGCAAGGCTGACAAGAAAGAACGACGCGACGTTGATCCGGAGGAAGACGCGATTTCTCTCGCTTCGATGGCCCCTTCTGGCATCCTTTTGACTTTCTAGCCCGACCTCGATTCACCTACCTCTCTTTCTTTCCGACACCCACGACGCTTTGGATATAAATCAACATCACAACATCTAGTAGCTAGCACTTGCGACTAAGTTCCTCCTCTGATTCCTTATACCAAACAACGATGGCGCCTTCAAAAGCTGCTGCGGCGGCGGCGGCTGCCGCCGCGGCAACTTCGCCCTTTGCCAAGGATGAGAAGGTCCTCTGCTTCCATCATGAGATGCTCTACGAGGCCAAAGTACTGAACACAAGACAAACCGAAGACCACTCCTCGTGGCAATATTATATTCACTATAAAGGGTGGAAGAACACGGTATGTCTGATAATGCCATGTTCCCTTTTACCGTCATGTGCTAACTGGATAGCAGTAAGTTGCAATTCCTGGATTTGACCGACGTACTAGTGTGGTGCTCCTTCCTAAGCGGCTCTGGCTTTCTTTTAGCATTTGCACCTTGGCTCCAGTCTCTCTTTCTACCACTCTCTCTACTTTGTTTCCTTCAGACACTGCTTCACTCCTCATCTCTACCGTTCTTTTGTTCGCTTATCACACTCCTGAAACTATGTCTCGCCATCTCAGAAAAAATGATGATGTTAACTATCGTGTGCGTAAAAACAGGTGGGACGACTGGGTGCCTCAAGACCGTGTGAGGAAGTTCAATGACGATAACAAAGAACTTGCTGCCCAGCTTGAGATCCAGATGAAGCAGCTGCAACAGAAAGGAGGCAGAGGAGGCCAAAAGAACAAGGGCGGTGCCAGGACCAATGGATCCGACTTCAGTTCAGCGCGAGGGAGCGAGGAGAGACATGCTTCTGTCGCTGCCCAGAGTGGGCGGGGTGGGTCAAGGAGGAATAGGGATTACGATCTTGAATCGGTGAGTTTTTTTTTCCTATCCAGCGTCCGCCTCTTAGAATAAGCTTTGGAATCTTGAGATCTTTGAAAAGTAGAAGTATCAGCGTGGCAAGTCTCCCAAATATACTTCTCCTAATCTTATTGCTTTGGGAGACCTGGGTCGGGACCTGGTTTGGACTCGATTTCTACCGGGACTTTGGGCCGTACATCGACCGCTCCGCCCAGCTGAACAACTTCCTGTCTTTTTGGTCTCAACATTGCACGACAACAATCCATCTCAGCAACCACCAAAATTGCAACGATGACTCCTCGAGAAGATGGCGGAACTCAACGAGCACTTGAATTACCAGTTAAGCTCGACGTGTCAATGGAATCCCGAACGGTAAGTTAATACATTCTATACTCGAACCTTTAAGCTTATCATCTGTAGCTCAACGACCATTCTGGCAATACGCGCTCCACATCACAAAGCTCTTCTCTCGCTGCTCGTAGAAGTTTAGAAGATATCGCCAGTTCAATGGGCGCTAACCTTATCGGTGCTTTACGAAGACCTCGCGTTCGATCAAACCTCAACCAAAAGGATACGAGAACGCAACCCCGGAATCGTGTGAGTACTGAATCAACCTCGCCTCCAAGATTCATCCCGTTGACAAGTCCGCATTTAGATCATGCGTTCTAACAACACAATTACTGCTCCTGTAGCTAAGCACAGAAAGTCAATCCAAACCGAGTCGGGGGAGTCCGCAGTAGCTCAAGCTCCAAACCCACCCATTGATGAGGATCAGCAATTCGAGTTAAGCTGCCCTTCACGTATTCCTTCAATGAATAGTCTTCGCTCAAACGATCTATCCAAGAGTGGTAGTTCCTCTACCATCGCCTGTCGTCGATCTCGTCGAGGCAGAGCATCGATTCCCCCGACCACGAGCGCCACCATCGACAATACGAGCAATCAAACCGTTGATGAATCCGAATTGTCTACCTACTCGAACGAGAGTGATCCAGCCTTCGTTCCGAGTCGTTACCAGATGCTCAAAACTACCGCGTCGTCAGAACTATTGAGCAATGGGAACCGTAAAGCTACACGCAGTAACACAACTTCTTTGCCCACTGAGCTATGTAGTCAGAAGTGCCGAGTCAATACCAAGGAGCTGTCCTGGCTAGCAGACGATGCCGTTTATCTCGCTCGGGATCCTTTGTTGAAACTTCCTCGTATGGATCATGCATACATTGGCATTAATAACAAGCTTAACAATCCGAACAAGTACAGCCAACCTCAGAGAACTGTTCAACACCATCCTGTCTTGATAAATCACATCATTAATGGCACGGATACGCCGCTCATTCGCCGATACTACCAGGATATGCCTCATGACAGACACATTCCACTAGCCGGCGTTAGTCGCGACTGGGCACTGGAAAGAAAGTTGATTAACTCTGATGTCAAACATGCTCGAGAATTTCCGATTCCAAAGCTTGTTCCTTATGCCCACTTTGACCCATTCAAAATTCACGTTCCAAATCATGCTAATATGTTTACTCTATGTCAGGAAGAGGTATTCAATGCCAGGCCCGCTGTCAAGCTTCTGATTCCCGACCACATCAAGGCAATTCTCGTTGACGACTGGGAGAACGTTACAAAAAACCAACAACTTGTTCCGCTTCCGGCTGCTCACCCTGTCAATAAGATCCTGAAGGACTATCTCGACCTTGAGATAGCAAAGAGACAGTCTGGTAGCGCAGAAGCTGATATCCTCGAAGAGGTCGTTGCCGGTCTAAAGGAGTACTTCGAGAAGTGTTTGGGCCGGATCCTTCTCTATAGGTACGCTTTGGGAACACTGATTGATTGAACTAAAATAGGTGGCTAAATACTTGTAGATTTGAGCGTGGTCAATATGTCGAGACGCGGGAGGCTTGGATGGCAGGTACGGGCGGTTTGGCAGGAAAGACCGCAGGTGATACGTATGGTGCAGAACATTTGTGTCGTCTCTTGGGTGAGAAAGTTCATCACCAATCCTAACGTTTGCGTCTAACATTTATAGTTTCTCTGCCAGAGTTAATCGCTCAGACAAACATGGACCTCCAATCTGTCAATCGACTTCGTGAGGAACTCCAAAAGTTGGCAACCTGGCTCGGGAAAAATGCAGCTACCTACTTTGTCAAGGAATATGAAACCCCGGATCAAGAATATATTGACAAAGCCCGTAGCGTCTAAAGAGGTTGCGATTGATATTTCATGGAGAATGGCGTTACTTCCATAATAGTGGGATTAAAATCCAGGTCTGTGGTTGGAGATGGTTCGTTCATCTACGGTCTGCTATGGGCATCCACGCTTTGGCTTCATCTTATGGATTTGTAGGAATAATCTTTCTTTTACAGCATAAGCCCTGAGGTATCGGGGCAAAGGGGACTTTAGAATGAAGTTGGAGGATTCGTTCTCCTACCTATGCAATACATAGTCATGGGGTTTATCATTTGCTTTGTAGCAGTTTTCTGCACATAGTAATATAGTAATAAGGAAGCTTGATAAATCCTATGTTCCTAGTCTATGCATATTTGTTATTTCTGAAGCCCTCTTTCCTAAGAATTTAGGAGAAAGGAGAAAGACGAGGCGAGTAATACAGCACAAAGCTATATTCACCACTGTGCTCACGTTTGCCAATGCTAAATCCTTGATACCGTTGCTCGGAATTTAAGGGAAGGTAAGCCTAGTCCATGAAGCAGAGGCAAACGAGACACTAAACTAGCTCTAAACATCTTGACAAGGTAGAAGTTAAATATGAGGTGTTTCCTAACGCCGTGAATAGATTCGTGAGCTCTTATGCATAGTCTGATTCGTAGTATTCTAGCTGAGATGCAATGAGTTCTTTTCCCACGCCTTATTTCTCTAATCATAGCATATCATACATTCTGAGAGGCTATCGGTCAAACAGCAGCCTTTCCATCATCCTTGGGTCACTCATGTCTCATATTAGGCAAGAAAGCTCGCCAAATAGCCAATCCATACTTGGTTCATCCCTCCGATGTTTTCTGGCCCTGATACTCGATTGTCTCCAGTTCTGTTGCCCCCCTTCTTATTTTCACATTTTCACATCTAACTTCTTCCAACACCACCATTCCATCACCGAGGCGCTCGAGGCACCGCACTCTCGATATAAAACCCCGGATCCGGTTTCCTTTCCGCCCTCAGCTCCTCCCTCGTCAATGCCTTATCCACTTCCTCAACGGCAACCAATTCCTTGACTTTCATGATCTGACCGGCGACTTCGGGGGATACAGGGTAGAAGACGGTTCGCATTCGGTGGCGGAGCCCAAGTGCTTTGAGAACGCCTTGGGTGCGTTTTGGGAGACCGATGCCTGAGCGCATGAGGGTTATGCGGAAAAATGACATGCTTGCTGGTAAATCAATTAGCAAGTGTATATTGAATTTAGTAGTTAAGATACATACTATTTGTCGGAGGGGGTAACAACGGTGGTCCTTTTTGCTTGAAGTTGAATTTGAAGGTCGGTCGGTGCTAGGATGTTGTTGCTCTCTCGGGAATATGCTATTCCGGTCCGGCGCTACTTGGTGCTTTATTGTCTGTAACTCCCGTGGTCAAAGCCACAACGTCTCGAGCTCCTCCACGCCGCGCAACCCACGAACGGTTAAGCATGACATGACCCCCACCAGATATTGCAGACATCGCTATCGCCCACCATGACGATGGATAGCTCTACGGTGAAGCTCGCTGAGCTGCTGAAACACCCTGACGACCTTGACAAAATCGCCGCCTTGAAAATGGAATACGTAAGGAAGAAGGCGGCAGTGGATTCCCAGCTTCGGAGTGGACTCAAAGAACAGCTAGAAGTTACGCAGCACGGTATGAATGGAATTACCGACGGGCAGAGGACCGTACAATTGATCAAGGAGGAGATGATGAAGATTGATAAATTATGTGCTGAGGCCCAGAACATGATTAGGGATTTCCCGAATATCAATCTGGTCTCAAAGGCTCACAGGAATTTCAGTGCAGTGGAAACAATGAGGAAAAATATCGAGACGTTTAATGATCGACTAGGACAAGTTGAGGTGTTACTCGCCGAGGATGATAAGGACCCAGAGAATATGTCGAATCTATTGGCGGTGCATTACGAGTTAACTCAGCTGCGAAATATTCGGGATGATGCGATGGAGCAAATTGCCAGGGCGGACGATCCAAGTTTGCAAAGCACACTCGAAGAGTATTTTTCGAGGTTAGATGAGACAGTGGAATGGTTTGACGAGCATATCGGGACCGTTGCTCTTAACTTGATCAATGTGATCATCGAGGGTAATAACGGGCTGGTGGTGAGGTTCGCGGTTGTTATTGAGTCGGAGGAGAAGAGCGATAAGAGGGTTAAGGCGCTCCAGGAAGCAATAAAAGATCATAAGGAGATGGCTTCGAGGTTTCAGAGCATCACCGATGGAGCAAAATCCGTGAGGGGATATAAGGAGAAATTTCTACAAGCGGTACAGATTCACGCCGACCAGCAGCTGATGGAATCGAAGCCCGCCTTTTTGGAAGATCCTAGCAAACTAGAGAAGAGCTTCAAATGGTTCTTCAATGATCTAAATGCTGTTAAGCAGGGAATGGTACCTTTAATGCCGAAGAAGTGGAAGATATTCCAGACTTACGGGAAAATCTACCACAAGATCATGCACGACTTCCTCGTCAGCATGATTGATGATCCAGACACGAGTTCTGCCAACATGCTTTCAATTCTAAATTGGCCTGAGAAGTATTACACCAAAATGGCAAAACTCGGGTTTAAGAAAGAAGAGTTGGACCCCCCTGTTCTAGATAACAGAGAGAGTGAGTTGGTCCGCGACTTCCGTCAACTTATTATCAAATTTCTTGATGAATGGCTTGATCGAATCTTCAGGACGGAGCAGAGAGATTTCAATGAGAGGAACGTGGATGGGTCGAATCTTGATGCAGACGAATATGGTTATTTTAGGACGAAGAATTTGGTCGACATGTGGCGGATGCTTCGAGAACAAATTGATGCTGCTAATAACTCGCAACGGATGGATGTCGTCGAGGGTGTTATTGATGCTATGATTCTACGTTTAAAAACACGACAAGGATTGTGGCAGAAAATGCTCGATGATGAAGCTGCTAGATATTACGGCAATACTCCTGAGCTCGAAGGGTTCCAATCTCTTCAGGATTGGCTCATTGCCACAGCCAATGACCAGATTGCGTGCGTCGATGACAACGAAGAGGAAGGCAGGCTTGCATATCTCAGCAGTTTCCGTCAAAAATTTGAGCCTTTAGTGTCTCCGCAATATATGGAGAGAGCTGACGTTGAGATTTCGACCCTTCGCGATGGATATTTGGATCTTAGCACGCATTGCATCGCCAAATTTGCCCAGCTTATCTTTGCCGTAGACTTTAGAGCGGTGATGCCGGATTTCTTTACACCGAAATGGTATGGGGCTACGGCAATGAAGCAGATGGTCGTCACATTTGAAGAGTATGTTGGGGACTACAAGACTGTGATTCATCACTCCCTCCTAGATATCTTCATCGAGGAACTCGGCGACGAGCTCCTCATCCGTTACCTCTCGAGCGTGCGAAATAAGGGTGCCAAGTTCAAGCGCCAAGACCCGTACAAGGATAAGCTGTTCAACGATGTAGCAACAGCGTTTGAATTCTTCAGCAGTAACCCTTATCTCAGCCCCGATACCAGCGATGCCATCAAACAGAAGTGGCGAGTGACAGAGAGCTTCCTGGGCCTAATTGAGACGGATAAGGCGTACGTACCGGACGTGTTTGCACAGTTCAAGGCAGATTATTGGGATCTACAACTTAGCTGGGTGGAGGCGGTGCTGAGGGCCCGAGATGATTTTGATAGAGGGTTATTGAATTCCGTAAAGGCAAGGGCGGCGCAGATTGATACCATGAGGGGGATGGAGACGATTATGAGTAAGGTTAAATAGGTATCTAGCAGGTCGCATGCAGGCAATGTGTTATTTGGTTTGGGAGCGAGGCGTTGATCGGTGCATTTTTGGCGTTCAAGGCTAGGCCTAGGATAGATGATGGATCACATTCGAGGTCTGGTGTTTATAAGAATGAGATACTTGGATGCATGTAATGTTAGAGAAACTAAGTTCTTTAAATACTTGTTTCTTTCTTTCTATATATAAATGTATTTACTGTTACCGAATGATCAAGACGGAAAGTATTCTAACTCAACATCTTGTAGTAGATGCTACGGTGGGAGGGAAGTGTGCTGCAGTCCCAAGCGAGCACCACTCGTTTCCGATACCTGGGAACAATATTGTTTGCAGAGATATTGCACGGAAACCGGGTATTTTGTCGCAGGGAGATACAGCTCGGAATACTTGGTAAGACTTTCCCCTTTTCCTTTTACGCTAAATAAAGCGGTAGGACCTAAATGAGATGCGGAATATCATCTAATGTGGCCTACTTAGGCTCGAATTGCAGAAACTATAAAACAGATGGTAAGCAGAGCACCTCTACCTTGCTTTCACTTCATCGCCGACTTGAAGTTTGTAGAGCCAAGCGTCTCTTACACATCATCTATCAAGTAGATCCGTTGATGCAAAGATTAAACTATATCAGAAAGGATTAGTGTTCAGTGCGGAAGGAGAGAGTGTAAGTGATACATTTTAGAACGGCACGAGAGGTGTTGAGGGTAAGCGATCGTGCTAGATGAGTATATTAGTATGAGCGGAGGGAGATCGATAGGATGCTGTTGACTTGGACAGTAGAAAAGAGTGGGGGGTGGGTAGAGAAGACCAGATAAGAGTTTGCAGTTGAGGGGGGAGGTGGGGGAAGAGTACGAAGCGCTGTGATTCGAGTATGGGCATTTTGTTCGAATTTGAAAGAGAGGAAGAAAAGAGACTTGAGTTTGAGCTGAAGGAAAGAAAGAATTTGAACTTGGTGGCCTGCCGAGCTGGAGAGTGCGGAAGCGCGTAGGTCAAAGTATAATCTAATAAAGCTGCGCGTTCAGGACATTTTACATAGAACGAAGAATGTTTAAATCCGGATTCATTAGAGATAGAAGGATAAAAACATTTTCAAGTGTACTTTTTCTATAATCATAATTATTTAAGTGGTAATCTTTCTTCTTCGTCTTGAAACTTTGAAGTGTCATCAGAATTATATTTTCCAAAAGCCCAGAAGAAGCTTCGTGAGGCTCAGATATACTTAGAGAATGCCTTGGACGCACAGAGCTGTCAGAGCGGGCTCGCAGCTCAACTATATTTATGCGAGTGCCTAGTCATAGTCTACTCTACCTTTGTTACAATACAGAAAGACTTTGAATCTCGTTGAAAGGGCTTTTACTTTCCTGGTAACAAAGTTTACTTGTTTCTATTTTTAATAATATTTTTAGTAGTGAATACAGTAGCGAAAGCGTGGCGTCCCATAAACCCTGCCAGTTCCCCGCATTCCATGCCATCCGTGCACCCAGCCTTGTTTGAACGCGACTTCACCAATTTCGACGCGACATACAACTGTTGACATCGCATCTTCAACATCATGGTACTTAATAACATCCCCCATTTGAAAACTCGAATGCTTATAAATAATATGTAGGCGCCAAATTCCGGGTTATCTAAAAGAACACGTTTAAGACCATCAGATTGGTGGGCAGCCCCGGCCTCCAGTTCAACCCCAAAACAAGCTTCCGCACAGGCTATTGAAGATGAAGGAAGGGCAAAGAAAGCGAGAAGGGCCAGCGAAAACGAGCAGCATACCAAAGATAGAGCCCAAGATGGAGCTAGAGTATTGAAGCAGGGAGAAAAAATAGCTTCAAAAGAGAGTCCAGCGAGGGCATATCGGAAAGTAAGGGAGAAGAAGGGAAAGAAGGAAAAAGAAATTGTCCCACGGGATGATCAAGATGATGACGATGACGCCGATGCCGATGAACTTTTGGGGGGTGCGCAGGTGGAAAGAAGAGGAAACGAAGGTGAGAGCAATGCGCTACGAAACACTCGGGAACGCCAACCTACTGGGAAAGGGATGCAGAAAAAACCCAGGTCATCGAATAGAGCTATCGCTGAGCCGAAAGGAAATAATACTGTTGCAAATACATCTATCTCAAATAAAGACTCCGAGCAGTTGAGATCCACAAACGAAACTATTGTCGAGAACGATGGGAAGAGTCGGATTGCAACCAAACAGAATGCGAAGACTACCTTAGGCCAATCAGAACCAGCCGATCAAGAATCAGCAATCCAAGCAGAGCCAAAGAGACCTAGAGTATCTGGAGCGAATGCCAAAAAGACGCCAGGGACCCCCCCAATCCTAGAGCAACACTCGGACGGAGAGCTCCCTGCTGAGGAACCAGCCCTGGAAGCTATTTCGTTAAGGCGAGGCCGGTCATCTAATACAGAGGCAGAACTTCAAGCGGTATATGAAGCTGCTATTTGGGGAGATATTGGGGCTAAGAAACGAGGCAAAGAGCTTACGAAGGCTATAGGGCCTGATGAGCTTGTTCTTGGGGACAACAGAATAGGCCAGGATAAAGGCGTGAAGCAGAGACATGATAATCCCTTTGGGCCTGAGAAGGAAGATGCTATTGAGGGTTCGACTACTGGGGGAGCCAAAAATGAACAACAAGGGAAGCTCCTTGCCGCCCAACATAAGCCAGAAGAAGAGCCACAGACAGCCCAAGATAATTCAACCCATAAGCAAGCGGCGAAGATAAAAAAACGCAAACGGTTCTCGGATGCCGAGGTGCTCCAAGCAGAACTACGGTTCATGGAAAGAGTTTCCGGACAGGAACAAACTACGACACGTGCTCGTTATCCAAACAATACGCCCTCTAGAATTCAAGGGAATAGCTTTTCAAAGACGGCACAGGATAATGACAGTGGCAACAAGAGGAGAAGGAATATGAAGCTACAGGACGCAGCACTAAAAGCATTTAATCAATCCAACAGTCAGAAGCAAAACGAGAACAGGAAACTAGTGCGGGTTTCTGATAAGCAAGGCATAGGGAAATCTATTGCAAAACCATCAACTAAAGCCAAAGCCAGAACAATTCAAGGCAGCCATCGTTTGTCGAAAGAGATCATCGGGGTTGAGGTTGCAACTTCGAATCTTAACAAAAGTCGGTCCAAACCGAGTAGTAGGGTTGCCAGAAGATCTTCTATAGCACACAATCTTGGAAAATCTATGAAGAGTAAGACAGCCGAGACTAGCAAAAGGGCTTCTCATCACAACACTTCACACGAGCCTCTAGCACGCAAGCGGAAAAGCAAAGACAGTCGAGAGAATATAGAGTCTGACGGAGAAACGGCAAAGCGTCGTCGAGTCGCCAAAAGTTCTCAACTAGATCATGAGGAAATCCTCGAGGAAGAGGTATCACCACTGTATCCGCGCCTGGCTGCAGTAACTCGTCGCATTTCTCGCCAAACTATCGAGACAAAATGGGAGTCACTTCAACCCACCTGCGTTGGTCATATCTCGTACCTTTTACAGGACCTCCAGCGGCCAGTCGTCGTTCGCCTTACCGATGAAAAGAAGAGAAACCAGGCCAGCGCAGCTTTACAAATTCTCTCCGGCAGACTTCTTCGCAAAATATCAAGAGGGCTACCATTTCCACCTGGAACTCGGAGGCACAAAGAGGATGATTTCGACTTTGAAAATATTCTAGATCATAATAGAAATTTAGAGGTTCAGCTAACTCCTGCTCTTCATGCGAATGAGCTCTTGGAAGCCGAGTTGAGAAAAGAAATGACCTATCTTGAAAGCGAGAAAGACACATTGGCATGGTTAGAGGATATGGCAAGGAAAGAAGCCTCTAGTAGGCATCCAGCCGCGCGTCAAATGCATGCCTTGCTTCAGTCTGAAGATTCTACAGTAGAGGTTGATATTCTGAATGACAATATTGGGGTTAATACTAAGCCGGAGGCTCTCCCGATTGAATTTGCAGTAAGCCCGAACCCCCTTTTACTTAGATTCCCGATGCTTTTTCGACGTTCTGCCCTCGGTAGCCTCACTAACACGTTCCCAGATCCAGAACGATGACAACCTGCAAAGCCTTGTTGATGACTTGGGTGGTCACGTGGACAGTATTCAGGGAAATTTGAAGCAGGTGCAGGGCATTTCGCACGCAATAGCCATGAGTAAGGCAGCGGTGCAAGCTGATCTGTTCGCCCGGCTGAACACCACGCTGTACGAAGACTTGATTTTGGGTTCGGACTGAAGGGTATGATGTGAACTTGGAGTAAGGAAAATGGAGGCATGAGTGAGAATATCCTTGAGGCCTCGGGAGTTCGGGTATGGCCGTGGGTTGGCTAGGATGGGCTTACCACAGCATGAGCTGATCCTCTGGAGAATGGGATGCAATAACCTGTTTGGGGGGAAAAAGCAATTGTTTCATGTAGAAATATTTCCAATTGATACCTAGACTCTCCTATCATAACGGTTACCGCATGCGTTGGGCTGAGAGCTGCTGCATCGCTGCATCTTCAAAGTGTTTCATAGCCGTGCATGACTTGGGCTTGGTTCCGAAAGCCTAGTCCCAGCCGAAAAATAGCATTAGCAGCTGCGCGTGGCGACAAGAACTACCAGTCGATGCGTCCCAGCTTCTCCCAAGGTGCGAGCGACAATGTATTTCGGCGCGTGATGATTGCCTATTTATCGCAACCTGACGAGAGTTTGTACTGACACAATTCGCACAGCGCCAACGCCGTCGAGGACAACATCGCCACCATACCCCCGAGGTTCAGCGGACTCCAGTGCCAGTTACAATCCGATGGAACCCCTCGAATCGTAAGATCCGATGCCATGGAGCAGAATGGGGCCAGCAATGGAGAGGGCGCGAAGCAGCAGACATCGCCGTCTGCTTCTGTCGCGACCAAGAGCCCCAAGAAGCGGCGCAAGGTCAACCATGGTATGTTCAGCCAGCCCACGTCGGCGCAGAGCCTTCCTGAAACATTTACTGATCTTGGGGCGTGTTCCTGCAGCTTGTGTCTATTGTCGCCGATCTGTAAGTGCTGCATTGGGTGTGAATACATATGGGGAGCCTAGCTATATGCGCCTATGCGCGCAATGTTTGGCAAAAGCTAATTTGATCTGGACCTACCCAGCATATGACTTGCGATTTGGTACGACACCCTCTCAGGAAATGCGGCCACACGTGGAACGCAGTGTTCTATGACTAACTGACTTCTGTTGCACAGGAACGCCCATGTGCTCGCTGTATAAAGCGTAATATCGGGCACCTCTGCCATGACGAACCCCGCGAGCCAGACGCATCCACGAAGAAACCCAAGGGTCAACCCAGCAATAATTCAACAGCAGAAGATGATGGAACGCCGCCAGATCAAATACAAGGAAGCGTTGACACTGGCGTAGGTAATTCCTTCGAACAGTCACAAGAACGAGCGCAGAGCGGCAATATCTTGGATCCAGCTGTAGCCACTCTCTCAGGTGCCCCATTGCAACTCGTTCAGCCATCCCCAGTCTCTGGAATTCAAGCAAATGCTCTCAGTAGTGGTAGTAATCAATGTCAGTTGTCTCTCGCTGGTATTTTCACACCCAGTACTAACGTGAATTAGTATTTGGGTACTCGAGCGACTGGCTTGGGTCGCAGAGTCAATTCCAAGATATGCATAACTACCACCCATCCTACATGTTCAATGCTCCGGAGGTCACAAATGAGTACAACCTTCTGAATGATTTCCTGAACAACAGTCTGCTAGACGACGGTGCCCTCCTCCCTGACGATACAAGCAACTTCTACACGAGTTCGGTTGGAACAATGTTGCCAGGGGCGACTCTAGGTAGTCAAGCAGGTCCCTCGGGGCTGCAAGCGTCTAGCGGACTTGGTCATGGAAACGTACAGGCAAGCTCCATATCCAGACCGGCGAGCGTCATGCCAATTGACAAGGCGCGCGAGTATTACCTCCAAGCGGCTGACCCCGCGGGCAACGATGCTCCTGAAGAGAGGATGCAGCGACTCCTAGAAGCAAAGCTAGCAGCGGGAATGCTGAAGCCCTTCAATTATGTGAAGGGATATGCACGCCTCTCTGCATATATGGATAGTCACATGCATGCTATCTCCAAGCAGAAGATATTGCGGCAGCTTGACCGGTTCAGACCCATGTTCAGAGAAAAGGTACAAAGTTTGACCGATATCAAGCTTATATATGTAGAGATGTGGTTTGAGCGAAGTCTCATGGAGTATGACCGAGTTTTTGCTAGTATGGCTATACCAGCCTGTTGTTGGAGACGAACAGGCGAAATATTCAGGGGCAACAAAGAGATGGCGGAGCTGATTCACGTACCGATTGAAAAATTAAGAGATGTTCGTTTGCAAGCTTGACAGATGCGCATTCTTGCTAACAGGCACAATAGGGCAAAATTGCATTGCATGAGATACTGTCTGAAGAATCACTGGTCAATTATTGGGAAAAGTTTGGGGCCATAGCTTTCGACCAGACCCGGAAAGCACTCTTAACAAGCTGCGCGCTGAAGAATCCCAGCGATGAAGCGAAGGAGGCAACGATTAAATGCTGCTTCTCCTTTACAATTAGAAGGGATGATTACAAGATGTGAGTGGTATTGCAGATTATGATGAAGTGCTGTATTGACTTGTACAGTCCTTGTCTCATTGTGGGCAATTTTCTACCCCAAGATCCGATTAAGCGTTGATGTGATACGATGGACTTGTGTCGATTTCGATTTTGTATAGATGGTAGGGTTGAAAAGCATATGGGAATGTACTCTGGCGTTAGGATCTGGAATCTGCGTGGTGCAGGAGGAGGGGGGTTACGCATTGTTTAGGGTATCGAACTACAATGGCGCTCTAGATACCAGACAAGTGATGATGAGAGTGTCAGTCTTTCGACCGGAAGAAAGGCAACACGATTATCCTGAAATTTAGTATCTGTTCTTCGCAGGCAAAGCAGACTAGGTGTCAGTCAAGTTCTCATGAAAATCGAGAGCCACAAAATCACCATTATCGATGCGTCAAGTGAAAGTTGAGGTTACTGTTTTAGGAAGGAGCTGTTGTCGGCGCCTGTTTTGACAAGTTACCATCTTTCCTCCTTCATCCCCGCCCATCCCACTCAAGAAGCATCCTCTCCTCTCCCTATCATCTATCATCTAACTACATGCTCCGAGTTCACTGGTTGATACGATATCTCCTCTAATTCTCGATCAACGCGCCCTATCATCCATATATCAGCGACAGTTTATTCACGGGAAAGAACAGGCCGAAGAAACTACTACCTGGCGCTCCGAGGGAAAAGCGGATTTTCCGAAAAGCGCACGATGATAACAGCAGATCAGACGAGGCCTGAGAAGGGTCGCCGTTTGAAGTCTATTCTTTGTGAGCCGAGTCTTGTTGCGTCGAAGATGGATGTATGGCTGGCTGACTTCATGATAGCCTTTGCATCTACACTCGAGACTCGACTTCCAACTGCAGCGACGTCAAAAAACCCAGCCCTCCTTGCGGAGCTCGAGGAGCACATGTCTGCCCTGCCTGGCGAGTTCCATGCCAGCGTTGCCAATAAATACGAAGAGTTGGATCGAGTTGGAACTGTGATATGGAATCTCTGCACGAGACTACGGCGTGACTTTGATTCCGACGATCCACAAGAAGTCCCTCTCATCCTCCTTCTGGCCCGTGTGTACGCATTTCTACTTCTTAATGGCGCACACGAGAGCGGCAAAGGTACCGATGGAAACATTGCAAGATTGATGAAGATCGGAATCAAAGCGGCAAAGAGCTGTCTAGGTAAACACTGTTTATCTTGCAGTCGCATTATGTGGGCTGACTCTCTCAGAACGTAAGAACTGGACTTATGCTCACAGAGTCCTTTCTAAAGTCAGTGCATACGAAGTGACAGTGAAGAGGTCAGGGGCGGAGCTTTCACTGGATGACAAGGAAACATGTGAGAAACTTTTACCTGAGTACTTCGTGCTTAGGACAGCACTGGTAGGTTTTTCAAATGCCAAAAGTCAATACCTTGTCCTAGCGCTGACATTTATCCAGTCCTGGCATAGCAATGACCTCAAAATGGCCGACGTTATGTTTGAGAAGTCAACGTCCTCCTGGAAATTGTTCAGCCCAAGTACAGTTGAAAGTCTGGCAGATACTCTCTATGAGATTGGGAGAGATCTTCTTGGCAAGCAAGAATTCTCGCAAGCCGAGACGTGGTTAAACCGAGCCCATGAACTTTTAAATGGTCCAGAACTCGATAGACTGAGTATGGATGCAAATGAGCTCCGAGTATCGATCATTCAGTCATTGATTAAGACTCACATGGCACTTGAGCCCGATAAACATATGGCTAAAGCTAGAAACATGTTAGCGCTACTTGAGAATGAGCTGGGAGATAAATTGGTCGTCCTATTACTCAAATTGGAAATGCTGTCCCATTCAGAGGATGAGGTGTTCGATGCAAATTCTTACAGCGATATCCTCCAGAGAATGACTCGAACTGTACCTCTCAATAGTAACAACTTCAAGTTAATGATGTTCCACATTCGGCAGCTCGGCAACAAGAGCCCAAGTTTGGCTTGCAAAGTCCTAGACGGATTCTTGAGTTTGCGAATCTTAAACAATGAGCAAGATTTACCTGCTGAATGGGCTGAGAAGGCTCTTGTTACTCGTTTGTATCTTACCTCTATGCAGAGAGAGTCTCTTGACATCTTCACATCGCTCGATAAAATTTTCTCCGTCGTCATTGCAGGTGTAGCCAAACCCGTTAGTTCAGGGGCTACACTTGCTGCTCACACTGTCAGCTACATCTTGTACAATTGGAGTGGCTTTAAGCGCTAACTTCTCCAGCTAATATGGAAGAAAATTGAGTCAAACTACACTCAGGGTCAGTATGAAATGGCAGAAAAGTGGTGTCGATTAGCCTCGCATTCAATATTTGAGAGCTCTGGCGAACACAATATGGCTATCATATCGAGGTATCTATTAACAACTTTATGAATAGCGAGTTTACTAATCTCCCACTTAGGAAGATGCTTTTGTGTGCCCTTGCTAAGACGGACATTGGTTCCGCTAGAGAAGTCTTCAATTCGATGTCAGAGGTCGCTCAGAACGAGCCGATGACGAGGTTCTTGATGTATAAGATTGCGCTGAGATGCCAAGAACCCGAATTAGCCTCAGAGTGTCTTCGGATTATCAGCAATTCAACCGATAAAGAACCAGCTTTATTATTCGCTTGTTGCCTGGATGCCCAACAAGCTGGAAATAAATATCAAACACTGGCCGCCCTCCAACTAGTACTTGAAAAGTACGGCCATGGAACTCCCACTATTCATTTGCCTTCGTTGCTACGGTTAACAATAGGTTTGATGCACTCGGTTATAGATACGGCTCCCGTTTCAGACTATGTTGAGGTACAGCAGCCTGAGGGCTCTAGCGATGGGGAAGTTACAGTCGAAAAACTTTGCAAACTATTCGAATTGGGTCGGGTTATTCTGCCTTGCGATTGGACACTGCTAATGTATATTCAGCTGTAGCTTCTCTTCGGAATTCGCACCGCTCTGTTCGAGCGCCTGACTTTGTGTGGATCATTGACGAGCTCAACTGGTTTTCCAAAAATTCTTATAATACTGCTATCAAACATCTAAAGACTTGGCGTCCTACATTCTCGTTGAGAATTTTAAAGTGCTGCATCGCTTTTATAAACGCCTTTCCAGACGACATTGGTGAACAAATGTTCAGGGATCTCTGTCTTCGAAAGATGTTCTGTGAATTTTCAGCTGCAACAGCATTGGTAGCAATGGCTCGTGGTGAGGACGATATCAAGGCTCAACTACAATATTATCTCGATTTGCACAAGCATGTGGATAGCTATGATGCATTGCTGCAGGACAAACTCCTCACGATGGATCAGGATGCTGAAGAAGACCTGCATCGAAAACTTTCAATCCTTCTCGCATTTGACTTTGAGGCCTCTTGTCGCTTAAAAGAGTGGCCTAGACTTGGTGGAATTATCCTAAAAGCTGAGTCTTGCGGAAATTGCCAGGTTTTCGAGATCATGGCAGATTGTATTCTCTGCGCAGAGTCACCAGCAAATGGTAGTTTCCATGTCTTATGTTTCTTTTCCTTATGGAACTAATATGGAATACCTCAGATTTGATTACTACTTTGAAGAAAATCATTAATGCCGCCTGGGGTTTGCCTTCGTTTAACTATGTCAGTTTGGCAAAATATATGCGTTGCCTCTTCCAGATCGCGATCCCCAGTAATCCCATAATCGCGGAACAGCTTATTGACCAAGTTCAAAGCCACGTCGAAGAAGCTGTCGAGGTGAGTTTTCCGTTTCATACTTTGAATGTCAAACTCATCGAAGTTCTAGAAAGATGTGCCTTACCCTTCTGAGGAGCTTGAGTGGATTGTAACCAGAGCCTTCAACCATGCAGTAGAACTTTACTGCCAGAGCGATGACAATGGCTGCCAGAAATGGGCTGCAAAAGCCATTAATATTGCGCATTATTGTGCAGACAAGGGAACGCTAAAGAATGTGCTACAGAATAAGTTGATGAGCTTACAATTCGGTAGCATGTAGCCTTTCAAGTGAATCTGAAACCGTCGCATCGCCTTAGCACTTTCATCTGTCGGGATTCTTATTTACGATTAAGAAATAATTTTTGGAATTTTGTTTATGATTAGTAGGTAGAGGGATATGCCCCGCTAGGAGGGATAGCTAGTTGCATTTAACTTTCATAACATAGTTAAACAATAGATTTCCCACAGTCTTAAGATTGCGGCCTGCTGTAGAATACGGCATGTTTCGCTGCTTGGTAAATTCGGCGTGAGAACGGATGCAAATCGAATAGACGAAGTCAAATCCGGAGCATTCATTTTGCCGTCCTCCCTAAAAATCCTATGCTCTGGAGAGTAACTTATTATCTAATACTTTCTTGTCCTCAGGTTTGACTGTATTTTAGCCTTTTTATGAAGGTAGGAAGTATGTGTAAGAAGTGTGTCTTCAAGCCTAGCTTTAGCATCTCAAACCTTCAGCTTATTTACCCCTTTCCCGAATTTTATTTGTTACTATTCCTGTGTCTTGCTACATGACTACCCAAAGGCCATAGTCTCATGTAGAAATATCATTCTCAAACTAGAAGAGTTAGCAATACAAGTGCCACTTCTGGGTCATATTTCCTCTTCTGATGGCCTGGCATATTTGGGAAGTTTTGTAGTGCAACATGTTCGCTCTTTCCTCTCAGCAGATTTAGTTTACTCTCATGCAGATCGTTCCGATGAGATGTGATTCATAGACTCCGAGGTTCCCTCCCAACATATAATCAAACTTATACATCGGTTATTCACATCCATTGAGTGTGCGGATACTTAAAGACCTCTTATTTTGTATATTCTCTTTAGCCATATTCATTTCCAACACAGCATTAACGCATTGACAACATGGGAAACCTCACCTTGATGGAGGAATGTTCACCAGCACAGTTCATACAGATCAAAGGCTTCAAGGTTCTCAGTCCAATGCCATGGAAGTTAAAGCCAACCCCAAAATGGGAGCAGAATAGCCAACCATTGCTCAAGCTTCCACCAAAGATTCATCGCCAGATTATGTGCCAACTGAATACCATCGATAGGTTCTCTTTCTCTCTTAGTTGGTATGTATTTCCTTCACCGTCCAACCTCACGACATTTCAAATTTCCTCTCCTCACCTCTGAATTCTGTTCTTGCGAAGACCTCATACCGTTCAGAGACACTGTTTTGGTGGTTTAACTGACTCATTGACCTTTCATCAGCTCATACCTACACGCCCTCTTCCCACTCAAAATAACCGGCTTTCCACCCGATGAAAACATTCCCCTGGACCTCGGTGCCCCCTCCTCCTATCTTCCGCACCCCCTCCCGAACGGCTGTCGTCACTGCCTGCCTGTCCTCTACAGCCCGGCACACTGCGAGCTGCACTACCATCTCCGCGATTTTTTCCCCGCCAAGTACACTTTCTGCGGAGGCTGTAAGAAGTACACGACGGAGTCTGTAGCCGATATGGATGATTTGAGGGGTTCGTATGAGCCGCTGGTAATTGATAAGCTGTTGTTAGTGGATAGTAAGGGCACAGAGAAGATGTGCGGAAGTTGTGGCATCGCGTATCGGAGGCCGTATACGCGGGGGAGGAGATTCTTGGATATTAGGAGGCGAGATTATGGGAGGTTGTTGAAGTGGTATAATAGTCGGAGATGAGGGAACGAGATAGGGTTTGGATGGGATTTAGTTGCATATTGTGTGAAAACAACATAGAGTTCTGGAAACCAAGTGTGATAAAGGAAGGATTGGACTAGGACTCTCACGGTCTGGGAGGAAAGGAAGTTTGAGCAAGGTAGTGCTTGCTACACTGCATGGATTTGTAAACTTCTAAAGCTTATTCAGGGTGTTGCGCATCGGTTAGCAATGAAAATATATACATATGTGCTTCTTTCTCTAATTTATCCTGGGCACGAATGCTTAACCTAACTGCGAAGAAGAACAACCTTTACTTCGGTTGGTACCATTTCACTGATTGTATTAGAAAACTAAATGATCAGAAAGTGGAAAGCGAAATCTCAGTAGTACTAAGTAATAGAACATTCTTTTGTCAAACAATTATTATTAGATACTTCGGTGCTTCTATCGATCAAATGAAGACTTCTAGCTTCTTCTTTTGCTTTTGGTGCCTTTTTTTAATGAGCTAACACACATGAGAGTGCCTATAACATTTACTGGTTAACCGAGTCAGTAAATAACCCAAAGATCGTGTGGTAAGACCAGAACTTACAATCTTATTGACTGGAAAAGTATATATTTCTCGGCAGGTAGATAGGAATTGTGGTTAAGTAGAGGTGAAGGCGGCATCTGGAGATTCTCTCGGTAGTTCCTTCGTGACTGACTAACTTGGGCAACATCACCCCTAACCAACAGACCCCTCTCTCTAATACTTTTAAAGCCCTAACTCATGATTTCGCTAGCTCACCTTATGTCAAGGTTGAAAAGCAAAAATCTAGATGCCTATGAGGTAATAATGTCACAAACCCGGTGAACCCTTAAATTTGCAAACATTTGCTTGTATTAAGTAAGTACCATCCATAGGTAACTTGATTTAGGGCGCATTCAAAAAGAAAATAGCTTTCCACAATCTTTTCCGAAAGAGAGAGAAACGACGTCGCAGTTCTTTTACTCATACATCCAGCTGCAAGTTTACAATACCACTTTCCAAATTCCATGGGCAGTCGTAAAACGCAACCTTAAGTCTCCGTCTCTACATCAGGTTGTCGCCCAGTCAAACCTCCCGCCTTGAAAGTCCTCCTAACGGCAAACTTCGCCTCATCTTTCGCAAAGGCCAAATTCCTCATTGGCTTCCACTGCATCAGTCCCCTCTGCTTCCGGTGTAGCCCCTTTTTATTCTGATTGTAGTTCTTCACCTGCGTGATTGGATTCTTCGCATGGCTAGATCCGCTCTCCCCATTTGGGATTTCGTTATGATCTGCATGATCTTCGTGATTGGTGACATCATTGCTGAAATCACTAGACGAATCCGAGGACAAGGAGTCATCTTCATTCTCATCATCTTCGTCGTCACTTAGTCCAGCACTGAGCGGTTGTTGTGTTTTGTTACTTCCCGACGGGCCATTTGTGTTATCAGTTTTTCTAGCCCCCCGGCCGTCGATGAATTGTGCTGGATCTTGACCGAATGCTCCACTCCAATCAGTTCCATCTTTCGAAAGCCATTTTTGTTTCTCGTTGTCGTCAGCGGTAGAAAGTACATCTCGGCCTTGCGTGAGAGATTGGTCATGAAGCTCTTGAACTGCTGGTGGCAACTCTTTGGTTACTATCGTTTCCCGCACACCCTCTGAATGGCACGCTTCCCAGGTTTCTTGTGTCTCGCGAGATTCATTATCTGTAACAAAGTGGGCATGGTCTTGGTCTGTACCAGCCTTGAATTTTCCTTGAAACTGGAGACGTCCAACTTCCTCGATTTCCATGTTAGAAATGTCCTTGAAGTTTTCTTCAGTAATATAATTCTGCGTTAACCTCATTCCATTATTTGTCTTCCATATTGGGATATTGATATTCGCCTCCTTGTTGTCCTCGAGGTGGTGTAGCCAGATTACAGCGTAAGCATCGGCTGCACGCTTGCTAACAGAGTGGAATTCAAATACTATGGGAGAGCGATACCTAAACCGGACTGGAAGTCGAACGTTATTCTTGCCATCCTTCTTTTCTATGTCCCAATAAATTCCATCTCCAGTATCGGTCTTCCTACATTGTGTTCTTGAGATCTTTCCTGAGCTTCCACCAGTCCTCATCTTGAGTTTTGCGTTCGTACTGTAACCAGTGGCTAAAATCTTGTCGGAGGTAAACTCGAAAGTGCCAATATCCCAGCCTAGCTGCGATGGTGGAAGGCGAGTCTCCACGCTACGGAAGAGGACTGAAATTCTGATTCGGCCAAAGCCAATACCACCGTCGAGAGGATACCATCTTGTAACTTGAGAGCTAGTTTGGAGAATGTCAGACAATTTGAGAGGAACAACACCGAGAATGGGATCGTGTTGTCTCATTCTTTGATCTCGGACGGTCACTGTGACTATCCCTGATCTCCAGTCACGCATAAAGCGCTCAGTGCCAGCATTGAACATAGGTTTACTGCTGACAACCTTGCTACGTGTGCGGTAAACCTGGAAATATGTTAGCATGATTTCATTGTTTCACCCGTCGGCTTCAAGCAATAGATTTGTGCGATACAATCGACCTAAGTCATGGCCATTGATTTCGGCACTAAATCTTCTCAGGGGTCAAGAGAGACTGTGTTTGCACCAAAATTGCTTGGGAGGCTTACTAGTTCATCATTGAAGAGGATAGTGCAATAACTGCTTGGAAGTTTCTTATGCTCTTCTTCTTTGCTTTCTCCACTTTGTACTGCGGGCTCAAACTCCCTACCCTTACGCTTTCCATCACTACCCTGTATATTTTGAAGCTCAAGATTTACGATCTGATGTATGATAACACTGCAAACACCACTTGGCCATAATGGGTCCGGCGGAGTATGCTATGCGCTGATTAGCACTTATATTAAATCAAAAGGGAGGAGAGGACAAACCACAACGGCATCTTCTATTGCATTATCTAGGCTACCTTTTTCATCCTGAAGTTCCTTTTTGTCCTTGAGACTATCAGGAAGATTCACATCTTTTCCATGGGTTCTTAATGCAGGTCGAAATTGAGGCTTGCCGAAATACCCCACTTCCCAATGAAGCTCGCCAGGCATTGTGCTGTCTTGGTCCATGCCAGTGAGCCTGCTAACTTGGGGGTACATCTTCCCTGGGTGTTGGATCAATTTTTGCATTGACAATTCAATCTTCCCAACGACATCGTCAGATGTGGAACGGTCTGAATCCCAAAGTTCCACGGATAATTGCTCATCGGCCTTGATGAGATCTGGAGTTACAAGGACGGCACAAGTTTCTTCCCAAATAGGATTGAGATCATCCTGAATGACTCGAGTGCAGTACATTGGCTTTCCATATTTAGAGAAACTGATTGTGATGTATGGGTCGCTTCGAAAATGGGAATTAGCACTAATGTCAATCGCAAGGGAAATGAAAAAAGCTTACCTGCCACCGCCTTCACTTCCTCTTTGGTCCTGCTTGCTGAGACCCGTAGCTTTGTGGATACGGATCCAGAGAACACCCATGGCCTCAACATCTTTTTGAATATCATCGCCCACAAGCATCTTGCCCATGTCGAGAGTCATTGACTTCGGTGCGACATATTCGTTTGCGGCAGCTCCAATAGAATAGTTGACAAAGTTGGAGATTAGAGGTAGGTTGAGAATATTGATTCCGGTCCCGATCATTGGTATACAGCCGGCTTGCACCTTGGGTAATCCCATAAGTGTAAAAGTTAGAGTCTTAAGAAAAGGGGGTTCAGGACTCAACTGCAACCTCAGACGTACAGTTCCAACCAATCGTTGTAATTCTACAAATATTGGAAGTGGAACTCCAAACAGTCCTTTGATACCAAGATAGAATACCAATTGCATGTGCATATTTTTTGCCTTGTCTGATGCAGTGCCTCCTTTAGAAGGAGCTGCATGGTAGGCAAATGAGCACTCGAGGTTGTAGTAATCGCCTCCTTCCTCATCGGCTGCCAATTCTTGTGGATCCTTGTTCTGCTCATCCCGCATGTGAATATCATCCTTCATAAGCTTAACATGGCCATCCGGTAGCGCTCGTAAGCTTAGAATTCTGAATGGGTTGTTCCCTTGATTAATCTAGATTTTTAAGCATTAGCATTTACTTTGGGCGAAGACCCGAGTGGCCGAAGGAAACCAACCTCAGCAACACGGACATTCTCAATAACGCTAGGCACGGAAGCTTGCATGACATCCTCAAGCGTATCAGCTACTGATACAAACATGTCCGGGTTTATCAACCCCCACATAATACCCAAGAGGGTGTTCATCCATTCAACAGACTCAGGAATAAGGTTGGCCGTGGCCTACAATATTATCAGCTAAAGATCAGACATTTCTCAAATCTGGTACTTGCCGTCTCCCCTCGATTTTGTTCACTTGACCACTCGTGCTCCCGACCTTTCTTCACCAAATCCTTCATCCACAAGAATACTCCGGATGAAACACACATGGCCAAAGGAATGAGACCATACAGCGCTCCTCCAAAAAATCTGCCCAGCACAACAATTGCTATCACAATCCCTACGCAGAGAATATAGGTCCTTTGCTCCAAGGCCTCGTACATCGGTTCATAGCTGACCGACGGTGTAGGGTGGAAGAGGATATTGGTCTTTTCACCGTGAATCGGCACATCTGAGGTGCTGCCAGGCTCAACTGGGGCCGGGGGGGATGTGATGTCTTGGTTCTTCTTGTATTCATCACCAGACTGCGTCGCCTCTGTCTTTGCTGTCGCATCTTTGCTTATATTGGCATTCGGTACGGATAACTATTTTTGTTAATTTGGTAGTTAAACATGAAGTAGCATCAGACTTACCTTAGGATTATCGGCGGACTTCACGAATTGAGAATTTACATCTTCAATTTGGACTTGACGCCCAGTGGTAGGATCTGTAACAGTCTTTTTTGTACCGACATTGCCATGAGATCGAACATTCTTGTGGCTGTTGAGTTCAGTTGGGCCTATGGTCTGGTTGGCCTGCTCAGCACTGATCTCTGCATTTTTTGCATCACGTTGCTTTTTGTCTGCATCGAGACTTTCGATGAATCTCTGAATGTTGGGGACCGGATTCGCTCCAGAATAATGAGCCCCAGGGCCTTTCTTGTGTTCGTTAGACATGATGGAACCCGGGTTTGAAGGATTGTGGGAGCTCTGTTGGAGCTCTGTGATGATTTTACACCCAACTAATCAGTACCGAGAAAGCAGCATCGAAATGGCCGTACAACACAAATCGTCCGCAAACTTAAATACGATGATTCAAGAAGCCGGGTGATATGAAGATGCCATGGAGCAAATGCCGGCGCTGGATATATCATGGAAGGTCAGCCTCTGCTGCTCTCCCTCACATCAATCAAGCTTGAAAACCATGATGTCATCACACAGCTCCGAGCGCCACAAATACTATATGGGCAAGTTACGACTGTGGCATTCGACAGCGAACAAAACACTGCGGACTTGGCTCCAGGCCAGGGCAAGGATAATAAAAGCCAAGCTCTTCACGTTGTCAAAAATGCCGATGAAGATCGGATCTACTTACGCTTGCAAGTGATTACGAGGTACTTCAAGTGAAGTCGCTGTGTCTTTGGGGACCAACCCGATCCCCTGTTCTCCGGAGCGGCAAAGCAGACCCCAGTGCGAAGGTACCTTTGTACGGAAGTACCGGCGGGCTTGGCGGGGCGGGGCGGGGTATCTTGCACGAGCAAAAAGAATTGTCTTCTTACTTGTCTATTTTTTCCACCAGCATTTCTTTCTGCTCCCTACAGCTCCGTATTATTTATGGGAAGGGAGAGGGAGAGAGATGCTGACAGAGGAGTTGACATGTCCTACGAGAAATGATTCTCGGAGCTGAAGCCTTCCAAAGCACCCCATTCTTGTCTCACTGTATCAATATCAATATATGCATGCCCCTCGTTGGAATTCAGCGCTTAGTTGCCAGCCATATGAGATCAAAGACATTTGGCATATTGAGTACGCTTTCTTTTGTATCTCCCTCTAGGTGATCATATCCTCTGTCTCGCGTTTCTCGTCCCTCAAAATGCCGTTTACAACCCAGTTCTTCAACTGTCGACAATGTATTGGGGGAGCTCTAATCTCATCACCTCTGACCGTTGACTTCAACGGCTTCATAATACCAAACACCCCACTCCCTCCAGA
This sequence comes from Ascocoryne sarcoides NRRL 50072, assembly GCA_000328965.1. Lineage (NCBI taxonomy): Eukaryota > Fungi > Ascomycota > Leotiomycetes > Helotiales > Gelatinodiscaceae > Ascocoryne > Ascocoryne sarcoides. The sequence continues at coordinate 1,649,230 of KB205944.1, read as the reverse complement.
CAGTCGAGCAATCGATCTCAAGAACGCCATCATCTCCCCCGGCTTCTTAGAACTCCAAATCAACGGGGCTTTAGGCTTCCACTTTTCTCACGACAACGAGCCTTCGGCCTATAGGGCCGGTGTCCAAAAGCTGGCAAAGTACCTCCCTAAAACAGGTGTCACAGGATTCTATCCTACAGTACCAACTGTCTCACCGGAAGTCTTCCAGCGTGTTCTTCCCTTCCTGAAGCCAGATGATACACCTGGCCAAGCATCAGTGCTCGGAGCCCATGTCGAAGGACCTTTTCTAACAGCCTCAAAGAAAGGTGCACACGATGCCTCCATCATGTGCATCCCCACTTCCACATCCCTCGAAGCCGTATACGGACAAGAAAACCTCGAACACTCCATCAAAATCCTGACTCTCGCTCCAGAACTACCGGGAGCTGGAGACCACATTGCGAGACTAACGAAAGAATATGGAATTCATGTCTCAATGGGCCACAGCGCCGCAAACCACGAACAGGGCATCGCGGGTATGATAGCAGGAGCTACCCTCTTAACGCATACTTTTAACGCCATGAACCCACTTCATCACCGAGAACCCGGTTTACCTGGTACGTCTTCAAACAAATATCCCATCCTCCATCATGAACTCAAGACTGAGATACTTTCCAGGCTTGATATCCGCTCCTGCGCCTCCATTTTTCTCTCTGATAGCGGACTCTATCCACCTCCACCCCCGCATCGTATCCTTTGCCTATCGCGCCTCCCCTAGCCATTGCATCCTCATCACCGACAGCATCGAACTCTCCGGACTCCTAGACGGTACTTATCCTGGCCATGCACAAATCCCATTCCGCCAGGTGAAGCAGGGGAACAAGGTAACAATCAGTGGGACCCAGACTTTGATCGGGACGTGTATAGGTTTAGACGAATGTGTGAGGAATCTGATGGCTTGGGCAGAGATAGGGGTTGAGGAGGCGGTTAGATGCGTTACTGAGAATGTGGCGAGTGCGATGGGGCTAGAGGATAGAGGAAAGCTGGAGGTTGGAAAGAGGGGTGATTTTGTGGTGTTGAGTGAGAGTGGGAATGTGCTGGAGACTTGGATTTCGGGAATGAGGGTTGCATGATAGAGCTCGTTTGGATGTCTTGCATTCAGATCCAAGCACTCTTGAGATATTCAACTCAGACTAAAAATAGAGACTACAAGTGAAAAAAGTTTAAACCGCTGCAACTACCCTAGTTTTGACATATTGCTTTTCTAATATTTCCCGCTTAGCTTCACTAGACCAGCATCCTCATTTTCCTTCTTGCTCTTCCGGCTCCATTCTGGAGCCACATCAATCCCGTCCTCCTCCTCCTTCTCTCCTTGATCCTTTGTATGGTGTACAGTAGTCGACTTGTGTTCCGCGGGAGAATAAATCGTATACAGAATCTAACGCATGCCTTCATCAGCTGCGTTCCAATATACCCAATTCCGAGACTTGCAACGACTCACCAAAGGTGTGGGACCAGTGTTAACGAACTGATGCTGCGTTCCCGCTGGCACAACCATCAGATCTCCAGCCTCAACATCCTGATCCTTCCCATTGATCGTCGCCTTCCCTTTGCCACTCGTAAATGTCAATGCCTGGTCCACGGTATGCACTTCATCTCCAATATCTCCACCAACCGGAATAGTCATCAGCACCACTTGCGAGTAAAGACCCGTCCATAAGACTTTCCGGAACTCTCCCGAGGAAGAAGGGAGGGCCGAGGTCATCTGGGGGAAGTACACCATCTCGTGTGCCGGAGGACCGGCATTAGGCTTGTAGCTTGCCATTGTTCGGAGGATACTTGGTGAGATGCGTCGAGTCGAGGTTTTCAGGACGGGGATGCGGTTGCAGTCGAGGAGGATCCTGCGTGTAATTGTTCTAGCAAGCATTTGCGATATGGTAAGAAGAGAAATCAGAAAGGAAAGCAAAAATCAGGAGACATTGAGATATATAAGGAGAGGAGGGGAAGCTTTAGAATCGACCAAGCAGATCCATCAATTTGCTTGCTTAGTGATGTCATGCAGACTGCGGGACCTTCCATTCTTCACTTGAGTGAAGGTCGCCAAAGCAGAAGAAAGGCAGAGACCAATCGCTTGAAACCCGAACAGGAGAAAGACAACATTAGCTGAGCAAGCCATTAGCCATACGAAGTATGTTGCCATTGTATCGGTAATGAAGAGGTCGAGACTGAGCCATGAATGAGCTCCGAGTGCCGATCTGGGCTAGCTCCGCGGAACGGAACAATGTCCCAGTAAGGTTTAGCTCCGTTACTGTACTTCCTATATCCAAAATGGGTCGACGATTGAAGCCGAGAGATATTCAAGATGGCCATGTCCAACTTTCCACGTCTGTTTCTAGGCTTTGCTAGACAGGATGCAACCTGGATCTGTAGTTCGTGTGCTCGGGGAGCTCGACAGAAGTCCGCCACCCCTTTTTTCAAGCCCTCAATGGGCAGAAGCATCCACAACTCCACCAGCCCACGACAGAATGTAGCTCCAACATTTGAGCAATTGCGCGCTCCATTCGCCAAGAGGAACAATACTATTATGTACTATACACTGAGCGTCATATTAGGAACGGTGGCACTATCCTACGGCTCTGTGCCGTTATATAAAATGGTTCGTTTTCTCAATTAACCCCACCATCACTTCCACCACCAGCATTAGTCGGAATATATATACTTACGCCTGCCTCCCTAGATCTGCCAAACAACAGGCTGGGGTGGTCAACCCATCAAGGCCCCAGGGCATGGCGGTCCAGCAGGAGTCGATCCCGCCACCCGTCTCCAGCCCGTAACTTCAGCAAAACGAATCCGCATAACCTTTAATGGATCTGTCTCCGACGTCCTCCCTTGGAAATTTGTTCCTCAGCAGCGCGAAGTACGCGTTCTGCCGGGGGAAACTGCCTTGGCATTCTACACTGCTACGAATAGCTCGAGTGAAGATATTATTGGGGTGGCGACATATAGTGTTACTCCTGCGCAAGTAGCACCATATTTCAGCAAGATTCAGTGTTTCTGTTTTGAGGAGCAGCGGCTGAATGCGGGCGAGACGGTGGATATGCCGGTTTTCTTTTATATTGATCCTGATTTTGTAAATGATCACAACATGAAAGGGATTGAGCAGGTTACATTGAGTTATACGTTTTTCAGTGAGTCTCTAGTCGGAGCTTCTGGCAGAGTAGTACTGACTTTGTGTAGAAGCGAGATATGACAAGAGTGGACATTTGGCGCCTTATAACTGAACGGTATATGTGTACATTATTCGTGTATTTAAATCTGCATTGGGTGGCGCCCCGGAGTCGAGGGGAAAACTACGATTATCATCTCAATTCTACCAGCATAAGCTCAAGATAATCCATCTTGAACCGTTTGGCATTTTCTTCAATCCACATTTCCATTGGGTCCTGGCTTAGCTGGGAATCCTCAGAACAAAGAAAACCTTAAAACTCAAATCTGGACTACCATATTCGATTTCGAAGAGAATTGAAATGTCCTAAGTAGGATACGTAATACCTTCATAGGAGTTTTTAGCATCATCTTATCCCACTAACTTTAGAATGGTTGGCGCTCGTGGAGCTAGATTCACAGGTATAAACCAGGTTTGTTATATACCACGGCCAAGGCGTCACTCGTGAAGGCAGATGGCTGGGCGTTATTTTGTCAAATGAACTAACAATTTCTCGGCCTACATTGAGGTAAATTTTTTAACTTACAGTCAGACATAGTCATACAGACAACCAGCAAGCCTTTTGTTTCAATTCCCTTTCGTTCTATCTCACCAGCCAGTGGTCTATGTTCTTTGGTCAAAATTCTCAGAAGTATGTTAGCAACGGCCCTTGGGCACAATATAACTTTCACTCAGGCATCCTGGTGAATTGAGGCTGGTCTAAAAAAATCGGCTGACAACACCTAAACATATTGAGTCGGAACCGTACAAACATCTGCGAGTTCGTGTTACCTATAATTAGATCCATTCACATAATAAAATTTGATTAAATTATGATTTGATTATAATTAGATTAATAGAAAAGATAGCTTGATTAGATTAGATATATAGTCATTAATCTAATCTAATCATTTATCACATTTATCACATTTATCACACTAGATTCTGGTATTAGTAAATATGTAGACTACAACACCCCAGTGAATTATTAACTTCAACAAGGCCACAGTACAAGAGCTTTTCCATGACAGCTTTCAAAAACTTAAGAGCCGAGATCATTGGTCGTTGAGGTTGACTGAAGATATGTTTTGTGGCATGAGTGAAAGTCACAGTCCTACTTGTCATTATAATCTCTGGATCCACTTCACAACACACACAAATATATATGTGTATATGCAATGCGATAATTTTACATTGGAAGGAGTTCTATAGGTATAGCCAACCCACCCTCAACCAAATGTACATCCCTCGTCACGTAATACGCCCACCAAATCATGGCTTAACTGCATGGATAGCAGCAGCAAGTCTCTTGACGTTTCCAGATGTAATACCAGCAACAGATATTCTACCATCCTTTGTAGCATAAACAGAGTGCTAGTGATATCGTTAGTAGTTTTATTAACCAAGTAGAGTAATAGGAGGATCACCTCCTTAGCTAGTTTATCCATCTGCTCAGAGGTCAATCCAGTATAAGCAAACATGCCAATTTGGCTGGTAATATGACTCCAATCGTGCTTTGATCCCAAATTCTCGAGCTCCTTCTTCAAGAGTGCACGCATGGAGATAATTCGATCCGCCATACCCTTTACTTCTCCCAACCATTGCTTGTTCAAGGCAGGGTCGTTGAGAATCTCGGAAGCGATACGTGCACCGTGCACAGGTGGGTTAGAATAGAGGGGTCTAACAAGAATCTTGATTTGAGAATCAACGCGTTTCTTCTCTTCTGCATTCTCACATACAATCGAGAAAGCTCCCACACGCTCACCATAGAGACCCTGTATGCATTAGCATGTATTATCGCTTCGTAGTCGGAACACTTACCATGTTCTTCGCAAAAGATTGGGCTAGGCAAGGATTGTGCCCTTCCGCCACAAAGAGTCTAAGTGGGTATGCATCCTTGTTGGTGTCCCCAGAGGCAAAACCTTGATAGGCCATATCGAAGAAGGCATAATGACCACCGGACTTGACGGCTCCACTGATTTTCTTCCACTGCTCGGGGGTAGGATCAACACCGGTTGGATTATGTGCACAGGCGTGAAGTAGGAAGATGCTACCTTGTGGTGCCCCCTTTATATCTGCTACCATGCCATCGAAATCGAGCCCAATTGTATCCTTGTTGTAATATCGGTATTTCTCGACCTCCAAGCCAGAGTCCTTGAAGACGGCAGCATGGTTCGCCCATGATGGATTTGGAATATAGACCTTCTTTGCACCTGGATAGAAGCGTTGAAGGAAAGCGCCACCAATTCGAAGAGCACCAGTTCCAGAGATAGACTGGGTTATAACGACACGATCAAGAGCGTTTGAGTCGGGTCCGTACGCCAGAAGGGCTGCCGCTTTGGTGAATTCAGGAACACCTGTAATGCCAGCGTATTCCTTATTGAGGTGCGCAGAGACGATCTTGTCTTCGGCGGTTCGTACTGAGGGTAGGACGTATGGTTTGCCTTGGTCGTCCCTGTATGCGCCAACACCTAGAAATGCATCAGTAACACTCAATTGAACTCGTAAGCTACCCCCGCACCTAAATTGATCTTCTCCTTGAAGCTATCGGCCTTGAATGCTTCCGTAATACCTAAAATGTTGTCAACAAGAAGTAACTTTCACCACCACTTTTGAAACTTACCCAAGATGGCCTGTAGAGCAGCATATATGTTTAGCTCTAGCAATTGAACGGAGACGTTGGAATCTTACATCCTAGATGTAGGTTAGCAAATAATATACAACCGTGAAAAAGATTGTCGGGGGGATTGGGGGTTGACTCACTGGAGGGCCTTGCGGGACCTGGGCCCAAGTCGAAGCTTGACGAATAGCTAACGCTGATATGCCCTTTGAAGTGACTTGCCTACTGGCAATTCTGGCTGTAGAAAGCATAGTGAGCGAAGTCGAATATATACGGGAAAAGAGCGTATCTCAAGGAAGAAAATGGATGAGGAAGCGGTTAGAATATAAATCCTCGAGAACTACAACGCAAGAAAACAAACCGGGTGGAAGGAAGGGTTGTCGGTTCTGGGGTATCTCCGCAATCTTGGCCGATTTCGCGAGGTTCACCCGAATGTGTTACTTTACCGAGCCGACGAGTGATGCCTAAGGCCTCAGGTGAGCGACATCGCCGGGTGAGAACGAACCTCACCAATATATCAACACAAACGCCAATTCCCTGTTTGTTCGCGAATCCCAGAAACGTGAGATACGGGAGTTTTGAGTGGTTCACGGGATGCTTCAACTTTATATCTATTGAGTTTGATCGGATTGTTCATATACGTATTTATGATCCTTCCACGAATACAGGTGTTCGAAAGGCAACCTACAGGATGAAGAACAGGGTGATGACCATGCTCTAGCTTCCATTACAGCCTCGAAAGGTGCCTGACCCTGCTCCATAGATGATGCTTCCGTTTCTATACTAAAGAAATCCCCCTCGGAGGCATGCGGTATAATGCCAAGGCTATCCATCTACTTCAGTGTTTTCCTCGCAGTTTCCCTCGATCTTAACAAAATCCGGCGACTGAATCTGGAACTTTTGCCGTTATAAATAACTTCTAGGGTCAAGAAGTAGTAAGTGCAAAGTTCAGAAGGCGTCGGCAGGAGCAAGGGCGATCTCTACAAAGTCGCTACTAAGCAAAAGCAAGAGAAAAATACAATTGTACAATCATCTACTAGTAAAGCCAAGTGTCAATTGTCAATGTCGATGGAGGGTTAAGTTAGCTAAAGACAAAGAGATGATGAGAGCAGAAGAGAAAGATCGGGCCTTGCACAAACAGCAAACGCCAGGAGAATTGTAGAGGATCTCAAAAGAAGAAGAAAGCCAGTACATCAACCATCAATTCTTCTTCATAGAGCAGGCTCCGAAGCTTCTCTTTCCTCGCCAGAATTATACTCGCCGCCGTTCTCGACATCGCCTGTAACCACACCTCCCTCCTTGGTTTGGTTAGAGAAGAAGCCAGTGGCTTTCCAGGCGGAACCAAAAACAGGGCCAGGGTGGACTATGACTAGGATCAAGGAGGCAAGCCCGATCATTGCACCTTCGAAGACCATGAAGAGCGCCTGGGTACTGGAATTAGGCGGGAGGAAGCCCTTGTCAAGCTCTTGTATTCGGTAAGCAGATCGGATCAGGATCAATACTGCCGCAATATAAGATCCTATAACATCGACTAGTAAGCATTGATTGACATAATATCACCCGCCGGATTGCATTTCACGGAGGAGACTCACCAGCCAACAACAACTTAAAGGTCTTCTTGTCTCTCACATTAACGTACTGCATGCTCCGCAGGCTCCGTTTCCGTATCAAGCGGATTGCGAGATCGGCCGAGAGGACGACAAAGATGCCCAGACTAGCAACTTGCATACCAAGACCAGCCCTGAGCACGTTGATTGCCTTATCAAGGTCTGTGGGCGTGATATCTTTGACCTGGGTCCATGCCGCACCAGCAGCTTGCAAGATCAGGCAGATGCCATCTGTAGTGACAAAAATAATAGTGTAGGCTCGGAATGGTATGAGTGACAATTGGGTGCCGTAGACGATTACGATGCGCCCGAAGCAGAGGTAAATGGTGTAACATAAGAAGGCGGGCGCAATCGTAATTGTGACGATATATCTACCCAAAGTCAGCAAGCTGAACTGTGAGCTAGCAAGAATTACGACCGAGGAGACCGTTTCTTCCTCCCTTATATGGTCACATACGTGATAAACTGCTTGTCGTCGAATGGACAGTCATGAAGCTTTATACGGGCGACGTAGCCTACTATTTCCAGGACCAGCCCAATGAACTGACCTGTCAAGTAACTCCATGTCTTGTACCGGATCGAGAGCGCCAGCTGGGCTAGAAGCATGAGACCGAACCAGACAACCATAAAGGCATTGCCAGCAAGATTGGGGATGTACCCAATCTTGGATATGCTAACAGGACAGGTAACTAGTGAACAGGCACTGAGATCGTCCGGTACGTCGCCGCTCGAAGTAAAATCCATCACGGATGACAGGACTCTTTAGCGTATGTTACTCCGATTCGAGCTTCTCCAGGCTACGCTTGTGAAGAAACAAAAGAGGCAGACAGAGGATAACGAAGACATAGAGGCGCGGATTGGGATATAAAGAGCTTAAAATTATTCAGCGGATCGACGGGAAGAAATTGGGAGCGTGCCTGGCCGCGGCCGGGAAGCCCTGATTCGGGGTATTAGTTACAACGACGGATTGATATAATACTACTGTAGCCGACACATCTATCTACCAAAAATAAATCCCAGAGACTCTTTCCGAGCAAGAGAGATTTGACCAATGAGTCTTCTGCGTCTGGAGAAACATCACTTGATTCAGCAATTCTCAAATGTGGAGACTTTGGGTTTAATAGGCCAAGTACGAAGTATATTCGACGACGTTGTACTCATTCCTCGCTTGGGTGGACTTTTGGTACTTTCGTACGATGATTGGATGGGGTTTCCTCAGTATGCCGATTATATAATCGGCGAGTTCGCTTACGGCGGTTTTTTAGTTGCTACTATGACTACCGAACTCATACTATACCTGTGCACGTATAGTAAAAACTCGACAAAAATGAAGGTGCGGCAATCTAGATCATCTAAGAAACTTCACTCGGCCTAACCGGTTCCGTCGGGCATCCCCAATCCAAAGGCCAATATCAACGGTACGTGGCGGGGTGTGCCCTACTCTCCTCTCCACCACTGCTGCATGGTCGATCCCGCTTTGTCAGCGGCTCCTTCGCTTCCCAATTACCGAACAGTTACTTACATCCAGATCTCAACTCGCCTAACCTCACCTGCTCGGCAGCTTCCCAACATGTCATCTAGCCAGTCACCAGTTTAAGAAATAAACTATCCATCGGTGAAACCCGGCACTGCGATTTCTTTTTGTTCCATCGTTCGGAGTCATGGGTAGGGGTAGAAAGAAAGCCTGCGACATATGTCATGCGAGAAAGATCCATTGTGATGGTGCACTGCCAAGCTGCGACTGGTGCAGTCATCAAGGACTTGTCTGCGCTTTTGATCGTAGCACGAGGGCGAGTGTTGCAAGGAGATCTAGAAATACCCGGTAAGTAATGTACTATACGTCCTGTTTATACAGTCAGAGAAGCTCCGCCGGAGCCACTGTCAAATCTCTCTTGCTGTCCCAGAATGTGGATATATTTCGTGTGCTTCGGAGAGGGGAATCCATTTGTCGATGGCATCAGCCACATCCCAATATGAAATGTCTTAAGTGCTGACACTTGTAGCATCACTAGAGATACCGCACGTGAGAAGCCTGGGGGGGTGGTTGACGCGTTATCGTCAACGCTGTTACCACCCACACCGTCATCAATGGATGTTCTTGTGCGTGTGGCGGTATCTTCGCCGCTAGGGAGTTCAAGTCACCAATACTATTCACCGCCAACCTCTATCTCTCAAAGCCATTCGTCAAGCTACATTTTCTCTCTGCCCGAGAGCCAAAATCGGGCTCGGGGCAGGAGCCCCTTCTTTTCAACAGAGGATAGTTATTGGATTCCAAGGACTGGTGAAAGCGCCCTGTTGGACCTGTTGTCGCCAATACCAATTGGTACACCATGGCAGAGAGAGCATCAGCGTAGCCACCATTCGCCGGCGATGAGCGTCGAGACAATTGTTGCTGATCTGCCGGCCAAGGCTGTCGCAGAACAATACTTACAACTTTTCCGCTCCACCTCTTTCCGGCTGGTGTTCCCCATTGTAGACACGGTCTTGTTCCAAGCCACAATTAACTCGGCGTACGATCCGGGCGATAGCTCTATTGGTTCCAGTGCCTGCGTCTTTTCGTTTCTCTCAATTATGTCACATACACAGTGGACTCCAAATTCATCAGCTGCAGTTGATGGGGATGTGTGTGCGAGGCAGGCGACGCTGCGAATGGAGCTAGTCACGTCAGAGGTCACCATTGACGGACTGCAATTCTGCGTCATGCAATGCATGTACCAGCTGTTCTCTGGCAATCTACAAGTGTCGATCATGTACCATGCAATCGCATGTCGCACCCTATTCATTCTGGGTGGTCACGTATGTACGCAACCCATCTCGCAAGACAGCAGAACGCCCGGGAGGATAGATCGTGAACGACGGACAAAAGTCCAGCTACGCAAACTCTTCTGGCTCTGCTACACGTTTGATAAGGTTCTTGCACTCCGCACAGGGCAGCCATCATGTATAGACGACGAGCTTTGTGATCTTACCCTACCTCCCGGTTACGCTGACATGCTCTACAGCGAGGGGGATTTCGATGCCGCCCCATCGACCACTCTGTGCCTATTCCCCGGCGACCTACGATTAAGTATCATCAAGTCGCGCATCTGCAAGCTGCTGTACTCCATTCAAGCACACAAGCTTTCCAATTCAGAGCTTTTGCGGATCGTCCGCGAGCTTGATGGCGAGCTAGAGAAGTGGCGTGTATCGATCCCGCTCGAATACCGTCCAACACTATCGTGCGGAGATAATAGTCATGGATTCGACCCTGCTATGGACTCTACCCAGAAAATGCACATAATTATAATCCACCTAGAGTATCACCACGCCATGGGGACCATCCACTGGACAGCAAGCCAATTTTTCGCTTGGGAAGGCGGAAATAGCACAACTCTGGTTAATCAAGGTCTGGGGATCAGCTCGAGTCTAGTATTGGCCGTTAAGGCAAGTCGAGCAAGCCTGGAGTATCTTCGGGCGGCGGCTCATGCTTTGATGGGTCCTACGTTCTGGTTAGTTATTTTCAGCCTCTTTCTCTATCACATTTCCGCCCCATTATCATTCCTTAATCATCCCCACTAAAGATGCATTCCCTTATTTATAGGGTCGTCGTGTTCTATCCCTTGAACGCCGTCCTAACGATATTCAAAAACACCCTTCTAAACCCACTGCAACCTGAGGCAGAATATGATATAAATCTCCTCGAGTTTACGGCGGGTTTGATCAAGCAGATTCGGAGTCAGCGGTACATCCCAATTGACAACCTAGATATCTCGCGGATGGATAATTTTGTTTCCGAGGTTATACGACTTGCTAAGTGTGCAATTGTTACCGCAAGAAAAGAGCGGGATGACATCAATATTCTTTGCGACACGGCGTGAGCACACACTTTTAATGTCTTTCTGTTGCAGCATGAGTTTGAAAATATACAGTAACAAAGAGACTATATCTAGTGAGCTTCCATTTTCAGAGTAGAGACCTATATTTTATCTAGTGAGTTAAATAGTAGCAGTTATGGGATGTAATCTTTCTTTATGAGGGAACCATAGGGAATTGTTAGGCGTAACGAATAGGATGGGGTGTTTATATAGCCCAAGCCAGGTGGTTAATGAATCATAGAGGTCTGTGCTGATGAGTGACTTCACTTTTCCTCAAAACACACAAAGGTTAGTTCCTTCTAGAGTACAAGTTGATACAATCTTCTATGGTTAGTATTCCTACTGTAATGCCAACGAGCAATTGTTCAAAGTCAGGCGTTGAGGAGCAAATTTGGTTTAGTCTCTCTTCGCTACAGTGAAAATTTGGTGATTATTACTCCTCGTTTAAGACTTGGAAAGGTCACATTGTTATATCTCGAGATACCTTTTTCACTTCTAGCGTCAAGCGGTCATGCCCTTCAAATCTGAAGAAGTTATTATTCACTCTGTTTTGGCTAGGCCGGGTAGGTAGACCTAACGCTTTGTCCGTGTTCGTATTTGAGGATGGCTATTGATCTTTTTTTTTTGGAAATCATCTGGAAACTTGTCGTGTCAAAACGCCTATCGCATGGGGAAGAATTAGTAGGAGGCAAGTAGAAGGTGTAATGAGATTCAGAAGTGACGGTTTCAATGGAATTACTGTTGTGTTTCTACTTTGGTTGATTGGGTGTCGCAGCAGATATGACCGAAGCCAAGACTTTCAAATTTACGAAACTTTGAGTTCTATTCCATCGTGCTTTATATGCTTCAAGAGAAACAAACTCACCTGCATTTCGCTGTTGATAGCATGATACAGGTTTCCAGTATCTTGTGGCTGGGAAATCATCCTTTACATGGGTGTGACAAAACCTATTAACTTCCTTTCAAAATTACAATGGTGACCAATCTTTCAAAGCTCAAATGGTCATGGATGAATTTATAAAAGCACATTGTCAAGGTTAGTGAGTGACGATAAGTCGAAGACAAAGAACATGGATCATGGCGAGTGCCGAGACGATAGACTCAAAAGTTGTCAGTGGAATGTTTGATTGTATCAGTTACTAAGTCCAAGAGTCTCCTACTTGGTTGTAGCTGTCATCGCTCAGTTATTAAGCCACATATTGCCTCGCAAGAAATACTTCAACACTAGATACAAAACCAACCGAGTTAGCCTTCTTGTAGGACTCGAGCACCAGTATAAACTCTTGAATTACGCCTCAAGCTGGAGCTACACGAGACAAACTGTGCTCTGCCGGCATTCGTCTACGGTAAGGGACGAAGCTCGTGATATTGAGATGCTGCTCTGGTTCCGAGTAGTTGTTTATTCGCCCTCCCGAGTATCTGGAATGCACGAGATCCTTGCTTGGCGAGTCCGTGGGGAGAATGTGTTTCTGGTTGTGGCTTTTGGGCTGAAGATTGGCATCCAGCTTAGATTCTAGTGTAATCCGCATCTCCATACAGCAAAACACTATCCTATTGTGTTTTCATTTCATGTTGTCCTCATGGTTCTTCAGGAATATTAAAAGACCCTTCTCTCGAATTGTCACGATTATCTATGTTGCAACCAGCTTTGCCAATTACTTAATGTTATAACAGATTGGCGAAACTACTAGCTTTGCAGCATAATATCGAATTTGGAAAAGTCTCTGGGCTGCCATTTAGAGTCTCCTTGTAGGGAGATGTTAAAATGGCGGTGAGAGTGGCGAATGGTACGTTCGATCTTGTGTGGTGTACAGGGATCCTTACCGACAAACCCATTGATCTCTCTCTCGTATTAAGGTTATAAGTACAATTCAACTATAGTGTATTTTTGGAATGAGCTGCTGGTACCTAATAATATACTATATGAGGGAAGCAAAAGTTGTAAATCGATATAATTCACCATTAAGTTTGTAATTTGGAATTTAAAGCGTTAACTGAATAAACTTGAGCAAGGTATAAATTGGGTAGCTGTAGACTCGCGACTAATAAAACAGTCTATTGGAGATAACTAGTGAATTAATTGGAGATTCTTGAAGCTATAAATGCTAGAAGATTTGATGGCTCCATAGCCTTGCTAATATCTATCGTTTATTTCTCCCCTCGAATAGACATGTTGATGGTGATTCCATTCTTATTGTGACAGGGTATCCACAGAAAATTGATGGGGTGCCCGGGGTGAGTCTGGAGCATATAATTCGCTCAACACTGTGACTAGCTTGCCTGAGAATACGAGGTTGGGTTGGATAGGTGCCAGTGACCGTGCTACAAGGCACAGCTTAAACGAGTGAGAATGACGTGGGAGACATGAGGATCTACCCTGTTTACACGGGGAGACAATGTGATGGCGGATAACCAGCCATATATAAGATGGTTCAGTACCTTCCCATTTTCTTGTTCTCTTGATCATTATAAGCTGCACTTCCTTTAAAACATTAAACACAGTTACCAAGTTCCCGTTCAATATGCAATCGTTTATATTTGTGTCTGCTCTTGTGGCAAGTCTTGTTGCCGCCGCTCCAACATGGAAGTCGGAGAAGAGACAAACTGATGCTGTAAATGGAACAGTAAGTTTTCCCTTCGGATTACTTGAGCCCATCTTACTTTCCCATTATTCTTTGTAACGAATCTAAAGTGTTAAAGTGCTAATTATCACCCAGGTCGTTATGTGCACCCTTCCAAATTGGAAAGGAGAGTGTCAGACCTTGACTGTCCCTCTCCTTTACGGCTCCTGCACTACCCTGGTTGCACCCTTTGTATGCTCTTCTACTGTCTACTAGCCTTCGATGAACAAAGCTAATGAACCAAAAAGGCGTATAACGTATCTGCTTTTGAGCCAGTATATGGAACTGTCTGCTGGTTGAGAAAGTACGCAATCATCCCCAACCTCCTTGTTTCTACCTCATGTGCTATGCAAACAAGAGACTAATAACAAACAGGACTACGGATTGTGTTAGTCATTGCCAGAGCCCATCCGGGTGTAATGAGATTGTTGAGTTCCCTGGACACTCAGACTTATCAACGTATGGAAATTGGACGGACAACTTCGGGAGTTTTACTTGTGAGGCCGACGAGTATGTGCCGAGCAAGTGAGGGAGGTGCGAAAGGGGAAGACGAGAATGGACTTGAAACTGATACCCCAAAAATGGTAGAATGATAAGATGATAATGTATTTGCATAGTAATGAATTTAAGATCAAGAAACAAACAAAACTTCTTGTTTAAAACGCATACTTCACAAGTGAGCTCCAGTACGATGGTTTTACTATGTACGAAAGTACTTTCATACAAGGGGTTTGACGAAGGATTTATGAAGTAGCAACTTAGAAATCGCTAGAAGGTGGCAGATGCTGGGGCCGTGAACCTTCAACAGCCGTCCGGGTACTATAAACGGAGTTGTTGTTCACGCGCCGCCATAGACAAGGGGGTTGGCCCCAGAGAAAAACCAAGATGGTAGGGTTTACTTAGAGGGTAAGGATGCGAGCTCTCTACTTCGTACATGAGACGCATATCGGCATAAGTTTTGGCCCGCCGGTACTTGATCTATGGAGTCGGTAGATCTACCCGCATGAGACCGAAAGTGACAAGTGACAGCACTTTCGCACACTGGCAGAAATTACGTACTTCGAAGGCCACGAGGATGATCGCAGAAGATATTTAATGGCGTGATTTAAAATCGTAGGATAAAAACAAACCAGGACAGTGACAAAATGGTTGAGAGGGAAACAGCGCATGATGTGATCACGTGGGTAAAGACCATTGGCCGCCCGACTTGCTACTGTAGATCCACGATTCGCCCTGACTCGGACTTCGAACGGTATTTGAAGTTGCCTGCAATTGAGAGAGCTTGTACGAGACTTCGTACAACTCCATAGCCTCCTCTCCTGCAATGCCGAATATATGTTTGCGGAGGTGGAGTATGATGGTCAGAATCGAGCACTAGCGAATTATCTAGCCTGATCTGGAAAAGCGCATTTTGGATCTAGTCTTCCCGCTCAACTTCATAACTTGCCTTGTCTCTTGTTTAGTCTGATCTTGATCCCCTTCGACAGGAAAGATGGTAAACACTCGCAAGGCCGTCGTGGTTGGCATTAGTGGCGCCTCTTCAAGTGGGAAGACAACGTTGAGCCGTCTGCTGCGAGATATTTTCCCCAACACTTTTATTCTTCACGAGGATGACTTTTACAGGCCTGAAATAGAGTAAGCTATTGTTTTGCTAATTTTGCTGTTATTTATCATATTTTACACATAGAGAAGCCTTGCACTTGCGGTCCTGTCTAGATAGAAGTCCAGAACGATGCTTTCTTAGATACTGACACCTGAATTTCCCTCACACGATCCCTCTTTCGCCCTCATGGACTATGTTTGGTTTTGGATACTCCTCGGAAAGTAGCCTCGATATTGACATCTCTCAGGCTGCCAAGGAAGCATGATCTCGTCGACTGGGACTGCGCTGAAGCTTTGTCAATTCCGGACATAGTCAAAGTACTAGACCATATACGTCAGAGTGGTACTTACCCTGTCAGTGGCCTCCATCGTCTCAAGTCATGAGGAAATATCCCAGAGGTAATTCTACTGACCTTAAAACAGCCGGACTTGGACTCCAAAGAAGATAAAAACTCTGTTGGCGAATGCCCTGTCTCTGATGCAAATATCAAGGCCTTGAAAACTCGAGTAAAAACATGGACAGAACCCGGAAACCCTGGCTATGGCGTACTAAACTCAACATCCGATCCCCTTCGACTCTGCATCTTTGATGGCTTCTTACTTTATTCTTCTTCGATAGCTCCAGTTCAACCCTACATTGACATCAAGCTTTTCTTGAGGGTTAGTTATGCTAAAGCCAAGGCGAGAAGAGAAGCACGAAGTGGGTACGTTACCATGGAAGGTTTTTGGCAGGATCCGCCTGAATATGTCGATAAAATTGTGTGGCCGAACTATGTGGCGGATCACAAATGGATGTTTGAGGATGAAGATATTGAGGGGAAGTTACGAGAGGATGTTTTGAGAGGGTACGATATAAACTGCCAGGAGGGTGGAACAGACAAGGATATGAAAATAACTTTGACTTGGGCCGTCGAGCTATTGATGGAGCAATTGCCATTAGTTGTCCGGATGAGCTGATGAGGGAGATAAGCTTACCTAAACCTTAGCACTAACTAGATGAATCGGACTCGATCATTCAATGGACATCCTATAATTACACTTTGTAAAACATGATACGTAAGATGATAATGAATAACAGTCACCTAAAGAGCAAGAGTAGGTGATGCAGCCATAATTCAAAAGACAAACCAAGCTCGACTCTCTACAGTCCTTTTCTTTCAATACAATTCTAACACACAAAGCAAAATGAGTGCAACCTCTACAGCAATTACCCAGCTCCACTGCCAATCTCACTGCTACGAATGCCGAGATCTCGAAATCCACGATGAAGAAACATTTGTATGCGGTACAGTTGTTTTTCTCGTTAGTGAGGCCCATTTGCAAATTCGACATTATTGTTCTTTCTATCCTTGAGCCAACCTTTTCCTATAGGCCATCGCTATAACTAGATACCTACCTCGGCACCTCATTTGAAACACTCCTCAATTTATATAAACCTCTTGGGTACCAGCAGTCCGATTTCAAAACTTGGGGGTGGGGTCGCCCACGACACTTCTCTAACGAGGAAATAGAATGTACATTGTCCTTGAATGCGTATGTACAACCTCAGAAAAAATCCTTAGGGGGCTAAGAGTACTACACACTAGTCTTAACTTACAACACAATCAGCTCTATTTGCTTGAAAACTCTCGGGAGAATATTTCAAAAGCAGTACTTTCGCTTGGCAAGAAATTAACACGTACTGGTTAAATTGATGTCTTCTGTTTATACATTCAAATTTGCTCAGAGAGTTGAGAACAGGTAGGAGATGTCTTGGTGGGATTATTATGTATTTAAGATATATGAGCAGAGGGATAAAGTATGTAGTTTTCGATGTCTTAGATTAATCGTAAAGCACAAATCTCGAACAAAAATAATTTATTAAGTGATATCAAACCTAGCATAAGTTGGTTTTACCGTTATAGAGCATAATTTCGGTTCGGTTCCGAATGCAGTCAGTCAGCATGCAGGGTACAACGGCATATGCACGCTAAAACGGGTCGTCACCAGCATTAGTTTGAAACGAGGACCAAAGTATAGCAGTGGGAATGCTTTCACATGAAGAAAACTATCTCTCTGTTGCTTCTTCTCCACAATTGCAAAATCTTTAGTGCTTGCTGCTCAAAGCGGGTTCTTCAACGAAAAGCTATTGTAATTATCCAGTGGCGCCTCCTCCTTTACCTTCTCCCAAATGTCGTCCACTCTCTTCACGGTCTTCTCGTCTAAAGGCCCCTGCTCAATAGCCTCCAGGCTCTCCTCTAACTGGCTCGCTTTACTCGCTCCCAAAATAACCGCATCCCCGTTATCCTTCTTCAAAGCACTATGGTATGTAACCCAGCGATATGCCAGTGCTACTTTCGAGATACTAGCATCTTTGGCAATTTGCTCCCAGTCCTCTAGAGCTTTATATAATGCCTCTTTGCCGTACATGACGCTGTACATGCTTCCAATGTAAGAATTTTTACCAAAGCGACCGGGCTCTTGCCCTGTGCGGAGAGAGGCAATATCCTTGACCAGGAAACCACCAGCGATGGGAGAGTAAGCGTAGAAGCTGATTTTGAGCTTGTGGAGGAGAGGGAAGAGATCAGCTTCAACGTGGCGGGAAACGGCGTTGTAGTTGCCTTGGAAGACGGTTGGTAGAGGGCCATTGGTTTTCTTTTGAATGTCATAAATCTCCTGGACAGCAGCAGCTTTGAAGTTCGAGAGGCCAAACTATTGTAATTATCGTGTTAACATTAAGCGTCCGCTTAGCTATATAGAAAAATGAGAATGCACATACTCGCTTGAACTTACCCTCCTTATACAACTGTGAGATTGCAGAGAGTGTCTCCTCGATTGGGGTAGTGGGATCTGGGGAGTGGAGGTAATAGATATCAACCTAGAATCGTCCAATTAGTATCATTTACAGCAAGAATTTTGCTAGATCTTACACTATCGACTTTGAGATCCTCCAAGCTCTGCTTCATTCCATCGAGTATGCTCTGCTTTTTTGCAGCACCGGGCTTGAACCCGGGGGCTTTCGTGTCGATTATGAATTTTTTTGGTGCTCCATGTTTTCCCAAGACAACCTCACTGCCTTGCTGTAGAAGATAACATAATTAGCCACATTTCATTGCTCTCACAAGACAGATATGCATACATAGAGGCTGGCTGTGTCAAGTTCCTTCACATTGTGCTTCTGGAGTATATCCAATACATTGTCTACCGCTTCCGAGCTGAATGCAGCAAAGCCTGCCGCGCCGAAGACGATTGAGGCACCGGAATTCGCCATATTGAGCGTTGTTTACTTGGGGTTCTGGGGGAGGTGAAAAAAATAGATAAAAATTGAATGCGATTTGGGCTACAAATACTTGAGCACTACCTTTGTATTTATAATCTATCAAGAACGCTAGTACGATATGCATGCGTATGCATATAGCATCCCCACGCCATCATATCATGCCGAAATAAACGACAAAAAGATATCTGATTTATCAGCAGCAGAGGCGGAGAAAAGTGCCTCCGATACCATCTGCATTTTCCGAGTTCAACATTACGGCAGTCGGCCTAACGAAAGAGTATGATTCCGGATTTCGGCCGAACCGTATGCGGATAGTGTACGATGCTGAAACACGTAGAAGCCACTTGGCATGAGCTGGACGGATTTTCCGAAAGGGGAGCCAGTCTCGGACAGCTTATACGGAACGCCTACCCAGATGGTACGTAGTAAGATAGAGGAAACGAGAGCTAAGAAGTTGGCCTTTGAAATTGGTCTTTAAGAACCCAGAGGCGATAATTAGGAGCCAGGACCATTGATGGATAGTAAGAGGGCAATGATAGCATATTAATAGTTTTGTTTCAGAGGGTTTTGCCCTAGATCCATCCGAGTACAAATTAAGCAAACAAATAAACGGCGGAAAGCTTATCAATAATTGTATGTATGTAGCTCATAATGTCCTAAATATGAATAGGGTGGTTGAGAAAATATAAAGTGATGGTCTCTGGGCTTATGCAGACCAGACTTAATAACTGTTACTGATCATTAACCCCTCATATCTAAACGTAGCTTTTGTGATAGCTAATCCAGATCAATGTCGCAGAACAGATAATATAATAGCGAGAACAATACAGTAGAGAATTACTGTAGAGTGTCTGTAGGGATACTTTCCACCGCCGCCAAGTGACACCAATCATGTCATAGAGTGCCAGTTTTGGGGGAAGGTTGGCTAGCCAATTCTGCAGCAGGAGTGTGAGGTTCGTCAGGTCCGCTAAAGACGGCTTTTTCCAGTAGAGGATGCTTCGGTGATTTTCCCTACAATGGTATAAAGCTCCATGTTAGTAATGACGCATTGTGCTTCTAAGTCTTGATTCTCAAAATCAGATAGGGCAAGTCGCCTAACATCATAATCACTCTCACGAATTGCTGCCGGCCGACTCCAGCACGTAATTTGCAATTTATCGCTGGTCTAAGGGACTTAGTAGAAACATGCAAAGTTTAATTGAGCTCCAGTTTGTGATCGCTGGGACAAGGTTGAGAAAATCCTTGCCTACATCAAGGTCGAAAAGTACTTTGCGGCTAGAAGATGGGCGGTCAATGAGGAACAAGTAAGAGGGACACTGAAGCCAAGAGTGGCATTTTATGGTGTGGGAGACCATGCCCTCCATGCGGACATTAACAGTTGAGGGAGAAGCAGAGACAAAGAAGTTTGACAATGGCATGCTTACTACTTCAGATACTAATGGGGAAATTTATTTTCTGGAGTCTAGGGATGTAATTGAGATTTTGGCGGTGACTTTAAGAGCAATCATCGGTCAAATCAGTCGCCGGATATATTTTGTATGTCGAGGCCTAAAATGGAATTCAGCAGTCAGCCTTCCTGAGCCGAGGCCAAGTATCAAGCATTACAAGACATCGTATATTGCTGCTCACTGCTTGTTATATAAAGCGAATCTTGTATTTTAGATTGGATATTAGGGATTATTTGATTGTAGATACCATAATGTCAATTCGCATAGCTCTTGTTACCGGATTCGCTAATGGTATTGGGGAGCTGCAACATGAGATTGAGCTGATAGGTACGTTTTAGAAACTAACAACCTTAAAGTCTCCGCAGGCCCCCCAATATTCAGTCAGCAAGTGGGCTATTCGCGGGCTCACACAGGCTGCTGCGATAACCGCATTGCATCTAAGCAGCCTCACGTATGTGGGGCCTTAGCTGAGCCGAAAATGCTAACTAACGACAGCGCAGACCCCTGAAGACATTTCTGGGTTGGTTGGTTTTTTGGCCGGTAAAGACTCGGGCCAGATGATGGACCAGAGCTTGATCATGGATGGAGGAATCGCGTTTTCCTAAGGGTCTTAGCGTGATAAGGGACTGGGTACCGTGTGACTTTACGTATTCGATTTCAGGAAAACCTTCTGGCCAGAGTTAGCAGACGATCGCTGCTTAGAGAAGCCGAAGTTGCGAATCTAACTCCACGATATCAAGCCGAAGGCACTGCTGCTCTTGTGTCGGTGTGAATTAGCACGAGTGCGTGAGTTTTTGAGTGCGTAAGGATAGAAGAAGCGAAGTGAGGTCGACGATGTAGCCGAACTGAGGGCCCAAGTGCCGAACCGAGCCGCCGTTTTCCTAGCCGACAACCTGAAAACAATCATCATCGATCGCACTTACTACATTCAACTCGTAATAAGCTATAGATAGGCGGTCGGAATTTACTTGCGTCGTCGTCCTGTGCAGTTGTATGAGGCTATGATATATCGAGACGAGGTCATCTTGTTGCTCTCAATTCACGTTTGGCTCGCCTTGACTACAGCAGTTTTTCAGTTCTCTCTGCTAGCCGGATTATCTTGGGTTTCGGGTGATGAGGAAATTCAGCGTCTCGTATCACTTCTTGTCCAATTCTCAACAAAGTACCGGTCCGCAAAAACGTGTCTTTGTAAGATTGAGAGGCTCCAAAAAGATAACACAGGGAAATTGAAGCTAAAGACAGTCGGAGTTCGGAGCTATGATGGTGCAATTCTACTGGGTATTAATTCGAACGCCACCTACTTTAATAATCTCCAACAAATCTTTCCAATCCCTAAAAGCATTTCTCTCTAAGAATAGAGGGAATGACGCCTTAGACATAATACTAAAACTCCTACTTAGTGATATTAAGATTCTAATATCACTATGAATCTTTTGATATTGTTCATTCACTATGATTAAACTTCTCATATGTTGTATGATACTCGCAAGAAGTGCCTTGGTATTCTACGTTGATGACAAGGGGTGATAATGCGTATCATTAGCTTTCAGTTCTACCTACAGAAGTTGTGATACACGTGTCAAGGTCTGCACCTCATGGTTTCACACCTAATCCCATAATCCAAGCACTGTCAAGGGAGAGAGTCAAACCGAATACTACCAAAAAGCACAATGCCGAGAATGTTTAAATTTCATGTTTGGTCCATCCATGGTCACTACTTTATTCATTCTCCTCCGAATAGAAAACATCTCAAGTGTCTAGGCTGGTTTCCACTCGAAGTGGTGTGTTCCCGTCTCTGGCTTCTCTGGTCCCTTGTCGAAGTGCTTGCTGTCATACATATGCTTTCCAAAGTAGTCCATTTCCGCTTCGTAAAACTGTGTTGGCAATTCTAAGTTTCCAGAATATTTCAGGTATTCCAAGGTAGCTGTCATGCTTGGAATAATCGCATTGGTTTCTATCCCCTTGATGCAAATTCTCTTCAGAGCTTCGAATCCTGCTTTGAGTTCTTCGGCTATTGTTGGTTCATAGAGAAGGTTGTGGTTCTTGTGTGGGGATTTTGAAGAAGGGTGGAAGATTGCTGACAGAAGGGAGGAGATGTGATCGGCTTGAATAATGCAACCTGCTCGCCAGATTTGAATGATAGTTGTAAATGAGATAGCCCATTTGTTTTCTTTGTCTGCTACATCAATGATGCTTATTCCTTGAACATACGAAGCGAGACAAGTGGTATAAACCGCTTTTCTTAGATCCTCGAGAAAATCATCTCGTTCAGCAAAAGTTCGAAACTCCAGCTTCGAAGGTAGAAAGGAACCGTGGAAAGTCTCTTTGATATGTTTGCGTGAGCCTCTGTAAGCAGAGGAAATCCGGAGGTAGTGTGCGGTGCTGAGGGTGGGGGCTGGGACATGGAGAGAGGTCGCTTGCGTATTGGACCAGATTCCTGTTCCTTCCGAACCATCTATATCCTGAACAACTTTATCTTGGACATCGCCAAGGACATGGTGGCGGCCTTCTTTGTCTTTTTTCTCACAGATATCTGCTCCGATCTTAACGAGGAAGGTATTTTTCTTTTGCAGTTAATAGCTATTGCAAGCACATATAATGAAAGGTTAACTTACCAGTTCACCTTCCGAGGACCACTTCTCAAATACCTTGCCAACATTATCGTATTTCATTTCCATGTGTTTGGTCATTATTGTCCACGCTTCGCTTATGGTACTCATCATTGCACTAATCTATTAGGCCTCAACTCCCTATCCTGGGATTTGCATACTTACTGTTCAATCCCGTTATGAATCATCTTGACATAGTGTCCTGCACCTCCCTCTCCAATCCGTCCCACACACACACTCCCATCCTCGGCTTTAGCTGCTATCTTTTCAAGCAATGGCATTACATTACCCAAAGCTATATCTTCGCCTCCAGGACACATACTCGGTCCTCGCCTAGCTGCCTGATAGCCACCACTCACACCACACCCAATATAATACACTCCCTGGGCCACAAGCTTCCCCTGTCTTCTCTGTGTATTTTCCCATTCTTCATTGCTACAGTCAATAATCATATCGCCTTTGTCGAGATATTTATAAAGCCCTTCAATGACAGTGTCACCGACGGTCCCATGAGGGAGAGAGAAGAAGATAACTTTCGGAGAAGCGAGGGATGAGCAGAGATTGGCATAATCAGTGTGTTTGGTGAGGAGGTCTACTTTGATGCCTTGATCCTTTGCGGACTGAATTAATTTGTCGACTGTTTCTTCGGAGGGGTCTTGAATGGAGACGGCAATGCCATTCTCCGCGAGGAGAAGTGTCATCCCACCACCCATGGCCCCGGCCCCTATCATTGCTACCTAAGAAGATATTATTGAACCTTCCTCGCTTGTTTCTGGTTAGTTAGAAAAGCCTACCTTTTCAATCTCCATGATGTCAATATGAATCTAGACAACTGTCATTGTCTCCAAAATAGCTGCAAAAAGACATATAAGAGGGAGGTTTAATGAAAAAGTGAGTGGAAGAATGAAGTCAACATATACTACATATCTGGAAAGCAAGTTCCTGATTGAGACCAACCGCCTATCAACAAGGGCCAGTTTTGTGTCGTCATTTATCAGTGACGTAGAACAGCCTTCGCTACCCCTGAAGGAAGATCAAGCCTACCATGCGGGTAAGCTCAAATTCAACCCAATGAAAGGCAAGCATGGACTACAATCTGTCAGGTTAGCGAGATAGCAGAGAACAAACAGTCCAAGCATTGTAACATAACCGTAGGTGTGTGGCTGCATTCTCTCGCCTTGCCTTAATCCTTTCGAATATGCTATTGGACTGACAACCTCTTAAATTCGAAGTCTGACTCGAAATTGCAATATAAAACCAAGGTGCTTGGTAATCCCGACGCTATCTATTTGCTCCCCCTTGTCCCACTTCCTTAGCCTACACCACCCCGCCAACCCCTCCATAACCGAGGTCCCTTTCCCCAGTATCACCCCTCTATCCTCAAACAACCCATATTGCTGGCTCGTTCCTGCATATAAATCTAACTTGTACATGACAACCTGTTTCTCCATCTATCCGCGCCATAGCCTGAGCATTTAACATTCTGTATCCTCTTCCGCTTACCAACCGACCTTTATCCAAAAATACCGTGCGTAAATGACCTCCAAGTCAACAGCATCTTGAAGAAGCAGCATTAGCAAAACACAACCCTTTTAGCACGTCAAATCGAAATTAAACACAAATCCTCAAACCCCCAATCCAAGACCCAAATGTCTCCTCTAACCCCCCACTGGTCTCAGCCCTCGCATCCTGATATCCAAAAAGTCCTGATCACCAACTCCTCAGACTTCACCACCAAATCTACATCCAGAGTTTCTCTACCTCCCTTCGCCCTTTACGCAAAGCTCACCTTCCCGCCCTGTACACCTGCTATATCTGCTACCTATGCAACCGTCCAAACCTCCCGCGCCACCCACATAAACCTAAACAGCGACCTCGTTTATATAAACCACAGCTGTTCCCCTTCTGTCGTTAGTTCTCTTTCCTCTCCTGGTTCCTCACTTCCAAAAGTTAGAAGTATATGACACATAAGCCTAACGACCCCCCTCTCTTCCAAAGGAATAGATCTTCGATACCGTCTCTCACTCCATCCTCGCGGGCCCCCTCGGCCTCTCCCCCGGCGACGAAATAACCTTCTTCTACCCCAGTACTGAGTGGTCCATGGCCCAAGGCTTCTCTTGCTTCTGCGGCAGTCCCAACTGTAAAGGATACATCTCTGGCGCCAAAGATATGTCTGCGGTACAATTAGAGGGAATGTGGTTAAATGCTCACATTCGGGAACTTTTAGAGGAACGAGATGCTATTGAAATCACAAATGGGGCCAAAGCTTCGACTCAACAAGAATATAAGCTTGTAGACGAGGAAGTGGTTGTAGTTGAAAATAAGGGTAGCCATAAAGTAGACGCCACCCTCGACGCATTAAACTCCTCTCTCGCCCAAGCCAGGATGATGGTCGAGGCGGCGCAGAAAGCAATCGATATGTATAGATCTCTTCATCCGCAATTCGAGCCTCAGGATGTGACGACAAATGGGAAAGGAGCGGTGCGAGAGAATGGAGTTGGAAGCCGAGAACTAAGTGGTGAGATGGGAGGCGACACCACAAAGAAATAGGGAGCGTGAAGGAGAAGGCGGAGGGTTCCTTTTATTTGTGTTTGGGTTAGGCTGAATTTAGGGGCTTTCAACACCCCTTCGTAAGGTTTGCGAGGTCACGATCCGAGAACTGGATATAGGGCATTCAACACCCTAATAGGAATGTATTATTTTCGTTGCTTTTACAAAACCTTCGACGTATGCTCATGCTATACACCTGCTATTATACACCCAAAAGGCTCCCAACGCCAAAAACACCTTCTAAACCCGCCTGTTGGAGCGACTACCTATCATCAAACCATCTTCCCCAACCCTCGTCTTTCCCCCTCTCAGCGCCCGCCCCCCCTGCATACTTCTTCTCCTCTTCTTCCCACTTTATCCTCTCAACTCGACTTCTAGCTAAGTACGCTCTCGCGAATCTCCATGCTTCTGTATCCGCCAGATTCCAAGCTTCAATCGCCCCCCGAAGCTTCTCTTCATCCGGCGTTCTCGCCTCGCCAAATTCTATTGCCTTCTTCAAAAGCTCCTTCTCTTTCGCAGCTTCCTCTGGTGTCGGCACTGGTCCGTCTTTGGGATCTGGCTTCACTACCGGCCTTCTCTCTGGGCCTGGAACTGGCGTTTCGGATCTGCCTGTATCTGTTGCGTTGCGAGGTATCGCGAAGCCGAATTGCCAATCTAAATCGGATGGCATATCCTTCTCGGCTGTGATCCACAGCGAGTGTGCTGTACCATATTCGCCAGCGACTGCTTCTTTGAATTTAATCACACGAGGTGCGCCAGATACACCTGTGCCAAGGAGTTCCTTGGTGAGGGTCGTGAGCCAAGGGTCGCGTTTTGATTCTCGTCGAATCCATCTCACATCAATATTTTCTTTGAAAGAACTTAAGACGGCCATTGAGTAAGGATGCAGAACTGTTCCAATTGTGTATAGCTCTGAAGTGTTTCGATACACAGCCGGAGTTGAAATCTTCATTGGAGTAGACGCAACGCAAGGTTTGCACCTCGGTCGGTTTGGGGGGCATGAAGCAGGCATAGGCGACTCGGGACATTGTGCTAGAAATTCTGCTAATGTTTGTGCCGGCTCGATAACTGCTGACATGTGATCAGGTTGAGGCTTGAGAACGGCAATGCCTTCGGAAAAGAGGTTCTGCCAGGTGCTATGTAGATGGGCGACGGTGAGCTGATTCAATATCATCAACCCTTGAGCACCGTTCCCCAGTATATCATCTGCGATCTTCGGATACTTGTCTGCCACTGTTTTCTCCTCATAATATGCCAATGCCTCATGCTTTGGCTCGATCTCGAATGTCTCTGGTTTGACTGCACTGATAAAATCCTTCGCATTCTTCATTTGTTCAGGGTTGTCCAATGCTTGCTTTACTGCAGCCGTAATTTCCGTCTTTTCTCCTGCAAAAAGCCCATTTCCCAGTTTCTCAAATCTTGTGAGGAGAGGGTATTGTCCGCGGCGAAGGAAGACTAATATGGGGTCTTCGTGTGATCCCATCGGAAGCAAAAGATAGTTACAGAGCATCCCTGTACCCATATTCTCCCACGCCAACCATCTAGACAACTCAACTTTCATTGTATCGTCCACATCTAGCGTATTGAGTTGGACAAATAAAGGATTGTTCGTGGCCTCTGCCGGGCCTAGGATTATTGGCTTGAAGCCTTGTGCCCACCACGCTCGCCTCCAGGTCACCAAGATTGCATTTTCTGCTGCCTTAATCTCCGCATCTTTCTTTATAGTGTGGTCGTAGTATGTGTAAATTGGCGGTCGTTGGTGGAGAGGGGGCAACAAGGACCTGTTCTCATCCAGGGTCACCGACGAAGAGAATGGACTGAGCCAATTCCAGTTACTGTACCATGAAGCCTCCTCACTCGTGCTGTTTTCTTGGACTGGAGGAGGATGGGCTGCCTGCCGAAATGGATTGAGGATACTTGGTGAAAACGTCTTCGGGAGCTTTGGCATAGATATCCTATGATCTGCCAATTTACCGAGCGAAGGGGCGGACGGTGAACTAGGAAGTGTAGAAAGGAGTGTCATAACTGCGAAGATTGCAAATGTGCCTAAGAAGACTGCGATCCGCCGTGGAGGCATGGCCGGGACGGGCCTGCCGAGGAAAGTTCGTTGGACAGGCATGGCGAAGACTTGGGGGCGCAACTTGATATGTCGCGGCTGGTATCTTGCCATTCAAGGAAGCATTGATGAAGCGGAGCTTCGAGTGTCGAGGAGAGCCTCTATGGAAGGCAGATGTTGGGGGTGGTGCAAAGCTAGTCCCCTTATTGTCTAGGTGACGCGGTCGTCAACTGATTAGGTATATATATCTTGAAACACCAGGCAACTCGTTAATACGGTATTCGGGTGGTACTCAAACGAGGACCAAAAAAATAAAGAATTAAAACAAAAAATTGCGAGGTTATAGAAGAAACAAGAAGAAAGTCGGCAGGTTGAGAATCAGTCCAGAGTGGGTGTGTCGTGTGTGTCAAACCAGGACCGGAATGTTAGAAGTGCATCTCAAGTTTTGGAAAAGGGGAGATATGTGGCTTGAGAAAGTGTGGCTTACTGAAGTGTGGCTTGTCAAAGTGTGGCTTCTGTCCGATGAGCGGCACTGGTCAAATTTTCATACTAGTGACTCTTCAGAGAGTCAACAACCTTTTCCGTTTACTCTCATTTTTTCTTATTTAAAACCTCTTAAATCATCCAATTTGACAAATACGCAAAGATAAATTCGCATCCCTGCTTGAGTCCCTATTTTTGAATGATCCCCATTTTAAACCATTATATCTCAACGCTCGGGAGTACCAATCCAGTTATTGCATCAACTGCCTGTTGGAAATATCTAGCTGGTCCTATATCATATAGACGCATTTCCGTCTGACTAGTTGACCGGTTGCTATAAAAAACTGTTGATCTTTGATATCTTCTATCTCGCTCTTCAACCCACCAGGACCTCGCCATGGCCGGTCGACCAGAGCTCCCCGACCCTACATCCGACCTCCATTGGTCTGCATTCCGTGGTGCCATCCAAGATATATTTGAAGCAAACGCCGAAGCACATCCAGATCGACTATGTGTGGTCGAAACAGCCTCGGGTTCCTCGCCCAGGAGAGAATTTACCTACCGTCAAATCAATGAAGCTTCCAATATTCTGGCTCACCATCTGGTGCAGTCAGGTATCAAGCGGGGAGAAGTTGTCATGTCGTATAGTTACCGAGGGGTGGATTTGGTAGTCACTGTGATGGGAATTCTGAAAGCTGGAGCCACGTTCTCCGTCATTGACCCATCATATCCACCGGATCGGCAAAACATTTACCTAGATGTAGCAAGGCCACGGGCTCTCGTTGTTATTGACAAGGCTACAACGGAAGCCGGTGAACTAACTGAGAAAGTTCGAGGCTTCATCAAGGAGAATTTGCAACTCCGTACCGAAGTTCCAGGCTTAGAACTCAAAGACGACGGAACCTTGATCGGCGGAGATGTCAACGGAAAGGATGTTCTTTCTGATTGTCAGAAATTGAAGAGCAAAGGTCCTGGCATCGTGGTGGGACCTGATTCTACACCTACGCTATCCTTCACGTCGGGTTCGGAGGGTAGGCCCAAGGGCGTCAGAGGTCGACACTATTCCCTTGCTTATTATTTTGACTGGATGGCCGAGAAATTTCACCTCACGAAGAATGACAAATTCACAATGTTGTCGGGGATTGCTCATGATCCTATCCAAAGAGACATTTTTACTCCGCTCTTCCTGGGCGCGCAGTTGCTGGTGCCCTCTAAGGACGATATTCAACATGAAAGATTGGCTGAGTGGATGCGAGAACATGGTGCCACCGTCACCCATTTGACTCCAGCTATGGGCCAAATCTTGGTTGGCGGTGCTAGCGCTGAGTTCCCAGCTCTACACCATTCGTTCTTTGTTGGAGATATTCTTATCAAGAGAGATTGCAAGGCCCTACAGAAATTAGCGCCAAACGTTTTCATAGTCAATATGTATGGCACTACAGAAACGCAACGTGCAGTGAGTTACTACGAAATTCCTAGCAGAGCATCGGATCCCGAATATCTAGAGAAAATGGGAAATGTGATTCCAGCCGGCAAGGGGATGAAAGACGTTCAGCTGCTGATTGTTGACCGCGAGAATCGGCATCGCATTTGTGACATTGGGGAAGTCGGAGAAATCTACGTTCGAGCTGCTGGGTTAGCCGAAGGATATCTTGGAAGTGATGAGCTCACTAAGACGAAATTCATCGACAGTTGGTTTGTCGACAATGCCAAGTGGGTCGAAGAGGACAGGAAAATTGCAAAATCGCTTTCTAAGGAGCCATGGAGAGAGTTCTATAAAGGTCCTAGAGACCGAATGTATCGATCTGGTGATCTAGGGAGGTACACTCCTACTGGAGACGTTGAATGCGTCGGTCGTGCAGATGACCAAGTTAAAATCCGGGGGTTCAGAATTGAACTTGGGGAGATTGATAAATATCTCTCGGACCATGAGATGATTTTGGACAATGTCACCCTAGTGAGAAGAAACAAGGATGAAGAGCAGACCCTGGTCAGTTATATAGTTCCTGATATGCACAAATGGGACAAATGGTTAGAGCTTAAGGGACTGCAAGATGATACATCCGGGGAAGGAATCCAAGGTCGCCTTCGGAGATTTTGGCCACTCGGTGATAATATCAAACAATATCTCAAAACCAAGCTTCCATCATATGCTATCCCAGAAGTTATTATTCCTCTAGAGATGTTTCCGCTCAACCCGAATGGCAAAAAGGACAAACCTGCACTTCCCTTCCCTGATGCCGCACAACTTGCCGCTGCAAGACCCGCAGGCAAAATCGAGCAACGGTCAGAAACTGAAAAGGAGGTCGCGAGTATCTGGGGCTCATTGATTTCTACTGTTGACGAGAGAACAATTGCCTCAGATGATTCGTTCTTTGATATTGGGGGTCACAGTATTCTAGCACAACAAATGCTGTTCAAAATTAATCGAAAATGGCCGAACATTCACATCAATATGAGCGTCATTTTCCAACATCCTACACTAAAGATGTTTTCAGCTGAGATAGACCAGCGTATTTCATCCCCAAGCAACGGTGTAACGAATGGTCATGTCGAGGCTGCAGAAGATTATGCAACTGATGCAAAGGCCTTGGCCAAAACCCTTCCGGCGTCTTTCCCAAGTGCCAATTCCAAGATAACCTCCACAACGCCGGTCACTGTATTCCTGACAGGAGCAACTGGTTTCTTGGGTGCATATCTCTTACGTGATCTATTAGCTCGAACTTCGCCACCCCTTAGAGTAATTGCTCATGTTCGAGCTGTCGACGGACCAGCTGCTCATGACCGTGTTGCACGAAGTTGTCAAGCCTATGGTGTTTGGGAACCTTCTTGGTCTTCCCGAATTACCTGTGTTACCGGAAATCTTGGCGCTCCTCGACTTGGACTTTCGGAGGCAACTTGGGATAAGCTAGCTCGAGAAGTTAATGTGATCGTCCACAATGGAGCTCTTGTTCATTGGGTCTACCCTTACTCAAATCTAAAGCCTGCCAACGTACAAGGAACCTTGGATATTCTGGCTTTGTGTGCGACAGGCATTCCTAAGTATCTATCATTTGTCTCATCCACATCTGTTCTCGACACCGAACACTTCATCAAACTTTCACAAGGCGGTAGCCAAGTCCTTGAAGATGATGATCTCTCAGGCAGCTCAACAGGTCTCGGTACCGGCTATGGACAATCCAAATGGGTTGCAGAATATCTCATTCGTACTGCTGGTTCTCGTGGTCTTCGTGGAACCATTGTCCGCCCCGGCTATGTAACTGGTGAGAAGTCATCGGGAGTCACTAATACTGATGATTTCCTCATCCGCATGGCAAAAGGCTGCATCCAGCTCAGATCTCGGCCCAATATTTCAAACACGGTCAATATGGTCCCAGTCAACCATGTTGCTAGAGTTGTAATCGCAGCCGCACTAAGCCCGCCGAAAATCCCACTCGGTGTCGCACAAGTAACAGGTCATCCGAGATTAACGTTCAGTCAATATCTTGCCACGCTGGAGACATATGGGTATGACGTCCCCGAAGTATCTTATCAAACATGGAAGGAGAAACTAGAGATATATGCAGCTCAAGATAGTAACGAACAGCATGCTTTGTAAGTGGGATCCACCATATCGCGACATTCTTCAGCTAATATTAACAGGATGCCACTTTACCACTTCGCGACAACAGATCTACCAGGTGATACCATCGCACCCGAAATGTCAGATGTGAATGCTATAGAAGCCCTTAAGGCCGATATGCAATACACGGGCGAGGATTTTTCTGCTGGAGGTTACGTAGATAAAGAGATCATGGGACATTATCTTTCTTATTTAGTTGGGGTAGGATTCTTGCCTCCCCCAACTAAAAAGGGAAGTAAGGCTTTGCCGGAAGTGAAGATCAGCCCTGAGCAGAAGAGTGCGTTACTACGGGTTGGAGGTCGGGGGGCATTGGTTTGACCATAGGTCTATGGATAGATATATGAAGGATAGAATTTTCCGGCGGAAAAAGCAAGTCATAAGAGTCAGTTCATTGGTCAAAAATGTTATGGTCGATCATGCACATGGAAGCTCATACCAGACTAACTTCCTGAACAACACACGCTTATCTATTCTCCTGCGCCATTCAAGGGGTGGGTCAGACGTAGTGGGTTATAAGTAAATAGTTATATAAAATCTAGCACTATATAAACTAAAGTATGGTATAACCATAGCAAACGAAATGTATTTCGAAGAGAAACTTTTATATTTGCTATGATGGGGCTTACTAAAGTCCTTCTAATGAGTATAAAACAAGCCCTCGATTATCCATCAAGCCGACTCATACATCTAATTGTTTTACTGTGCCAGTACTACAATTTATGACAACTAAAACCTTGTCTGTAAAACTTCTAAAGAGCCTATCTCGACTCTTTATTCTGTGGCTCTACGGCTGGTTATAGGCGGAAAGGTCACAAAGTCGTCAATAAGCCATCAAAAGGTCACGGCCACTTGATTAACTCATGATACTATTTTCTGGAAACATCTCAAATGCATACACCCTGACACTTAGCTACACAGACTGCTGAGTCCTATTCAGTCTTTAGCGCTTTTACTGCAAGACGAATAGTTTCTCTTAAGCGTCCGCTCCTTTTCACTTGATGATATCTGAAAAACATGTTCATTTCGCCATGATCACTCGATTGACGACTTCGCGATTACCAAGGGCGTAATGATAATAAATTATTCCCAATCCCCTGTGTACAGAGACTGTACACAAATGACCAGCTTTTCCATTCTTCCTTTCGTCTCAACGCCATATTCTCGCTTGCTTCTGTGCTCTCCTGGCTCTTTTCCTGGCTCTCCCCCCTGCCCAACTCCATAGGATCAGCCCCGTCTTCTTTCGGTTCAAAGTTGACATGCAAGATATCCCTGAATCCTCTCTGAGCCATGCATTGCAATGTCATCCTACATTTTTCGTCATCTCCATTTCCATCAATCCCGGTAAAGATCGAAGTGTCCTCCACACCGTCGCTCCCACAACTCCACTCAACCCACATCCGATCCAACCCGATCTCCTTGCATCCCCATCCGAAAGCCTCTGCTGGAGCAGGTGCCCTCTCCTTCTTCTCCCAGTCTTCATTGTACTCGTATTTTGACTCTGCTGCCGCCTCGTCTTTCCCCTTCGCAGCTAAGTTCAAAACGTAGCGCTTCAGCTCAGGAAAGGTGGAGACACCCTTATCTGGGATGGATATGACCTGAGTGGCGGGATGCAAAGTTTGTGGTGACGGTGATCGGGTACTAGAAGAAGTAGTCCTTGATGTTGAAGATCTTATGAACTCTGCGATAGGAAACATAAAGATTGACCAAAATGGTTGGTTGTGGTTTTTCCCTTCGAAAGAGGAACGATCGTGAGAATGGCATTTTGTGCGGATTGGAAGGAAATTGATATGTAGTTTGAGGTGATTGTGCTTGAAGCCAGTGTGGAATGAAGATGGAGAATATCTGGATGTTGGCTAAGTACTACTCCTTTTGTATATCGTGGCATATGAGCAGGAGTTTCTAGATGTATAATCTCCGCTGGTTCTTTTGTTCCTTTACAGACATGCTAGTTCTTTTTGATGTCTTTGCTTGCTTATGAGCTGATCAGAGACAAATTTGATGAATATCGTTTCACTATAAAGAAGCCTTATCGTGTTAATTGCTACTTGGGGGTTTCTAAGTTTGCTAGTCATTCTTGCGATTGTCTATAATAGGTTCTATCCTCTCCTTTCTTAGGCTTATCTTACCTTTGGCGAGCTTTTTGCATGCATGATTTATTTTTCAAAGATGCAGATATAAATTCTGAGTGTTTGATTCCTTAATAGAGATAGAGCATTACGCTAGCTCGTTTTCAAGAATAATTTGTTCCTTTGTTCTTGTAACCTTCTTCCAGTTCGTAAACATCTTCTACAAGAATTTCATTTTTGAAAAACTTGAGCTGATGCACTCTCCTTTCTGAGAGAGTATAAAGAGTAACAAATAGGTGCAAAGGGAGACATGTGGGCGGTTTTTCTTCCTTATTGATTCAGTACTTTAGCTCTATGTTCCAACATAGTGATTATCTTAACACAGAAATACGACTAGAAAAGAAGCACGATATGTATCCTCTCCCTTCCTCATTGTTTCACAAGAATTTTAAGCAAAGAATTTTTTCATATAAGATGAACAACAAAATCTAAAGAGTCACAAGACTTCTGGGCAAAATTATTCTTAGAGAACCAATTCATCTAAATCCAGCATCAGGACTGTGATCGATAATGCATACACATGAGCGCTTCCAAAGCCAACCAGATCAACACGCAAAAACACAAAACCCACATCTCCATGCCCGCGTGCCCTTCGGCCTCCATGACTTGGATTTACAAGGAGCATTTTCAAATATTATGGTGATATGGAGCTAGACAAGGAAAATCATTAAGCTTCTTCTGAAATAGAAGTGCTACTACAAACGTAGATTCTAGTTGAAGAGATGCCCCCGAATAATTGAATTGGAATCCAAGAGGAAGTTCTACATCATTATCTTGGCATCCCACGTCCATAAGCTCAACAAGACCAACTCCCTGTTAAAGGATGTTTTGACTCAAATAGGAGCGACAAAGTATCCATCTAGTAGGATGACTGCAGATTTTCTTTTGAAATAGCTCTGCGTCTTTTAATAAACGAGAAATTAAAACCCTAAAATCAAGTTATTTCCTAAAAACGTTTTACAGGCGTTTAATACCAGAGGAAGTAGGCGATGAACCGTGTAATAAAGTGTCAACTATAGTAGAAACTGATGTATAGTAATCGGATCTTAATTTGCAATGCATCGAGGTATAGATTACAACAAAGAAAATGCCAAATTGATTCTTCCATAACCCTAGCTAGCATCCAGCAAACCGTGTGCCCCACGAATGTGAGGCCTAAATTTTTCTTCACACTTATATCTGTTGAAGTGATCAGCTACTGCTGACATGCCTACTTAGCTTTAGACTTGGATTAAACGCCATATCCCAACCTTTGGCTTACTTAATCTTCATATTCTACCGAAGCGGCAATCATAGCTTCCAAGTTCATGTCAGGTTTGAATCGAAGCAAAAAGAGAAAGAAAAATAGGACCCAAAATCGTAAGCATTTGTTAAGTAGCTCCACCGAGGATTACAACCGAGAATTGTCAGCTGGATTACATCCTGCTTTTATTTACTAGAAAGGTAACAGAATGGCGACAGACTTTTCCCCACGGGCGACAGTTCGATATTCTTATTCACTGAACGCAATTGCGGTACTGATATAGGACACGACGCATGGTATTAAGTTTATAATTGAGCGGCCTTAACCTAGCTAATAAGACTAATTTTGCAATAAAAGTAAGAAATCCACCTACAATGCTCCATCCTGCCTAGTGTCTCCTACGCCTGAGGTATTTAAATATTTTTTTTCGACAACACGGGCTGCATGCGATAGCAATGGACTATTACCTGTCTTTGATACACATTCTGTTAGCAAAAGCAAAAGAATGGTATGAATGCAATAGGTTAAGAAGGAAAAAGCCTAATCGGACATCCAAGGAAGATGAACTCTCATCTGTCCCGTTATAGGTTCTAGTGGGACTCGAGTGAAAACTGCGAATGTGGTATATGTTTCATCATAAAGGCTGCTCGATAGCGGGTGGAAAAAAATGGGATCTGAACTAACCTCCGACGATTTAGTGCACAAGCGGTGGCGTAGGACCTTGAGATATAATTAATACAGAGCACATATGTATAGCAAAGCATGATGTGTCCTAGCCAGCGGCCATTGCAATATAAAACCTCGACGGTTATATCTCAGCGTGCAAGTACCAACCATGGAACCACGGAATGGTTCGACGCAATCCAGGCTGGCGGCCCGCGTACCGAGTTCCAGGATCTGTTAAGACTTTGCAGGTCAGCATGGGCTCGAGAGGATTCGGGCAGTGCAGAGATAGAGATGGAATTGTTCTCAGACAAGATGTACTGGCAAGTAACAAGCTTCCCACGTATGAGAAGCCCGAACAGCATAAGCTTCATCATGGGCGATTTAGTTGGGAAAAGAAGTATTTTGAAGAATTGTCATCATCGAGATGGAAGGGGTGGGGAGTTGAAGAGAGAAGGTACATACGATCAAGACGACGCCGCAGACGCGATGGCCCTGGCAGAGGTGCTTTGTATTCGATAGGGCAACGGAATGCCACTTAAGTTGACGGACTTAGGCTATAGAAGCCGTACAGAGCGTGAAAGACAGGAGTGCCGCTGCGGAGGCCAGCCCCAAAAAGCGAGTCACTCTCGTAGCTCATAGCTGGAGAAAGAAGACTAATGGAGCCGCACTGTCAAATCTCACGGACGTGAGAGAGAGCAGGTCCTGCCGTTGCGAATGCGGGATGGTGGTTGTTGAGGTTGGAAAGAAAACGAAGTTGGGTTTTCGGGTTTTGAGGTCGAAGAAGTAGAAAAAACTTTAGCGTCGGCCGCTAGCGTGCGGCAGCGTGCAGCTAAGTCACATGCACGGGCCCGTCTTGCCTGTCTCGGCCGTGATACGGCGGCCCATTGTGGCATTAACGTTGCAAAATCACCTCGCGGCAGTCTCCGCGGCTTTGCAACCTTGCACACGACCTTCGCATCAAACTGATAAAAAAAAGGACAAAAAGGAAAGAACAGAACAGAAAAGACGGATACAGCGTGCCCTTCGGACCAAGTAGAAGAGTTAGAGGGAAGTGTAGATTGTATCTTGGTGTTAAAAGGCACCCGGATCCGGCCTATATCATATATACATATATATATATATATTATAAATAATACAGGCCGAATACGGCCGCAAATGACAATTATAACTCTGCTTTTGTTATTGCACTTATTCTTCTTGCTCTCTTTAATCATTAAGGAAATATAACACAGATATCATAACGTGTATTTATTACATCTATCTCACCTTTCTCTCTTCTTTTTCCTCTTTTTTCCTTTTTTCCTTTTTCCCTTCTTCCTTTATTCCTTTCTTCTTTTTTGTGACATTTTTAGTATCCTCGCTCCTAGATGGCGTGCCCTACCCCCCCCCGTGACCGACCGATCCGTCCAGCGCCGCCTCACTCGCCCTCATTCGCCCTCACCCTCCCTCACCCTCGCGCTCACCCAACCCCAAACCCAACCAACGCCAACCCTCAGGGCCCTCCCTCCCAAATTCTCCAGTCAAACTCACCCCCAGAAACCGAAACAGCCAAAAAGCCTATCCCAACCACGTTCCAAAAGCATCCTCCACGTCCACGTCCACGTCCCCCAAAAGTACCGCCATGATAGTCCTCACCACCCACGTTT
The DNA here is from genome assembly GCA_000328965.1 of Ascocoryne sarcoides NRRL 50072. Classification (NCBI taxonomy): domain Eukaryota; kingdom Fungi; phylum Ascomycota; class Leotiomycetes; order Helotiales; family Gelatinodiscaceae; genus Ascocoryne; species Ascocoryne sarcoides. The sequence goes on along the minus strand of KB205944.1, from coordinate 1,612,034 downwards.
GAAAAAATATATATAACCCCGTCCCATGCTAACCTCCTCCCCTCGACTCGCCTCGTCGCCTCGTCTCCCAATTGCTCGACTCGGTTTCTTCGTCGTGTTTCGCTCTGCTACTTCTGCTGCTTAGTTGGTTCCAGGCATCGGGTTTCCCTTCCCTTCACGTTGCATCAGCGCCCGATTTTGGCGTTGACAAGGGCTCACCTCGACCACCTCCAACATCCGCCCACAAGGATCCTCAAATCTCCCCGAACGAGATCGTCGACGACGTCGAGCGAAATATTTGCATTTGTCTTCACGTTCGTATGCGCGTGGCGGCCACCGGGAGCGGATCATTTGTCTTCGCCCGTCGTTCATTATCTGTCGCCCCGTTCGGATCTTTGCGACACGGCTCTCGACAGTTGGGGGAAATTCAGACGACCTCCTCGTCGTACTTCGCTGTCGTACCTAGTGTGCACAACCTTCGTGACAAGATCGCCCCAAGTTGCACAGCTCTGTTCACGGATTGCTCGACACTTCGACCGACGAGAAAAAGGCCTCCGCCGCATTCGCGATTTAGCCCGCGTCTGAGCGCGAGTGGGAGATATCTGGAGCTCTCGACGAGATCAGACGAGAACGAAGTTTGCAATTGAGAGCCGGCCGCCTCGAGTGCAACCTTGACGACTGTGGAGCTGCGGAAGTATAATCGCTTGGAAGCGGGTGGAGGTGGATTCAAGTGCCTTGGGCGCATGTAAGGTGGAGGATTGGCACGCATTACTTTCCACTCTGTGGACGGTTGACTGTTGACAACATGATGACAAGTCTGGCTCAACCCTACTCATCACACCCTGGGAGCATGCAACCGCATCCGGGTATGGCCCAAGGCCATCCGATGGGCGTGCCTCACAATCCCCAGCAACAGCCTGGCCCCGGTATGCCTCAACAGATGCATATGGGAGTCTCTGGCCCAGGTCCTCAGGTCAGCCAAGGAGCCATGATGGCAGGAATGCCTCCAGGAGCTGGTGGGCCAAGTGCGCATGCCCTACAACATCTGAATCCAGCGCAAAACCAACAAGCCCAGCAGCAGATGTTCCAGCAACAGCAGGCAATGTGTAAGTCTTCTCCTATGAACTTGTCGAGCTTGTAATGTTCTTTCTGCCATTGTCTAAGAAAACTGCTAAAGGATCTCTTTCTCACAGTTGCGAATAATCCTGCGCTAATGCAGCAGCAACAGCAACAGATGTTAGCGCACCAAAGACGCCAGCAGATGCTCCAACAACAATATAGCGGAGTTCCTATGCTGCCAAATGGTATGCCCGCGCAAATGACTCCAGCACAAGGATTGCAATTTCAAGCCATGCGAGGAGGACCTATGGCTGCACGATCTGTCAATTTACCACAACATCTTCAACAACAGCAGCAACAGGCTGAGCATAGCTTGCAACAGCAGCAGCAGCAACAAGCCCAGGCCCAGGCGCAACATCAGGTATTGTTTCTCCATTGTTTATCTATGTTTAATAACTAACGCGTTCAGCAGCAGCAGCAGCAGCAAATTATGATGGCGCAGCAGTTATCAATGCATCAGCAGGCAAATGCTCAAGTCCAAGCTCAAGCTGGCAACAACCAAGGACCACCAAGTCAAATGAACCCCCAACAACAACAACTGCAGAATATGCAAGCGCAGTCTGCTATGCTACAAGCACACCAGCAGCAGCAACAGCAACAGCAACAACAACAACAGCACCAACAGCAACAAGCGCAGGCTGCTGCGGCCTCACAACAGAATCAGGTCCAACATCAAGCTCAGTCACAAAATCAACAGGCGCAACAAAATGCTAACGCACAGGCTCAAGCACAACAACCCAACCAAAACTCTCAACAGCAGGTAATGGCTCCACAACAAGCCGCCGCCATGTTACAGCAGCAGCAGCAGCAGAGGCAGAGCGAGAAAATGAAAGGTCAATGCATAATGAAACTGATGCAATTTGGAGACCATCTTAGCAACTTCGGGGCTGTGTCGAAACCCCTCCAAGCATATATGGTTAACGGTGCTCCAAGATTGGAGGCACAGAGTAACAAGCAACGCGAAGATCTTGATTACTGGATAACATTTGTGAAACGGTTTTTTTCGCCTAAAGGCGTAATGAGGCACTCTGTGTGGATTGTGGACGAGAACTCCAATAAGCAATATGAAGTCACGTTTCCGGCCTTGGCGAGATACTTTCACACTCATTTTGAGAGTGGTATCAAGAACATGCAGCTGATTATGGAGAGGGCGTCGGAGAAAGCACTACCAAACGATGGACACTACATTGAGAGTCAGAAGTCGAATTTCGTTTATTGGTTTGATAATGGGTGTCAGGTGAGACCCCGTGCTAGCATCCATTCGATAGCAATATTCTGACAGAAGTAGTTAATTGCAGCTGGTACATTGAAGGCATATTTCGACGCGGATCAGAAAATTGAGCTTCTTGAATTTGTCACTAGTAGCCACGAGGAGTATCTTCCACGTACTCGAGTTGTCGATGCCGCGAGACCTCTACACGAGTGGCAGAAGGAGTGGAGGAATCTAAACCCTCCCCCGGAAGGCAAGCAATCTCCCGAGATGAACAAAAAGAAGGGGAAGGCGATGAAATCGCCACAGCAGGCTCCTCCCGAGATTGACCTTCCTGCCTCAAAGGTGAAGTCAAATATGGGAATCACCCCATCAGTCTTTCGGTTTCTTGAAGTGAGATCCCTACTCTTCGTTTTCAAGGTCTATTCTAATTTTTGTTAGCTCGCTGAAGTAGTGGGTCAAATGAACCCATTGTTTGGTTACTCCCACCAGAATCCATCTTTTGCTCCCTATATGGCACTAGATCAATACGTTGCGACTGTGGCTGCAAATGGTGCAAGCAACCCTGGACAGCCTTCCGGACCTAGGACGCCTAGCTATGGTGGTGTAGCTCCTTCGCCTGCTAATGCCCACATGAACCTTCCAAACCAAAATTCGCCCCGTAATATGATGGGTAGTCCTGCACAAGCACCAGGAATGCAGTTGCAACAGAGCCAGCATGGGACAAGCTCCAGTGGTCCAAGTGCCAACACGAGCCCAAATATCAATAACAAGCGGAGGAGGCCAAGTGCGATAAAAGCCGAAGAGGAAAACCAGGTTAACGGAACACAAAACAAGACCGCCGTGAAGCCCAGTCCTAGGATAGGAGGAAAGCGACAAAAGAACACCGCATAAAGGCTTATCCATAAAGCAATCTTCCGAGATATATACTTCGGTATCGGACACATGTCTTGCCATCCAAAATAAACCAGTCACGCCTAGCATCAGGCGAATACAATTCATTGTATCCATTTAAACTGATTGGGAGACATCATGGTTTAGCGATAGGATTCCCACACCATAATATCATTGCATCTCGTATTTGAGCACTTGGAATTCTGGTAGCGTGGCGTACGATTTGGGTGCTTTGTTTATTGTTGATTGTTTTTTGAGCTAGGCAGATATCGCCGCCGGGAATGGGAGGCTGCCTGCACGAGTATAGGAGGGGGAAAGGAAATAATCATGTATCATACTTCGTATTTTTTGGGGGGATGTTCAAGAGAGGCGTCTGGTTTCTCTCTTATTGGGCGTCTGTTTTTTTTTTAGTTTACAGCTTCTTTGGACTGTTATACCCGTGCTTTAGGGATGGGGGGAGAAACACGGAAGAGTTGGCGAGGAGTTTTGAGGGTTCGTGTCCTGAGCGGGCGGTGGAGTATGGAGATGTACGAAGAGGATCAGATAGGAAGGGGGAAAGAGGGATGAATAAAAGTTGATAAAGCTGCTCTCCTGTCTATTCTTGAAGCGCGTTCCCCCGACTTTATATTTCTTGCCGCTAGATACATGACATAGCGTAGATGTTGAGGGAAATCACATTTAACGCATATTTTTACACCACAATCTGAGACTAGAGTCTCTCTACACGTTTGTGGACAGGTATTCCAACCATGTTTCACTACGCAACACCCTCATTTTATGCAACCGAAGAAAGAAAAGAAAGATAACACTTGCACATTGATCACGGATCGAACAGAGTTGTAAAAGAAAAACTACGTCAGGGTAGTAATAAAGAGAAGGGACATAGGCGAGATAGGCTCGCTTTGATTTGAGTGCCACTCCTAACCGAGAGACCATCAACCCAAGCAGTAGGGTTATTATCAACACTTTTTCCGGCTTCTTCTATCTCTAGGCTTCTAAAACAGGCCGATAGAACTAACTCAGTTCAATCGATATAAATAACGAGTTCTTGGATTTAGAGAAGCGACCGACGAAAAAACTTGTACCCATTATGAGTTTCGTCACTTCATCGACTGCTCACTTCACCTAGTAACTAAAGCAAAGCAGTACTCGTAATCGCGTCAATAGTCAAGCGTCTATTAACACATTGAAAGCCTCTCGAAGCTCCCAGCCAAGAACCTATGGTTATTAATTTAACTACACATACACATGCATACATATTCGCATATTGATTATCCACATATCTCATTCCCCTAGGTAATCCAAACTAACCAAGATCCATACGTATCCTGTCAAGCCGACATATGCTTTCCTTTTTACTCCCTCGCGTTTTCCCAAAATGCCCTGTACGCCAGTGTGGCCAGTGCCACTGATCACTCTTGAAAAAGGACCGGTATATTAATTAATTTTGATATGGCTCGCAGATAGGATTGCCTTTATGAAATATGTCTGTTGCAAAAAAAAATGTAGGGATTCTTGAAATGGTATTGTAATCGTATGCTTGATCAAAATGGCAATTGAACTTCACGTTAAGTTTTGTGTTGCGGCTCTCGAAGTGGCAACTTGCTCTCAGTGGTAGAGAACTTTGTCCCGTTGCCATTCGATTCTATCGAGGGCCCCGGATCAGAAGGAACACTGCTACTTTTCCTTGTTGTTAGGGAGGACGTCTCGGGTTCCTCGGGAATGGTTGCAAATTTTTTCAACACCTGTTTTAGAGCTGGCCGTCGGATAGGTTTGCTGAAGCCAAGAGTTAGTATGCAAGAGCATCGTCGTTTCGGATACCAGGGAAATAATACCTGAGAAACATGTCCATTCCCGCTTCATGACATTCCTTCACATTGCTCTCTTCCGCAAATGCTGTTAATGCAACAATCGGAGCCGAGTAGCCCATTTGACGAATTAAGCGTGTGCTCTGGAGGCCGTCGAGATTTGGCATTTGTATATCCATGAATATAAGATCGAAGTAGAGGCCCTTGGACATGTTGTCTTTGACCATTTCGTATGCTTCTTGACCGTCCTTTGCAATTACAACGTCATATATGGACTCAAGTTTGAGCATTCTTATTGCCATGTTAGCATGGAAAATAGAAATTGAAGTAAAGACATACCGTGTGACGACTTCCTGATTTACCAAGTTATCTTCGGCAACTAGGACGCGGAGTTTGGAACCGGACTCTTTTTCAAGGTTGCCATCCAATGAAGCAGCTTGGGCCGAGATTTCTCGCCCAGGAGGTGGTGTGGGGGGGGCTGCAAAAAATGGTTGACTTAACCCGACTAATCGTGGTTGTGGGTCTTTATCAAAACCTCGACGAGGACTTCCACCGGTTTGTGCCGTGCTTTCAGAAGTATAGTGTATACTGGAAGGACGCGATCCAAGATAGTTTTCTGAACTTGCTGTTGACGGCGTGCGAGATTTAGTATATCGCAATGGAATTTTAACCGAGAAGGTCGACCCAACGCCTTCTTCGCTCCGCACAAGTTCAATGCTCCCTCCCATAATTCCAGCAAGCTGAGAGCAAATGCTAAGTCCAAGGCCAGTGCCACCATGCTTCCGGCTAAGACCTAGATCACCCTGAGTAAATGGTTCAAATACCCTTTCCCTAAAACTCTCGGGAATGCCAGGTCCAGTGTCTTCAACCTCAATCTGAAACAACAAAAGTCGTGAATGGCTTGGCGAAAAGTGCATATTCGAGGTAGGTGACCGATCACGAAGTTGAACCCGCATTGTGTTTTTTGGATCCATGGGATTAATCACCAAGGCGGTACCAAGAGGAGTCTGTGATGGACTGGATGGCTTTCGGGACATTTGTGAATGGTTGGAGCCTGAGTCTTGCCGTTGCCGTGGTTGGGATGTCCGTGAAGAGCTTGGCTTCGATCCCATGGAATTTCTACTCCCCTCTGAGGACATTTCTGCTTCACCAAGACATCTTATCCGTACTTCGACTTTTCCTCCTGGCGGCGTAAACTTCAAGCTGTTGCTGACTAAATTTATGATAATTTGGAGGATACGATGAACATCACCGTACAGATACATATCTTTCAAGCGTCCAGTCCCATGGGGCCCAAGAGCAGGTAATACCTTATCCCGAGAATTTTCCATCTCATATTCGGCATCAGTGCCTAGGAATCTAACGCTGAAGTCGATTTGCCCATCTAGAACTTGCTTCATAAAAATTGTGCTCAGTTGCGTTTTGATATCAATCAAGCGAAACTCGCTCTCGTCTAAAGTCAGCTGCTGGCCGACCTGATTTTTGGTGAAGGTCAGTAGATCGTTTAACAAATGCAGTAGAAGATCCCCAGACTTATATGCAATCTGGAGGCTTCTCTGAATTTTTGCTAGATCGGTTTCGCCCATGCAGACGGCACACATGCCTAGGATTCCATTTAAAGGTGTTTTAAGCTCGTGCGATATGTTTGCAATGAAGAGGGTTTTTGACTGGTTGGCCGCTTCTGCGCTCTTCTTACTTGCCTCGAGCTCACGAGTTCGGTCGGCGACCTTGTCCTCAAGGCTTTGATATTGAAGCGTAAGCTCATCTGACATGCTGTTGAATGTCTCGGTCAACTCTGTCAATTCATCGGTGACAAAGTGTTTCCGATCTTGAACTTTAGCAGGTATTTTGAAAACACGCCTCCTCCCATCTTCATGACGTCCAATTTTGTCCTTGCGTCTCGAACCGGGTGCCATTTTTCTCAGCCTCACGAAGAATCTTTTCTTATGCTGTTGCGATAGACCGGGCCTGTCTTCCAAGTCTGCCATTTCATCACCCGACATTTCGCCATCATCCATTCTCTCAGAGCGAAGCGATCCGTTTGCTGAATAGCCGGGGGGTGCTATCGATTTTTTGGTGGCATCCCGTAGTCTGGCTATTGGCCGAACACTGAGGTGGGCTATAGGAACAACAATAATGAGAATCAGACCAATAGTACCAAAAACACAAGCGAGTACAATGTTTCTCAGCTTAATTATGGGGGCCCATGCTTCATTGTGGCTCTGCTCAACAACCAGAAGCCACTGAACCAGTGTAGATTGCGGTCTGGCATAGCCCACAGCGACCTTAACATTATTCTCGTTGGTCGTTGTCAGAATGCTGCTAGCGTTATCGATTTTCATGTTTCTATCTCTAAATCCATGTATCACGGCAGGATATTGGTCCATTGTAAAATTCGACGACCCATATCTCGTGAGGTTTAAGCTAAAATTATCAGCAAACCCTCATGGATCATTCACTCTTTCATCAAAAAGGGGAACCAATAAATCGACAAAAATGAAAAGGCAAGTTATTTCCTATAGGGACGGGCATCTCAGACACTAGCCACCCGGAAATCAATGAGGAATATTTGGCTACAAGCGGAATACTCAAAACTGATGTTGGTGTCTAGAAAAGGTACATACTTGTATTGCTGATGTCGGTCAGATGAACCACCAGGCTGTCCGGAAGGGGGCTGTGGTGGAAACACAAATTTTACCAATTGTGATTTCAGTGTATTCAAGGGCGGAGAATAATCCGCCGTGGCAGGCTGTGAGGTATTTTTAAATATGTTCTCCCGCCTGCTTGGCCCTACCAGAAGAGTGATGCCTGTACTTGCTAGACCTTCTCGAGACTGGGTAATGCTGATCAACGACGAAGCAGCAGCCACCACAGTCATATAAGCCAGTATGATGGAAGGATTTGTGTTGTCCACAATAGGTAAAGTAAGAGATACTAAAGCATAGGATTCGTTGACTTGCAAAGGGCCCAACAGAAGATTTGAAGTGGTATTAAGTACAAAATCAGAGTATGCGTTTGCTATCGATGCGTTGAGAGATGGATCCGCGGGATCAGGTTGACCTGTGGTAGAATATGTAATGTTAGGGTACAACGCGGCAGGATAGGTAAGGCTTGAGTTGTCTGCTCCCAGGATTGTATTCGTGCCATTGGCATAAGTGAATGGCAGGATGATACCAGGAGTATGTGCTGTTACCCGAAGTAACGTCGTTGAGTTATCCAGGCCAACAGTCCCGTTGCGAGAAAATATAATCGTTTGGAGCAGCGAAGAGTAACCACTACTGGCGAGGGCAGATTGAAGATCGCTAACGGCTGCGTCCCAATTCACGCCCGCCGTACCTCTAAGATAGAAGTTTTTGAGTGCTTGCTGGAGGAGTATACGAGTGACAATTGTCTAGGGCTATTAGCAGCCATTTTAAGAGAGCCGAAAGGTATCTCAATTCAAAGAGCAGCGAGGGAGGACAAACCGCGCATGTCGCTTGAATCAGGAGAAGGTCTGAAGATATCTGGGCGGCCTTTAGACTTGCAGTAAGTGCAAGCGCTGAAGAGGTAACATTGACAACAAAATTGCGGTTATTGACCTAGAAAAGTTAGAACCAGAAGCCAACGAGCAAATCGAAGCTGGGGATATTTGTACTGACCCAAGTAGCTACGGCAAGCACTGCCAAGGGGAGCAGAGCCGTAAAAAGGACGAGGGCCGCCAATTGCACTCGAATAGGTATTCGCATGTTGGCCTGCGGAGTTCGTTGGTATTTGCCCCTTAATACATGCGCTGTCGCTGCTCGCGGACAATCAACACCCCCTCACAGTCCGCAGCTTGGTATTCTTCACCCGAGAAGGTCGAAACATGTTCTAGTATCTCCAATTCGCGATAGAGCTATCTGCGAACGCGATCTAATAGCAGCAGGAAATGGTCATGTCTCTCGAGGAGGTAGTGATTCGCAAATTTGAGGAAGGGTCGACGTTGGGTGAAGGGTCAAGAACGACAATTGCAAGCTCGCACATCCATAGTCGAGGATAGACAATTGATGGAAATGGAGAGGTTTTAGATTCTCAAAGCCTCAGGCGGAGAGTTGGAGCCAAATCGATAGTGTTCTCGAAGAAGCTTAAGTCGGATCGGCCAGACACTGCGAATGGTAGGCTGAGGGGCGCGGCCAAAGTGCGGATCGGGGTAAGTAAATCCGGGCAAGGAATTCTCCGAGACTCACAAAGCATGAGAGAAAATAAAAGAGAAAGCCAGAAAAAAAATATAACGGGAAATGAAATAGAAGATATTCGCTACTCTTAGCACGCTCCTATTCTAGCATTCCGAGCTTCTTGTGGATTCTAACAACGGAGCACGTAGATGTTTATGGGCTTTTTCGGATCGGTATACAGGCAACAGACAGCTACCTACAGTAGTACGCGTTTAGCAACCCAACTGCAAGAAAATGAGAAGAAATGACACTCACAATCACCGGATGAGCATCAGGACCCCTACCTTTCAAACTAAGGGACTTGTGATTTCGCTTACAGTACCTTTTGCAACTTTCGACATTGCTGTGGTCCAGTGGTGGTAGGCTCCATTGAGACTTGATATTTGGCCATGGCCTCGCTCTTAAATCAAAACCCAGCATTCGATGTATCATGCAGATAAGCAGAACATATGCCACAGTACCTATCGCACCAGTCAAAACCCCGAGATTTACCTTGCTTCGTAGTGGCAGTTACGGGAGAGCTAGCCAGCTAGCTAGCTACCTATCTTTCAATGTTTTCCAAGTCTTGACCACGGTCAGGTTGCATCCATAAAAAGAGAAAATAATGCAGCGTTAGGCACGTTGGAGACATTAGTGAGAGAGTCCTACTATTCATAGGGCCAAGCCCTAGCCTCGCTATTCTGGACATAAGGTACAAAATCAGGAGATGTATAACTTGGACAGTTGGAAACAAGGGCGTAAAAGGAGGGTCCGTGGCAGTGAAATGAAGAGGAGCCAGCGTTACTCTTTCGTGTTTGAACACTCTTTCCTTTTCTACCACTGCATTTCTAAAATCAAAGTGTTGAGACACGATTCAAGGCTTTTACAGCAACAACACCAAAACAACCGTCTTGAATATATAATAACAACACCAGCGACAACGACAACGACAACGACGACAACAGCAGCAGCAGCGACAACAACATCGACAACAACAACAATAGAACACGCGGCGCCACACCGCGTCTGTTTCGTCCCTCCAAAACCTCTAGACGCGGGACTCTTTTCTTTATTCTATTCGCTCTCGCTCCACGGCTCGTCCGCCCCGTTGAGCTTTAATGGTTAGGCTTTCTGCTCTCCATTTATCCGGCTCCATGTTGCACGTTTCAGGTTTTTCAATTGGCCCAGCCATCGGATGATCGAAACGCTGCCTGCATTTTAAGTCCCCGCCTTGCTTCCTCTAAATCCAGTAGACGCGCTTCTCACGTTCAAAACTCTGCGTCGCGATCGTGACATTTTCGTGTTTGTGCTGCTTCTTCTGCATCTTCTCGACTTTAAATGTCTGAATAGTGACTCACCTCTCCATGGCACGTGATCACCCTGCGGCATTATGTGCCCAATGGGTGGGAAAGCCTGCGTATATGAATGATCCCATATGTTTCCAAGTTTTTGTTTCCTCTAGTTTTGCTGTTTTTGTCGTTGTGAGAAGCAAAGTGGCATCTCAAAAGCTTCGTCTTTGCCTATCGTATAACCGTTTGGTTCTTGTTTGCCTCGGGTGTTTACTTTATACTCAGCTCAGAGCCTTCACAAATAATCTGGCCATTTCCCAAAACTTCTCTCCTTCGAGTCCTGGCCCCATACGTCTCCTCCATTTGTTGATTTCAGTCACATCCTGAGCAATAGCCTCGTATTCTTGCCCAACGTCATGCGCAAGTTATGGCTCTTTCCCGACCAATATTCCTCGACGTTTGGGGGGACGACAGATTGCGCCGGTATATCAGCTCATACCTGAACACCGATGATATCTGTTCAATACGCCTGGCATCATTCATATGTTGTGAACTCACAACTCCATCCCTCTTCATCCGGACCCGGGTGACCTTCACACCAAGTGCTCTTACTCGGCCCTCTCGCTTGGAAGCATTGTCTCGAATTGGACGTCATATCGAGCACCTCACCTTTTATATGCCACACACGCCAGCGACTTTCCTCCCGCCACTTTTAGACCCATATACTGGCCAAGAAGTCAGCTTTTTATATACCCCGCACACCACGACCGCTTCAGTTGCCCAGCGTCCAAAATACGGAACCCCAGAACTAGGCGACCTTCTTACACAACAATACCCACCCTTGTTCCATGCCGCTAGCAATGTGCCGGCGTTCATCAAAACCATGTCACAGATGCACAATCTTCGGCATCTTACCATCTCTTGTCCTGATCAAGATCCAGCACAAAGATATCGTCGGGATTGTGTCGACTACGCACTAATCAGCCTGCGAATAGCCATCGAGAGAGCACCGCTCTTAAAACTCGAGAAACTCTCACTAAGTCACATTCATCCCTCCGCCCTTCTCTATCTTCGACATATGCCGGGGTTTGGGTGCACACCCTCAGCTGGCCGAAGATGGAAGCAGATACGAAAGCTCAATATCGCCATGGACTCGTGGGACTTCCTCGGCTTCTGTTCAGGACGTGACCATCTCAAGATTCTAGACGACTATATCCGATCGTTCTCCTCCAACCTCGAGAAAGTTAGTTTTGGTTGGAGTGGCAGGAGAGGGCCTTGCCCTCTGACTCTATTCAGCGACCCGCTCTTCTCGCCTCCAAAGCGTACCGCAAAACTCTTCGCTGAAGTTACATCACCGATGTCACCGCTACCTGCACACCCCCCACGAGCTCCAATGAGATTTCCAAAGCTTCGCTATATGCAGATCCGCAATGCGACCATGTCTACAGAACAAGTTGCCGACTTTATCACTCAGCACAGACACACTGTTGGAGAGTTTGATTTTGAAAATGTGTTTTTGATTAATGGTGGTGTCTGGGAGGATGCGCTAGCACCCTTAACGAGGTTGAGTGGTGCCGATGAGTGGTTGTCCCAACAGAGTTGCTCAGAGACTGGTAGTTCGGACTATCTCCACAGTCAAGAAAATTTTGACCACCTGGATGACATAGAAGAAGTTCTTGATATAGGATTCGACACTCCTGATGAAAAAACCAAAACCATTCAAGTCAAGAAAAAGAAGGTGCACCGAAAACGAAGGCGGAGGCGTAAAGAAGGGTATGAGAAAGCAAAGGAGAAAGATAAAGAAAAGAGGAAGGAGAAGGAGAAGGAAAAGGAGAATCAGAAAGGGAAGGAGAAAGAGAAGCCGGGAAAACTCAAGATATCAAATCCTATCCCAATCAACGGTCCGATAGAAGAAGTTCTCATGCCCACAACATTTAACCCTAACATCCAAGGCGTTCAGCGCAATGTTCAGATGGAAGCAGCGCAGCAAGAACTCGCTGACGATCCCAACAAACAAACCACAACCTTGAAAAAGGCAAAAGAGGCTGTGTTGAAACAGCTCAGTAAGGAGTTTTGCAGGAACCAGGAGAGAAAGGAGCATGTCAAGGGCTTCTTCAAGCAGTCTTGTTCTTCGCAGGTTGGAAGGAAGGGGAAGGGGTTGGGTATGGAGAGTACAACTGCACTTGTCCCATTGATGTTTAGCCGTTATTGAGAAAGAGAAGATGGTCCATGTATATGATTTATGTATTAAAATGATGTCTCATGAGTAATGAATTCATGATATTTGTATTTCACCAGCTCTATTTGCATGGTCTCGTGAATTCGTGATTCATATTTACACCCAATAGTAGTCCAATACTGCAAGCTCATTGTAATCTGGACGGGCCTCTCATTTCTTAGAAAAGATCCACACTTCAAGTGAGAAAGTCATTCCTTAAAATTCTCGTTGTAAAACGCCTCAAATCCGACTGTAAAGATGGACCTGGTATCTCATGCTCTCGAGTGGGATTGGATAACGCAAAGTTTCCGGCATTCGAAACCACTTTGAATCCTCCTCTACCACCTTTTTCCACTTCGCGTCTTCTTCTTCTCCACGTTTCTGATTGGATTCAAGCAAAAAATGATCCATCAGCCAATGCATTGGATACTTTTTTGGTTCCTCCCCGTTTCCAATTGTTGTCTCAGAATAGCTTCCAGGGCTATCGACGACGAGCAAGAGAGTTCCTGACTTGACGATCGTGGTTAACTTCAAGAGGAAAGCAGTAGTTTTGCTGATGGAGAAGGTGTAGAGTTCGTTTAGGGTGAAGAGTAAAGTGACAAGGGATGGCTTCCTCCCAACTATAGATTCGAGTTGTTGGAGACTTAGGGAAAGGATATCTTCTTGGGAAAAGGTGATTTTAAAATCTCGGCCTTGGATGAGAGGAACATTTGCTTCTCTTGCGGAGACACTGGCGTATTTGGAGAGTGGTCTTGGTGTTATGAGGTGGTGGTGGAGTTTTTGAGAGACATTATCCCAGGTCGCTGTATCGAGTAGATGTAAGTCGATGAGAGGTTCCTGAGATAGTGCCACACTTGGCAATTCTGAATTTAATGCCGGAGATATGACAGCCGAATTAGGTCTATTTTGGGAGCCTGATGATTCATTGGAAAGTGACAGCAATGACAATCCTTCGGATCCATCATGGTCTTCGATTTCGGCGGGGACATCATAACAGTACTTCAGGAATCCACCAAAGGCAACCACCTCAGCAGCTCCACCACCGAAGGCTACAACATGGAGCGTTGAATCGAAAGATGCCCCCAACAAAGCATCGCTGGCATGAGATTCGAATCTTTGGCTCGGCTTCTTATAAAACAGGGCAAGTTCTGCTACGTACTTTTGGAGATCGACAAGAATAGTCTGATAGCATAGTGCTCTGCTTGGACTCCATCGAACTGAATAGGCTTCAAGAAATTCATCCTTTCCAAAGGCTCTGGTAAAATCTCTTTCGTACAATGCATTTTTGATCTCCTGCAAAGTCGGGGTTAGGGTGTCCGATCCCAGGGTCTCAGGGAAGGAATCTCTGAAAGTGTTGAGAAGAAGCTGTTGCAATTCCAGGGGAACTAGGGGCTCTAAAGGTTGCTCTTCGGTATTATGCTCTTTAGTTCTCTTCGCGGGAGCCTTCTTGACAAAGCCAGGTCCTCTCCAGCCTGGACGGCCTTTTGCATCCTTTCCAACTACCTTTCCATAGTCCTTCCCTAGCTTGCCATTTTTGCCCATGATAAGGATAGTCCGGAAGCCCGCGCTTTTGTGTATTTTCTTGAATTTCCGTTGATCCTTGTCTTGTAGATTCTTAGATTTAGCAAATGTGGTTGTCTCTTTCCATCGCACGTCATGCTTTTTCCTTTGGAGATTTCCGACTTTTTTAGTCTCAACTGACCTAAGTTTTAAGCGACCATGATGAATTCAGTCGGAACTTTAATACTGCATGTCACACTCAAAGATTTACGCTCATACGCTCATACGTGAAGATATATGCAGGTATTCTGCCTTGGCTTCTGTCTGCTAGGTTTCTTCAACATTGAAGCTCTGTAAACAAGATCATAGGCGGGTGGCAAAAAAATGTTATACTTTTTTCTCTTTCTTTTTTTTTTTTTTGGAATCAGACGCACAATTAAGCAGGCAGCATAAGTATCAGTATACATTCAAGAATTTATTGACCCAACCTGCCTATCACTTGCGAGAGCATAGTGGTTTAGCATTGAATAACATGATTCCTTCCCTAGTGCACACAGCCAATATCCCTAGCCACTGTAACACCCATCCCCTTAGATCATGAGTCGTTCGACCTTATCCTTTAAGCTCCTGATCTGGTTCATGAGATCACTCGCCTCGTTGGTCGTTATACTGCATGATATCACGGCGCGGGAAACACCGCATGCTCGCCCAAGACTCGTCTTGCTGGGGACATAGACGTAGGGAACGTTCTAGGCGGAAATCAGCATTGCACCATATTATCGCGGGGCGGGCGCGACAAACCTTGTCTTCACACAGAAGAGGGAGATGGAGGAGAATGGCAAGAGGAGCTGTATCAGCAGCGAGAATGATAATCTCGGAAATTCCTCGATTAAGGGTCTTCGTAGCCTCGTTGGCACCTTTCTTGAGTTGCCGGTAATGCGACGCTTGTTGGACGATATCGAGAATCTCTTGCTGTGGGATAGTCAGCCTCATGCTCGACAAAAGAAGAGGGAAGGGGAAAACTGACAGTCAGAGCTGCGTCTGCTACAGGCCAGGCGGCGGATCCGTTTTGTTCTTCGGCCATTGTATCCAGGGATTGATATTCGTGTTGGTAGGTTGTATCAAACAGGGTTCCTTGCGTTGGCTCGCCCTGCTTTGCGGTTGGAGTCTGAAGGTTGAGGGAAAGTCCGACTTTGATCTGTGAATGATTTTTGTTTCCTCGACAGGAATCTTGAAGAAAGGCAGAATAAAAAATTCCGCGCCGAGCGCTAAGCACGTAGCCCAAAGTGGTTAGCGCGGATCCCTCTAAGGCCCGCCCAAGCTTGACGAAGACCTCTCTTCCAACCTCATCATCGCCATCAGGACAACAAAAGGTCCTTCGCCATCACAAACTCCATTCACTACCTATCCAACCTTTTTAAGCTCCGCATACATTTACATTCCTTCAAGCACAGCTTCGCAGAACCTTCAAAATGGATATCGGGGATTCTTTGGTCTATTGGTGAGCACTCCCTGAATGCCGCGTTGCCTAGGCTATGAGAAGCCTCATTTTCACATTTGCCGCAATCATAAAACAATTGCTATGTCCTATGCCCCAGTTCTGTTCGCATGCTAATGTTGTCATCTCAGCCCGGTCTATGCAGTCAGTTACACCTAGCTTGTCGTGAAGCTAATCGTCCAATTCATCGGACCTCCCCGAAAACTTTGACATTAGAGCCGTATACTGATTGATTGGTAGCCATTCTTCGGTGCAATGGGCTGCACTTCTGCAATTGTCTTCACTTGTTTCGGGGCTGCATATGGAACCGCGAAGTCTGGTGTTGGAATTTGTGCTATGGGTGTTCTACGACCCGATTTGATCGTCAAGAGTCAGCAGCTCGGAAGCGCCATATCTAAAAGCTTATACTAATTCTGCCTGCAGACATTGTGCCAGTCATTATGGCTGGTATTATCGGCATCTACGGCCTTGTCGTTTCCGTCTTGATCTCCGATGGACTTAAGCAGCAACTCCCTCTCTACACTGGCTTCATTCAACTGGGCGCCGGGCTTAGCGTTGGCTTGGCTGGTCTTGCTGCAGGATTTGCTATTGGTATCGTCGGTGATGCTGGTGTCAGGGGCACTGCACAGCAACCACGATTATTTGTCGGCATGATTCTGATCCTCATTTTCGCCGAAGTTCTGGGTAAGCCATCCCCCACATTCTGCAAATCAAGTCCACTATGGGTAGGGCGCTTGAGAAGCGAGAGGCTATTTTTGTGTAGTGCTTTTCCTTGTCAGACCTTTTCTAGTCATGTCATCACAGAGGCTTTCATTTTATACATGGCTGGCGGAAGTACACATGCTAACAAGTTCAAGGTCTTTACGGTTTGATCGTTGCTCTTCTCATGAACTCCAAGGCCAGCTTGGATGTGTCGTGCTAAAGCATCAATGTTTATCGAAATTGGTGAGCTACAGACAACCAGTGGACACACACTCCCGTTGGAGATAAAGTGAATATCGGCGAGGGAATCTGGGCAAGGGGGACTTTTGGGTGATCGAGGGATGTTATGGGGTGGACCATGCCATGGGTAAATATTTGTACACTCTGGCATGTTCAGCAATATCGGCGTTTTTGATGCATAGAGTAGAGAATGGTAGTGGGATGGTCATATTTGGCCGTGTATGCTAGTATTTCTCTTGTCAACATCATGGGTCTTTTCTCGGCTTTTTACGCTCTTGCCATTTGCCAATGACGGTGATTTTAACGGGGATCTGTCGCAACCTACAGTGGTAAAAATTATGCGCAGTTGACTGCTGAGTGGGTGTCCTTTGGTCATGGGGATTTCCTAAGCGCCGTGAACGATGTACTTTTGTAAGTGTATTAATGCCGGATTGACAGCTTAGAAAAGAATGAATTATTCAGTAAGACACCTTCCAAAACAGGTACAACTTTCATTAGCATGGAAAGTCTTGATCCAGTAGCATTGGTTTGTCATATTGCTCATCAATAGCTGTTTAAAAAGGGTAAATAGTTTCGCTGACTAGCCTCTGGCCTTCCCCACCAGTTAGGAAACCCGTAGCCAAACAGCAAGGCCCAGTCTCCAATAACTACAACACAACCACAAACACAAACACATTTTAGTACCACTCCAGAACCTGCAATTTTAAGCCTCTACATACCCTCCAACAACAACTCATCCTAACCCCATCGCACTTGGAGGAACCTGCCGGTAGTTAGAGGCTATGCGTCTCCCATACATCGATCTAAATAGTCCCAAAACCTTCACCACCCCTCAAGAGACGGCCATTGTTGATCGCATCCGAACTCGGCGAGCGCCTCGGCCACTCCAGCCTCTCGATCTTACACTCCTGCATTCACCCGAGGTGGCAGATGGGTGGAATAGCTTTATTGGGGCCATCCGGACGAAGACCAGTCTCCCGGATGATGTGAGGGAGATTGCGATCTGTAGGATTGCGGTGTTGAACGAGGCTTGGTATGAGTGGATGCACCATGCGCCGCTGGCGGAGAAGGGGGGAGTGGACAAGAAAGGGATGGAGCTGTTGGAGGTGCGGGAACCGAGGGATGATGGGGGGGAGGCTTTGAGTAGGAAGCAGTGGGCTGTGGTTAGATATGCGGATACGATGACGAGAGACGTAAGGGTGGAGGAGGGAGTGTTTGATGAGTTGAGGGAGCACTTTTCGGAGAAGGAGATTGTGGAACTTACGGCTACTGTGAGTTTGTTTTACCTTTGAGGTGAATAGATGGGGTACAGAGTCATTAACTCAGTACAGGTTGCTGCGTACAACTGTGTAAGCAGGTTTCTTGTGGCACTGGATGGTATGTTATCGAAGTCTTTTCTACAGTTTCGTCTCTGCTAAACGAAACAGTTGGCGAGAGAAACGACACAAAGCCTGTTCCCTCGTCACACTCATAAGAGGCCATCATGGGACTGAGTCGCCTAAGTTGACTTGATTTTAACTTTTGCGAAATAGCGAACACTGCCTAGTAGATACAAGGGTTGCCACATAGGATACGGAGGTATATCATTCGCGGAAGCGGAAAATGGCATGCAGTACTACGGAAAGGTCGCCGTGCTTAGAAGAGCACGGCAAGCCTCAAATGTCTCCAGAAAACGAAGCATTGGAGTTTCTCGAAGATCTCAAGCTCTTCCTCTTTCAGCAAATCTAAATTGCAAAGATATCAATCACGAGAGTTCCATCGGAAGAGGGGTCCCCATGAGAACCTCTACGAGCGATCAGGTAAAATAGGTGTCTATCTCCAGGGTCAATCCACGACGCATGTATGCTGTGAAGGCTCGAAGTCGAGTCGATCACACATGAAACCGGTGACTATGAAGAGTGCGGCTCCGTGGTCTTTCCGCAACCTTGCAGGCCGAGAACATCGAGGTCTTTGGCACAAGCTTGAGAAGTGTCAGCCAACAAGACATTCACTTTACATTATTCCTTGCATCATGCTGCTCCCGACAAGGGTTTGTTTATCCGCTTCTAGAAGTCTGGAGAGTGGGATTTCCTTTTCAGTCCCTCGGCGCACTTGTGATAAACACGGAATTTGATAAACGCTTAGTTTGATAATCGCCTTATTCAAGAAATGCGAGCGCCTATTTATGGAATTTCCGAGTTCTAATTTATTCAGTTTCTGGGCGTGCAAGCAATTCGCCCATATATCCAACTCGCCTTGGTGGCTCATGGGTACTTGGCCGACCGACACGGGTTCCAAATTTCAGTGGGGACATCCCGTATACATAGCTCGACGTTACGATTATTGGAACGAGCCCAATCTTGAAGTCAATTAATTTTAGACTTTTCTACTCAACGCTTTATTTCCGCCTTCGTTCGGCAGCATCTTACCAGATCCCCACCCGGTAGAAAGCTGATGGATTGGGTGATGTAAAGGAGAGAGTTCAAGGCTGAGTTTGATTCGCTTGGATAATCTCGATATATCGGGGTATATTCCGTAAGATGTAGTGTATCTCAGTTCTCGTTTCTTCATGTATACCGGTGTATATCAAATACTCGGTAGCATCGCTCTACTCCTCTATCCTAGCACGGATCTGAAGATCCTATCCATCCTTGGCGAATCAGTTTAATAGATTCCAAATGCTACAAACTCCCAAGCTTCCTTCCTTCCAGGTCGGATTCAGCATCGCGTCCTCAGATACTAGTTGCATGCTCTACCGGGGATCGACCTGCAAATTTCGAAGTCGCCGTTTCTGTAAGATAGGCCTCTGGAATACGCACGGGAGAGTCTTCGATTCCGAATGCCGAAGTCATATCTACTCCGGACTCCCACTGCTCCTAGCATCTGTCCTATGACAGGGCGACGGCGGCCGATCTGGCCGTCATACCGAAAGAGCCCCGACGGCATGGCATAGCATGTATACAAAAGTATTCATCAATCATCGAGTAGTGCGACAAGATTCGACTCGCCGTGATTCCCACGGCAGGGGAAGGGGCTTTGATCGAGATAGAGAGGTAACGCCGTCCTATCAGCTCCCATCGCACATGGGAAAGAAAGATAAGACCGGAGAAGTAGGCAAGGAGGATCAACTTTGAAAGTCTCCCATCGAGTCTCGAGTCTCGAGTCTCGACCTTCCTCGCCCGCGGAAGAGTAAGCAGGCATGACCCTCGACATCGAGCTACCTCTTGATCCAATCGACCCATCAACCCTCGACATGGCCACGACCCCCTCGACGGAGGGGCTCTCCTGGCGCCGGAGCGACTGTACTTCGTATACTGCGGGGAGTCCTCGGGACTCCGTGGCCCTCTTCACTATCCATTTGCGTCGAATTCCCGCGTCAAGGCCGAGAATCTTAGAATCTTCCCGGCACCGCGATCCCACGATACAGGATCCACGAAGATACGAGAACGGCATCGAGGCGCTCGAGGTGAACAAGTAAGCTTCCAGAAAGATGGATCGGGGGCCGCCATGATATGCAAGCACGATGTAAAGCCGACGAAAGGCTTTTGGCCTGCCGAAGTAAGCACGCATGCACGTCCGTCTCGGAATGGCTTCGTTCGTCCTATGTGCTGCGATAGGCGGAAAGGATGGACGGGGGGAGGTCGAAGGTGTGTTGTCAGCACCAGCTAGCGGCAGGGGCGGGGATCGAGCTTGCAATGTCAGCACCGCAAGAAGTGGGTGAGAGCACTTAGATAATGCTCTCCGGGCTTAAGTAAGTCGTTGAAGATTGCTCCTGACTGGCTCGCCCAATCTCACCCGCAACCAAACCCACCTTCATGCCCCTTCAACCCCCTTCAACCCCCCCTCCTTCGCCCTCCACCTTGCCACACTTCTCCTCCCACGTTCCATCATACTTCGCGACATCCCAATTCTAGTATCTCGTTACCGAGATCGAATCCTGGCCCTGTCCACCGCGAGGATGATTGCGGCCATTGGGACCTGTTTTTACCGCTCCATTCGCAAGAAACGGCCGTCTTCATTGGACATCGCTTCACCTTCAACTTCTTGAACAGCGGTATGCGCCAGGCAAGCCATCCGGCGGAGTCTGTTGGCGGAGTCGTCCATCTTTGAACCTCCCTCCTCTTCCTCCTCCTCCTAGCTTCAGTGTCATCCTGACGCGCTGGCTCGGGGTCGGGTTTGATCCTTTATTACCATCTGCCCTCCCGACTATCTCCGCCTTGTGTTTGTCAGATATACTCCACAGCTCCAACCGCGAACTTTGCAGCCGCCCTTCCCTCCATACAACTTCAAGCTTGAGATAGGATATCAGACCTGGCCTCGTGGTCCATTGGCGACCTAATCTTCCGCTTAGAATTAGAGCCGAGTGTCGCCAACGCGCGCAAGCTGGACCTGACAGTAGCGATCTCTATTCACACCCATCCGCCGCGTCGCCCTTCTCTCCCCCCGACGTCATGACGGCTGGACGCTACGGTGGCTCGGTCGACAACCACTTGTACCTCGCTCCACCTGATATCGGGGTATATGATGGCACCTCTAGCGAGTCTTCCGCCAGCTCACCGTTGAATGGAAATGTGAACTGGAACGGCGGCCGCGAAACGATGCCCGGACTGGGCACCAACCCCTCCAACAATCTCTATGGCACCAATGGCTTCCTCAACTACCAAAACTTTCCAGTCCAATACCCTTTAAACCCGGACGGTCTTGCGCCAGTCGCGATGATACCTGTGGAACTAGACATCGATAGTCTTTATGAAGACCATGATCGACGCCGGAGGAAGAACGCGAGTGGGAGCGAAAAGCCGGTCTCTTCTCATGTACACTCGGTATGCCCCTACCATTATACATGTGCCAGCCGAGCTAACTTCTGATCAGCGCCGTCGAGCCCAGAACCGCGCATCGCAACGGGCATTTCGGGACCGAAAAGAAAAGCATACCCGAGAGCTTGAGCAGCGGCTCAGTGAGCTCGAGGGTCAGCATAACGACCTATCGAGTTCATACGAGTCCTTGCAGCTGGAGTACACAAGCGTCAAGCAAGAGCTGGATAGGTTGCGGAAGGAAAGAGAAGAGCCGGCGCATAGCGCTCAAACAAGAGAGTGGGATGGGAAAGAAGGGGGGGCCTTGGATCCAGTTCTCTTTGACGTCTCGGCGTTTTGCTTCGACCATGGGGAAGAGACTTGTCCAAAGGAGTGTTAAAAAAAGTCGGGTGGATTCGATGTATTCGGCGTTGGAAGGGAAGGGGCGTTGGGAAAGGAAAGTAAATAATGGAACTTTGGAGTATGGCTAGAAGAGGAATATTGCGAATTCAGATACGGATAAAATCTCCGGACAAAGGTGAGGTGGAAGGGGCAGTTTGCACTTCACTTCCTGTTTCTCCAGGGCTGTTTCCAGGACGATGTTGCGGTCTCGCAGATGGTTAAAATTTACTTGCAACCCTACGTCTAGGGGAGTGGGGCAAAATTAAGCAATTCAATACCGGTACCTAAGTACTTGTCCAAAGAAGAGAAAAGAAAAGCCCGCCAGACTGACATTGAAACACATCGTGATATTCGTAGAGACTTGGTTCAACTTCAAGTTTTACCTATTCCAGCGCCTCCTCTATTATCTCTCATTATCCTCCTCCCCCGTTGTCGCTCCCATTCCCATTCCAATTCCAAGCGATTTCGGGAGCATCTAGGAACTGGTCAAAGCCCAGCAGCAACTGACGCAATAGTCGTACGACTGGAGGGGTCATCGGCTGGCAACTGGTGTGCTTTGTCCCACGACACGAATTTACTGAAATCCTCCATCATTTTGCTGAGTTCTGCATGTCCATGTGAAAAGGCCATCTAGAATGCGGGGTTCATTGACGCAGATGCTCCAACCACGTTTCAGAAGAGGTCGGTCGGTCCAGCAGCCATGATTATACAGCACCACAACGCAACACAACACAAGTATGAAAGCAATCCCCCGCCGGCGAAAGAGTTACGCTATGACATCTAGAGGGCTCTGTCCGAGCAGGGGATCTTACCCAATAAGATTAGTGGTTTGCCTCAAATATTACCTTTTTAGGTTAAAGAGTTTTCAAGCTTGTTTGAAACTATTATTTACGCCCGCTACGAGTTATATCTATATTATATACGGTATCTATTAACAGTAGTTTTTCTGGTGAAGCTTCGCTAGCTTATCTTCGGGCCACCTCTGAATCCATAGGTAATTAATGTAATAATTCTTGAAGCAATTCCTGTCGACGTCGCCCCCTCCTTTGTGTGTGAGCGTGTGTGGCCATCTATCTATCTACGTGGGAAACTCCACGGTCCCCGGGGCCAAACGCCCGGCATACACACTCTTTATTTTATGATTTGTATTTCGGAGCCGCCTCTTCACTCGTTTATTTCGATCATACACCGTCATCTTCCTCCGTCGCCCATGCCTAAATTATC
This sequence comes from Ascocoryne sarcoides NRRL 50072, assembly GCA_000328965.1. Lineage (NCBI taxonomy): Eukaryota > Fungi > Ascomycota > Leotiomycetes > Helotiales > Gelatinodiscaceae > Ascocoryne > Ascocoryne sarcoides. The sequence continues at coordinate 1,589,007 of KB205944.1, read as the reverse complement.
ATTGCCCCACCATCCATCCATCCATCAAACCTCAACCCAGCCGCCCCTCTTAAACTCCTTTCGTTCCCCAGCGAACTTTCTGTCGAGGATCTCTTTCTCACTCATACACAGCCATTCCCCTCCCATCACAACATCTTCCCCATACCAATCGCAATCATGGGCTACACCGACGTTGATAAGCTGGCTATCAACACCATTCGACTCCTCGCTGTAAGTCCCCCCCCCCCTTATCCGCTCTTGTTTTGCCCCTCCATTTCCACCTCAACCCCCACCCCCGAGAATCTGCGCAAACTTGAACTACTATATACTCTACATAATTCGAACCAACACTGACTCCTTTGCCAGGTCGATGCCACATCCAAGGCCAACTCGGGCCATCCAGGCGCCCCTATGTAAGTTCTGCAACGCCCATGGGAGGAATCTCGAAGCTTATACCACGTCCTAGGGGTTTGGCCCCAGCTGCCCATGTTTTGTTCAACAGGATCATGAACTACAACCCCAGAGATCCCAAATGGGTCAACCGGGACAGATTTGTCCTCTCGTAAGTCCCCCGTTATCAAATCCATTCTTATCCTACTCTTCAAACATTGTAGGTTCCCTCAAATGAAACCTGACTGTCCCCCAGCAACGGCCATGCTTGCATGCTTCAATATGCTATCCTCCATCTTTGCGGTTATAAGCTCTCCATTGATGACCTCAAGTCCTTCAGAGTAAGTATATAACCGTCTACTTCGATGCTATCTGCGGGCACTAATACGCATATTTTCAGCACATCGATTCTATCACCCCCGGCCATCCCGAGGCCCATGACACCGAAGGTATTGAAGTCACCACTGGTCCTCTGGGTCAAGGGTTCTCCAATGCTGTTGGTCTTGCCATCGCTCAGCACCATGCTGCCGCTGAATTCAACAAGCCTGGATTCGAGCTCATTAATAACCATACATACGTATTCCTGGGCGATGGGTGTTTGATGGAGGGCGTTACCAGTGAGGCCGCGTCTTTGGCCGGTCACTTACAATTGGGCAACTTGATTGCCATCTATGATGATAACCATATATCTATTGATGGTGACACCAACTGTCAATTCACAGAAGATGTCGTGGGGCGATTCCATTCCTATGGGTGGCACGTCGAGATTGTGGAGGATGGCAACCATGATTTGGAGGGTATTGAAGCTGCAATCAGGAAGTGCCAGGCCATCAAGGACAAACCGTCCATGATCAAACTCCGGACGACCATTGGCTTCGGCTCGTTGCACCAGGGTACTGCCGGTGTTCATGGTTCCGCGCTCAAGACAGACGACATCAAACAAGTCAAGACCAAATTTGGATTTGATCCCGAGAAGACCTTTGTTGTCCCCCAAGAAGTTTATGATTTGTACAACAAGAAGGGTGCTGAAGGAGCAGCAAAGGAGCAAGACTGGACTCAACTCCTCGAGAAGTATGAGAATTCTCATAAAGCTGAGGCAACAGACCTCAAGCGCCGCCTCGCTGGAGAACTCCCCGAAGGCTGGGAAAAGGCACTCCCGACATATTCTCCATCAGACCCTGCTGTAGCTTCGAGAAAGCTTTCGGAGATTGTGCTACAGAAAATTCACAACGTTATCCCGGAATTGTTAGGTGGTTCGGCAGACTTGACTGGCTCGAATTTGACCAGATGGAAGGAAGCGGTCGACTTCCAACCACCCTCGACTGGCCTCGGCGACTGGTCTGGACGATACATCAGATATGGTGTCCGTGAACACGCCATGGGTGCTGTCATGAACGGTCTCGCAGCATACGGTACTGTCATCCCATACGGCGGTACGTTCTTGAACTTTGTTTCCTACGCAGCTGGGGCCGTCCGTCTCTCGTCCCTTTCCCAGATCCGCACCATCTGGGTTGCTACCCACGACTCGATTGGTCTTGGTGAGGACGGTCCAACTCATCAACCCATTGAGACTCTCGCACATTTCCGTGCTCTTCCCAACTGCATGGTCTGGAGACCAGCCGACGGAAACGAGACCAGCGCGGCATACTACATTGCCCTGACCTCCAAGCACACTCCTTCAATTCTGGCTCTCTCGCGTCAAAACCTCCCACAACTTGAGAACTCAACCATTGCCAACGCCATCAAAGGAGGTTACACCGTCCACGAGGCCAAAAATGCTGACATAACTCTTGTGTCCACCGGTTCTGAAGTTGGCATTTGCGTTGATGCTGTCAAGTACCTAAAGGAGAAGCACAACTTGACTGCTCGCGTCGTCTCCCTTCCTTGTTGGGAAATTTTCGATGCCCAATCAAAGGAGTATAAGCTCAGCATTCTCCCAAACGGCATTCCATCTCTGTCTGTTGAAGTCATGTCAACTATGGGCTGGGCTCGTTATACTCACGAGCAGTTTGGTCTCAACAGATTCGGTGCTAGCGGCGCTTACAAGGACGTTTACAAGGTATGAACCTCCACAATTTTTCTATTCCGACGAACAGCGCTAATCCTTCTCCAGAAATTCGAGTTCACTCCAGAGGGAATCAGCAAGCGTGCTGTGGCCACCGTTGATTTCTACAAAGGCGTTCCAAATCTCAGATCGCCTATCAACCGTGCTTTTGAGCAACTCATTTAAAATATTCTTTGAGATGATAATAGACTTAAAGGCTTAGGTTTGAGCGTTGACGCTCGACAGTCAGCGAAAATGCGTGTACATCCTGCAAATAGACCTTATGAAAATTAAAATATGCATCTCTGAACAAATAATACCTGGTATTCTTTCTTGGAATCTCTTAATAGTCAAAATCATTACAAAGGTAGAATATGTAACTCCAATCGCGTTGAGGAATGTACTATGTATGATGTATATATATATTTGCCTCCCCACACACGTCATTCTGTTAAAACCCACGATTAGAGCAGTCTACACAACAATAGGAAATCTTTTGGTGTTGCCTGCGGAGCAAGCCGGACGCATATGCTTTAAATCATACTTTGAAATTATGTTTATACCTCATGATTACATCGTCGAGACATGGGTCAGGTCAGATGAAGGGATCAGGCGGATTTAACCTTATGGAAGGCCGTGGGGACAAATCCCCATTTATCACTCGCCAACTCTTACATCCTTCATTATTACCGATAATATATGCCTCCGAAGGAATACCAGTATGCCTGGCCTCGTGCGAAAGATTTTAATCTTCGCGACTGTCGATGGCCTCATTTTGCAACCGCTTGCGCCGCGAGGCCAGCGTCCAGCCCCTCCGGCCAAGATCTCCTACGAGGACCACTGCATTGCTCCTGTAACGAAGGACGGCCATGATAGTAGTGCTTCTGAAAGCAACTTTGAGGCTTTCGGGATTATTGGTGAGCTGCTACTTGCACAACACTTGCGGTGGATCTTGCAAATCAGCACCAATAATAAGTCATCGAGACTTCACTTCAAGGCTGCTGCTGCGAGAATTTTTAGGCCTGCTAACTCAAGAATCTAGGACTCTTTAGCGTCTCCAATTCGTCCTTTTTGATCACGATTACTAGGCGTCAGCAGGTTGCGCAAATTCGAGGGACGCCCATCTTTGTTATAACAGAAGTTGCCCTTACCCCATTATCATCAAGGGCAGAGGCCGATGCCTCAATTGCACATACGCAGGATGGTTTAAGGCGAACTTCAGAGAGTCATGAAATGGATGAGAGTGATACGGAGGCTGATGAGGGAGAACTCTTAGCAGGAAACAGGGACGATGTCGAAGACGACGAAGCTGTGGCCATGATGGATGGCTCTAGTGCCTCACCTGTACACCAGAGGACAAGCAGTGTTGCAGAAGATGTCATGGCAAAAAAGGGCGGATATGGTCGATTTGCGCAGAAGTGGTTCTCAGACAAAGGCTGGACTGCTGGACAAAGGCGTAACTTGGGAATGGCTGGTTCAGAGACTGACCTAACTCTGAGTGTCAATGGTACTACAGATCAGACAGATTCTATTCCTTCTGAAAACTCGGATCTCAATCCCAAGAATGGCAAGGGATCAGGAACATTTCAGAATCAGAATGCACAGAATCTCCTTCCGAAGTTGCTAAGAACGACTCAGATCCTGTTCGGGTCATCTCAAAGCCTTTTTTTCTCGTATGACCTTGATATCTCGAGGAGTGTCTCCCAATGGACACTAGCAAACCCCGGACTACCGCTTCATACACAGTTCAACCCGATGTTCTTCTGGAACCGACATATTATGCAGCCTTTTATTGCTGCTGGACAAACGCCATTTATTTTACCTGTACTTCAAGGATTTATTGGCCAAAAGTCTTTCGAGATGGATCTCGATCCTCCCCTGGGTTTGGAGGGAGATGATAAGAAATCATCCATGGAGATGATAGACATGTCAGCGGCTAATGGGGTTCATGACAGTTCGGACATCTTGAAAGAGGAGAGAAAATATAGAGTCCACTCGTTGAAGCCTTTTCTTATTACACTTATTTCCAGAAGATCTGTCAACCGTGCTGGTCTCAGATACCTTCGTCGAGGCGTAGATGACGAAGGTAACACAGCCAACAGCGTGGAGACGGAGCAAATCCTGTCGGATCCTTTTTGGAATCCGAAAAATAAAATATATTCATTTATACAGATTCGTGGCAGTATACCTGTCTTCTTCTCGCAATCTCCGTACTCATTCAAGCCAGTCCCTCAACTGCAGCATTCAGAGGAAGCCAACTACCAGGCTCTGGTGAAACACTTCAAAGAAATTTCTGCTGTCTATGGAGCCGTGCAGGTTGCTTCCTTGGTTGAGAAGCATGGTCCTGAAGCTATTGTTGGGGCTCAATTCGAAAATCTCATGCGACGCCTGAATGATTCTGGTGGGACCGATGGTAGCTCAATTGGCTTTGAGTGGTTTGATTTCCATACCATATGTCGTGGGATGAAATTTGAGAACGTAAGCTTACTTATGGAGACTATCGGAAACAAATTAGATTCTTTCGGATATACTATCGAAGTTAACGCCCAGTACCTAGCAAAGCAGCATGGAGTTCTGCGGACAAATTGTATGGATTGCTTGGATCGCACAAATGTGGTCCAGAGTGCTTGTGGAAGGCGTGCTTTAGAATTGCAACTCAAGGAGGAAGGAATAGATATGAGTCTCCAAATTGATCAAGCCACTCCGTGGTATAACCATCTCTGGGCGGATAATGGGGACTCCATTTCAAAACAGTACGCTTCCACCGCTGCAATGAAAGGTGACTTTACTCGTACAAGGAAGCGAGATATTCAAGGCGCGTTCAAGGATATGGGTATATCCATCTCTAGGTTCTACAGCAGGTGAGCCCTGATTTAACTACCTAGATGAATATTCACTAACAAGATCAAGCATCGTCAACGACTATTTCAGTCAAGCCGCGATCGACTTTTTACTGGGAAACGTAACATCGGCCGTTTTTGACGATTTTGAAGCTAACTTGATGAGCGCGGACCCAGCCATCTCCATGCAAAAGCTGCGTCAACAAGCTATCGAAACGAGCCAGAGACTAATAATCGCGGATGAAGACGAAGAGTTAATCAGCGGTTGGACCTTACTCGCACCGCAGGTCCCAAACACGATCAAGTCGACAACTCTTGAGGAGTTGGTTCTCCTTCTCACAGATGTAGCCCTCTACGCTTGCAGGTTTGACTGGAACACGGAGAAGGTATCCTCGTTCCAGCGAATTGATCTACAACATATCAAGCTAATCAAGTACGGGACCTATATTACATCTACGCTTTCCATAGCTCAGACGGACGAGCAGCGAAATGTCGGTTTCGTAGTAAGGTATAAGGTTGGAGTAGACGATTTCACGAGAGTGAATACGAGATCGTTGTCGACTCTTCGGCCAAGACCTGACAGCAACATCTTCAAAGGGGCATCTATGGCACAAATCCCAGTCGTCTTTGAAACCCTGTTGGGGAAAATTGGGAAACCTGCAGCGGCTGAAGAGGACATATTGGCCTTCAAGGTACTTCCTAGCAAATCTGCCGTCACGAATAAGCAGCAAGAGAGCGTGAGCGAGATGGGCCAGGTCAAGGAGATTTGCTCGGCAATTGAGAGAATGGTATTACATAAACAGGGCTTAGAGGCAGGGGCTGAGAGGCCGAATAGTATTATAGAAATAGGAACGATTGTTTCACTTACGGAGGCACAGAAGAGCACAGGGCTGTTGGAGCAGCTTTCGTATAGTATTAAGAAACTCGTTTGGGCATAGTAAAGGTGGTATAAGATATAGAAGTAATGCCTTTACAGGATTATATAAGCCTTACCTTGAATGATTCCAATGTCTTATATCGTTCCACTAAAGAAGTATATCAGCTAAATTTCTTCCATTATCCCTCTTACGCATTACTTTCTTCAACTGTCATCCGACTCTGGCGCAACAACGATCAACCCTACCTTAGAAGATAGTTAGTAATCGCTTATGCAGCAAACGAGTATTGAATGATCTAGAAAAGGTGACAGAGCCTCAACAAATGCCACTAATAGGAAGGTATTTCTCCATTGGGATCTATGATAGCTGGCTACTTTAGTGTGTTTTTAGTTACTTGCACTCTACAGAAATAATTGCGGCAAGACTTTCTGGGTAGTTCTCTCTGTCATAGCAGGGGACATCCTATACAATAAACTTTATAGTTCACCTGGAATATATTACCTCTTTGGGAGTAAAGGCCTTCTAGTCTATTTTTACTCGTAACTATTACCTCGGCACGAACTACATATGTATGGGTCTTTCGGCCTAATACTCTGCATACGTGATCCTTTTGGATAATGCAACCCTTTCCTCTGTTCTGCTGTAGTAAGCAATCACTCTATTTATGCTTTCCTAGCCTGCACTATTCTTTTTTTAACGTTTTACTTGGTCCTTTCCTCCAGCGTTATGAAATCGACAGTGGGTGAGAAATAACCAGCATTGGCATTGGTACAGCTATCCTAAGCCTATGTCTGTATTTACCCACTCGTAGATTTGATCCACTTCTTGCTTCCTTTAACTTTGATCAATGCACCGCCCATGAGCTCTGCTCTTAGCATTCTCTGATAAACTCCGATGTAATGATAAGTTTCAATAAGAATACGTTTAGACCTACTATATGAAATTGAAAACATTTGAAACTCCAACCATCTCGTGACTCGCAAAAGCTAACAGTGGTGATTAGCTCACATGGCAAGCTCGGACCCCCCTTCAGAGGGTTTCGTTTGATTTTTCCTTCGCCAAAGATGCATTGTTTTACCAATGCTGAAGACCTATGACCTTAGTATATGAAATGGACATCCATAAAGAGTTTACGGAATGGGCTGTCGCTAGGGGACTGAAGCTCAATGGTATCGCGATACATAGATTTCCTGGTAGGGGGCTTGGTATCATCGCGAAGAAGGACCTCAAAGTATGTAGAACAAGTAACCCTGCTCATGCCGTCTTCATTCGTGTGCTATCTATAACATATGAATCCCTTCTTGCTTCTTCTGCCCATTCTATGCCACTAGTTCTTGCCACTTGTTCTGACGGTCGATTAGGCTGGAGATACATTGTTGACCATCCCCACCTCTGCTCTTCGAACAGTTCAAACTGTCTCCAAGGTCATCTCTAAACCCATCAGCACTATCACCGTCCAGGGTCTCCTAGCTGCCGAGCTCGCAATAGATACGTCTAAAGTTCGTGCCCCATGGCGAGCCGTCCTACCCACGGAGGAGGATTTCGAAATGTCAATGCCATTAATGTGGCATCAATCGCTCCAAGCTCTTCTCCCACAAGGATCGCTATCCTTATTAGAAAATCAAAAGAAGAAAATCTCCGCCGACTGGACCGCCGTCTCCGCCGCCTTTCCCACTCTCTCGTACGATCGTTACCTCTATTGCTGGTTCGTAGTCAGTACACGGACATTCTACTATACCTCTCCAAAAATAAAAATAAAAAACCCCTCAGCCACGACGATTGCTTGGCTCTGATCCCTTTTGCTGATTATTTCAACCATGCCGATGTTGGCTCAGGGGTCACTTACTCGCCATCTGGATATAACATATCCACCGATCGACAAATTCAGAAGGGCGAGGAAGTATATATTAGTTATGGCAGTCACAGTAACGATTTCTTGCTTACCGAATATGGATTTATTCTTGATGAGAATAAATGGGATAAGATTTCCCTGGATGAAGATATTTTACCCTTGTTTTCTGAAGACCAGAGGCAGGAATTGAAAGAGGCAGGGTTTCTGGGTAACTTCGTTTTGGATAGAGAGACAGTGTGCTATCGCACGCAGGTTGCGTTACGGTTATTATTCATACCTCCGAAAAGATGGCGATATTTGGTGGCAAATGGCTTGGAGGATAAGGACAAATATCAAGCGGCTGTGGATAGGATCTTGTTAAAGATTTTCAAGGCACGTTTGGAGGTTGTTCACGAAACCCTTAAGCAAGTAAAAGTACTTGACTGTGGGCTTCCCAGTCAAAGAGACACATTAAGCAGACGTTGGAAACAAATCTGCCTCCTTTTAACAGCTGCTGTCAGTAGGATAGAAAATTAGAAAGTTCAAGCCTATGTCTCGAAGAGAAAGAGATGCAGAATGGATGCCCCTTAAGGTATGAAGTTCACCGCGGATCCAGTACAAAACCCCGTGTAAACAATTCCTATACTAACTGTAATGTACCTTTCCCAACAAGACTTGGTGGAGTGAATTACACACTACAGATTATCTGAGCAAATTTCTCTACTTCAATCGTCTCCATTTCAAAGGAAGCAGCAAATTCCACATTCTTCGAGGAGCACCATGTTTGCCATCAGAGCGGACTATTCTCTTAATCTAGAAACTCGCTGTCCTTCTACCGAGTTGCGTACCAGTTAGTTATCTTGGCAGCTGTCGTATGTTCTCGATGGCGTACAGCTCGAATTGACGTCGTCCCTGGTCTGAATCAAAGGGGCGCAATTTCCTTATTATCTAACAAGACATGCACAATCAGCTCAAGTCCTTCCTCGGCCGCTAGATAAGTGTCTTTTATCATCCATCATTTTCGCTAGTGCTATCAGCGCCATACTCTCCAAGCACCTTCACCAGGTCATTATTCCCTCCTATGCCACGCACTCCAGCGTAGTCTATACTACGTTATCCTTCGTTAGAAATTTGGTTATATTCATAAGGAATAACCCTACTGTGTGGTCTTATGACCATTCCTAGCTACCAAACATATAATGGTCTCTCCTATTTTCATTCCTTGTGTTGACATTGGGCCCTTTGTGGAGTAGTAATTGTACTATTGATATGTAACCATGCCTAGCAGCTTGCTGGAGTCTTGTTTCTCCATGGTTATTTGAACTGTTGATGTGCATGTCTCCTCCAGAAAGAATGGTAAGAATCTTGTCCAAACTTTGCCACGCTATAACCTGTAACAGGCTGAATTTTGGGAAAAGGGGTTGTGCGAGTCGCTCATTCGGCGTCTAGTAACATACAATATTTGAGCGAAATAAGACAGCAAGGGAGAGGACTTAAAGAAGCCTCACCTCTTTCATGCAAGGCTACATCAGCTACCAAGGGTGCTTCAGCAGAGAGAGCACCGCAAAGTACATGATTCAGAATAACTTAATACGTAAAGAGAAAAGTAGGAATAAGCATGGTCGAAGACTGTAAGCAATAGTGACTGCAACTCTAACAACATCAAAAGTGGGCAGAATAATAAATAACGGGGTAGCATCGGCATCGCGGTAATGTCCTAACTCTATTGCATCCAAAAATTGGACGAAAAGCAACATATGGTAAAGTTCTGATAACATTATTGATCTTATATTGTTGTCTAACCCTTCTAATTGTACCCCCGGGATATATCACTGATATAATGATGGCTAGTGCGCCATAAAGAACCGCTGAACTAATCCTTAGATGACAACGAAGGCTACTAGCCATAATTTCTTGCCTTTACAAACTCGTGTGTCGTAGTAAAGGAATCAGGACTTGCCAGCAACGTCATAACTAGACGTGATTGAAGTGGACATGTGCGATTGCCATCACAGGAAAAGTCAATTAGAGCTATCCAGTCAAGCTATCAGACAATTTGCATTGTTCCTGATGTAAGATACTTCTCAAACATCAAGTTTGGAGTCGTGTTAGAGAATGTGCCAAGCAATATATCAGAGCCAGCATGGTAGGCACTGACTTGGAGACCATAGAATATTCACTCATGGCTGATACCAGAGAGAGTATTCTAAGACTAGAAATTTTCAGGACCTAGACCTTATTACAAATTTGTTTCCGAAAGGCTAAAATTGCCACAGTTATTCTGGGGAGAGGAGCTTCCCATAGCGCCGAACCTGAGGAATGAATTGATAACGGCAACGAAAGTGAACGAGCGGGGTGGGCTTGAACCAATTATACCATCTTTTAGTGCTGCAATAAGAGAAGCAGGCCCAGGAGTTTGAGAATAGAGTAAATGGAAAGAAAAAAAATAAGAGCGATCAGATTTGAGATTTGATGATTTTGTGTGGGTTAGTACTCGCTGCACGTACGATAAGATATATGCTAATTTGCTGCCAAACTTTTGGATAAAACGAGCAGGTGAAGTTTAATCAGCTAGAAAGTTGAAAATGGCGTCCTATATTTGTCTGCGGGTGAGGAAGTTGGATATACCAGCCCATGGTAGATATATGGGTAGAGCATAGGCTAGTCCTTCAAAAACGTATGACCTGCACTACGTCAAAGAGAGAGTTTCACTTATATATTATATTCCCCCGGCCCTTTTTTTTTTGTTACCTGTATCCAACGGTGAGTGAGAGGGAAAGGAGGCTTCTTTAGACGTGGATGTGATTCGACAAGTCCATTGGAAACCATGAAATCTGGAGAAGGTACTTAGTCTAAAATCAGGCCTGTCTATATACTCGCACCGTACACTTTATCTTTATACGAACTTGGGTTAGCTAGTTTTCACCTCCGCTAAACCCCCAAAGTCTCCTCGTGCTAAGACTGTATATAAAAGACACAGAGCTGGTGGAGCGGGGCAGGAGCTGACTAAATTAGCGACTGGTCCTCCACCGGCTTATCCGAAGAATATCCGCCAGGTCGGTTCTGAGAGTTGTTTAGGTTGGAAGGCTACTGACAATACAGTTTAAAAATCACACTTCCATTTGATCTCGCTAGTAGGACGGAGAAGCATCTACAGGTACAAAGGGGTTTGATCACTTCGCCGCCATGGCAGATTCAGAGGGGAATGCAAAAGCTGAAAAGCTGGCAGCTGCTAGGAAACGCGTATGTGTCTCGTTCCTTCGCGCTTCCTGGAATTGTTGAACGCCTCTGCGATAAAGTTGGCTAAGAGTCATTTTGCTTGCAGGTCGAACAAATGAAGAAGAAGCAAAAGAAGGCCGGAGCAAAGAAGGAAGAAAAGTTAGAACACCCACCCGAAGCGTCTAAAGTCGAAGATGCATTAGAGACTCCACCCCCAGCAAGTGAAGACACCAAGGAAGACGAGGCCAGTGATAGCAAACATGGGGAGGCAATACCGGCACCTGACTTCAACGGTTCATCACACCAGCGACAGCCATCAGCGTCGGTTCAATCCAAGATGCGGTCTTCATCCTTTCGACAATCAAGCGGGGGCCCCCCTCTAGTAGCTCCTAGCTTCCCAGAGGGTGATACTGCACCAGAAATATACCGAAAACAAGCCATCCGAATTGAAGAGCTAGAAAGAGAGAACAAGCGACTGGTGAAGGAAGCTACAGACGTGGAGAAACGTTGGAAAAGAGCAGAAGAAGAATTGGAAGAACTACGAGAGGCAGAGGATGATACTACAACGAAGAGTGGAAATCCATCCACTATCGAAAGGTCGTCAGATGAGTTGGCAAAACTCAAGTCTGAGATCGTAGCACTCCAACGTCAAAACACCCAGTTGCAGACCCAAGCAGCACGAACTACACGTCATGGTTCGTCCCCTTCCATGTCAACAATCCCTCCGGCAGACCTGCAAGCCAGTCTAGCATCCAAATCCTCTACCATTGAATCTATGGAAATTGAAATATCCAATCTCCGAGCACATATCGAACGCTTGACATCAGGCAGCTCGGAAAAAGAGCAAGTGGCAGCTCTTGAGGAGAAGCTAGAACGTAGCGAACGCTCCGCGGCAACGGCGCAGCGAGAGTTAAGTGATCTAAAGAAGAACCTTGAACACACGACTGCAAGTGCCGTGAAGGAAGGAAGTGAGCGCATCTCAGCCGAAACCAAGCTTCGTACCCTCGCCCGCGAGGCAGGAGAAGCGAAATCGCAGAACGAGGAGCTGCGGAAAAAGGTCGACGCATTAGAGAAGAAAGTGGCGGCTTTAACAACACTTCACAAAGAGCACGATACACGATCTCAGGCTCAGAAACGCGATCGTGAGAAGGCGGAAAAAGAGTCATCGGACCTACGCTCGAGACTGGCGGGTTTCGAAAATGAAAACCTAAGGTTAAGGGAGGAGAGGGAGAGACTACGCAAGAGGGATGCGCAGGGTGTTGACGACGAAGGCGTTGATGAACTCGAGAACGAAGAACGCCAGCGCCTCGAGAAGAAAGTCCGAGACCTGGAGGGAGAAGTTCATGAGCTTCGCCGAGGCGTCTGGCGCGAACGGCGGGGCGACATCGAGGGCGAAGAATCGTCGGGTCTTGGTTCACCCAATGCACGCTTCATGGACGTTGATTTAGGCAGCTTGTCTCCCAGCCGAAGACGTAGTGGGGGTGGCCCAGCAAAAGGTTTAGGAGACTTTATTACTAGTGGTATCAATGCTATTACAGGTGCTGCTACTAACGTGAATGCCCCGGATTCTGCCTTGCTAGAAGATGACGAGCTTATGGATTTTGACGAAGAAGCATTCAGGGTTGCCCAGGAGGAAGAGGCTAGGAAGAGAATCGAGAGAATCAAGGAAGTGAAACGAGGTTTAAAGAATTGGGAAGGGTGGCGGTTGGATTTGGTGGAGAGTCGGAGGGGCGGCGGCGAAGGTCTGGGGGAGATCTTTGAAATTTAAGTATGGGTAGCATTGTTTGGGTGTACGATAGAGCTCTTTGGGCGGTTGGAAGTCTATAGTAGAATAAGTTAGTTTACCAATTTTGTGCCTTGTAACATGAAATCTTTCGGATTCGCGCCTTTCTCAAGTATAGCTTTTAAATCACGCCCTTTCATTTACGACAATAGAAAGTGCGCATCTCTCTCTCTCTCTCTCTATATATATAAGTTTGGCCTATATATCTTTATCTTAACCTTCTACACCTATTCCATTTGTAAATTACATATATTAGCTATTCCTTCTGGGGTTCTAACGTGTAATGGTTTAACCAGAAAGAGCTCACTTAGAAAAAAACCCACAATAGAGAATCATGCCAGCGTGGAACATTCTACATGTGTTCCGGGATCACTTTATATAGCATTGGTAGTTTAATGAAGTTCATGAAGATGAAATTTGGAAAAGAAGAATGGTGTTTGGGCGTATTATAACAGGTAGTAGAATATTCTAGAATTCTCAACAAAGCAGTTAAAAGGAAACAGAGAGAAAGAAATTGCAATCTATGTGTACTATGAACCTTACACTCTGATGGTGTTTACTATTTATAGTCACAGAGCAACAATCTAGCTAGATATATCGCGACGTTCTGTAGCCCTTAGCTAAATAGATGTAACCCCTAAGAGTCTGACGACGCGGAAGGCTTGTTGAGTAATTGGTAGAGGGAGGGGCCTCTGTCTATACTTACCTTACTGGAACTTCCTGACTCTTAGATGGCACTCTTGCTTTACCTAAAGACCACATAGGATGTACCAGTTAGTTACCAGGTCACTATAATATCAGAAGCTAAGCGACATTTCTTAAAAGATGAGTTACAAAAAGAGAGCCTGAAAATTCTACGAGTAACATACCCCCTACATATCAGATTTTAATTCTACCAATCACCAAAAATACCATTTTACTCCTTCGATCTTTTATCACCGAGACTGTAGTGCTAATTAAGACTTCTTTCTCTAACGAAAACTCATCTTTAAAATTAAATTATAATTGCTCGTTAATAACATTACAAATTCTAATTGATATAACTCTCAAAATGACATATTGCTTTGTTTCCAGTACTTCAAAATTCAATTCTTCCTCATCTCCATCATTCTATTTCTGGAGTGTTATGTTGTTTCTCGTATTTTTGTACTTTTGCTTTCAACAAGCTTCAAAAACACTTTAAAACCATGAATTTCTAAGAGAAAAAGGCCGTGTTAGAAAGAGAGTTTCTTATATTTTTGAACTAAGTTGAGAATGTCAAGTTGAAGTATCAATTTAGCCTAGAGTTTATGCAAAGCAGGCATCTTCAGTAGGATGACAGTAATCGGGATACTCGAGATTATTGTCAAAATGACGACAATTAGTACCAATGTATGTTTAAAACCAAGAGGAGCAACAAAAGAGGGTAGCACAATGCTCTCCGCCATGATATTAGTTGCTTCACCAGCCAATGATATTCTTTTGGGGTATTTCGTTACATTAAAGTTCACATCAACTCCTTGATCCTATAAGCTTTAATAGCCGTCCCACTCCAGATCATAATCTGCTCTGCCTGGCCTAAGCTTGCTAAGTCGCAGAACCTTTGCACTAAATCTCTCCACTTTGTCCAAGCATCTTTGACCCCAACAGTACAGACAGGCCAGTCTGATCCAAACATGATTCTGAAAGGGCCGAAAGTTGCTAGGATCACTACCAGGTAAGGCTGGAGAGCCAGAAATATTTCACTTACAGGTGCCGCTTTCAGGAACTCTGGCATTTCTGAGAAACATCCACTCAATTTTATGAATGTCTTGGTGCATTTGCTGAGTCTGAACATTGCATTCCTCCAAGCGATAAAACTGGGGTCTGTCTGGTTGTACACAGAAAGGTCGGGCTTGCAGAGGTGATCTGAAGGCGAGTTAGACACTGTAGGGTCAAATAGGCAAACTTAAACCCACTGATTATAAACGTCACCTTGGCCTCTTCAGCTACGCCTTCATGTGCCTTCTCAATCATCTGTGCAGCCTCTTCTAATTGCCATTTCCCTCCAGTGTGTTGATCGACTCCCACGTCAAAGACATATCCATTTTTCCCCAGCCACTTTAAACTTCCGATAAACTTGTCTGTTAACGATGTTCCTTTTGGTTTGTCCTGCAGAAGATATCGAAACCCCCTGATCTTTGGAAAAGAACCCTCGGCATGCTTCTTTACCTCCTCCACATACCTTGCCAGGACTTCCTCCCCACTCGGTAGCGGAGCCCAAGGTATGATTGCAAGACATAGCTTCTTATGTTCCTCGCTGTGCCCTTCTCCATCCCGCGGGGTCCCCAGTGCTATTCTCTTCAGCCAGTCCACTTCCTTCAGTGGCATCTGCCAGCCCGAACCGTCTTTCTCGCCGAGCTCAAGATCATTCTTACGGTCTGTCTCCAAGAAGATGAAGCCCTCAAGCGCGGACGAAGAGCTCGTTGCTGCAGTATACTCGTCCACCGAGTGCTGCTTGTGGAGAGGATCCGAAGGGTTGCACCATGCAAGCGTCTCCAACTCGGATTCGGGGAAGAGATGGATGTGGGAGTCGATAATTGGATACGCTCGGGAGTCTTCTGCCATGGCGATGGAGACGTGTGAATTGGAGACAGTGTTTGGTGGAGGGAGAGAGAGTAGGTGGGTTTGTATAAAATTCGATGAGATTAAAAGAGTTGTCTAGGGAAAGCAAAACAGTAAAGTAGAGGTGCTCAGTCCAAGATCTCAGCCCATCCTCCCTCCAGCCTGTTATGCCCAATGCCCAACCCCACTTACATCTTAGGTACATTCAACTTCGAAATTCCCCTCGGCCATGGAATCTCTCGGAGAAATACATTCCCGAGCACCGACTATCGTTTAGGTTATTTACTTGATAGCGAGATTCTTCGATTCTGGATCTCGAGATCGCTTTCGATATACTGGAGCATTTCAATCCTAATATTCCACGGAGAGACGCATCACTTAAAGTTCCCTCACGATGCCAGAAATCTACGACCGCACCGGCATCGAATATTTCGCCATCCCCTCGTTCACCTTCTCTAGTGGGATCACCCTCGATATCAAAATCGCCTACAGGTCCTTCAATCCCACCTCCCCAAAGACCGTCTTGATCCCAACCTGCTATGGCGGTCGTATAAACGATTCCCTAAACTTCACCTCCGGGTCCCTCTCCTCCTACCATGTCATCGTTGTCGCCATGCTGTCCAACGGCGAAAGCACATCCCCATCCAACAACCCCTTCTTCCCTCCCAATTACACTCTCCGCTATCAAGACTGTGTAAACGCGCAATATCTCCTTGTCACCCAGCACCTCAAGCTCAAAAGCCTCGATGCCGTGATTGGTTTCTCGATGGGAGCCCAACAAGCTTATTACTGGGCCGCTATGCATGGCTCCGGTTCGGATCCATTTGTAAAGAATGTAATAGTCATTTGCGGTAGTGCAAAAACTTCTGGCCACAACTACGCGTTCCTCGAAGGTCCCATTTCAGCCCTCTCCACAAGCCACGACTATGCAAATGGTGCGTACAGAAGATCAGGCGTAAAACCAACTCAAGGACTCAGGGCTTTTGGAAGGGCATACGCGGCTTGGTTGACAAGCCCGGAGTGGTTTCGTCAAGGACTATGGAGGGAATTTGGGGCAAAGAGTCTGAAAGAATGGTTATACCCTCCTGAAGCTCCATTCGAGACTTGGGACGCAGAGGACCTTCTTGTAGGGGGGAGGATGTGGCAGGCTGGAGACATAGGTTCTATCGCTGGGGATGGCGATTATATAAAAGCCCTCCAAGTCATCACGGCAAGAGTGTTGGTAATGCCTAGCCTGACAGACCAGTACTTTTATTATAGAGATAGTGAGCGCGAGGTCAAGTACCTGGAGAACGGGATATATGATCCCATTCCAACAATTTGGGGTCACATTGGCGGGGGAGGTGCAAACGCCATTGACACCAAATGGATGGACGCTCATATTTCTAAGTTTTTACAAGATAGTTAATCAGTAATACTTTGATAACTATGAAATATCTATGAACACAATTTATTCATCTAACGCTGTCCCTCGTCCATCTCCGAGAGATCTATGATCCCGAATCTATCGGCGTCTTCTCTCTTGCTATGAAGTTTACACCATGGGCCCTTCAAGTCCAAGGGTGCGTTTTGAGGGTATTTTTAAACGCCTTAATCAAATGCTATGACCTGCTATACCGAGGACACGCGGTGATGGGCTGGACCAACCAGAGCCATAATCCCATTTCAACCTCCAAAAAACCGAGTGGCGACAAGGGAAAAACAAGACGAAAGTTGCTCGTTGTACTGAGCTTTAATCGAGAGGTGTCAAACTCCCTCGACTGGAAGGTTCGCTGAGTTCTAGAATGGGGGACCCAGCAGGGAGGTTTTTGGCACCGTCGAGAGCCAGTTTCTTCCCTAGCATACCACTCAATGCAAGTTGACCGCCAACACCTTTCATCTTTTTCTCGAACTCGTGCTTCATTCCATACTTCACCGCATCCAGCACGGTATCGACTGTGATTTTGGGCGTGTATGCCGGTACAGTTCCCTCTTGATAGACACCCGTCTTGACCAAGATCGAAAACCACTCATTCTTCGACTTCTCGTTGAACTGATTCGTTCCTCTAATATCGCTCTCGGGGGTATCGCCGACGAAGTAGACCGTCTCCGGGGGTCGGTTGATGTGGTGCTCGTCTTTGCGCCATTGTTGGAGCAAGCGAGTTGCGAACTCAAAGGTTCCGATCTGTGGCTTTCCGAATGCGATGGTATCGAGTTCTTTTCCCTTGGTCAAGTCCTTAAACAACGTCTCGACCGTCTTTCTCAGTGCACCCATGCCCAGACGGACATTATCATGTGCCGCAGACCACACGATGTCGTTGTGGGAGAAGTAGATAGGTGGTCCCTCGTCGAATGTTTCGGAGAGGGTGCCGATGTAGCCGTCTTTGGACATGGCTAGGTCAAGCATGATTTGGATATCTCCAGCCCAGTCACGGCTGTCGGCGAAAACACTATCGGGGTCAGTCTTTTCTAAGCGCAAGCGATGCTTCGCAGGACACTTACAAGATGGCCTCGATCTTTGCCTTGCTATGGTCTCGCTTTCTCGAGTTTCTCTTCTCTTCCTCTGTTAATTTACGGAACGGTGTCGTGTGCTCATTGTCTTTGATGATATCTCCAGGGGTGATGACGTCTCGGAACCCATATCCCTCTGCCACCTGCCGACACTTTTCTCCTTCACCACCGATCACCAAGACGGTGTTGTACTTCTCAACCATTTCTCTCATGGGAGTGTGACCTAAACGGAAGGTGAGAAAAGTTCTATACAGAGAAATTATTGCCCTAGGAGTTACTCACCACAGATGAATTGGCCCGGAGATATCTCTATATCAAGTTGTCGGGAGAGATCGATGCAGCGCTCTGCCTCCGTCTTCCCACCACCATTAGTGAGAAAGATATATGGCCTAGATAAATTAACAAGCGCAGAATTTTTGATTTATCAACTCTACTTACACCCGCATGCCATATTCGTTTTCACCATTTAAATACTTCATGGTTTCAATTGCTTCTGGGATCGGTCTCCCACCTCTAACAAGGACGCCATCGATATCAAATGCAAATGCAAATGAGTCTGCGGAGGGCATATCCGCCGGTGTAATGGGGGACGCTGGAGTCCCGGGGCTGCTCGATGTTGGAGATGCCAGTGCCTCCTCCTCGAGGTTCAGAGCATCCAGCTCTTTTCTTGCGTTCTCCATGGAGGCTGCGAAGCTACCCTGATGCGACTGACTTCTCTGGTGCATCATCCTCTCCGGGACAACGACAACAGGGCCTCCTGTTTGAATTTCCTTTTCTGTTGCTGTCATCGAGGAAAGTCGTCTGAGGGTCGGTCTGCCCTTCGGCGCGGAAAGGAAGCTCGAGGGATCCATGGTAGCGGTTATAAGGGCTTATTTTGAAGGATTCGGACTAGTATCGTGTAGACCTGCCCAACAACCAGTGGAGATAGTGGGTTTGGTGATGCAACGGGGCTATTCGGTGAAGAGTCTCAAAGGATATGCTAGAACTAGCTTTGATTGTCAAAGAGAAGTGCTCGGAGAATGCGAGAACAGCAAACGTGGTCATATATGAGTCTCCAGAAGCCTTACTTGGCTGTTTCTGGGACGTGCGTTCCACTATTATCTCAGCGACCGATTGTTGACGATCGACAGTGCTGGGGAGGGAATAGCGGTGTGTTTGACGGATAACGATTGTCAGGAACTAGAGGTTCGCTGGGGGGGGGTTGTTCTTCGTTCGTAGACAGAACTAAGGGCCACTATTAAGTGGCCAAACCCACTTTAACGAAAACGCCCCTCGCACACATTTGAATTGGAAGCGTCAATCGAATACAAAGGACAGATCTGCAACGAGACTTCATGCGGGTTGGAGGCTCTTGCATAGATAAGAAGCACGTTGGCGGCAATCTCTGCAAGAAGGGACTCCATCTAGGGTTCTACGAGCTGATAGATCTTCCCGCTTACTACAGGCGGGGAAAGATTCACATGAGAATCTAACACTTCAGCACTTTTCCCCTACAGAAATGACGCCGTATTGCAGGAAGATTATGGAATACGAGTACACCGAGAAACCAAGGGTTTTCCCCAAGCCAAGAGCCTATGAAGATGGAGGGAGAGAGAGAGCGAGCGAGAGCGCGAGAGAGAGACAGAGAACGAGAGGTGTAGCTTCCGCCCTTCAGATGAAACCTAGCCACTTGATCTGTCTTACGCAACTTTCCGGCACCGAGCGAGTGCAATAGGCTTCGGTTGTGGTTTTAACGGTCGAGGTCAAAGTCGCCATCCGGGTCTTGAGAGTCATGTAAGGGAACGATGGTCGTTGTTGAAGATTCGGAGCGTCGAAAATCGGCCGAGCGTGATGGCGTCAGAACCGGGCGATTGGCAGGGATCCGATTTTTCCGGTCGGGAAAGGCTGAGCCTATTATTAAAGAGGTGAAGGCTTTTCACATGCCGCAGGACTTCAACCCCCACGTCATTGAGGGCGGAAATGCAAAATGAAAGTTGAACGGGCTGAGGAGAGCAGGAGAAACCTTGCAATTGAGATATGATATGTAACCCTATCAGCTGAGAAGTTGAGATCAGCTCTAATACCGTTCGATGGAATCACAATGTGCTCTGGTACTTCCCACTCGGTATACGACAAGTCCTCGGTCGGTCCAAGGCCACCCCACCAACCCCACCAGGCAAGACGTTACATCCTGTACATTCTTCTGCGTACATACTTTGTACGAAACGTACCTTTCGTACTTGCGGACTCCCTACTCGGTAAACCTTACACATACCAGCTCCGGTATGTCCCAAGGTGCTTTCGTACTCCTTTCGTACATACGTCATGAAACTAAATCGAGCGAGTGGAGCTTTTGTTAGTTCGCCTCTCGTTCGAAAGCTTGGCATGCGAAACCACTTAGCTCTATCCACTTTCTCACCGAGTTTGTTTTTGTTGATGTGAACCCAGCGCTGTACTGTGGTATCCACCCCCATCCTCGATCGAACCATGGCATTCTTCTTCTGTCGGTGGTCAAAAGCCAACAAGAAATCAGGAGATGTTTGAGAGAGAGAAGCGTGAAAGACGGTCCCAAGGGGGTCCCGGCGACAGCAATTGCTGAAATCTCTTTCTTTTGATATACATGTAGGTACCCGGATGTGTCTCACCACCACATACGATGATTTAGGCTTCATCCTACCCACGGAAAGTGGCGTGCGCTATCTCTCTATTGATCGAAGAGCTCCGGCAGGAATGGATTTAAGCCGAGAGAGTGATGCAATCAATGGTTTGATTTGTCGGTGCAGTACAAACTCGATAGAAGCATGTATCCTCAACATAAACATATGTGTTCCGTATTTCGAATTTGCGGTTTTAGAGGTGGGTTGTCAACGACGTGCTTCGCTCTCACATCCGTACCAGTCCAGTCCCAACCCGTCACCTTATTTAAAATATAATGCTTTTAACTAAGGAACGAAGGGTGAAACTTGACCTCCGAGGGACACAAAATCCCAACCAAAGATACACCCTTGTTTCTTTCTAATAACATTGAAAACCTTGGCCAAAGTCATGTGATTATATTTAGCTACGAGCTCGCGTAGTCAGCTAGAAATATCAGTAGAGTGGTAGGTGAAATGAAGCTGAAGGAGGGAAAGAGAATATAATAATTAGGAGGTATAGAGTAGAGATTAAGAGAATAGTCACAGTGGGTGGTACAGTGGAAGGGAATGCGTGGTTGCGGGAGCTAGGACTTGTGTAACTAAGGAATTTAACAGCTATGAGTAGTAAGTTAAAGGCTTGCACGGGCGAAGCTCTATGGTACTATTTAAAACTCTATATTATAACGAATCTTTCCGTTATTCCCCAGAACCCCCGGTGCCCTTTCACTATTGTTGATAAAGAAAGCACGATGAGCTTCGTAACCATGTGATCCTCTTCACGTGCTTGTGCTGCTAATCCTGTCCCGCTAAAAATAGGCCATACCGAGCAGCAGGGGATCGAGATAGTCAACTCCCCTCCCTCCTCTTAACGCCCAACTAGACATGCACAAACATCACATTTTGCTCGGCTGCATCTATCTGTCCGTACTCCACCACCCAGCTGTGGATGTTTACAACGCCTTCTCGACGACTTCACATTTCAATTCCGTCATAATCGCCTGTTGTGTTCACTACAACTATGTGAACCCTTTAGGGGGAGGGTTTGTAAAAATACATCTGCAGCCAGTCAGCTTTAGGCGTCCACATGCTATGTTGACCTTTTGCTAGAGCTACTACTCTGAGCCTTAGGTGTTTATATGTTATTTACTCGTTCCTCGTTCTACATTCATTCTATGCGGCGTTCAGAGGGAATCCAAGCTTGACTTCCGAGAGTGCAACAGCATCAAGGCTACGTTGGGGACGACGACCCAATGGCAGATTCAAAGCCATCTGCAGTCGTCCTCGAGCAACTCCTCGGGGCGAGCACCAATAGAGGCTCACATCTTCACGCATGTATCCATCGTATTGCACTCGGCTTCCCCCGTTGCGCGTTGCGTTTGTTTAACTTCATCTGGCCTTTGCTTGATGGCTGAGCGATGCAGCATACCCACCTTCCGGCCTACACCCTCCCAGCTTCTTCCATCCAAGTTTTGTTTTCTCTCTCTTCTTTCTCTCTTCCTCGAGGGCCCGATATCACCAAAGATCTCGGGATGGCCATCTTCCCCCGCCATTGGCCGCAAGTTCGCGCATGGGCGTTCACAGAGGCGCCTTAAGCGAGGCGAATGGTGGTGTGCTGCACGCACTCGGTGTCTATGAGTGGTGGTGTCCCGCCAGCATTTAGTCGCCAGCCTCCCAAAGTTGTCTAGCTGCCGTCGTTCACCATGCGTACGCGCCGGGACTTGCAGACACTCTATCAACTGCCCCATCAGCTGCTCCTCCCGATTATCCAATAATTGTAAGCATGCATTTCCCCCTCACCTTGCGCCATGGTTGGTAGACATGGCTGGCGGGCCTTTCCAGCGGCCACTGATAAAGGTAAGCTGGTTTCCCCGTCCTGCTCCCTTTCTCTTCTCCTCAGCAAGCATTCAATCTTCAAGAGCTAGTTTTCTATACCTCCGTCTTTCTTTCTTTCTTACTTTTTGTTTATACCGTACCCTGAGCTGTGCTCATAATACCACCTACACTGTACATTCTAATTCCTGTTTACCAAGTTGCTGGTCAACTTCATAAATTTTTACCTCCAATACACTACACTACCGAATATTCCCAATACTAGCTTTTCTTGCTCGAGCCAACAACATCGCACATTTTTTTGTCAACCAAATCAGGCAGCAACGATGGCGACTGTTCAACTCTCTTTCTCCTTGCGAACATCCTCCGGCGTCAAAACCGTTCACCTTCTCGGATCTTGGGACAATTACGCAGGTCAACTCCCCCTCTCCAAGGACAAAACCTCTTCCAAATCCGGTGCATGGAAAGGCACCTTTAGGTTCCAGGGATCAACGCTCCAGCCTGGACAGCGATACTGGTACTACTATATCATCGATGGCTACCACGTTTCCCACGACCCTGGTCAATCATCCACCACCGAACCGACGACAGGACGCACCCTGAACGTCCTAGATGTTCCATCCGAGAAGTCATCACATAAGTCTTCTTCCAAGACAAGCTCGTCAAAGCACTCATCTTCATCCGACAAGAAGGAGAAGTCGTCCAAACACCACTCCTCCCGAGAAAAGCACAGCTCCTCGTCCTCTCGACGAGAGTCTCGCCGTGACAGTCTCAGTCTTTCAGTCGACATACCAAAGGGTCGCCCGCTCTCCATCTCTCAGATCCAGTCGCCAAAGCCAATTACCCCTCATGCGACCAAGTACATTCTAGAGGCCGACTACAGCGCACCAACAGTCGAAGAGCTAACGTCGCGTTTCAGCGCCGCAACAATCGAGGAGGAATACGCTTACGATCTCTCTAACTCGCCACCGTCATCCGTCGGCTCGTCACTTTCCAGCCGCTCAGACAGCGACTCGCCCAGCTCAGCGAGTTCCCTTAGCGACTACAGCACCCCTGGCTCCACATCATGCACCTGTGAACGCTACGGCATCACACGCCAGGGCAACAGAGTTAAGCTGGACTGCGGTGGCTCTCGCTGTGGCTACAGTGACGATTCGGATTCTTGTTGTTCGTCGTCTCCGTCAGATGGCGAGTACGGGCATCAGAGTTCACGAAGAAATGGATTGGTGGTGCGACGATGATTATGATAAACCTAATTGCATTTTTTTCATCTGGGAGAGAGCAAAAAGAAAGAACGGGGAGGAGAACATATTGACATACTCTCGTTTTACATATGTCAAGACCACTTGCTGTTTTGAAAACTTTTGAACTGCCGTCAAACTGGTTTTAGCGGTATCACAAGAAGCCGAATCCGCGGCGCTGCAACGTGGCCATGGTCAGGGATTGACCGTGGCCTCGCGATTTTGTGTTTGAGATAAGTTTGTGCGAGATTTCCTGGACGGTGGAAGGGGGGTTTCTAGCACATTGGTGAGGGGACGGTACCGCAGAGGGCGGTATGAGATGGATAAACAAGGGAGTTGACGTGCATGGGGCGCGCAAGACTCTGGAAATGCTGGTCCTGATGCTGTCGATATCGGGCTTGCCATGCTGTCTGTCGGTGCGGGAGATCGAATAATATATCCCGTGTCATCGGCAGGTAAAATTAGGGGAGAGATAACGATTGAATCTACTCCTTGTCAAGAGAACTTTTGGCTTCTACCTGTCTGTGACTATCAGTGACTTGTACTTTTGCTTAAAGACTTGCCATGTTACGCGATATTGTCATTTACTATTTAAGGTCGGTATCATCGTCTCGCTCCCGTGTGAGATTGTTAGAATTTAACACCCGCCTCACCGTTGGCGTGATGAAAATTATATTCCCGTTGTAACATAGCAATGCTGCGAGCATAAAGGCATCTCCCTACAGTAGCAAAGGGGCTAGTTTCCTAGTCGTTACGGCTGGGAAATGATCTAGACATCAGATTATTATAAAGATTATTATAAAGATCCAGTTTCTTATATTTCACCTGTAATAAAAATGAAGATGGTAAAGATGAAGTTAGTAATAGAGTCAGTAAAAATAAAGCTAGTAGAAATGATATTTGCAGAAGTAAAGTCAGTAGTAAGATAAAAATATCTCAGTAAAGATTTTTATTTTAATATTTGATAAAAATTCTAAATTCTAGTAAGAATCTAATAACTTATATAAACTTAGATTTCAGGTACATTTAAATAGTCATATAAATTAGATAAACAGTCTCCCCTAGTTATTACATCTACTTTCTTAGTCAAATTTGACTAGTGTAATAGGTGTTTTAACTAGGAAGCTGAACATGATAACTAAAATCTTAAATGCGTTGTCATTATAGTTTTAAAAGAAGAGAAGAGTTCCCCACCCAGCCCTTGGACCACTTTCTTTCCCAGAGCTCTCTTCGCTATGTATGTCGAGGTCAAAGATAGTAGAGTCCTGTAAAAGCCTCCCTCTATCGACCCCGCATCTGCAACATGTGAGGCGAGGGGTAGCTACTGGTGCTAAAACCGGGGTGCTGACTAACCGGTGCTTCCATAGTCCGCGATAAGAAAAGGGCAGGGCCACGGCCACGACTTGAATCCCATTTCTTCACCGCTCAATCGGCGGTCGATTGAAGATATGAATGTGGATGAAGCTCGACTTAAGCTTCGAGGGTTCGAGTTGTGTTTTTGATATGGGGTTGACGGTGAAAACAATCCTCTTCTTCATCCTCTATTGCCATCTCTTCCAGTTGAGCTGTGTGATCCAGTTTCTAAGCGTGCGTGCTCCTCTCTTTCTCTTGCGGCAGCTAGTTTGGCGAGCAAGCCACGTCAAAATGACGTTGCTTCCGTTGCGGGGCTTGACTCGACAAGATTCGAATTATACAGGGGCTATAGCCGGAACTCACACCTATCGCAGCCGGCAGAGGCTGGATGCTGTCCGAAAAGTACCTATCCTACTTCTGACGCTATTCGTTTCTTCCCGTGCCAAGTATTGTCCTCTCTCCTAAAGATATTGGCTGGCTTGTAAATGCTCTCTTCTGGATCAATATACCAGTGGGAATAGTTACAATACTGACAGAGGTAGTCGAGAGTAATTGTATCCGACTCCCTTCCAACCTGTTCTACCAGGCCTATCAAACACTTGGGCACCAGCATACACCGCCTATCGCCTGTTTGCTAAAATGGTTAGAGTAGAGAATCACGAGTACTTGACCGAGGAAGAGAAGCGCCTGAAAGAGGATAGGGAGAGAGAGAAGTACTGGAAAAAATGGGGCCCCTACGTCGCAGAGAGGCAATGGGCAACTGGTAAATGCCCCTAGGACCATGTGCTAGAATATCCTCTGACTATGAATACACAGTCCGCGAGGATTATAGTGCTGATGGCGATGCTTGGAGTCGTAAGTCGTGAAGTCCCGGCGTCTTACTTCCTAATACTGACTTTACGCCGATTTTCCCCATGACCATGCGAGATCAAGAACTTTCAGGTGGGGGGAGGATGGTATTGCTGGAGTTTCAGACACACATGGGCTGCAGAACATTGCATTTGCCTTTTGGAATGAGCAAGAGTGGGTGGCTACAAGCTGCTTGTTGATACTGGCTATGCAGCTAACAATGGCGCAGTGACTTTCTCAAAGAACGACTCTTTGGCCTGTCAAACCCACAAGGCAATCATGGCGAGAGTATTAAGGAAGTACATTTTCACTTGGATAATACTCCTACAGTTTGTCTCTCCAATATATTTTACAAGTGCTTTTTCTCTAATTCTCATACCGCTTGCTAATTATCGGACCCAGCACTCCTACATGAAGCTTCTCTACAAATACCCACAATCGAAATTTCCTTATGAAGATCTCATTAAAGAGAATGCAAGGCGCGGGAAGGAGGATCGGGAATATCAAATACTTGATACTGGGATATTTGACGACGACCGGTACTGGGACATCATCATAGAGATAGCCAAGGAAGCGGATGATCCTGAAGAACTTCTTTTCCGAGTTACTGCGTGGAACCGGGGCCCCGAGCCGGCGCCAATACACATTATCCCTCACGTTTGGTTCAGGAATACATGGGCTTGGGGCCATGAATCTGCGGATAAGAAGCCTGCTCTCCGCCAAGTCAGCGAGTCTGTTGTTCACACTCAGCATTACAAACTAGGCGATCGGTACTTTCAGCTCTCGCCGTCTCCTGGCGTCGGACCCAGTGGTGTGGATGTCCAGCCAGAGTTGATATTTACTGAAAACGATACCAATTTTAAGGCTCTATATGGTGGGAAGAATGGGCAACCGTATGTTAAGGATGCTTTTCATCGCTATATTGTCAACAAGGAGAAGAAAGCTGTTAACCCCGAGAACGTGGGTACCAAGTCTGCTGCTTGGTTTACTTTCAACGAAGGTGGTGGTGTGGCACCAGGGGAGTGTGCTGTTGTTCGATTCAGGCTCTCAAGGAAATATGAGGAATACATGGACGAGGAGATATTTGACAACGTGATAGAGAGGCGGAGAGAGGAGGCGGATGAATTCTACCACCGCATCAGTCCGCTTCCCATGTCTGAAGATCTTCGAAATATCCAAAGACAGGCATTTGCAGGAATGATGTGGACCAAACAATTTTACCATTTCATCTGGGACCAATGGGCGAATGGAGATCCCAGCCAACCTCCTCCCCCGCCCGAACGCAAAGCTCTGAGGAATACTAATTGGAAGCATATGTATCTGGATGACATCCTATCCATGCCAGACTCCTGGGAGTATCCTTTCTTTGCTGCCTGGGACTCGGCATTTCACTGTATACCCCTAGCTATGATTGACCCAGATTTTGCGAAGAAGCAACTGGACTTGTTCACTAGAGAGTGGTACATGCACCCGAATGGGCAAATACCCGCCTACGAGTGGAATTTCGGAGATGTAAATCCGCCCGTTCATGCATGGGCAACATTTCGAACGTTTAAAATCGAGAGGAAGATATATGGTACGCAGGACCTTGATTTTTTAGAAATGTCTTTTCAAAAGTTACTCATTAACTTCACCTGGTGGATAAATCGGAAAGATTTTGATGGCAAGAATGTATTTGAAGGTGGTTTCCTCGGGCTTGACAATATCGGGTTGTTCAACCGCTCTGAACCTTTACCCACTGGGGGGGTGCTCGAGCAAGCCGATAGCACCGGCTGGATGGCGTTTTATTGCTTGTGCATGTTAAACATTTCACTTGAGCTTGCTAAACACCGTCGGATCTACGAAGATATCGCTTCTAAATTTTTCGAACACTTCATGCTCATTAGCGATGCCATGACCTTCAAGGCTGGAGGCAAAGAAGAGTCTTTGTGGAACGAGGAAGATGGCTTCTATTATGATGCGATCTCTTGGGGAGATCCATGGTCGAAGCAACTTCCAATCAGATCCCTTGTTGGCTTGATTCCGCTTTACGCTACTCTGACACTCGAGCCCGAACTTATAAACAAGTTACCCAGTTTTAAGAAGAGAGTCGAATGGTTCATCGAAAACCGACATGACATTGCAGAACGCAACATGGCTAGCATAAGGAAAAGGGGCAAAGACAACCGAATTCTTCTTTCCCTGGTTAGCAAAGATCGCCTAGAAAAGATTTTGAAACGCATGTTAGATGAGAAAGAATTTTTCAGTGATCATGGAATTCGATCCATGTCCAAATATCACGAGAAGCATCCATACTCAATGGATGTCAATGGCCAAGAATTCAAGGTTTCCTATGTCTCTGGTGATTCGGATAGCGGACTTTTCGGAGGAAACAGCAACTGGAGAGGGCCTATTTGGCTTTGCGTCAACTTCTTGCTTGTCGAATCTCTCCAACGGTTTTACATGTTTTACGGGCCGACGTATGAGGTTGAATGCCCAACAGGCTCGGGAGATATGATGCATCTCGGCCGTGTCTCTGAAGAGATACAGCATCGTCTTACACATCTCATGGCCAGAGGAGATGACGGCCGCCGTGCTATCAATGACGGTAATGATATGTTGGACTTCGATCCGTATTGGAAGGACAACCTCTGGTTCTATGAGTTTTTTGATGGTGATTCAGGTCGAGGATTAGGAGCTACACATCAGTGTGGCTGGACCGGGCTAATTGCGAGAATAATCCATGATACCGGGTAAGCTTATAGCATTCCACCTAGAAGGTTAGATAGCATAACTGACATACCAAAGGCTCAATTGTCGACTACCTCAAACGCCGAGGACTCCAGGAACAGGAATGAACCACTACTTCGACGACATCTTCACTCGTCATCCTAGTCAGAAAGAAAGATCTAATGGCAAATCTCCAGCTCGCCATGGTATGCGTCGTTCGTCGACTTCTCGATCTATCGGTGCTAGAAGCGATTTTGAGTCTGAATTCAATGGCGAGGAATACTATGACCACGAACATGAAGATGTGCGGTCGATTGGTAACAGCGCAGTCCCGTTAAGCCCGGGGAGAGAGCAAGAGAGAAGAGAGTACGAGCAACATGAGGCTCATTACGTGTCTGAGCAGCTTGAGAGAGTACGGAGTAACACTTCTGCAAATTATGAGAACAATGGAGATGAGTTTGAGGCACAGCTAGATGGTCAATAAGGCCTCGGAATTTGATAAATAAGGTAGAGTGTTAGAAAATGTAATCGGAAAGAATTTGTTTATATAACTCTAATTTAACATTTATATATAACACTACCTCTTTTTTATAAAACTCTTTTTTGAAAATAATTATTTTTAAAACGTAATTAGTTAAACCTTTTAATGTAATAACACAAGAGGGTAAGGGCACTGAAAGAGGTGTATAAGAGTGTGTATTAGTAGCTAAAGATACCAACTTATAAGTTTATATACGAAGAAGAATAAAGTATAAGAAAGTAGAAGAGAGTAGGGTAGTTATACCTTTTATATACACGATTCGCCTCTCTTCCTAAACCCTTCCGTATCTATTCCTATCTTTGGCTTTAAAATCAATATCACGGGAATGTAATATCGTATGGAATGCGATATCACGTGGAATACGCCCTTGCGTATTGGGCTAAGCTAAGCGATCCCGATCCCGATCGTTACATTACGCATTGGGCCAAGCTAAGCGATCCCGATCTTAATCTTGATCGTTATATTACCCCCCTCCTAAACTGAAGCTTACCCCTAAGCTTGGGTCGTATCTGATTCGTAAGGCTGAAGTTGCTTTTTATTATATTATATAACAATAGTAAAGTTAACAATAGGTCGGGCGTGAAGTGGCTAGGTGTTACAAACGTTATATTACAAAACTAGATCATGTGAGGTATTATAGCCCTGAGGCTTGGCAACCCGGTTACACAGAGAAGCTATGTTACAAAGAAGGTCACGTGATAAGCCACGGGGGTAAGGGCTATCACGTGAACTGGATCCTTTTAGATCCTAGGGCTTTAAGGCTCTAGGAGCCTAGGGAGCTTAGGAGCTATAAGAGCTTTAAGTAGGAAGGTCTTATATAAGCAGCTAGTTTTTCCTTAGTAGAAAAGAGCTTCGTATTTAACTTAATTTAACAATTTAAGCTTTTAGTTTAACTATTAATATTAAAAACACTTAGTAAAGATTTACAGTCGACTTGTTTTACTTATTATACTTTATTAATTCCTATTTAATAATATCTTCGCGCTACACGCTTAATTACCTCTAGTAGATAATAGCTTTATAATACTTTAAATATTATTTTTTAAGTATTAATTAATAAAATAAAAAATAAAGTTAAGTATATATTACTTACTAATGGAATTATATTTATAAGTAGAAAAGAAATTTTAATAGAAGCTAAACTAGTTATATTAAAAGAAGTGCTAAGCTAGTATATTCAATAACTAAAAGCTTAAAATTAAGCTTTTATAAAAGAAATAGTAGTTTTAAAAAAATAAATAAGAATAAATAAGTTTAAAACTATACTTTTAAAAAAGAAACAAAAGTTCTTAAAAATTTAAATAAGAATAAACTTAAGATTTAAATATTAGAACTGTTTAATAATAATATTAAACTTAAAATATTTTTTACTTAATTAAAAACTTATTATTTATTTTACTTAAATAGCTTTCTAATATTATTAAGTAAAGTTTTAAAAGTAAAATAGTTTTTAAAAAGAGTAATATTTAATTAGTTTAAATCTTACCTTTTTAACTACTTAAATAATATATAAAGAATTAAAAACGAGAGATTAATAAGATTTTTAACAATTATACTATTTTTAAAAACTAATTAAAAGAAATATTTAAAGAAGTAAATAAGGTTTAATTAATAAAATAGTAACTAAAAAAGCTTTATTATTTAAAATTAGTAGTAAAGTATATAACCGAATTTAAATAGCTAATTACTAAGTTAAATTAAAATAATAATTATATAATAAAAAACTTTTATATAAGGCTTAAAACGATATAAAAGATAAATTAGTAAAAGAAGATTATTTAGAAAACTTATTTAATTATATTAAAAGAGTTATATATAAACAATTAAATATATAAATAAAAATAAGAAGAGTAACTTTGTAACGATCGTTACAGTTGACGTTTCAAAGGGTGGTCACGAGACTAGGTTAGGTAAGAGTCCGGATCTCCACCGACCCTTGGTTAAACCCTTCGACTATATATATAGCCCACCCCCTCTTAGCTAGTTCTATAGTTTTAGTATTATATTTATTTAACTAACATCCTTATACTAGTATATCTGCGTTGTTATATAATACTAAAACTCCTCTACGTGTGTCTAGAGTATCCGCTGCTGCTACTACTGTTTACTACTATTCCAAATCTGCTGTTACTTAACTAAATTAGAATCGTTAATTCTATTGTTAATACCCTTCTACTACCCCTTTATATTTCTTCTATACGTATTTCTATTGGTATACGAATCGCTTCTATATCTGACCTATACTTTAAAATTAGACTAATACCCTTTAATTTTATACTTACCTATTTGAATCAGTTCTGTCACCCTTGATTTCCTTTCCTTCTTTATTTCTTTAAAAATGGACGCTATATAACAGATATAGGCTCTCTACTAGTAATTTACTACTGAGATAACCTGTGTAAATACAAGAATCGCCGAACTTGAAGCCTCCTAAGACGTATCCGAATCAGCCACACGTCCCCTTCGTCTCAAACGTCGGCTCTCCGACCCCCCAAAATTCGACGGCAGTCAACTACACTACGATACGTGGCTGGCACAGCTACAACTCGTCCTTGCTGTCGACGGCTAAGCAATTAGGGACCCTCAAGCCTAATTCGCCTTTGTTTACCTCTAATTAAAGCTAGCACCGGCTGCTCTATACTTCGAATCCCTGAAACAGGCGAACTTCACTACTATCTACGACTATTATATGATTCTAGACCAGCTAGATTAGTATAATAGGGTAGAAAATAAGGTTTAGTATACTAAAGCTAAGCTTTATAAACTTAACTAAACTAGATTATTTTATAGATTTTTGGTCTCATTTAAGGTTATATTAGATGAAGCTAGCAAATAGAAATGGGATAATAAGAGGAAAATTAACATATTACAGCTGTGTTTATCTAACTATTTAAAGTGTAAGCTTTAAGAATACGACGTATCAGGTACGACTCTTGACAAGTACTTAGAATTTGTTTCTCTTTATAAGAGGTACGCCTCTTAATCAACGTATTTGGGACCTATAATAGCCACCGGTTCAGCACCGGCTCCCCACTGACCCTTATACAACTATAAGTTATCTGATAAAATAGATATTTCCCAAATCGACCCTTATATTAATATCATTGATATAGCGGCCGGTTCCCCGCCTACTCGTACTCGTTCTCACTCCTCTCGGTCCTCTTCGCCTTCAACCGATCGTTCTCACTGTTTCTGATATAGTTTAATTGATTACTACGTTTCCGTCTGCCTGGTACCTTACCGGACCTCCTCTGGTACTCTACCGGAACCGGTCTAAATTCAAATAATTCAGCCTACGCCAAAGCCTAAATTTGCACCGGCTTAAGGCAACTGTATAGTCCCCGCCTCTTCTTCTCATTCTCCCCGGCTATTTCATAACTAGCACCC
Source organism: Ascocoryne sarcoides NRRL 50072 (assembly GCA_000328965.1). Taxonomy (NCBI): domain Eukaryota; kingdom Fungi; phylum Ascomycota; class Leotiomycetes; order Helotiales; family Gelatinodiscaceae; genus Ascocoryne; species Ascocoryne sarcoides. Next base: position 1,556,445 of record KB205944.1, on the reverse strand, counting down.
GTCTACGGCTGTTATAAAGGCTTAACAGAAAGACTTAGAAAGAGAGGTAGAGATTCTAGGGATCGATACAGCGTTAGATACGCTGCTGGATTATAGGTACACAAATGGGATTGAATCAGAGGATAAGGAATAAGGGTACTAGGTAAATAGAAAGCTTAGGGTAAGCTTCGGTTTTCTAAGGGGGTAATGTAACAATTGTTACAGTTGACGTTTCAAAGGGTGGTCACAAGACTAGGTTAAGTAAGAGTCGAATCTTCACCGACCCTTAGTTAAACCCTTCAACTATATATATAGCCTACCCCCTCTTAGCTAGTTCTATAGTTTTAGTATTGTATTCATTTAGCCAACATCCTCGTACCAGTGTATCTGCGTCGTTATAAACTTAATATATTTTAATAAAGTTAAAAGAGATAATAGTTTAATATAAGAAAACTTTAATAAACTAAAGGTATTATATATAAAATATACATAAGTTTAATAAAACTAAATATAATAAGTAGATTTAACCTATTAGTATAAGAAGCACTAGTGCCGGCACTAGTATCACGTGCGCTAACGCACGTGCTGGGACCTTTAAAAAGACCTTTTAGTTTATATATAAAATTTTATTCTCTTTTTATACACTTTTTAAAGTTTTTTAAAGCTATCGCCTGTTTTTATTATACTAGTACTACGCCTCCTCTTACTTATAAGTATATATAATATAAATAACTCTTAACTTTTTATACTAGTATTTAATAAGAGATATATACTAGTAATTAAAATAAGTATTCATTAATAAAAAGTAGAATAGCTTAAATATAACTTTAAAAAAAGTAAAGAAAAGTAATAAAATTAGTTAAAGAATAAGTTAAATTTAAAAGACCTAAAAAGGCGAATAAATAAATAGATATAAAGTTAAAAAGTTAATAAATAAAAAAGAGAATTAAAATTGAATTATAATATAAAAGAAAAGTAAAATAGATTAGTAGTAATATTAAAAAACAAAAGTAAGTATAAATTAAATAAAAGAAAACATAGAAATTATATAAGAAAAAAAAAATAATAAGCTTAAAAACTTAAATATTAAAAAAAGAAAAACTAGTACTAAGTTAAAAAGAAAAGAATAATTATAATAAAAGAAGGTTTTAATAATAAGAGTTTTATAAAAAGTTTAATACTAATTACTACTAACTAGACTGGCCAACGGTCCGGTCCGAAGCGGACCGTGGGATTTTTTGGGGACCGTTTAAAAGACCGGACCGTTTAGAATTTTTTTGGGGACCGTTTTTAGGACTAGACTGTTTGAGACCGGACCGTATACCGTCCGGTTTCAAATATATATTTTTGGGGACCGTTTTTAAGACTAGACTATATATAGTTTAGTTCTAAACGGTCCGGTCTCAAATATATATTTTTGGAGACTGTTTTTAGGACCGGACCGTTTAAGACCGGACTATATACCGTCCGGTCTAGTTTAAACTGTATTATATATATATAAATTTATATCTTAGCGTTTTTTTATTATAATAAAAATTAGACCTTTTTCTGTTATTATAAAGTGTTACTATAATTTTTTAATATTTTCAAGTATTAATTACTATATAAGTTTTATATAGATTATAATTATAAATTATATTACTACAGTTTTATAATCTTATAGTCTTTTAGAAATATTTAGGACCGAATAATATATAGTCTAGTCTTAAATATTTTTGGGGACTGTTTTATAGTCCGGTCTAAAAAATCGAGACTAGACTATATATTATTCGGTCTCAAATATTTTGGGGACCGTTTCACAGTCTGGTCTAAAAAATCGAGACCGGACCGTATATTATTCAGTCCCAAATATTTTTGGAGACTGTTTCACAGTCCGGTCTAAAAAATCGAGACCGGACCGCTTATATAAGCGCAACGGTCCGGTCCGGCCAGTCTACTACTAACAAAAATAAAAGAATAAAGTAAAAAATAAAAAAAAGAGTAATAAAAGTATTTAAATTAAAAGTATTAAAATATAATTTTTTAAAAAAGCTTAGTTTAATAATACTTTTAATTTTAATTATTAAAACGTAAATATTATAAATACTTACTTAAAAAAGACTTTTTATAATATTAGTATTTAAGTTTAATAGTAATAAAAAGCTTTAAAATACTTTATTACTATTATATAATAGTTCTTATTTAAAGTTTCTATTTATTTTAGCTAATACTTTATAACTATTAACAATAGTATTTAATAACTAATAAATAAGAAAGCTAATAATAACATTTATTATATAAAACTATTAGACCGCTAGCTATACTTATATAAGTAATAAAATAGAAGAAGTATTTTAAAAGTTTATAGTTAATTATATACCTCTTTTTTAAGAGTTTAGTATTAGTTATATATAAACACTTAATAATATAATACTTAAGTAATTTATAATAAAAGAGGCTATATTATTACTTAACTTTTTAAAAGTATTTCATTTTAAAAAAAAATATTATTAACTTTATAAAATATATAAAAGAGTTATTTTAAAATTATAAAATAGTTAATAAAACTAAAATAAAATAAGTAATTAAATATTATAAAATAATAATTAAATAGTTTATTACTAATATATTAGAATATATTAATAAAGAGTTTAGTTTTAAATAAAAGATTTAAAGCTAATATTACTAGTTATATGTACTAGTAATATAATAAGCTAAGTTATAATAAAAAGAGAAGTGAATAAGTTAATAAATAAAATAAACTGTTTTAAAATTAGTATTTTATAAAACTAATAGAGTTATATATATAGAAGTAGATTTTTTAAACTTAATAAAAGAAATAAGAGTATATATAAGAGGTACTAGCCTTTTTATATTAGATAATAATAATAGCTTTTTTAAGTTGTAGTTAATATATTTTAAACTTAACTTAAATATAAGTATAGTTTAAAATAAAAAATAAAAAGTAAATATAATTAGTATTATTTAAGTAATAAAGTAAATAAAAAGTATAGCTGAAAAGGGGTTAATATAGTTATATATAAGAGTAAAAATTATAATAGTTAAAGTAATTAATTATATTAAAAAGTATAATAATAAGTATGATAATAAGTATAAAAATAACTATTTATATATAACAAATTTATACTTTTACTATTAGAAACTTAACTATATTATTTAAAATTATTAAAGCTTTAGAAAAGATATAATAAATAGTATTTACTATTAAATTATAAGTAAAAAGCTAATTATAAAAGTATAAAAGTATAAAAGTAAATACTTCTTTTTCTATATAAATTATTTATAATAAAAGTAATTATAAAATATAATATATAAAAACTATAAAATAGTATTAGATATAAAAGTAGCTAATAGTATAAACTACTAGAATTTATATAAAAAAGCTTAAGAAGGCTTTATACTTAGCTTATATATATAAGTAACTATTTAATAAAGCTTATCTAAAAAGGTATTAAATATAAACTAGCTAATATAGCTTTTAAAAGTAAAAAGTAAAAATGAAAAGGTAAAACTAATAAAAAGAAGAAAACCAAATCTAATAAAAGTATAAGTAATAAATACTAGTAATAACTATTTTAGTTTTAAAAATAAAACTTTTAATTTAAATATAATATAAACAAACTAAGTTATTATTAAAAAAGATAAAACTATTTAATAAAAGAACTTTATAAAAGTTATAAAAAATTAAAAGAAAAAGGAGTAGTATTTTATATTATTAAAAGCTTTATATATATAAAAAGAAAAAAGATAAATCTATAAAAAATAAAAAATAAAAGAAGTTATAAAAATAAAAGAAGTTATAAAATAAAAGAAGTTATAAAATAAAAGAAGTTATAAAATAAAAGAAGTTATAAAAATAAAAGAAGTTATAAAAATAAAAGAAGTATATAAAAAGTATAGTTATAAACTATAAAAAATAAAAAGTATAAAATAGTTAAAAATTATTTAAAAATAAAAATTAATATTAGAACTATTATTAAAAGAATTTTAAATATAAAAATTAAAATAATTTAAGCAAATTAGTTAAAGTTTTTAATAAAGTTAAAACTAAACTTTTTAAAAAGAGAAGTAAATATAATTAATATAAAAAATAAATAAGTAAAAATAATAAATTAAATTAGAGCTATTTTATTATTTAAGTTAGTTTTAAAATCTAAAGTAAAGCTATTTAAGTAATTAAAGTATTAAAGCTAAAAGGGTAGCCATTTTTTAAGCTAAGTAAGAGAAATAAAACAGTAGCGCTTATAATAGTACTACTAGTAACAGATAGCTTAATAAAAGTACAGTTATATTAAATATACTAATATAAAATACTAGTTTTAATAGCTATTAAACGTTTTACTAGTAAAGCTTATATACATATTATATAAGAGTATGGCTAAGAAGGTTTAACTTATTAATAAGAGTTCTTTAAATAATATAGTATTAAATAGTAATATTAAATAAAAAGAGAAAACAGTTAAGAAAAGTAAAAAAAACTATTAGTTTAAAAAGTATAATAGTTAATTTAAACTAAAAATTTTAAGTATTAATAGAAAAGTATAATTAATAAAAGAGTATAAGTGTAATTTAATAGTAAAAGTGAATTTAATTGAGTAAAAGAAAACTATACTACTAGAAATATTATATTATTAAAAAGTAGCGTTAGCTTTTAACTTTAGTTATTATAATAAAATTAAACTAGAGGTTACTCTTTTTTAAACGATTTAAATAATTAAATATAATAAAAACTAGGTTTTATTGTATTAAAAGTGCTACATTAAATTATTATTAAAATGATTTATAAAAGTATTAAAAGAGAAATATTAAAATTTAAGTTTAAATTATATTAAAACTTTTAGTTTCTAATAAAAAAAAGAAAAGTAAATATATATATACTAATTAATATAGTAATAAAAATGAATAATATAACTATTTAAAACGTAAACTTATTACTTTTAATTAATAAGTTTTTTAAAGCTTTTATAAAATGTCAAACGGGACGGTCTAAGGTGCGGAATCTAATGTAGTAGATAGCTTGATTGATGAGTGGTCTAAGAGTGGTAAAAAAGCTAAGGGAAAGAAAGAGGGAGTGTTGAGGCTAGTCCTCAACCCCCTAGTGAATCACTTAGTGTGAGTCAACCACTCACATGATCCAAGTCACATGACAGGTGTCGGATTCCATCCAACATAAAATATAAAGTTCTTTTATTAATAAACCTTTTTTAAAATATAATTAAGTAAAATTAAACGAAGAGTTAAAAGATATAATAGTATTTATAATATTATTAAAGCTTATAAAACAGATAATACTTCTTATCAATATAATAAAGTTAATTATTTAGTTTTATTATATTATTAACTAAATTTTAAAAAAGTATATTTTTTAAAAAGTAATACTCTTTTTAAATAATATAAGAGTAAAAGAGCTTATAATAATAGATAGTAACATAGAAGTAATCTCAAGTGTTTACTAGTAGTTTTTTAGAATATATATACTAGATTATTAGCTATAGCTAATTTCTTTTATAATATTATATATTCAAACTTTATTAATCTATTAGTAATTATATATATAAAGTTATACTTTACTTTTATAACTAGTTTCTTTAATATATTAAAATATTTATAATAGTTAAATATAATATTAGCTAACTTAAAAAAAGTAAGTTATATAATAAGCTTAAAATTTTAGGTTTATATAAAAGAGGTTAATATCGTCGGTTATATATATAATAATGAAAGCTATAAATTTAATAAGGTTAAAATACTTAAAATACTTGACTAAAACTTATATAAAAATATTATAAATATAAGAGCGTTTTTAAGTATTTATATTTACTTTTAAATATAAATTTTAAAGTTTAATTAAGTAATTAAGCTTATTTACTACCTATTTAAAAAGAGAGCGGAATTCTAATAGAGATGTAATTAGTAAAAGACTATAAATTACTTAAAATAGCTTTTATAATAGTACTAGTCTTAGTCAAACTTAATTATAAAAAAAGAGTAAAAGGGATTATATTAGTAATAAATATAAGCTTTTTTAATTAAAAAGTAGTATTAATATGGTTAAACGAGAATAGGCGCTAGTACTTATATAAATATAAGAGTAGAACTTAAACGCTAGTAAAAATAAAATTTAATATTATTAAAAGAGAATATAAAAGTATATTAAAAGTATTAAAAAAGGTTAAGTTTTAATTATATAAAATATATTTTATTTTAAAAACAAATACTAATTATAGAATTATATTATTAAACTATAATATAACTAATCTATTAGATATACTAGTTATAAAATAGTTAATATAAATATAGCTCTTTAACTTTAACATTTATTGTATTTTAAAAAGAAATATATTATTATAAATAAACTATTATAAAAGTGTATTTAATTAAATAATATTAAAGAAAGTATAAATATTAATAATTATATTATAAATGAATTAAATAACTTAATAATATAACTTATTAAATCTTAGTTTTAAACTAGTACTAATATAAAATTAAAAGAGAAAAAGAAAAAAGTAATAATATTAAAAAAGTTTTAAACTAATAAGTTTTAACAAATTATAAAGTAGCTAATAATGTTATAATAATTAAAAGATGTGTTTTTAAAAACCTATTTTTAATTTAAATAGAAATATATAAAATATATAATAAAATATAAAAAGCTTTAATAATAATAAACTAAAAATTAACTTTAAAAGTTAATTATAAATAACTTTATAAAATAAAAGTATATTTTAAAAGAACTTTATAATAAGTTAAAATATAAAATATAAAGAGGAACTTATAAAAAGATTATATTTTAATACTTTTAATATAAAATATTTATTGTCAAATGGGACGGTCGAAGGTGCGGGATCTAAGGTGGTAGCTTGATTGATTGAGTATGTAAGAGTGGTAGAAAGCTAAGGGAAAAAAAGAGGGGTGTTGAGGCTAGTCCTCAACCCCCTAGTGAATCACTTAGTATGAGTCAACCAGTCACATGATCCAAGTCACATGACAGGTGTCGGATTCCATCCAACATTTATTATTTATAAAAAGTATTATTTATCTTATTTAAAATATTAGTTTAAAACAAAGTTTTAAAACTAAAAGTGTTTTATATTACTTATTTATTTTATGTATAATAAAAAGTTAAAATAAATATTATTTATATATTTTTAAAATAAAGTAAAAATAATAATAATAGTTAAAAATAATTTATTAAAATAGTTAAAAAGTAAAATATTATTAATATTATTATTAAAACTAATTATATAGTTTATTTAAAACAAATTAGTATATAAGTATAAGTTATTTAACTAGTTAATTATAAATGGGAAGTTAGAAAATAAGAAACTAGTAAACGAGTTTATAACTTTATATAAAATAAAAAAGATTAGTATTTTTATATATAATATAAAAACTAATAGAATAATAAAGTAAACACCAGTGGTTACGCTAATTGACGCGCCACCTAAAATTAGCCGATAGTGTAAATACTCAAATTAAGATTATAATAACATATTCTACAGTAATTATAACAACTTCTACACGTGCTAGGTATTATCTTAGTATACTAAAACGATCAGAAAAGTGTTACGAAGCTTTAACAAATACGCGGACTCGTTTTTTTGACGTAATTGATTGTAGTAGCTATCGAAAGTTAAAACGGTGTCTATATATAGAGTACACCCCTTCCTAAAAAACAGGTCTTTGATAGAAGTAAGAACGTACTAATTTAGGCTCTCCAATATATTATAGAACTCGTCTGTAAGCCTATAAACCTTTAGAACATTCTACGATTACAATTCAAGAAGTTACACAGATGTTAGTTAATCTATTACAAAATCTAAAGTATATGTAATTATATAAGGCTTAACTTACTTTTTATAATATTAGTGTTAAAAAACGAGCTATTTAAATAGCTTTAAAAAAGTATATATATAAAAGACAGAAATATAAAATAGCTTATATTTAAAAAAGACTCTTATAAGAGAATAAGAACAATCGGGTAATATATAGTAAAAAGTATTAAAACAAGCCTTTTATAAGCTTTTAAAACTATATCTTCTTTACTAATAAAGTATATATTAACTCTTCTACTATTTAAGTAAGAACTATTCTTCGAGAGGTAAGCTATTAGTATAATCTAGAAAATATTTAAGAAAGAGAAGAGTTAAAAGAGGTAGAATTATATATTATTAAATAAGTAAATTAGTATAGTAAATATAAAAAACTTGAGTTTTATTATAATAAAAAGGCTACTTTTAATAAACTAAAACAACTACTTAAACCTTATATATGTAAATACAAATCCGAAGAAGAGTATATAGCGCGTGTACGTGAGTGGGAAGCTATAGAGCTTTACACAGTTGAAGTTAAGCCAACGGGGAATTCTATAACTCAAAAGTATTATATAGAACGTCTTCTTCCGGTTTATATTACAGTAATATAAGAGGCACGTATATATAGTATATAAGAGAGTACAGATTAGCTACTACAGGAGGATAATAACAGTTCTTATAGCTACGGAAGAGCTTTAAAAAAGAAGGCATAGAATCCTTTGGATCTATAGGATTAGCTACAACTAGAGCTAGCTATAGACCTTAAAACAGTAAACTAGATACCTCTTCTTAAGCACTCTATCTAAAGCCCTAATTTAAACCCTATTAAAGCTTATTAGAATATACTAAAACAACGAATCTGAAATAGGGAATAGTAGTTACTTAATAAATTAAAAGAGGTTATTTAAAACAAATAGGTAAAAATTATATTAGCTGAAGTACGTGATTGTATTTCTAATATATCTAAACGATATAAATTACTAGTAGAAACAGGTAGTAAAGCTATTAAAACAGCAAAGTGGTAATGTAAATTTAAAAAGGGGGGGGGGGGTAATTTTCGGCTATTTTTAGGTGGCGCGTCAATTAATGCAACCACTGGTGAAAGCTATAAGCTACTTACTAATATACTAGTTAAAATAATAATAAAAGGTAATAATAACTAAGTTATTAACTTACTAATAGTATTACTTATAAATAAGTATATAATAAAATTAATAATAAATTAAATATTATTTTTTATAGTTTATAACTAAAAAACAATTTTATTTATTAAAATAAAAGTGTTAATATAAAAGGTATTAAAGTAAAAAAGAGTAAGAAGTATAAGAAACTTAATTATATTAAAAGTAATATAATTAAAGTTATAAAATAAAAAATTATAAAAGATAATATTGTAAGTAAAAAGAAGAAAACTAATAAAGGTAAAAGCTTTTAATAAACTTTATAGTTTAAAATCTAATAAAATAAAAGTAAAAGATATTATTTTATTATATAATATAATTTAAAAAACAAATATATTTATAAAAGTTAAATTTAAATATAAGTAATTAAGTCTTTTTAAATTTATAAGTATAAAAGTATTAAAAAGTATTTATTTTTTAAAAAAGTTTAATAAGATATTATTTTATAAAATATATTTTAAAAACTAATTAAAAAAGTTTAATTTTAAAAATGAAAAGTATATTAAAATATATATAAAACTAAAAAAGATAAGAAATAAAAACTAAAGTATTTAAAAAATAAGTATAAATATAAAAGAGAGAAAAAAGTAATAAAACTTTTAAAACTAAAAAGAAAAAATAAAAAGGATAAAGAAAGCTATTATAAAAAAACTAAGAGTTAAAATAATAACTTAAAAATATTATTATATAAGTAAAAAATAAATATATAATAAGTAAAAAGAAAATATATTTTAAAAGGTTAAAGTTTTATAGTTATTAAATGTGTAAACATTTATTAATAATATAATAATAAATACTATTTTAAGTTTACTTTTAATTTTAATTATTTTTTTTTCTTTTTTCTTTTTTCTTTTTTTCCTTTTTATTTATATTTGTTATAAATATAAGTATAAGTATTGAAATAATATAATATAAAAATTTTAAAATTAAGTATAAAAAAGCTGTTTTATTTTAAAACTAAGTATAAAAAAGCTGTAATTATAATAACTATGTTTTATAACATATTTTCTTTTCTATAAAATAATACTAATATGAAAAGTATAAACTTAATTATATAAATATTTTAAGTAAATTAAGCGACTATTACTATTATTAATATAAACGTTATAAAAGTATTAATATTATTTTTACTAAAAACAATTTTACTTATTAACTAAGTTTTATTACTTTTGTATAGTTTAAAATCGCTTTTTATATTAATAATAAAACCTTTATTATTCATTATATTAATATTAGTAATATTAAACTATTTTAATTCATTATATTAATATTAGTAATATTAAACTATTTTAACTCATAAATAAAAGCGGCTTTAGTTTTAACAACAGTTTTATTAAAAGTATACTTATAAATTCGTAATTTAAAAGAGAAAAGATATTATTTAAATATAATAATGAAAAAGGTAAAAGTATTAAATATAATAAATTATAAAATAAAACTATTTTTTAAGTTATAAAATTATATATTAGTAGAAATTATAAGCTAATAGTATAAGCTTTTAAATAGAAATATATATTATAAGTAAGATAATAGCTATTTTTAAAATAAAAGTTAAAATTATAATAAAAAAAGAATTATTTATTTTAAGATTAGAATATAATAATATAAGAGGATAAGGGCACCAAAAGGGGCATATAAGAGTATATATTAGTAGCTAATAATATTAACTTATAAGTTTATATATAAAAAAGAATAAAGTATAAGGAAGTAAAAGAGAGTAAAGTAGCTATATCTTTTATATATATAATTCACTTCTCTTTTAAACCTCTTTTATATTTTTTTTTTCTTTTATTTTAAAATTAATATTATAAAATATTTTATATATTAGTTAAGTTAAGTAATCTTTAGTAATTATAATCTTAATTATTATATTACTTCTCTTTTAAATTAAAACTTACTTTTAAACTTAAATTATATCTGATTTATAAAGCTAAAGTTACTTTTTATTATATTATATAATAATAGTAAAGTTAATAATAAGTTAAATATAAAATAGTTAAGTAAAGTTAATTTAGTTAATATATTATAAGTTACTATTATTAATAAGTAAAACCTTTTCTATTATTTTTTTAATATATTAGTAAGTTATAAATCTTTTTTAACTTTCTTTCTTTTTAATTAAATATAAAATAAAAACTATAAGTTTATTTTAATTTTCTTTATTTTATTTAAAAATTAAATTAAAGTATTAATTAAATATAACTTAGTAATAATTATAATTACTTAATTAATAAAATATTTATTTTACTATTTACTAGTTCTTTTATAAAAGCTTACTAAGTCTATTATATTTATTATATATAAATAAAAAAGAAATTACTAAATTATACTTATAAATTTAAGTAAAAAAATAAGAAGTACTTTTATTATATTAAATAAAATATTTTATATAATCTTATAAGTTTTAAATCTAGTTTAATTTAGCTTTAATACTTATTTATTAAGATTTCTTAGTTTTATAGCTTTAAGTTTAATCTTTTAAAAGCTGTTAGTAATAATATAATAGTTTAAGCTACTACTATTAAATTAGATTTAATAATACTTATAACTAATATAAAACTGCTAAAGGATAAGAAAAAGGCTCTTATAACTTTAGTAAAAGAGACTTAACACCTTTAGAGTTAGTTAAAAAAGTAAGAGGTTATAATTAAAAAATAAGCTAAAAATATTTAAATAAGTTTTAATATTAAATCTTATATAAAAAGATACTAACTCTAATTTAGAGGTTATAACTTAGAATAGAGGCCCTTATCTAGTCTATAAATAAGGCTAGGGATACTTTAAGTCACTTGCTTTTAAAAAAGCGGAAATAATCTAAAAGAGGAGAGTCTACTCTAAAAAAGGCAAAGAAAGAGGTCCCTTTCGGTTTTAGTACGTTTAAGTATAGACTAGAGGAGGAGAAGGTTAGACAGGAGTTGGAGGGTAGTTAAGAAGACAATAATATAGAGTAAGAGGAGGGTTAAGAGGTCGACCTAGGGGAGCTTAGGGCTGATAACTAAGTAGGCCCTATTTCATAGAGACTAGTCTTTCTTTACAGCTAAGGTTTTAATTATTTCTTTATATAAGAGTAGCCTTCTATAGCGAAACCGGTAGAGTGTTTTATAAGAACTTTAGTTATAAAGCTAAGTGTTTTAAATTAGAAGATAATATATAAAAAAGTTTACTTTTTCACTTTTAGCCTATTATTTTTTAAGTAATTATAATTATCCTCTTTATTTTTTTAAGCTTAAATTTATATAAAAGGTTTTAAAATAAACTTAGTTTATTAAAGTAAGTTTTATAAAAGTTTTAAAGTTTATATAAAAAACTAATAAAATTTAAAGTATTATATTAAACTAAATTTAAATTATAT